>OY757946.1:33381048-33518548 GCA_963585895.1 Sepioteuthis lessoniana
GTGCCCCGAAAAAAACCAACCCGAGGCAGGCCCCTCCTCTCAACCACAAATACCTCTCCCATCTCCACCAGTACCTTCACCGCCACCTACACTGCCTCCAACACCGTTTCCACCTCCAAAAATCACTCTACAGTCTTCTCCCCAACAAATGGACTCTCTCTCACCCCAACATGAACTTTTTAAAAAATATCACCACCCCTACAAAATCCCACTCCCCAGATCTCAGTCTGCCGAAAGGGCACAACCCTCGGGCCTAGCCCGAACCCCATCCCTTCCCTCACTCAGCTCAGCAGACTTATCATCTCAGGAACTTTTCCCAGCAATCATTTCCCCAAAAAGAAAAACTGACCCCCCAAAGAAAACAAACTACCATGAACTATCCATCGGACAGATACAGCGGGCAGCGGCTTTGTGCTCTGCGGAGCTGGAGGCAGTTGGGGACTTCCAGCTCCGGAAGGCACTAAAGCCGTTGCTCAGCCTGGAAAAAGTCAAAAACCTTAATGTCTCAAATCCCGCGAATTTCAGGAGTGCAGCCATGGTGACCACTTTTGTCCGGTCAGCTGGCGACCGTACCAAGGGCGTATGGAAGTTCTTGAGTACGGTCTGTCAGACTGATACGGGCATAAAGCTGGCGGAGTTGGAGCACTCCTCCCTCAAAAAGTGCTTAACTTACTGTTCAGGGAGGGTCCCCATTTTGGTTCACCCGTCTCTTTACAGGGCCCTAAAGCTGAAGTTTCCCATAGATGTCGGCGGAATCACCAGGGACAACCGAGTGACGACTGAACTCGGTACCGGTTCCCTGCGTCAGGCTGTCGGCATCCTCACGCCCAAGGATTTCCGGCCCGTAGTCGACAATGAGTAAGGTAAGTCGGATTGATGGCTTTAAACGTTGCCAGTTTGAATGTGAGGGGACTGAGGGATTCAAGCAAGTGTGCGCGCTTGCTTGGTGAACTCAAGAACCTCTGCGTAGATGTTGCTGCAGTGCAGGAGACCCACTTCACTTGCGACGCTGACTGTCGGGTGCTGGAAAACGGCTTTAACATTTTCTCAGCATACGGCAGCCGCGCCAGCGCTGGGGTCTCCTTGCTAGTTGGACGCAGCCTTGATGCTGATGTTGACGTTGTTTTTGCAGGTGACGGGGGCCGGCTGGTTGTGGCCGATGTTGCCGTGAAAAGTTTCAAGTTTCGTCTGGTTGCGGTTTATGCGTCCAATATCGCTGCGGAGAGGGTTTCCTTTTTTCGTCGGTTGGCGCCGTTCCTGGACGATACGAAGCGGCTAGTCTTAATGGGTGATTGGAATGCGATCCTTGATCCCAAGATAGATAAGGTCGGTCGGGGAGCTAGTAGTGCGGGAAGGTGTGAGAGCAGCCTTGTCGGCTTCGTGACTCGTCACGGTCTCGTCGACAGGTTTCGTCTCGATCACCCAGGGCTTGAGATGTGGACGTGGCTAGATAGTTCGCCCTCTGCCAAAGTAGGTTCCTACTTGGACAGAGTGTTAGTGAGACGAGCTGACATTGACTTTGTTAGTTGTCCCACGTTCCACTTGATAGCGTGGACTGACCATAAACTTGTTAGAGTCAGTCTACGGTTAGTAAATAGGCCTAGTCTGGCCGGTTACTGGAAGTTCAATACCTCCTTACTGGAGATACGGGACTTCCGGGACCGGCTGGAATCCCTAATTCAGCGGGCGTTAGTGGGGGCGGTTACCGGGAATAGGTGGTGGGCTTCTCTCAAATATAGGATTAGAGACTTCGCCACCAAATACGGTCAACAGCTCAAACTAGATAAGGCCAAGGAGGCGAAGGCTATAGACGATAGACTTTCCCGGGCGGTGGCTGGGGGGGGACTCCCTAGGTGTAGAACTAGCTAGGAGGGACCTTGAGCGTGAGAATAGCGAGCGCTACAAGGGATACGTAGTTAGATCTAGTTTAAATAGAGTTCTCTACGAAGCTGTGAAATCGAACTCGACTGCGCGTGAAGAAGAAGTGCGAAGGTTCCCCGATCGGTACGTCGCGTCTGTCAAGACCGCGGACGGGCGACTGCTGCATTCGAGTCGTGAGATACGTGATGCCTTTCGGGCGCACTTTCGGGATCGCTTTGCCCGCTGCCCTGATCTCCCGATCCGGGAGTTTCGTAGCTATCTTGCCGACTTCCCCCGCCTCCGGGTGGCTAAAGCGGCTAGCTGCGAGGGTGTGGTTACTGAATGCGAAGTCCGTGATGCGTTGAAGCAGGTCGGCCTGAACAAGTCGCCGGGACTAGATGGTTTGCCCTACGAAGTGTACTTGAGGATGTCGCACATGTTTGTGCCTATTCTGACGGATATGTTCAACCATTGGTTCGCCCAGGGAGCCATCCCTGGTAGCGTTACCAAGGGCGTAATCACATTGCTGAAGAAAGGTGGCAGGCATGTTTGGGAGGGTTTAGATGACTACAGGCCCATAACTCTGCTTAACACAGAGTTAAAGATTTTGGCCCGGGTCTTGGCGAATCGTTTACAGCGTGTCATCAGTGATCTGATCGGCCCTGAACAGACCTTTGCTGTGAAGGGAAGATCGATCCAGGACAATCTGCACTTGATTCGCGAGGTCCTAGAGGGGATAGAAGACGACACAGAAGCCGCGCTGATCAGTTTAGATCAGTCCAAGGCCTTCGATAGGGTTGACCATCGGTTCTTGGCGTCTGTTTTGGAGACTGCCGGATTCAAACCGGAGTTCCGCAGATGGATTAGCATGATGTACCACAACCCTCAGGCAGTGGTGCAGGTGAACGGAAGGCGTTCGAGGGTATTCGCGATCGAGCGTTCGGTGCGGCAGGGCTGCCCTTTGTCTCCTCTTCTCTATGTCCTCGCGTTGGAGCCCCTCCTGCGCAGGCTTAGGGATGAGGGGACAAGTCCGTCCCTGCGCGGTATACCTTTTGTTAGCAGCCTTGCGGCAAGGGTTTCCGCGTTCGCTGATGACATCACAGTCTTTGTGTCCCGCCGTCTGGATATAAAGGCTGTGAAAGAGGCGGTTGTCGAGTACGAGCGGATCGCAGGAGCCAAGGTCAATTTTGACAAAAGCGAAGGTTTGCGGCTTGGTGCTTGGAGGGGTAGCAATACTCTTCCAGGGCCCTTCCGCTGGAGTGACGGACCCATCCGCATCCTCGGGGTGTGGTTCGGGCCCGACCTCCAACTGGAGCGAAATTGGTCGGAAGTACAAACCAAGGTGAATGCTCAGGTGGGAATCTGGCTTTCAAGGAGGTTGTCCTTAAAGGGCAGGGCGGAGGCGTGCGCCACGTACATCTTCCCTCTGATCCTTTACCGATTGGCTGTAATTCCTCTGCCTAAGGCACGTCGGTTGGCACTGCAACAATCCCTCTCCAGATTACTCTGGGGAGGTGCAAGGCCGATGGTCCGTAGGCAGGTCTGTATCCAACGTACACGCAACGGGGGTCTGGGTATGCCTGATCTGGAGAGCCACTGGCTTGCTGAAAGACTTGCATACCTCGGCCGGTCCTTGACAGGGGACTCAGTGTGGAGACGAAAGGCGAGTCGGACTTTTCCTCGCCTCAAGTCAGACCCAAAGGCTGAAGGTCGACATAGGCCTTTGGGCGAAGCACTGTTTTTTAGCGAGTGCCGAAAGGCCCTTCGTAACCTTCTTGGGTCCAGTGACCTTTCACGGCCTCGGAAAGAGCTATATCGGGAGTTAGTGGTGGGTTCCGCTTCTGATCCTCTTAGCGAGCGGCGGGGCTGGACGGCGGAGGAGATCCGCTCTCACTGGAATTGGGCGCCAGGATCGAGCTTCTTGAACAACTCCGAGTTCTCGCTCACCTGGCGACTTGTACGGAATGCGTTACCCCTTCTCGGCTTGAACTACAAAGCGGGCCTAGCAGACATGCCTGATTGTCCTCGCTGCGCCAGTGGATTGGAAGAAACGGCTGAGCACGCCTTCTACTACTGCGAGCGAGTTCGCCCGTTTTGGGATCACGTCGGGGAGTGGACGGCTCGCATCGAACCCAAGCAGCTCGTGCTGCTCGACGTTGGTTACGTCGTGGACAACGTTCTTCCTCCGTTTCAGGGTGAGAAGCGTGTGGTGTTTCTCGCGATCCTGGCTGTAGCTCGAATGGTGATTTGGATCACGCGAAAGAAGGGATTGTATGACGATGCAAACTTTTCTCATCGCGATCTGGTTTTGTATTTTCGGCATCAGCTGAGGGTCAAAATCAGATGCGATAGAAAACGCTTGGATCGCTTAACATTCAACAGAAGGTGGGTGAATGCAGCGAGCCTGGTCGTACGAAAGGGGGCAACGTTGGAGTCATCCTTCCCTCCTCTGCCCGCTCATGGCGTCTACGGTACGGGTCCTTCGGGACCCCACCCCCGGTAAGTAGGCAAAGTTTTCCCCTTGCAACCTAGTTAGCAGTATGTTGTCAGTCATTGTCCCCGTCATCTAGTCATTAGTATTCAAGATCTTCCCCATCCCCATTATTTTTCGACCTCAACCTGTATCCCAGTCCGCTTTTACTGAAGATCTTGAACATTCATATGTATAAAAATCATATTACCGTCTTGTATCGTCCCACACCGTGCCCGACCCTTTATTTTCTTTTTTCCCCCCATAGATTAGGATCCCAGTCCCACCTAGGGCAGGTCCGACTTGTTTCCGGTTCTTTCGCCCCGGAAAACAGTCGGCCTCCAATTTTATAGACGGGGGGATGGGAGGGCAACCAAACGGGGGATTTTTCCTTGTTTCTTTGTTTTTGTATATATTTCGGGGTTTTTCTCCCATCCCCATCATATGAATTCATTTGTAAAAAATCACAATTTGTAAATAAAATCATGCATCACTTCCGGGGTTTTAAGTAGGTCTTTTCTCCATAGAGCAAATGTGGTATTTTGGTGGTAGCAGCGCGCAAGGTGACGGATGAATGACTATATATTGTATTGTTGAATGGGTCGGCGAATGTGGCTAGCTAGGTTCCCTTAGTAAAAACATAGTTAAAGCAAGACCACACCCTTCCCCTTCCCCCCAAAACTTAAGGCCTTGTGCCTTCCTGTAAAATTTCTACAGGAAATAAACAGAGACTTGTTCCTTCACACGACTCGTGTTAAAGATTCTTCGCCACCGTCCGGCGCCTGTCATCCGATACATCAAACGATCGCCGCCGTTAGTAACGCTGCCCTTGTTTCCAAGAAAACCATCCCTTCACCACAAGACAAGTACAGTACATGAACTTTGTAACTATCACCCTGAACTCATTCTTTAACTATTAACATATTATCTCCATTCTATTCTCTGTACTTAATCTATTTATAAAAATTTTCTATAACATCATTACTGTATTATTGTGAGTATCTATACGTTCTTTGTTTTGCAACCATACGTATTTCTCGCCCACAACATTCATATCACAGATATCAACAACTCAGAATATAACATAGCGAAGGAGAAATGTCATCATCCTCGTATTGTCGATGAGGATGTAGTTTGTTACCCTGAAAGGGTTGTAGCGAAGGAGAAATGTCATCATCCTCGTATTGTCGATGAGGATGTAGTTTGTTACCCTGAAAGGGTTGTAGCGAAGAAGATAAAACCTATATCCTAAAAAAGACAGTAATGTGAAGAAAAGACTTGTGTCCTTAAAGGACAGTTAGAATGAAAAGGTTGTGATGACGTCTGGGGGTGTTGGAAGAAGGTGGGAAACCAGAACTACTGGACGAACCATACTGATCTTCTTCGACCGAGGCTGAACAAGCTCAACTTTGGGTGTTTAACTGATCTCCCATCAAATAACTGTCAAATAACTTGGTCCACTGGGCCGAGACACACTTCAGCCGGTCGTGTTTACTGCTACGCAGATCAGGTCGGGTGTGTTTTGGCTTGCTGGCAGTCGGTTGAGGCTGCCTGACGCGAGTGCTAGGCGAAGTCCAGCATTCTCGTCTCACGGGTAAGACCGGCATCCTTGAGCCTCAGGGCACTTTTTCCCCCCATGCTCTAACCCTTTCCTGTAGAGCGGAGGGTGAGATTTATCGCCTGGCGTCTCTTTTTTATTTTTATTTTTTTTTCCTCGAGGAATGCTGACGGGAGTCTCATGGCATTTTAGAACCTCCGGACATGTGTAGGCTATGGTCCTGAGCCTTGTACCTACAATAAAAAAGGCCTTGTGCCATACTTGAGGCACTCGATAAATACCACACAATCGTTTTATTGTGGGAAGCCACACAGAGGCCAAAATTCATGCGTAGCTAACTCAAAAAATGCTTTGTCCCAATTCTTGTCCTGTCTAAATCTGTTTTTTGTTGGTTTTCTTTTTGCTAAACTTTTGGTTTCTAAAAGAGTATCGTAGGAGTATCGTCCGACTACGACTAAGTGAGCTGTTCCAAGTGAATTTTAAAAAGTAATTCTTATGACACTGTTAGTCCTCACTCAGTATGTTATCAGAAATCTATGCGTTGGTGTTCGTATTAGATGGGTGATTTAAAAGTAATCACCTGGTCCAGGGAACCTTCCATCCAGGCTTGGACCAAAAGGGGAATATAAAATGACTTCATGTCAAATCCTGTCTCTTTTAAATGACTAAATAACGAAAATTCCCTCTGTTCTTTTTTTATTTACTAATTGACTAAAGAGAAAGAAAAACCCCAATGACTACATGTTTTTTATAGCTGTCACTTTCAATCATATCCTGGTAATTATTTATAAGACGTGTTCATTTTCAACTTACTAGAAATAAAGTGAACATACTCTCACGAAGCATTTAAGTTTAGGAATTATAATCAATTTGAAACTTTGTAAGTTTTTATTTTATTTTATTCATTTTCAGTATTTTTATTTGTTATTTTAGCAAACAAAAATAACCTTGATTCTTTTTCAAATTTAAGTTTTTTGGGGGTTTTTTTAATTTTGTAAATTTTTAAACAAAACTTTCTTGTTTTAAAAATGTGTTTTTTCGTTTTACATTTTTACTTTTTTTAAAATATAACAAAACAATAAAGAGCTATACGATATAGTTTAATTTGTATGGCCTACATTTTGACCGAAGTATGTGGAAACATCAAAAGACTCTGACCAATGTCACGAAGGTTTCAGACTACTATGACCGAACGCCACTACACGGGAAGCACTGCTCGGAATTACCTCCCAGGATCAAGTCACCTTTTTTCCTCTTTTTGGAGGAATAGGTGAAGAGTTGAATTTTTGAGTGGTTACCCGAGCAAAGGAATAGAATAACCTGTTCAAATATAAATTCTTTAAAATTTCGGAATAAGACTAAATTTTTTTTATTTCTTTCTTGAAAATTTCTTCTGGTTATTATTTATTAAGCAGCCAAGATTTAGATTATATATTTTTATTATTTAGAAAAGATAATTTATTGATTTTTTTTTTTTTTCAAATGGTGTTAGGTACACCTGAAACAAATAGGTACTGTTTGTTAAAAAATGTTGTTTTTAGTTTTTTTATCGCTATTTTTTTATTGATTTAATTTTATTTTATTTTCGAGCATTCAGAGGACCAGATTTGCAAAATATTGAATTTATGTGATTTTATAAGAGGTCCTGTTTACAATAGTATTATTTTCTAAACGTTCTCTGACCTCTGGCCGAAAGCATAGATTCACATTGTACTGAACCTTCGGGTCTTGTATATCTATGACCGGCAAGGTCACCTGGCATACGTGCCGGGAGACTCGGTAAAGGTTAGCATAGTTCACATTGTACCTAATGACCCAATGATCAGCATTGTTCAGTAGCGCACGAGTCTCGACTCATGTGCGACCTCCCACTCCCTAACCCCTACTGTAAAATGACCTTGTGTCAAATCCTGCCTGGTTGAAGACATGGATAAATATCTGAGTTTCGATATAGATGTACACGCGTTATTTCTTTCGTTTTTATTTTCATTTACTAAGAGGAAGAAACAAATAGTAAAAATCAGATAATTTTTAGTAGAAACCAAGTTTGTCTAAGTTGATGCACGGAAATAAAATATAACTTAAGTATATTCTTGTGTGAAATAGTTTCAACATTGTATTTTTATTATACACGCGATCTCTCTCTCTCTTTCTGTCTCATTTCCTGGTTTGAGGTTTTTTGAATATTAAGCGACAGAAATTAGTCACGAAAAAAATGTTCTATTTATTTTTAATCATTTATTCATTTTAAACAGGACCCATCTGTGTATGAATGAGGATAGATCGTCTGATCATGAAAAAACAAAAAAAAATGTTTGTTTAACATTTAGAAGACCTTCGATTTGTCCGTTTCGAAACATATTGACTTTAGGAGGAAAGGAGTTTGTAATGTAATTACGATGTGGAAACGAACTCTAGCTTACCGACACACATGTATATCAGTTATCTTCCCCTTTGTCTTTATTTCCTAATATCAGCTTTAAAAAGGTGAAAATTTGGTCCTAGGAGATTTCTCTCATTCCTAACTATTATGAATATTCTTTCTCCTCCTCTTCGAGAATAATAAAAAGAAAATTAAGTAAGTGTTTGTCTTCTTTATACTTAACTATAAAAAATATTTCCCCAAAAATTTTTATGGCTACACTATTCATCGTCATTTTTGCCCCGATTTGGATTTAAATTTGTCGGGAGTTTAGTTTGCGACGTGTGTTTATGTTTAGTCCCTTGTTTAATTTTATCGTTTCCTCTCAAAAGATAGCGTCCCGTCCCGCCCACGTGACTTCACACGCCTTAAGTAAAAGGTAAAACCGATATGATTAATTTGGTAAGCAAAAAACACATTACAAAATTTCCCCTTCCCACACTGACAAGTGTTTAAAAAAAAAAAAAAGGAAGGTATAATCCTACCACGTGAGGGAAAAAATCAAATCAATTCAACCAATAGGATTACTTTTTTTGTCCTGGAAACGTGTAATAGAATTAAAATGCGAAAGTGAAACCTCATAAAATGTAAAATAATTTCTTCGGAAAAAAAATGCGGTAGGTTTAAAGATCTAATTGGTACAAATAAAAAAAAAACAAAAAACAATTTCTTGAAAAAAAGTTTCCCAGTAAACTTGAATAGAATAATACAATTACTTTTTACTTTTACTAAAAATTAATTTTCTTCTAAATTAAGAATAGTATGAATTCGTTATTTTTAGTAGAACATTCTACAATCAAAACGAATATTTTTAGGCATTTTTTATTTTTTGTTTACAGAGTTTCAATTCTGCTGAGTTTAATATTCGTATCGATTTTGCCAGGATCGAAAACCAAAGAAAATCAGTCTTTCTAAAAATAATAAAATAAAAAAAAGTCTTCAATGAGGGGCCTGGATCATTTTTGCCTTAAAATTGTTCAGCAAGGTTTAATTCGTGCTGAAAGCAAATAGAATAGGTATTCACTGGCGTGGAAGTTAAAGTTAATCCAGGAAGTGAAAAATAGAAGTTTCACTCAAAATCAAAGGCACACTCTAAATATTTAGAGGCCTTACTCAAACTCCAAAGTCAAATCTCGTTTTGATTAATAAACACATCATCATACTCAAAGAAAAGAACAGCCTATAATTTACTGTTATAGGTATCAAGTATTCCTATCAAATACAGATAATGTTCAACTAAATCTATTTAACCCATAGATGGGACCCTAACAGATACTACCACTCCTGGTGAAAGCAGACATGGGAATCAGGGCAATTAAGAAGTATTCCACATCCCTTAGAACACCATCAGATACAGTTTTAATGTCATACCCAGAACCCCTCTCTCTCAGCTATTTTCACATTTTTCTGAATATGAAAGGATAAACTGGCATTGTATGAAAAATACTTCCTCAACTCAAATTCTTTACATTTGAGAGAGGAAAAAACGTAATTTTCAATGAATGTCATGTTCGGTAAATGATGAAATCTTCATCTCTTTGGGATTTTTGTGGTAATAACTCGAAAACAACATTAAACTTATGACTTACTGCGATATACAACATTCTTGCCAGCGTACTTTGTCATCCTTCTCGCGGAGATAATGTTTTTATCACACACATATATATATATATATATATATATATATATATATATATATATATATATATATTACACGCTTTGTTTCTGGGGTAGTTAATTCCTTTTGACTATTTTTAGGGTTAATTAAAGGCACATGGTAGTTGCCAAAAAAGTTTTTTTTACTTTTATCTTATTTATTTATCTTGTTTCTAGTTTAATTTAAGGGGAATATCTAAAATCACACCAGCTGATATAATTAACATATGTATTAGGAGTAAATGAAGAATGTATATGAGGATAGTTATTTTTACGAGCTTGTTTAGAAAATCCCATTGGCAATGGGATTCTTGGCATATGCTCAAATAGGGATGGGTCGTGGCCGTTATCGCGGAGGCCACGGAGGGGTTGACCTACCTGCTCCTGTTTCTTAATGTTTCTAACACCTATTGTTTTGACCCCCTCTGCTCTCGCCTGAGAATTTATTTTTTTCCCCGTACACATAAACTGTAATTCCACATTTGCTGTTCCGCAACCTCAAGTCTAATATGATCATCATCTGATGAGACGGAGAGTATTATAATATTCTCCGCCGAAATAAATTTATGACAACTTAACCAGGTTTGAGTTTCCTTCTAATTGCACTAATATATATATATATATATATATATATATATATATAGGTCCACGAAGAGATTTGTATTTTTTTTTAATTAGAGAAAGAGAGAGGGAGCGCAATGTTGACATATTTCGTATTGGATAATTTTAAAATTGCATTACATCATAATACCTGTCATATTCATCATCTTCTAAATAATCCTCGGTATTGCACTAAGGTAGAACCTGGTCAATGTCCAAGGCGGTCCACTCCCATCTAAAAGGAAATACTGATGAACATCAGTAATTTTTAGCCTACCCACACATATAGGTGTGGGGGAATTGCAAATCTTTTTTCGCGAGGGAGGGAATATATAGCGGAAACCTATGTATACAGAAGTTTTCAGTGCCTACTACTTTAAGATTGGATAACTTCGCCGGTAACTTTTACATATTTTTTTTTTCTTAATCATTTATTTATTTATCTGTTGGTTTGTTTTCTTGCTCAAAACGTCTAAATACGGCGTTATCTTCATTATTTTATCGGATATCCGGAAAGATCTCTTAACTTTTTCAAAATATTAATTAATTAACAGCAGAATTCTTTTTTCTTTTTTTTTCTCTCTAGCGATGTGAAGTCCTTGTGACATAGTGGCGAAATCGTAGTTAGTGAGTTCGAACTCCAGTTGTGCTATTACGTTCACTTACGGATTAGTACCCTTGTGGAAAAATATGAACTACCTTATCCCCGAGCTTTGGATTAAATAGTACCACTACTGTTTTTCTACAAGGATGGCTTGGGCATTAAATAAACCACATGCCATTAAACAAAAACTAAACCTTTTCCTTTCGAAGAAGACTGATCGGTGGATTTTCGTTTTTGACCGGTGTAAGGGGAAAAGACGTCTAGTTTAAAATTTCGGTCAAATATTTTACTCACGAAATAAATATGTATTTAGCGACTCAAATGTAACTGTTACACGTTGAATATTCGGAAACGATTTAAATGATTTTTTAAATACTTTTGAACAACGTGGGTTCCGTAAAAAGAGATTATTTTTATTTATTTATTTATTTTTATTCATTTATTTATTTATCTATTTTTTTTTTTTGTTTATTTTATTTATTTATTTTTATTTATTTATCTATTTTTATTTTTATTTATTTATTTTTATTCATTTATTTTTATTTATTTATTTTTTTAAATTTTTTATTTTATTTATTTTATTTTATTTTATTTATTTATTTATTTTATTTTATTTATTTATTTATTTATTTATTTATTTTTTTTTTTTTTTTCGGACTAAATTTTGTTACTCAACATTTAGAAGACCTTTTAGTCAGGCAATTTTTCAGTTAGGAGAAATATTAATTTTAGAAGTGAATCATTTTTCAGTGAATGATTTAGTTCATGGAGGCGCTCGTGGCGTAATGGTTACCGTCGTAGGAAATGGACACGCCGACCCGAGTTCAAATCCTGAACGAGACTGTATTTCACAGAGCACTAATGCCCTTAGGAAAGGCATGAAGCGCACTATTCTCTTTCCAGCTATAAGTAATAGTTTGTCAGACTGGCTTCTTTAACCTTAGTATGGCAACCAGTCTAGGAGAAGGAAAACTGAACTCAAACCTGTTAAACTCCACTTAAATTGACCTTGTATAACATCCTGCTCGTGTGGAGGGGTTAGGCGAATACATATGATTTAGTTCATTTCTATGTGTCACCCACCTTTGTAATGAACTAATTGTTTTAATAATTCTATATCTCTTACCTTAGTCTATGGGGCTGAGAAGGTTTTTCTGTTGGGATGATTCCGAGTTTCGTATCTGACTCCTTTTTCTTCTTACCCCATTCACTTATCTTTTGTCTGTGGGGTGCTGCAAGAGAACTAAGGACAGAAGGAAAGAGACAAGGATACTTTTAAACTAAAACTTTATTTTAGGGTTTAATGACTATTCTGTGATGGGAACATTTTCCTGTACTAGTAGAAATAGTCGCGTCTCTCAGACAAGGCATTGAAATATATTAGTCATTTTTAGTGAGTGGTGAGTTTGAAGTTTTGTGAGTCTTAGGTAGGTTCAGTAGAGACTTGGAGAGCCAGTGTGCCACTAAGCCATGACTCAGCAGACACTTGCTCTTCCCCACCACCACCAGCAGAGGAGATGCAGTCCTTCCAGTTGAAGTGGTCACTGCTTACTGAGAAAGAATTTTCCCTTGGTGCCAGGAAGCTCATCCTTCCGGGCATGTATGGATTTCACTTTCTGTCTGAGGCCTCCTTGTAAACTGCTACATTTTTGGAATTTATTCATTTTATTTCTTTCTAATTAATCCCCCACAAGTCTGCATTTTAATCCACATGTAAATCTTTTATTACAGTTGTAGTTATCCGAATTGCTAGCATCAAGTTACTATTTCTGATGAGACTTTGTATTTTTCCTATATCATGCATATAGTAATTTTTAGTATATTTTCTTTCTTCCTTAACCCTTAGAACCTTAAGAGACCTGTGGCCTCCTCTCACATGAATTCTTTGTAAAATGCTGTAATTTATTATTTAACAGCCTGATTGTTTGGTAAAAGCAATGGAGAAATGGGGTTTCCAAAATTCAGGCCATGTATGCACTTCTAGATAGTGAGACAAACATTGGCCACTCACATTCTAAGGGTTGATGGAAATTAAATATATTTTTGTTATATAAATGTATATCTCTCTTTACTTTTTACTTCCTCCAAATATCAAAGTCATAACAAATGTTATCACAGGATATGAACACATCATGTTATTCTACTGAACATATCCAGTAAAGAATAACACCACCACTAAAGATTTTCAAAATAGGAATTTTTTTCAAGCTGTAGCCATGTCATTACTATTGTGCCACTTAAATTTTAACAAAACACTAGGCGAAAAGGCTTGATGAGAATCACACAAGGATGCTGTTTTGAATGAATTCTTGAAGCAGCACCTTACAAAACTAAAGCTGTACGGCCACTTACCTCCCATCTTAAAACATCCTAGTAAGGTGAGCAAAACATGCTGGGTACTGCTAGAAAAGTAAGGAAAAACTCATGAGAGACATCCTCTTATGGACTCCTATGCATGGACACACTAGTGTTGGCCGACTGGCAAAAACTTACATTCATCAGCTCTGTGCGGGCACTAGATGCTGTCTTGAGGACTTAATAAAGAGTGATGGCTGATAGGGGCAGATGATAAAAGAGAGACGAGAGAATCTGTGCTATCAGCATGTCTTGATGGTGATAAATTTCCATATCTGAATTTTTCCTTATGATGCTTACACATTACCATGCGGCTTCTATTAACAGGAATGGTTAATGAGTTAGACTAGCAAAACATTGTTAATGTGTTCAGTTTTCACTGAGTGCTCCCTACTTATTGGCCTTGTGCCAAATTTACATTAAAATTTTCCCCTGTTCAGTAAGTATACATGCTGAATTTGGTAACTCTATGTCAACCTATTTGACTGTTTATTGCAGACAGACAAATTCTTCCAAATTATTGATGCACTATAATTATTCATGTATAATGCTGTAAGTAAAGTTGGGAACTGTAGTCAAGGGCAACCAAAAGGCTCCCTTTTTATTAGCTACTATACCAAGGTATAGGTGAGGGTGCTACTCCTTTGGCATCTTATAGTCCAATTGTTGTGGCAATACACTACCACTTCTTATCATATTTACCTAACCCCTCTGCTTGGGCAGGATGTGACACAAGGTCAATTTTTAAGCGGAGTTTAATAGGTTTGAATTCAGAGTTTTCCTTCTCCTAGACTAGTTGCCTCACCAAGGCTGAAGAACCCAGTCTGTCCTACTATTTACCCATAGCTGGAGGGAGAATAATTGGATTCATACCTTTCCCAAGGGTATTAGTGCTATGTGAAATGCAATCGGCCTCGTCCAGGATTTGAACTTGTGTCGCCGTGTCCATTTCCTACGACGATAACCATTACACCACGGGCACCTCTCTTTATATGTTGATAATAGATTAGATAAAGTGGTTTGGTTTGGTTTCTTTATTTAATGACATATCATCCTGTAGTGATAAAGGAAGGAACTATATAATCTCCCTTACTTTCTGGGAACGAAGTGTTCCCCTTTTGTTTAGTTGACTGGTGAAAGGCCATATTAGCCGTGGCTACCTCCAACACCAGTTCTTAGTTGAATAAAGCTTTTCTTCAAGCTTATCTGACTGACTTCTTCAATTAATTGCTAGCTCTACATATCACTTATTACACATCCTTTATAAGGTATTTAATGCCAAAGCGATCCTTGTAGAAAAACAGTAGACGTAGTAGTACTATTTAACCTTCAGGGAAAGGAGTAGTGCCCTACCCTAGACCTTGGTGTGGTAGCTATTTTTATTTAAGCTTAGTTCTAGCACAAGTTCAGAAGTGTGGGGGCACCCAATGAGGATCGAACTCACAACCAATGGTCTGCCCAAATACCCCATGTTGACTGAAGATCACATTCAGCAAAATTGTTTCTTGGCAGCGAAGTTGCCTAGCAGTCAAGCAACACATCTTCTTGGACGACTGTTTGATTGAGTTAATAACAATTTAATGAAATAGGAAACAGAATTGAGATTTTTCCACTATGAAAATAAGAAAAAAAACCCAGCAAATTTGCAATATGGGGACAGGCAAATAAAGAAAATGAGGGAAAGAAAGTTGACAGGAAACTTGTCATGAATCCAAAAAAAAAAACTTTGTTTAAAAATCAAAACTAGGCTCAGAGATTTTACTAATAAGAAATCTTAAAATATCGCACAAAATATTATTACTTTCAGAAAAGATTAAAAAGGAAGGGTAAATATTTCTAAGATGGGTAGCAATAAATAGACACACAACTAATTTACAGGAATTATCAACTTCAGATTGTGTTGAAGTTCTTGATATTTTAAAGATATTCAAATAAATTCTTGGTATGGTCAGAGAATTCAATTAATAAATAGTTATTCTATAGGAAATTCTATAGGAGCAGTTGAAAGGCATTTGAAATCTATGGGTCAAATAGAAGTAAACTGTATACTTATGCTAAACTGAATAGTTTGAAATAGAACTGTTTATATGTATAAAAATGGATTTGGCATTAAATAACCTACAATGTTTGATATGCCATCAAACCAAACCAAACCAAACCAAAATGACTTAATTCAGTGTTAAATGACCCAAAAAGGGTTGATATGTCATAAAACAAAACAACTAACCAACCAGATCACAAGAACCTCAGGTATACCTAAGAATGGTGATTCCAAGGCCATGTTCCAAGCCATTGAGGCAAATCCAACAAGTCGCACTTGGAGAGTATCAGGCAAGTTTGGCATCTTATAGTCCAGTGTGGTTTGTCACTTTCATGACCTTGGCAAAAGTATCTGGAGCTGCCAAATTGCAATTTATGCTATTAAAATATTGCAAAACTTTTGACTCACTCCATTAGCTCCCTTGGCAAGCCACATTCCAATGAAGACATTGGAAACAGTGCGAGAGGAGTCTCCATAGTATAATGGCTAAAGTGCTGGACTACAGCCTCAACTTAAGCAAGTTTGAATTGCAGTTGCATTATTGCATTCACTTTTGGACTAATGCTTTTGGGAAAGGCATGAACCCTCTTATCTCTCTTGCTATGGGTTAAATAGTACCACTACTGTTCTTCTACAAGGATGGTTTTGGCATTAAATAACCCACAAAAGTTGATATGCTGTTAATCAAAGAAAACCTCTTTGATAGACATAGATTTTATTTGGTTTGTTATAATTTGTTCTAAGTCTTCTACAGACTCCAGTTAAGAACAAAGGAGAAGAGTTTTGATATCACAGAAATATTTGTTTTAGCCAGAAATTCATTTTAAGAGAATGTGTCCAGAAAGTTCTGTGACTGATTTATCTCTCTCAGACTGATCATTACCTATCATTTATCTCTGATCATTATCTATCCGTCTATCTATACAGATAGCACCAATGGAGGTATCATCAATAGATGAAATTCAAACCTTGAGAAATGAAAACAGAGTTCTTCAAGGAAAGATCCGGGGATATCAGACTTTGGGTAAGTAAATTGGCATGCATATTTGTTGGAAGGTGAGTACATTTTAACATGATCTCCTTCCTTACCAATGTACTTGATCATTATATCCATAGCCTCATCCATATCATCATGGACAGCTGTTAACTAAAACTTCTACTGAGAATCATTCACTCCTTCCTAAATAGAAGCATCAATATCATCATGAACAGCTGTTAACTAAAAATGCTGCTTAGAATCCTTTACTCCTTCTTAAATAGAAGCATCAGTATAATCATGGACTGCTTTTACTGTGAAAACCTTACAAGTTCATAGAGTCGTCTGAAAAGTTCATAGGTTGACCAAGGAATGTGAACAAATGAGGTTTATTGTTCAACATAGCCTCCCTTGTGGTCCACAAACTTCTTCCATTGTTGTTCTTGGACAAAAATATCATCAACAGCAGATATGCTGACATCATATAAACTTTTTAGCCTACATTTGTAATATATTATTTTCTTATATGAATTTTCATCTCAGTAACTTTATTCTAGGAATAAAGTAGTAATAAGTAATTTTATCACTCCAGGACTCTCCTCAGTATTATATTCTTTTATCTATTTCACTCTGACTATTCTTACTGTTTAACTATTCTTACTTTTTAGGCCAGTTGTTCAAGGAACTAAAGGAAAAAAACAAAATTCTTGAAATGAACCAGCAAAAAGATATGGTCTCTGTTGCAACTGGCATGGATATTGAACTATTTGGTTCTGGTGTGGTTTGTGGTTCCAATACAACTGAAAACATTGACCCTGGAGTAAGTTTAAAATTTTAAAACTTTTCATTTCTTTTGGGCAACAAAAAATATACAGTGTAGCCTTGCTGCTTAAACTAATTCCTGGTTGGCTTTCAAATGATCGCTTGTATCTAGATGCAGAATAAAATGGAATAGCTGAAATCATCTTGAAAAGGCCCTCTATGAGAAGAAAAGACCCTGGTACAAGTTATAGTAGTTATAGCTAAAGGCAGTGCTCCCAGTTGATAGAGATGTTGGATATTGACTTGAAGACCTCTTTGACATCTGTTGATGCAGCTGGTGTTTCATGTCAAACTCGATTCTCGAACTGAACCCATTATTTAATCTATGGGGGTAAGTAAGTAAAAGTAAAGTTGGCAACTCTAGTCGAGAGTGACCCCGAAGGCTTCCTTTTCAATAGCTACTACACCAAGTTGTAGGGGAGGGCGCTACTCCTTTCCCTGGATTGCTACACTTTACCCCTACCTTATAATGCTGAGTGTTAAGCAAGGCAGCATCAAGTACCATTTTCAGTCTTTGGTATGATTCAACCTGGGATTGAACCTGGGTCTCCTGGACCACTCTTCTCATTAGGCCAATGGCCCAGTTAATCTATCGGGGTAGTTGGTTCTAATTTAGTTAACCATGACCGAATACAAGTGTTAAGCTATAGTAAGTATTCCTTGTTATTTTGCCTGTAGTTGGGATTGAACCTGCAACCTCCAGATGATTTCACTCAGAAGCACTTTTCAACCCAACGCCTTATTCACTGCACCATGTGTCCTACTGGACTATTCACTTTTAAATATTTTTATTCATTTTTGTATAACTTTAGTTTAAATACATGTAAATTTTTATTCATATGTTGTTTTATTCAGATCTTATATAAATGAAACTGCAAATATGCCTGGTTTTACATAGAAAATAGGTTAATTTCTAAATTCCATTATAACTGGACATAAAAGCAAAGTTTTAAGGGAATAATGGCCATTTTCTATATTTTTATAATATAAAGAATTAAGAAATTACATATACTATCCAGGAACAAAATTAGTCTTACATTGTGTTATCCAGGGTAGAAAAGCAAAGTTTTAAGGGAATAATGGCCATTTTCTATATTTTTATAATATAAGCAATTAAAAAAATAACACATGCTATTAATGAATAAAATTCATATTAGATAATGTAATTTTTTTTTATGAAAAATGTTTATCAAATTTTGATTTTCTTTTTTTGAACTTTTGCAGAAATTGTTAAGCCCGTCATTTATGTCTCTTGAAAATCAAACCCCTCTTCTTTACTCAGTAAGTATTCCAAGTAAAATATTTCAGGAACTACATAAAGATTATGCTTATTATAATGTTATATTTTAATGTTAAACCTAGTTTTAAATTGCTTAAATGATTTCTTTTTTTTTTTTTTTTTTTTTTTGATTATTAAAAAAATATTAAACATATATCAACATATATGCAATGGGTGTTTTAAAGAACTGAATGATTTTTAATGGTTTGGTTTAGTTTTTCTTTATATATAAAATTATTAAAAACTCAAAGGAATTATGAGAGATGGTCAAAAGTTTTGCTGTTTTGGTAATGTGAAGGACAATTCAGTATCTCTAGGTGCTCCTGCTGAGGTTGGGAAAGTGAAGAACTACATTGGACTGTGAGATGCCTAGCTCGCCTGATACTCTCCTAGTGCTTCTTGCTGGATTTGCCTCTCTGTCTTGAAATCCATGGTTTTAAGCTGACCTGATTGTTGTAGTGTTTGCAACTCAAGTGAAATTTCTTTCACCTTCAGGTCACTGCATTATGACCTTCATCTTTCACCCAAATATTTTTGGTTGCTTCTGCAGTTTTATGACTTAATTTAAACTTACAAAGCATAAGTTCTGTAAATTTCAAGTCACACACAGATTGAAGTATAACTTGTCGGTGTACCAACTACCACAATACTATCAAACACAGTGATTACCTACCATGGCTTGAACTGCTTCGGTCAGATTATATATGTACCACAAACCAATACATTCCAGAATATTGCAAAGTTTTTAACTCTTTCTTATACTTCAGTGTAAGTTCATAATCAGCCACTGACATGTTAATTTTTTTTTTTTTTTTTTTTTTTTTTTTTTTTTTCCATCGGAAAAGAAGTTTTTTTTGCCTGCAGAAAACTCAGAAAGCCCTGAAGAAATAAATGTTGTTTTGAGAAAAAAAATGGAAGATGCCTTGCAATTGGTTGAAGAATATGAAAGAAAACGCTCCAATGATAAAGTAAGTTATGATTAGTAAGTTGTATTAAATTCAATTACTCAAAAAACTAAAACCCTGTACTCCCAGCTATGGGTGGCTTTGGTATTAAATGACCTGTGATGGTTTGATATGCCATTAAAAACATAACTTAATAGCCTGTTGTGGGAGCACAATACTAGTAATTTAGAGTTAAATGGGTTAAGTTATTTGGTTTAATGGCATATAAACCTTTGTTGATTATTTAATGCCAAATCCTATATATATGTGTGTGTGTGTATATATATATATATATATATATATATATATATATATATATATACATATGATTTTTAAGTGAATAGTTTGTCGGTAACTCTATTTTTTGGCCTAACAAGTAGAATGTTTGCCAATGGTCCTGGAGAGGGAGATTCAATTCCAGGTTGAGTCATACCAAAGACTCAAAAAATGGTACTTGATGCTGCCTTGCTTAACACTCCGCATTATAAGGTATGGTTGATCAAGAGTAAAGTGGAGTAATCCAAGGAATGGAGTAGTGCCCTCCCCTCCACCTTGGTGTAGCAGCTATTAAAAAGGGAGTCTTCAGGTGACCCACGACTAAGGTTGCCAACTTTTACTTTTAGAGTTCAATTTTTTGCACAATGTGAAATGATTTCAAGTATTGCTATTAAACATTAGTAATTCTATTTTTCAAGTATTCTTATCTAATTTAATACTAATCATTTATTTGCGCACAGTTAAATGGTTTCTACTATTGCTATTCAATACTAAAAAGAATTAAATGGATAAGCCTTTTGTTAATGTGATACCAAGGATACTATACTGCCAAAAACTAAATAGTGATGCTGGTCTGTTTGCTGAAATGGAAAATGATTGGTTGGTGTATTATGGTACTACTTTTTGACCATGGTAGGGAGTATAACAGATAAAATCCATAATATATTCACTCATCCTCTCTGCCACATGCAGAATGTGGCACAATGTCAATTTTTAAGCATAGCAAAGCTGGTTTGAATTTAGTTTTCCTTCTTTGAGATTGGTTGTTATACTAAGGCTAAAGAACCCAATCTGCTCTATTATTAACCAAGAGCTAGAGTAGAAGAGATGGATTCATGCCTTTCTCAAGGGTATTAACATGAAGTGAAATGCCAACAGTCTCATCCAAGATGTGAACTTGGATCACTGTGTGAGTGTAATAACAAGAATATTATACTGTCAAAAACTAAAGAGAAAGAGATGCTAGCCTGCCTGTTGAAAGAAAAAGTGTCTTACTACTACTTTTAGACCATGGTAGGTAGCATGACAAGCATAAATTCTCTCTGATCAAATAAAACAGGATTTCTTCAAAACTGTAATTGTGTCAGTTCTACTGTATGGTTGCACCACTTGAATTCTAACAAAAGGCTTGAAGAAAAAGCTAGATTAGAACTATACAAGGATGCTACATGCTATTTTGAACAAATCTTGGAAGCAGCATGCTACAAAACTACATCTGTATGGCCTATTACCTTCCATCTCACAAACTATCTAAGACAAATAAGACATGCTGCAACCCAGTTGGTTATGGCTGTAGAATATGTCGACTGCATCTTTGCAGAGCAGCAAAACCCCAACTTCAACGAGTGTCCTGGGTATGGTACTAAGCCATCAGATGATGAGGCTCCAGTTTTGGAGCTTTGGGAAATGTGGAGTACCCATTCATTATTATTACTCCCAGGTCCATTCTGACCTGGAGTGGTAGTACCTGTATGGGTTAAATAACCTGTTTAATCATTCACTATAGGGGAAACCATTTAATTTTGGCAAATAGAACTATTAGTATTAGATAGCAATGCTTGAAATCATTTAACTGTGTGCAAAGAAATGAGCCCTGGCATATGTAGAAATTGTTACCTAAACACTTTATTTACAAATCATATATATTTATTATGTATGTATAAACAAGATTTGGCATAAAATAACCCTCAAGGGTTGATATGCCATAAAACACAACCAACGAACCAAGACATTATGGACACTGCTCCTTCACATGGACGCACCAGTGTTAGCTGAATAAAAAAACTTACATTGTACAGACACTGATGCCATCAAGAGGACCTACTAAGAGTGATGACAGATAGGCACATGTAGTCAAAGAGAGTCCAGAGAATCTATACTCTCAGCATACATTGATTTTTATGATTTACTGGTAGATATGCGACTTTAATCAGAGTTGTAAGTCAATAGTGAGATTAGTGAACAATAGAAAGAAGAGGAAAGGAAAGAAATAAAAAAGAAAACAAGAGGAAAAAGAAAGAAGGAAAATAAGGAGGAAAATAAAAAAAAGTAAAACAAGAAAGATAAGTGCAAAGATTAAGAGAAGGAAAGAAGAAACGCAATGATAGATATAGAAAGAAAGAACAAAAGAAAAGACGGAAGACTCAATTCTAAACATTTTTGTTCTTTTTTATATGAATAATGACCATTTTCTATATTTTTACAACAGAAATAAAATTTGAAACCAAAACAAAATATTGTTATCCTGGGCACAAAAGTTAGATTTCAAGGAAATGGTCTTTTTCAGTACTTTTATAATTCAAGCAATTAAAAAATTGTGCATACTATCTAGGAAAAAATTTGTGATACATAGTGTTACTCAAGGCACAAAAGCAAAATTCTATGGTTGGTTGGTTAGTTGTGTTTCATGGCATATCAACCTTTGTAGTTTATTTAATGCCAAATCCATTTTTATACAAATAATCAGTTCTATTTCAAACAATTCAGTTTAGCATAAGTACACAGTGTAATTGTCAAAAACATTTCTTTTTCAAGCTATTCAGTTTAGTTAAACAGTTCTAATTCAGCTAATTCAGTTAAGTATAAGTATAGATTTTGTTTACACTCAGTTAATTATCAAAACAGTTCTATTTAACAATTAAGTTTAGCATAAGTACAGTTTCAATGTCAAAAACAGTTCCATTTCAAACAATTCAGTTTAGCATAAGAACACAGTTTAAATGTAAGTACACAGTTTGTCAAAAACATTTCTATTTCAAATATTTTAGTTCAGTCAAACAGTTCTAATTCAAACAATTCAGTTTAGCATAGGTGTGCAGTTTAATTCTAGATAGAGCCCTATCAGGTGTTACCATTCTGGGCCAGAGTGGACCTGGGAGCAGTGGCAATAAAGGGGTACTCCATATTCCTCAAAGCCCCAGCATCACTGGAACCTCACCATCAGATTGTTTAATGTTATATCCAGGACATTCCTGGTGGTGGTGGTGGTGGGGGTCTTACCCTTCTGCAGTATGATATACGCTATTTAAAAATACTATATATTCAGGAAGAAAATTTCTTACATCATGTAATAAATTTTCCTTCTAAGATGCCATTATTATTAATTTGGTTATGATGGACTCTGTTTCTCTCATGAGTCTCCCTCTTTTATGTAATACAAATATTTTTTTCTCAATATTTTGTGTTTTAACTATGTGCCAACCAACTTACTGTGAATCTCAACTTTTACACCAGATTCTAATAAATTGTAAGTAGTTTCGATTTTACTACGTTCTTTTCTGGGTGATATTTTTTATTTAATAATTGTTTTTCCTGTTAAAGGGAAGAAGTTTACTGATAGAAAACTAATGTTGATCTTGCAGTAAACTTCAACTGGTTTTGTATATATTTTCAAGGCATATATAGCTACATCTTTTATATATATCTTATCTTTTGTATATATTTTTTATCTTTTGTATATATTTTCAAGGCATACATAGTTACATCTTGTGACACAGTTTGGAAAACATTGGTTTTATTTAAGTCTTGTTTTTTTTTTTTGTAGAAACTGGTAAAAATTCTTAATGAAGAAATAAAAAAGACAAAAGATGAACTTAAATCAATCCAAGAGAAATACAAAATTACTCAGTAAGTAGAGCTTAGTTAATTTAAAGATAATTCCAAAAATTAAAGAAAAATAGATCTTTTTTCTTTTTTTCTCCATTTTTCTTTTTCATTTTTTCTTTTTCTTTTCTTTTTCTTATTTGTATTTTTCTTTTTTTCTCCATTTTTCTTTTCCTTTTTCTCCTTTTTTCTTTTTTCTCTTTCTCTATTTTCTTTTTCCTTTTTCTTCTTTTTTCTTTCTTTTCTCTTCTTATTTTTGTGTTTTCTCCATTTTTCATTTTCCTTATTTTTCTTTTTCTCCTTTTTTTCCCCTATTTTTATATTCTTTTTCTTTTTTAAACCAATCTTATTGGATATTTATTCCTAACTGAAGACAACTCATTATAAAATGGCAAGACATCTATATAACACCTATATAATCAAGACATCAATATAACATCTATATAGCATGTATATAATCAAGACATCCATATAACACCTATATAATTAAGACATTTATATAACATCTCTGTTCCCCCATTTATTTCTTTACATATACAAAATATAACAATAAATAAACAGATAAAAGTTATGAAAAGTATATTTTATTCGTAACATTGCCATTGGTCTAATGAGTAGAGTATTTGCCAATGGTCCAGGAGACTGGGGTTCAATCCCAGATCGAGTCATACCAATGACTTGAAAAATGGTACTTGATGCCACCTTGCTTAACTCTCAGCATTATAAGCTCTCTAGGCCAGAGTGTGTCAGGGAGCAATGGCAGTGAAGGCTTACTCCACATTCCCCAAAGCGTCAGCATTACTAGAGTCTCACCATCAGATTGTTTAGTGCCATGTACAGGACACTTGTTGGAAGGGGTGGTCTTACTCCTCAGCAGAGATGTACTTGGTGCATTCTGCAGCCCCACCTGTCTGGGCTATATTAACATGAAGGAGAAAATTAAAATATGTGTTGTATAGCCAGGGTCAGTTCTCCTCTTCACCTTACTGTTCTATCTTCTTTACTGGTCGCAACATTCTCTTCTCTGGGATGAATGACAAATACAAAGTCTTCTTTCTTGTGTGCACACATAATGTCTTCTCAGTTACTTAACTGACTTGTACATAAAGCCAAAAGACAACCATTAAGCTGGAAATTAGATCTTTCAGCTCTGACTGAACTAGTTTAAAATTTAAATCCAACATATAAGTCACCTGACTTTACAATCTTTTAGAGGTCATCACCTGTCAGTTAAACTGAGTTAACAGTTATTCAAATTCTACACTATGACCAAATATTTTATTTGGCACAATCTGTCATTTAACACATAGTATTCCAGGTGCCTTGAGAAAAGTTGTCAGAGATATAGACAAGAAAAGTCAGACATGTGGTCACTGAAAATTTCCACTCATTTTATTGCCAATGGTATAACTTCCCTCTAGACCAATCTCAGGAGCAGGAAGATGTGAAGTATTTTCAAGTTGGTCGAGGAAAAATCCATTCTTTCACAAATTGTAGCCCCCACCTCCTATTGGTTAGAGTTTTGTTTGACCCTGAAATTTAGGTCATGACTTGTTGCTCTCCCAGTAACTAACTGATTGCTCCTTTTCAAGTCTTGTGTCTGACTGTTTCTTGCACTCATAACAAGAGTTCTCATGATTGAATTTTTGTTGTCAGTCACAGAGATGGGTATCATTTACTGGTAATAGGAGGTGGCTACTACATTACTGGTAATAGGAGGTGGCTACTACATTACTTGTTTATCAAGTTAGTAAAATTGCATGTATATAAAGACTTGTTTATCAAATTGAAATTTTTATCTTAGGCAAGAAAATGACCTACTCCTGATGAAGATAAAGAAACTTGAACAAGAACGGGATCATACCACCCTAAATATTGGTGCTATCAACACACAGGCTGGGGAAACTGAAGGAACAGAAGATTGGGTGCATCTTCGTCAGGAAAACCTTTCTGTGAGTTTATAAATTTTTAAATTTTAAAATAAAAATTAATCAAATTTAAAATTCAATTTAAAAGTTTTTGAATTTAAAACTTGCAAAAATATGCATCTTTTAGGCACAAGTATTTAAGTTTTAATGTAATAAAATATATTAAATTAGAAAAACTAACAAAACTAAGCAGGAACACATAAAAAGTTTGCTTTTAATTTTATTTCAATTGATTCCTATATAAAATTATACATAGGATTGCTTTTGATGTTTCTGAATAAAATGATAATATTTGAAATCAATGACACCAAGTGATTATTTATTAAACCCGGTTTTGTTAAAACTCATGCAAATTATCCACACCACATATCTCAAAAATCATTTAAAAAGTTCTAAGTCTCATCCAGAAAGAAAATTTATTGGAAAATATATCAAATTATCTGATTGAAGATGACCATCAGACTGAGGAAAGATCAATACCATGTCACCCAGAAAGAACTCATAGCAGAATATCTTTGTTGTGGCAATACACTACCACTTCTTATCATATTTACCTAACCCCTCTGCTTGGGCAGGATGTGACACAAGGTCAATTTTTAAGCGGAGTTTAATAGGTTTGAATTCAGAGTTTTCCTTCTCCTAGACTAGTTGCCTCATCAAGGCTGAAGAGTCAGTCTGCCCTACTATTTACCCATAGCTGGAGAGAGAATAATTGGATTCATACCTTTCCCAAGGGTATTAGTGCTATGTGAAATGCAATTAGCCTGGTCCAGGATTTGAACTTGTCGCTGTATCCATTTTCTACGACGATAACCATTACACTACGGGCACCTCCATTTCTTATGAAACTAAAAAATACTGAATTAGTTTTCCTAGTTTTATGCTGAAATGACAGTGTGTTGCCACAAGAAAAATATTCAGGTATGGATCTTCTTTCTTGGTGAGGCTTAGAACTTTTTTGAATCTGCCTTGTATGTAAACCTTTATTTCTTAGTGATATATAACACACATTGCAGGATTTTAAATGTATTAATAACATGACCTTGCCTGTTGTTTGTGCTGAGTGTGTGTTAAGCTGAATTGTCTAGTCCCAGGGGCGGGAGTCTCTCAGGCAATACCTGTTTTGTTGGGCTGAGTTCATTGCTTGGTGTTTGAGCTGCCCCAAAAGAGGATTACCAACAGGACCAAGAATTTTGGGGAAATCATCATTCATCATTCATGATTCCTCACAAAAAATTACCTTGTGTCATATTCTGTTTTGAGGCAGATCAAACTCAGCTTAACTTTAATGGAGATATTGTCACTAAAATAAGATGCTAATTAAGATTAGATGATGATTATTCAAATGTAAAATTTTAAATAAAAAATAACGATTGCATTTCAAATTTTAATTCACTGCGGAATTAATTGTTCTATATGCTATAAAGTTTATTTGATTAAACAGGGACACACACACACATATATATATTAAAATAAATAGGTCTACAAGTGAATTTAGTTTCAGTTCATTTAATTTTTTTGCTTCCGTACAGCAAAAAATAAATTACATTAACTTGCGGGCCTATTTATTTAAAGATATTCACTTTTTTTCTCATTTGACCAACGAAAAAAAAAAATTTGTGTGTGCATATATACACACACAATTTTTTTCTTTTTTTCTTATATATATATATATATAGGCACACATGAAAATCATTCAATAATGTTGAAAAATAAACTTTATTTGGTCTCATTCCATGAGAAGTATCTTGATCAGCCTATGAATATTCCAGCTGACCTTTGTATTTTATCAATTGTCAAGGCACTTATTTGATTCATGTTTTTAATTTTATAGCCAAACTTTGAAGAACTCGATAAAGAAACGGAAATACAGCAATTAGTCAAGAAATGCAAAGAGGTATAGTATAAAAATTTATGTGATATATTTGTGTCTGTGAGATATATTCATATATTGTGTGTGTTTGTAATATAGATATATGTATAATATAAATGTGTGTGTGTGTGCGCGCGCGCGCTGATATTGAGCACTGTTTATTAATACCGCGAAATTTGGTCCACCATTAAGTCACAAAGGGAGCTAGCAAGAACCACAAACCTCTACTATATATATATATATATATATGTGTGTGTGTGTGTATGTATATATATATATATATATATATATATATATATATATATATATATATAATATAATGTGTGTGTGTGTGTGTGTGTGTGTATATATATATATATATATATATATATATATATATATATATATATAATATAATGTATGTGTGTGTGTGTGTATATATATATATATATATATATATATATATATATATATATAACCTGTCCATTGGTATAATGAGTAGAGTGTTTGCTAATGGTCCAGGAGATCAAGGTTCAATCCCATGTTGAGTCATACCAAAGACTTGCTAAAAACTCAGCATTATAATGGATAGATCAAGGATAAGTGGATCAATTCAGGGAAAGAAGTAGTGCCCTCCCCTACACCCCAGTGTAGTAGCTATTTAAATGGAAGCCTTCAGGTCACCCTCAACTATGGTCAGCTAAATTATATATATGTGCGCGCACACACACACACACACACACACACACACACACATAGTTATGTATGTACCTAAACAAATCTATTATGCTTTTTAGATCCTAAATATCTGGATTCAATACATATGAAACTTTAAAAATTACCTGATAGTAGAGAGGGTAAAAATTAGGAGAGTGTTGGTCATCAGTGAATCACTATGTTGTTATGTGTCGAACCAAATGCAATATAATATGGAGAGTGCTCAATATCCATGATAGAGCTATTATAATAATAATGATAATAAATAAATATATACTATATATATATGTTTAATCCATGGAAAATATTGTTCTGCAACCAAAGGTTTCATGAAGTTTATAACAACATTCATCAGGCAGTTAAGTTGCTCAGCTATAGAGTTTAACTGCCTGATGAATGTTGTTGTAAACTTCATGAAACCTTTGGTTGCAGAACAATATTTTCCATGGATTAAATATATATATAATATATATTTATTTATTATCATTTTATATATATATATATGATAACAGTGTTGGTTGTCACTAAATCACTTTGTGAGGAACTAAGTACAATATAATATGGAGAGCTATTATATAATAATGATAAATAAATATTCCATGGCATTAAATATATAAATCTAAGACATATTTATTTATTATATATAACACACACACGTGTGTGTGTTTGTATAATATATATATATAAATTATACCCATTATTAATTAAACACACATTTTAGACAAGTCTAAATTGATTTTACACACACACACAAACCCTTTTCATTGTAAGCTATGATTTGAGTTATTATTTCAGTAACCCACCTCAGAAACATTACAAGAAGTATATATTTTTGTCATAAGTATTTAAACAAACTGACAATTTGGTTTTAATCAGTTGGTTTTAAGTCTTAAAAACATAGAAAAAGAACCAAATTTTTTATTGGTCATCTTAATAAAGCATTTAATTATGTTTTATGGTTGTGAAGGGTAAATTTCAGGAGAACTGTTAAATTAAAAAAATTTTTTTTTTTTGTTTTTGTTTTTTGTTCTAAAATCTTGTTCAGAGTTGGTTAAGGAGATTAAAAAGGTAAACTTGCATTGTTGCTAGGGTGAGTCAAAAGTTTTGTAATGTGAGGCACAATGTAAGTTTTGTAATGTGAGGCACAATGTAAGTTTTGTAATGTGAGGCTTCTGATGCTTTTACTGAAGTAGTGATTGTGACAAACCACACTGGACTGAGAGATGCCAAGCTTGCCTGATATTCTCAGATTGCTACTCCCTAGATAAAATTGGAATCCACAATTTTAGGCTTACTTGATCACTGAGGTTCTTGAAAGTTAAGCAAAATAATTTTAACTATCTGGTTACTGTACTGGGATCAATTACCACTTCACCTTTCCCACAACAAATATTATTGGTTGCTTCTATGGCATTATGGCCCAACTTTAAACATAAGTTCTCGAATTAGACTGTTGCATATTCATTTGTGTCGCATTCAAATCACATGCAGAGTGAAGCAATGCACATGTCAACACACCAACTACTACAATACTACCAACCACAGCAGCTTGAACTGTTTCAGTCACAGGATACATGTCTCACAAACTTGCATATACAAAAACATTGCAAAATCTTTTACATATACTCAGATTTTTTAAACTTTCTATCTTATTTGTTTATTTTATTGCAAACTCAAATACAAAAAAAAACTGTTTTTTTTTCTCCCATTAGCTTGAAGGCAAAGCCACCAGATGGGAAAGGGAGCATTTTAATATTCAGAGGGAATATACCAAACACACTGCTGAACTTCGTTGCCTCCTTGAATCCAAGAGCAAAGAATTGGTCAAAGTTACAGAAGCTCAGAATTCTGAAAAGAAGTTGCTGGAATTGAAATTTAAAAAGTTGGAAACAATGTATCTAGAAGAAAAAGTAAGAGATTTTGTTAGTTTTCTCAGACAATAATTTTGATGTTTTCTTTGAAAAAAAAAAATCACGATTAAATTTATTTTTGCTTGAATGTCTGTAAAATCCAAGGGTCATCTGAAAAGTTCATATGCTGACCAAGATACTCTCATGGAATGTGACCACATTTTTTTTTCTTTTTCTCCCCAACATGGTACCACTTGAAATTTGCATGCTTCTTCTACTGGTGTTGCAGTACTTGGATCCCATTTGTAAAATACAAAAGTCATCAAAAGCAGACATATCATCACATGAACTTTTTAGCCCACCCTCATATTTTTTAAATTGAAGTTGTTATATATTAGGTTTTCTATTGTATTTCTTATGATTTTGTTGCTGATTATTGTATTGTCTGCTATATTAGTTGCTGTACTTTCTGTTGTTTTTTGTTGCATGTTCTGTAGTATCTTTTTGTGTTTTTTGTTGCCATTTGCCATTTTTGTTACATTTTCTGTTTAATTTGCTGTTATGTTTTTTCGTTGAATTTTCTGTTGCATTTGCTGTTGTTGTGGTGTTTTCTGTTGCATTTGCAGTTGTTGCGGTGTTTTCTGTTGCATTTGCTGTTGTTTGTTGTGTTTTCTGTTGCATTTGCTGTTGTTTGTTGTGTTACATTTCCTGTTGTGGTGTTGAATTTTCTGTTGGATTTCCTTTTTTTTGTTTCTGTAGTTTTGGTTGAATTTGCTGTTTGACAATGCATTTTCTGTTGTGCTTTCTGTTGCATTTGCCATTTTTTGTTGTTGCATTTGCCATTTTTTGTTGTTGCATTTGCTAGTGTGCTTTCTATTACATTTATGTCTCTGCTTGTTAACCTCATTGATAATTTTATTCTTTTCTTACAAAAAAATTGACATAGTGATAAGCATTGTTTTTATGAATACAGTATACACCTCACTATAAAATTTTAATACTTATATAATGGGTTTGGTTCATAATAGTGAATGTCACTTGTCTGAAGACTACGAGTCTGGTTCACATTAGTGAATGTCACTTGTCTGAAGACTATGGGTCTGGTTCATAATAGTGAATGTCACTTGTCTGAAGACTATGGGTCTGGTTCATATTAGTGAATGTCACTTGTCTGAAGACTATGGGTCTGGTTCATATTAGTGAATGTCACTTGTCTGAAGACTATGGGTCTGGTTCATATTAGTGAATGTCACTTATCTGAAGACTAACTTAACTGAAAATTTAACATACTCTTTGAATTACAAACCAGTTGGTTGGGCTGTGGGCTGTAGAATATGCTGACTGTACCTCTGCAGAAGGGTGCAACCCCACCTTAACAAATGTCCTGGATATGATTCTAAACCATCTGATGGTGAGGCTTCATTTCTGAAGCTTTGAGGATAGTTGAGTACCTCTTCATTACTATTACTCCCAGGTTCACTCTGATGCAGAGTGGTAGTACCTGTTAGGGTCCAATCTAGGGGTCAAATAGAACTGTTACGCCATTTACTGTACTTGAAACCTTTTAACTGATCAATATTGACTTGAATTATTAGTATTAGGTAGCAATGTTTGAAACCATTTAATTATGCAGACAATAAATAGCAATACTTGAAATCATTTAACTGTGTGCAAACAATAAATACTTGAAACCATTTATCTGTGTGCAAACAATACAGGGTGGAACGATAAAATTGTCGTCCTAAAGAAAACAACACTACAGAATTATTTCATTGAAAAAATCAGTTCAGGTAACTTGATTATGTAGTCAGCTGACATCTATTCAATGTAGATCCGGAACTGAGAGCATGCTTTTTCTACAAGTGCCGGCAGGAGCTTAGTGAATTCTTGGCGGCGATCAGGCTGGCTTTGGTGTTGTGGGAAGTCATGTTGGTGATGTTCTCGACGTATGACCAAACGAAGTAGTCCAGCGGGTTCAGGTCGGGGAGGAGGGGGGCCAGTGAGAGAAGGGTACAAAGTCGTAGCACTCCTTCTGAAGCCAAGCCTGGGTCTCTTTGGACTTGTGGGCCAGCGCCAAGTCCTGCTGCCACACCCAGGGTCTGCCACTGGCCACCTGATTGCACCAGGGGATCACCACACTCTTCAGCACATCCAGGTACACTTTGGTGTTGACTTTCAAGCCAACTTCAAAGATGTGAGGTAGCATGATGTGGCCCTCACTTGAAACCACACCAAAGACCATAACCGTAGCCAGAAACTTAGTTTTCATCGCCCTGGGTACGTCCCTGTTATTTGTGGTAATCCATATTTGCATTTTGAGAGTGCTTGCAATGGTCCTGTTGTCATAACTTGGATCGGTAGAGAGCATGAGTTGTACAGCGGCACATATCCAATCTCACTCGTTGAACATTGTGTCACTTTCGGACATGATAGAAGGCTCCTATCGCTCTTGGGATTTGTACGCAACTAGCCAACTAGTAGATTGTCTGCAACAAAAAAAGAAAACCAGTTTTCATTAAACAGAAATGGAATCATGTCGTCTTTTCTAGGGTGAAAATTTATCGTTCCACCCTGTAAATTGCAACACTTGAAACCATTTATCTGTGTGCAAACAATAAATGGCAATACTTGAAGCCATTTAACTGTGTGCAAACAAATGTGCTGTGGTTTGTTTAGACATGTTACCTACAAACTATTCCTTTACAAATATATATATATATATATACATATATATAATCAGGATTTTGCATTAAATAACCTACAAGGGTTGAAATGCCATAAAATCTGATCAACCCAATCAGTTTTATTCTTTGATATTTTTTTCTTGTAAATAAATTGTTATGGCCCTGGAAGGGGTCACAAAGAGAACAGAACACCACGGTTATAGTATAAGTATATATTTACAAGACTACGTGCTTAGAACTTCGATTGACAAAATCGAGCTGACGAAGAAAAGAAGCAAAAGGTACCCCGCAAAAACAATCATCGACGCTGACTATGCTGATGACTTGGCATTACTGGCGTATACGCCTAATCAAGCAGAGACACTACTGCATAGTTTGGAACGAGCCGCAGCAGGCATTGGCCTCCATGTCAATGCACACAAAACTGAATATATGTGTTACAACCAAACGGGCAACATTACCACACTAGACGGAGCCTCTCTGAAACTAGTAGACAAATTCACCTACCTAGGAAGTAGCGTCTCATCAACCAAAAAAGACATGGACACACGACTAACGAAAGCATGGACAGCCATCGATAGGCTCTCGATCATATGGAAATCAGACCTGAACGATAAAATGAAACGCAGTTTCTTGCAGGCAGCAGTTGTATCAATACTGCTATATGGATGCACTACATGGACGCTAACTAAATGGCTGGAGAAGAAACTAGATGGCAATTACACAAGAATGTTAAGAGCAATATTGAACAAGTCCTGGTGACCGCACCCCACAAGACACCAACTATACGGCCACTTGCCTCCCATCACGAAGACTATACAAGTTAGACGAACCGGACATGCAGGACACTGCTGGAGAAGCCAGGACGAGCTCATAAGTGATGTACTCCTATGGATCCCCACATATGGCCAGGCAAAAGCAGGACGACCAGCTCAAACTTACATACAGCAACTATGTGTGGACACAGGATGTAACCCTGAAGACCTGCCAGAGGCGATGAATAATAGGGAGAAGTGGCGAGAGAGGGTCAGGGATATCCATACTGGCAGCACGACATGATGATGATGATATATTTACAAGAACAAAGGATGGTAAGCTAGTTTGCATAACCACTCAGGGGCGAGGTTAGCTTCTGTATCTAGACTGACTTCATATTGCTGTGTCTTCCAGTATTATGGAGAGTGGTTGAGTCCATTAGTAGGTGATTCTGCCACAACATATACAAATACTATTTACTACAATAGAATTACCCATTGTAATTTTTAAAATTATACAGAATTAAAAAAATTCCAATTCATATACGAGTCTTCTCTCTTTGTATTTAGTTTGCTGAAACAACATTGTTTAAAGAAATAACTCTTTCCGGAAATGATTTTTTTCTTTTTCTTTTTCTTTTTTTTTTCCTTTTTTTTATGTAATAGTGTTTGGTGAAGTCAGTTTTGAGACAAGCCATGCTTAGAATTATAATTGGCTCCCTCTTTAAGGCGGCCAAGGATGTAATAACAATTTAAAATATGTGAGCTACAATCATGTGAAAACTCATAATTATATGAAAAAATCATTAAACAGGGTGAGAAAGGGTTGGCCTTAGAAGTTAGATTTATACTCCCATTCCAGGATGCCAACACTAGTGTTTGGTGTAAACAAAAATTTGAAAACTGCATTTAATGGAAATAAAAAAAAAATTATTCTTATTATTGTAAATTGCAGCCTACAAGTAGATTTTTTCAGCCTGAAAAATTATCCACATAACTAGGAATTGATTTATACGGCCGAGCTAAAGTCCAAATTACCACAGAGAGGTCAACCATTAGAACAGTACTCCTAACAATCAATATATACTACCTATCTTAACTCCAACAGACTGCTACAAACATTTCAAACTGAAACTCATGTTTGGTGAACATATTTAAAAAGATTAACACAGAGATTAATATGAAATAATATAACTGTAATTCAAGAATTATATTAATGCTATATCACATGCCATTTTCAACATCTGATGCACTGATTGTAAATATTAACTGGAACATCACAGCACCAAAGTGACCAGTCAGATAACTACAGTCTGTTGTTTATCTATGCAGTTTCATTATAGCACCATAGATTATCATTTATATCCTCATTTAAGCCTATTGGATAAGTTTTGGGGGTCAACTTATACAGTAGGTATAAATCTAACCCAGAACTTTGAACTAAAAATCTTGTTAACTTACATGCCAGATAAACTTGATCTTAAATTGAATTATTAGGATTAAATAGCAATACTTGATACCATTTAAGTGTGTTTTGGCTCATTTAAAAGTGTTACCTACAAACAATTAATTAACAAATTTTATTCATTTAATATATATGTATAAACAGGATTTGGTGATAAATAACCCTCAAGGGTTGATATGCCATAAACACAACCAACCAACCAACCAAGTAAAAGAAAGTATTTTGAAATACCACCATGTCCAATTTTCTAATACTGTAGCTGAGTTTAATGCTGTATTAGATCGGATCAGGTACAATGGGACAGTTCATGTTATGTTTAACTTTGAAGCCAAAAATAGTTTGCCTGTCTAGAAAGTCAGCTTTCAATACCTGGTTTTTATTGGATCTTGAACATTTTTTTTTCTTTTAAGTATGACTACTGTTTTAAAAACCCAAAATAACAATTCTGTATTTTAACTGTCAATCGATCAGCTATTGATCAATTTACTTTTTTAAATGATTAAGTTTGTTAATAATTGATTTTTCAGGATACTAATTTGGCAGCTAAACACAACTATCAGGAAACATTGATGAAATATCGAACTCTTGAAAAGAAATTTCTGTCATTGGAACAAAAGAATAAAACTTCTTCTTGGGTAAGTTTATTTTATTTATAGCAAGGAGGTGCAATACTTAATACTATTTAACTGTGTCTAAAAAAAAAAAAAATGAGCTCAGTCTCATTTAAAAATGTTATCTACAAAATGTATTTACAAATCATATATATTTAGTATGTATGCATGTATGTATGTATAAAGAAAATTTGGCATTAAATAACATTAAATGCTCGTGGTGTAATGGTTATCATGGTAGGAAATGGACACGGCGACACGAGTTCAATTCCTAGATGATACTGATTGCATTTCACATAGCACTAATACCCTTGGGAAAGAGTATAAATCCAATTATTCTCTCTCCAGCTATGGGTAAATAGTAGGACAGACTAGGTTCTTCAGCCTTGGTTAGGCAACTAGTCTAGAAGAAGGAAAACTCTGAATTCAAACCTGTTAAACTCCGCTTAAAAATTGACCTTGTGTCATATCCTGCCCAAGCGGAGGGGTTGATAAATAGGATAGCTAAACCAAGAAAATAACTTCAGGGGTTGATTGCAACTTTTAGTTGTAAGGGTGCTGCATCAGAAATTTTTTTAAAAATTCAATAATGTTCTTTACCAGTCAGCTGGGGCTGTAGAATTCACTGACTGCACCTCTGCAGAGGAGGTAAGACCTCCCCCCCCCCAACGAGTGTCCTGGATATGACACTAAACAATCTGATGGTGAGGTTCCAACAGTGCTGGAGCTTTGGGGAATGTGGAGTGCGCCTTCATTGCCGTTGCTCTCAGGTCAACTCTGGCCCGGAGTGGTAGCACCTGATAGGATCCTATCTATGGGTTAAATAGAACTAACTGCATACTTATGCTAAAATGAATTGTTTGAGTAAACTGAATAGCTTGAAATAGAAATGATTTTGACAATCAAACCATACTTACATTTAAACTGTGTGCTTATGCTTAACTGAATTATTTGAAATGGAACTGTTTTTCAACATTAAAACTGTATTTACATATAACTGTTTGAATAGTTTGAAATGTAAATGTTTTTGACAATTAAACTGTGTACTTATGCTAAACTGAATTGTTTTCAAATGAACAGATTATTTACAGAAAAATGGATTTGGCGTTAAATACTAAGGTTGATATGCCATAAAACTCAACGAATCAATCAATAATGTTCTCCAACTCAAGTTAATAAAAGCAAATTATCTGTTCAAATACTTATGAGTAATACTCTATTTTAAGAATCATTTTGGCACTATTATTGTTTGGTTTAGTTTGGTCAGGAATTGTTCATTCTTGGATTACTATAGAAACAATGTAGTAAGCCATTGTTTCTATTATAATCCAATAAAAGAAAGTTCAATGTTTATTCAAAGAAAAAAAATGACTCAATACTGACACAAGGACTTACAGGAAGACTCATGATTCAAATGCTTAAGCCCAGTCAACTGGGACTGTAGAACGCACCAATTGCATCTTTGTACAAGGGTAAGATCCCCCCCACCAGTGAGTTTTCTGTTATGATACTAAACAATCTGATGGTGAGGTTTCAGTAATGCTGGAGCTTTGGGGAGTGCGGAGTGTGCCTTCACTGCCATTGCTCCTAGGTCTACTCTGGTCCAGAGTGGTAGCACTTGATAGGGTCCTATCTATGGGTCAAATTAAACTAAACTGTGTTGGTTGGAATGGGACTGTTTTGACATCTAAACTGCATATTTATGCTAAACTGAATTGTTTAAAATAGAACTGTTTTTGCATTTAACTCTGTGTATTGCTTTGTCGGCTGGGGCTGTAGAATACCCTCCCAATGAGTGTCCTGGATATGACACTAAACAATCTGATGAGGCTTCAGTGATGCTGGAGCTTTGGAGAGTGCTGAGTACTCCTTCACTGCCATTGCTCCCAGGTCCGCTCTGGTCTGGAGTGGTAGCACCTGATAGGGTCCTATCTACAAGTCAAATAGAACTGTTTGACATTAAAACTGTGTGCAAACAAATGACTTACATTAAATGGAATTGTTAGTGATACATAGCAGTACTTGAAACCATTTAACTTTGACTTACGCAAAACTGAATTCTTAGAAATGGAACTGTTTGATCATTTAACTGTGTGTATCTACAAAATGTGTTTACAAATCATATATTTAATATATATTTAAAAACAGGATTTGGCATTAAATAACCTACAATGGTTGATATGCCATAAAACCAAAGGAAATTCTTTGTTAAATGATGTTCAAGAATATTGTAGATCTCAAATACTGAAGTAGACTACATGCTACAATAGTGCCACACATACACACACACAGAGAAATACACACACAATAAAAGAAACTTATGATAAGTTGTTTTCATTCACTAATAGCCTGGTAGACTGGAGTTCAAACCCAGGTTGAGTCATACCAAAAACTCAAAAATATGGTACTTAATACCTTATGATGCTGAGTGTTAAGCTACAAGGTATGTATCAAGGGTTAGTGGAGCAATCCAGGGAAAGGAGTGGCGTCTACACCTACACCTCAGTGTAGTAGCTATTGAAAAGGGAGCCTTCAGGTCACTCAAATATGTTCTCCAACTTATTTGCAAGAAGAGTGGACCTGGGAATTATAGCAACAAAGATCTCTAGAATGGGAGCCTCAATACTGGATACAATTTAGTGTCATACCCTAAATACTTTTTTTTTTTTTTTTTTTTTTTTTTCGGAGTTGGGTCTTACCTTTCTGTAGGGGATGCAATTGGCATATTGTAAACTCTGCTAACAGAGCATTAAACAAATTATAAAACTATGGATTTTGGAAGAAATATATGTAGCACTAAGAATATTGTGCTAGTGATTATTTTTAGTTAGGTCAGGGATTGTTCCTTTGTTACTGGTACCATGTAAACCAGTTCAACCTGTTGCAAGTTACTTGAAGAGAGGATTTGCACCACCAAGTAACCATCTCATTGCTATAAAGAGGAATGTCCTAATAGGTTATGGGTATGAAGATGAAGATTATTTTAAAAGACATCTCAAGCCTTTACAAAATATAAGGGCCATGAATTGAAACTTCAATTTCTCTACTTAAAAAACAAAAAAAAACAAATGTCCATCTAGAACCATCTATCTCATCTACTAGGGTGAGTTGATAGTTTTGCGATATTTTAGTAACATAAAGTAAAATTTGGCAGTGCCAGATGGTTTTGCTGAAGTTGTGAAGGTGACTGTGAAATTCTAAGCTCACCTGATACTCTACTAGTGCTACTCACCAGATTTTCCCCTATGCAGTTTAGTGTCCTACCTAGACCACTTGTTGGAGGAGTCTTACCCCTTTGTAGAGCATGGCCTTGGAATTCACAACCTGATCGTGCCTGATCGATGAGATTCTTGCAAGGCAAGCAAAATTTCTTGAAACATCTCATTACTTTACAGTAATCAACTGCACCTTCACTTTTCACACAACAGACTTTTTTTTCTTTTTTCTTTTTTTTTCTTCTGTGGCATCATGGTCTAATTCAAACTTGTAAAGCATATTAGACGATGTTGCATATTTATCTGTGCAGCTTTCAAATAATCATATTTACCCAACCCCCTCCGCTCGGGCAGGATATGACACAAGGTCAATTTTTATACAGAGTTTAACAGGTTTGAATTCAGAGTTATCCTTCTCCTAGATTAGTAGCCTCACCAAGACTAAAGAACCTAGTCTGCCCTACTATTTACCCACAAGGGTATTAGTGCTATGTGAAATGCAATCAGTATCATCCAGCTTTCAAATAATGCATAGAATGAAGCAATGTCAGCACACCACCTACCACAATACTTACAAACACATTGGATATCTACCATTACTTAAACTGCTTTTGTCATTCATGTTTTATATACACTGCAAACCAGTATGTACCAAAATATTGCAAAACTTTTGATTCACTCTAATAATATCTGGTGAAATACTGTCAATGTGAAAATATTTAAAAATCAATTTTTTTATTTTTAGGAACCAACAGACACAAAGGAAAACTTGGCTATTCAAATGAATCCAGCTTCAGTGTACACGGATCAGATATTGATGCTTAAGCAACAGGTAAGTAAATTCAAATTTGATAACAGGTGACCAGAGAGTGATATGTATTCCTAAGAAACAGAATATGCATTTTGCCCAGTCGGTTGGGACTGTAGAATACACTTACTGCTTCTCTGCAGAGAGATAAGACCCTCTCCAACAAGTGTCCTGGATATGACACTAAACTGTTTGGTGGTTGAGGCTTCAGTAATGCTGGAACTTTGGGGAATGTGGAGTACCTCTTTATTGCCATCGCTCTTTATTGACATCAAATAAGCCACAAGGGTTGATATGCCATTAAACAATAATCAATGACAATCTAAATTAGAGAGTAAAACAATTTCAATTTTCAGTCCAATTTAGGACTGAATGATAATTTTGTTTGTAAATAGAAATATCAATATAATCACAAACCACTGTTAACTATGAAATGCTAATTTGAATCCTTCACTCCTTCCTAAATTGAAGCATCGGTATCATCGTGGACTACTATGAAAAGACAACTGGTGCATAGATTGTCTATAAAAGACATATCCCATAACTTGGTTTTCGTCATGGATAGCATGTCTTAAGCAGGCATAGCCTAGCAGAGCCCATCCCTCTCCAGATCAATTTTAAACTGAGTTTAACAGGTTTGAATTCAGAGTTTTCTTTCTCTTAGACTGGTTGCTATACTAAGGTTAAAGAGCCCAGTCTTCCTTACTATTGTATGCATAACTTGTAGGAGAATAGTTGGATTCATATCTTTCCCAAGTGTACCGGCACTATATGAAATACTGACTTGTTTAGTATTTAAACTCAAGTTGCCATGTCCATTTCCTATGACAATAACCACTCTGCCATAAGGTTTTTTAGTTTGGGATTGAATTTTTATTTTTTATTTCGAATGTTTTCTTTTTGTCTTTTCTGTCTTTTTTGTTTGTTTATATATATATATATATATATATATATATATATATATATATATATATATATATATATATATGTGTGTGTGTGTAACTAATTGAAAAATTTTGTTCTTTTAAAGGTGGAACTTTTTAAAGATGACTTTGAAAAAGAAAGAAAAGAACGAATTTTTGCCCAGAGACAGCAAAAAGATTTTGAAGACAAGCTGTTCACTACTGTTAAACAATTGGAGAAAAAAACATTGGAAGTAAGACTCTTTATTCTTGATTTTTGAGGGGCGTAGCATTTTAGAAACTGGGGACCAAGGCAGCTTGTAAGACAGGGATCTCAAACACACTACCTACATTTACTGACTGATGAAGAAACTTATTTTTTGTATGAGGTGAAGATCTTTGAGAAAGATATAAAATGTTACTCTGATCATGATTTTAATTTATGACCAGTGTGCAGCAGGAACAATATTCTTACATGTTTTATTTATGAAACTAAAGACATATTTTAGAACTATTGTGTTGCTGCTGTATCAATTAATTCTATTGTCTTTTACTATAATCTTTTCGGGAAGGGGGTCCTTGTGGTGTAATGGTTAAAGCGATGGGCTGCAGAATCATAGTAAGCTAGTTCATACTTCAGATGCACTATTACGTTCACTTTCAGGCAAATACCCTTGGAAAAGGTATGAACCCCCTTATCCTCCCAGCTATGGGTTAAATAGTACCACTACTGTTCTTCTAGGAGAATGGCTTTGGCATTAAATAACCTACAACAGTTGATATGCCATTAAACAAACCAAATCTATAGTCTTTTCTTTCTTTGAGAATTTGTTCTTTTGTGCTTTGTGCTTTTTTTTTTTTTGTATGCATCTTTCTTTCTTGTTGGCATCTTTCTTATTTCCCAAGATATCTTTCTCATTTCATACTTAATCTTTTCTTTCTTTTTGGCGTCTTTCTACCTCCCCCCACTTTTTTTTTTTTCAGAAAATTAAATTCTGAGATAAGAAGCAGTCATTCCATTGAAATTACAAAATATCAATCAGCTATGCATAATAAAAGGATTTTGTTTTAATTGTCAATTTGGCAAATATCTTTAAAAAATAAATTTATATTTTTAAAAAAAAGTTCTATATTTTAAAAATAAATATAAATATAAAGAATAAATTGACATAAAGTGTATTTTCTAGTCTAGAAGGAAAACTTTGTATTCAGATCTTGTTAAACTATATTTAAAAATGGACTCTGTGTCACATCCTGCTTGTATGGAGGGGTTGGGGGAATACATTCATTTACTCTTTGTTTGTGTTTCTATCCATCTTCAAAGTCTGTGGGGGTGTCCTCGTGGTGTAGTCGTTAAAGTGATGGACTGCAGGATCGTAGTAAGCGAGTTCATACTCCATTCGCACTATTACGTTCATTTTCGGGCAAATACCCTTGGGAAAGGTATGAACCCCCTTATCCTCCCAGCTATGGATTAAATAGTACCACTACTGTTCTTCTAGGAGAATGGCTTTAGCATTAAATAACCTACAAAGGTTGATATGCCATTAAACAAAGAAACCAAACCAAACCATCAAAGTCTGTTAATCTGATCTTTTAATTTAATTAACAACTTTTTATTTACAATGTTTGCTTATGTATCTGTTGATAGCTGCTTATAAAAAAAAAAGATTTGGTATGTGTATATGTGGGCCAATTATATTTTAGATTGAAATTGATTTAGCAGTTATTCAAATATCATTATTGGTTATTTCTTATTTGTCATTTTTAGCTTGAAAAATGTGAAAAGTCTTTGGCAGAGGAACGTGCTAAAACTGAAAAACTCATTGAAAAAGTAAGTTTTTCTTTCCTCCTTTACTTCTTTCTCTTCACTACCCCAACTTTTCCTTTTTTTTTTTTTTTTTTTTTTTTTTTTTTTTTTTTTTGCATCTATTTTTATTTTATTTCTTAAATTTATTTTTATTCTATTTATTTATAAATTTTTAAATTTTATTCTTATAAGTTTTTTAATTTTACTTATATCTTTTAACATCCAATTTATAAATTCTGGTATAAGATAAATAAGACCTTGTCATTCGACGTCATTGCTTGAAGATCACAAAGCGCATGAAACTTTAGTTACAGTCAGTTTTGTTTCTGCTTTTTCATGTTTTACTACATATATAATAGTCTAATAATTTGACTACGTATATAATAGTCTAATAATTTGACTACGTATATAATAGTCGAATAATTTGACTACATATATAATCGTCTAATTCTTTAAGTTCCAGTCAATACAATTTCTTTTTAGATTGTTTTTAGGTACATGTATACATGAGCATATATATATATATATATATATATATATATATATATATATGAATGGAGGTTCTAGTGGTGTGATGGTTATCGCCATAGGAAATAGACATGGTAACCTGAGTTCAAATTCTAGACAAGGTTGTTTACATTTCATATGATGCTAGTACTCTTGGGAAAGGCATGAATCCAAATATTCTGTCTCCAGCTATGGGTAAATAGTAGGGCAAAATGGACTCTTTAACCTTGGTATAGTAACCAGTCTCTGAGAAGGAAAACTGTATTTAAACCTGTTAAATTCTGCTTAAAAATTGATTTTGTGTCACATCCTGCTTGTGCAGCGGAGTTTGTGTGTGTGTATATATATATATATATATATATATATATATATATATATATTATATGAAATCTATTTCTTTATGTTCTAGTTAAATCATTTTTCACTTTATGATGTCATCCAACATCTCTGATCTGATAAGATTATTTATAAATCACATTATATCTTTGCTTCTTTTTTTTTCTCTCTCTCTTTTATGATTTCCAGCTAAAAACCCTTGAAGTAAATTACAAAAGAGTTAACAATCATAATCTTATGCTAATGGAATTCCAGACAAAGGTGAGAAAACGCCCTTTTTTTTTTCTTTTTTTTTTTTCTTTTGTTTTGTATCTTATATATATTTTTAGAGTGCTATATGTGTTAAAACTATAATTACTGTTATATATGTGTGTGTGTGTGTGTGTATGTGTTGCAATAAATGCTGAAGGTCAGTTCATATTTTAGCATTGGAATAAAACAAGACACAGATCAGATAGAGGAAAAATGTACAATATATGCTTAGCACACAGTTTATTTTCTGGAACCAAAGAGAAAAAAGAAAGGAATGATTATCAGACAATCTGGATTCATTAAGAGTATGACTTCATACAATCATAGGGTGAGTGGGCAGTAGTCATTCTGAAATAAGTCCAGTATCACTATTACTGTAGTCGCTCTTCTCACTGAAATATAGGAAGATACTTTAACTTCAATTTAAAAAAAAAATGTTTTTACTCTGCACGTCATTTTCAGTATATTTTTAATCTGAAATTATATATTCAATAGCCGTTGACATTGAGGACTCAATTGGATATTCCAATTCTCCTTGGATTATTACCTTTTAGTCTAATCCTTAGATTACTTTCCTTGGGTTATATATATATATATATATATATATATATATATAGGACCCCATTGATAAAGAAGGTTTATAAGAGGAAAAAAGAAGAGAAAGAAGAAAAACAAGCAGAATGTCTCTGAAAATCCGGAGTGCCCCTCTCAACAGGACCGTCAACATCCAGCAGGCCAAGCAGCTAACCCAACTTGTAAAAGAGAAGAAATTGTTGGTTAATTTAGATGGTTATTGACAAAACCAGCATAAGAGAACAATATAGGTACTCATAGTAGACAAAAAAAACAAAGATGGTCAAATCTATTAAGGACATTGTAAAAAAAATCACAAGGCAACTCATGTCGAAGATACTGGCTATTATTGCTGGCAGTACCTACTTTTTTGAAGACAATTTGCAAACTTGCAATGAAGATGTCATCACTTTGGAGAGCAAAGAAAATATCTTCAGTGTAGAATATATATATATATATATATATATATATATATATATATATATATATAATATGTGTGCATATGAACAAACAAATCATTTAAAAACTTTTTGGAAAATTACTGGTTTGCAGATCTGAATAATACATTAAATAAAGATCTCACTTCTTTATGTTGGGTCCATGACTAAAAGTTTCATGTATTAAATGATCAGGGAAACTGAACAGTAAATCGATGAAGAAAAGAATATACAAAGCATTTACCGCACAATGCAATGAAGAATTGCATAGTGCAGGAATCTAAGTAAGAATGGTGAGAGGAAAAAAAAAAACACTTTTTTATTTATTTATATGTGTGTGTGTGTGTGTGTGTGTATATATATATATATATATATATATATATATATAATCAAAAAGGAAGTCTTCGAGTCACCCTCGACTACAATCGCCAATTATATATATATATATATATATATATATATATATATATAATAGGTGTTTTTTTTCTCTCACCATTCTTACTTCTGTCTCTTTAGGTATTCTAATTTGGCTCTACTTAGTGTATTGAACACTCTTAAATTTTAGCTTAGGTGATTCTGTCTGTGTGTCTTTTTTTTTTGTTTTTTTTTCGGCTAGATATTACAGGGCAAGTTGATTATTTTCAAGCAATGCAAATGTTTTTAGTTTTTTTCTTTTATATTGACTTTTTCCTCAGATATCTGTTTGTGTAATATTCTTTATTTACAAATTGTATCATCTGGGGTTTTTTTGCGCCATTAGAATTAAGAATAGGTATAGAAATTATATATATAGCCAAATTCCAACTGACCTTGTCAAATGCAACGGCTTTTTATTATTGAAGGCAGAATGTGATTGGTGTGTGTATGTATATATATATTTACCTACCACTCAGAACATGCAGGATATGGCACGAGGTCAATTTTTAAGCAGATTTTAACAGGTTTAGATTCAAAGTTTTTCTTCTACACGTGTTTGCTGGTGCTCAGCAGGTCTAGTTGAAATGTATGTTGAACAGTCCCATCAGGATAGAACAAGGCAAAAACAAAAGGTTGAATAAATGTTTAACTAGAGGAATAAGTTTGTGTGACAAAAATAAGTTTGTGGCATCCTCACTTTTGGTTATGTATATCCCTTAACTAAAAACTAAAAAATCTTTGCCTCTCTGTTTCTCTGGTCCTCTCTCTGTCTGTCTGTTATCCATTCTCTGTCCCCTCCATCTCTTCTATATATTTTCTGACTCGGTTCTTTTGACCCTGTTCCCTCTCTCATCTCTCCTGTATATTTTCTGACTCAGTTCTTTTGACCCTGTTCCCTCTCCCATCTCTCCTGTATATTTTCTGACTCAGTTCTTTTGACCCTGTTCCCTCTCCCATCTCTCTATATTTTCTCTCAGTTCAGCTCATCTTTGTATCCATGGTCTCAGCAATCTGTGCTCCGATTGGCCCTCTGCATCTGTTCTCCTTGCTGTACTATTCATGTCTCATCACTGACTTAGTTCTTTTGACCCTGCTCTCTCCCCATCTCTTCTGTAGCTGTATTCTTCTAGGTCTGCCTCTTATCCCTCTTAGTGGCAGACTCACTCTCTGACTGACCCTCTTGTATATATCTACTGAGGGGAAGATTCCTATATCTGGACTTTCAGCCACCCAAGACTAGACATAAAAACAAGTGGCAGACAAAAAGTCTACTGGAGGCCCTTAAAGGTGTAATGATAAAGATTTTTTAAGTCATTCATCCACCCCCATCTGACATCTGTGCTTTATACTAACAGGGAAGAATTAGTGATTACCACACAAATATGTCTCAGGGCTCCCATATGGACACACCAATGGTCAAACCACAACACACATACACTTGCTGCACACACACACATTCTCACATAGAGCAAAGTTTGTGTATAGTGTCTGTTGTAGGTGACTCACCTATGACTAGAATAATGGACTTAACCAAAGGGTATATTAATCAAGAACTAAGCTGGTAGAGGGAACAGCAGCTGTACTAAGCACCTTGCCTGTCTTCGTGCATGTTGAACCAAGGAAACCCTCCTCATTTGTGTGGTACCTCATATCTCCTTGTTGAGTTATTTATTTATTGACCCCTAATAATCAGTCATAACAGTGTCATACTACCTCCCCACACTGAAGATGTCTGCAGTCATTTTACACACAAGCATTTTTATTGCTTGTTAGCTTATATGATTCCATTTAGTTTTAAAGCTGACATCATTTTCAACACTAGGTTGGACAAGGTACTATTTACCGACCCCTCCGCTCGGGCAGGATATGACACAAGGTCAATTTTTAAGCGGAGTTTAACTAGGTTGGACAAGGTAGATGGTTGGCCATTGATAGGTGTGAAAGAGGAGAAAATTATAATTGCTTTTATCCTATTTTTTAAAAATTTTTTCTTGTCTTTTTTGCTCAATGGAATTGCTGCTCGTTCATTTACAATTTTTTGTCTTAGTTCCGCCATTGCAGCTACATGGACCTAACTGCACCACTTTGAAATAGAGTAGAAATAAAAGTAAAGTTGGCAACCATAGTAGAGGGTGACCAGAAGGCTCCCTTTTCAATAGCTACTACACCAAGGTGTAGGGGAGGGCGCTACTCCTCTCTCTGGATTGCTCCACTTTACCCTTGATACATACCTCATATTGCTGAGTGTTAAGTAAGGAAGCATCAAGTACCATTTTTAAAGTCTTTGGAATGACACGACTTGGGATTGAACCCATGTTTCCCTGACCATTTGCAAACACTCTAGCCACTAGGCAAATGAGCAGAATAGAAATACTTTACTTATAGAGTAGAAATACTTTTACTTTAAATATATATAGAGAGAGAGAGAAAGAGAGAGAGGGAGGGGGCTTCTAAAAAAATTTGACATCCTTTCACAAGACAATGATTTTGGCAATTCTTGTTGAAATAACCTCAAATTTTTGCAGAATGTATAGAAGCTGATCAAGATTTTATATTTAATAGAAGAGGACAGTATGTAATTATCTCATTGAGAATCTGCCAGAAAGATGGATTGGGCATGATGGAGATGAAGACAGTTTTCTGATGAAAAAAGTGCTGTGATCATTGGACCTGTCTCCATGTGATTCCTTTTTATGGGGATATGTGAAGGGACTGGTCTATGTTCCCCCTCTTCCTGCTAGCATTGATGAACTCAAACAGAGAACCACTTCTGCACAGGATAATGTAACCAGAGACATGCTACAGCATGTTTGGCAGGAGCTTAACTACTGGCTTAACATGTGCCGTGTCACAGGCAGTGCACATATCGAACACTTATGAAATCAATCTCTGAATAAACTTATGATGTTCATCACCTAAACTGTTCAATTTCATTGAGCTCAACTTAGTAGTTTTCGAGATAATTGCTTTTAAAGTGATATCAAATTTTTTGGGACTCCCCCTCCTCTCTCTCTCTATCTATCTATCTATCTCTCTCTCTCTCTCTATATATATATATATATATATATATATATATATATATATATGTATATAGTAAAATCTTCATTATTCATGTAAGCTAATTCATCAGATCATTTAATTTTTATTGTAGATGCCTCAAGCCAACAAGATGAAAGAGGTTTTACCTACTTCCTCTTCAGGTATAATCTTTTTTTTTTCTTCTTCTCAGGGTTGTATATTCAGTGTGCTAGTCTAACCACTTCTTCTGATATTTCTGTTAATGATTATGATATCCACAAGAAACTTTAAGAGTACATAATTTAGATATTTTAGTTTTTAGACCTGCCTTGTCCTAACTGCACCACTTTGAAATCAAATAGACAGATTTGGACTAATGACCACATCTTTATTGTTACACTCAAAATGTTTTGGCTGATATATCCTACTGTCTTATTTAGGTGTTTCATGTTGAACTTGGGAGTCCCAATGTCAACTATAGGTAAAAATAACAAGGAATACTTACTATACCTCAACACTTGTACCCAGTCATGGTTAACAAAATTTGAACAGTCTACCCTTGTGGTTCAAATAAATGATTCAGTTCAAGATTCTCTGTGGACTCCCAAGTTTGCAATTGACTTGGACACTCAAATTATTTTTGCTTATCTTTTTTTTTTTTTGTATGTAAACAAAATATGCGTGATAAAATAGGGTTTCAGAATAAATGAAAATGAATGCAATAAAGATCCCGATATTTAAACAAAACAGTGTTTTATGTATTGTCACACAAAAAGTACGCAAGAATGAATGAAATGTTTATCACATATGCCAACCACAAAAAAGAGTTCTCACAAAAGAAAAATCCCAGCCAATCATGAAAAAGATGTCTGTATGTATCTTAAAGTCAAAAATAAATTAGGTTGGTTGGTTAGTTGGTTGTTTGGATTTTATGGTGTATCAACCTTTGTAGGTTATTTAACACCAAATTCTGTCTATATATATATACCTTTTACCAATGAATACTTAGTAGGTAAAATTTTCTATAAGCAGGATTTAACTTGTTTGCACATGATTAATCAGTTTTGATTTGTCATATTTTTTCGTACAACCCTGTTTCTCGCAAGAAGGACAGAACATCATCTATTTTGATGTTTTCGAACAATTCAGTTAAACTAGCCTCTTTGAAAAATCACTTTCTGATGACAGCGAAAGCTCTGCATTCTATAAGAATGTGTTTAACCGTGCAAGTTGTCTGACACGTCAAACACTGTGGTTGTGGTTCCTGTTTCAGTATGAAAGCGTGAGTAAGCCTTGTATGACCAATGCGCAGTCGGGATATAACGACTTGTTCTCTTCTCGATGCTCTAAAAGCTGGTCTCCATTCTCCCAAAGTGGGCTGAATTTGGAAGAGTTTATTCATGTCCCATCATTGTTGCCATTTTTTGTGAAGGAATTTGCTGATTATCGGTTTCAAATCGATATACAGAATGGAGATAGCTTTAGGGCTTAGATCTAAATAAATTAGGAATGTTTGAGTGATGGTGTGAAATTAGGCCAAAATAGGAAAGAGAAAATGTATTTTTACCTTTCAATAGCAAACGGAAAAAAATCTTTTCTTTTTGTTTTAAATTTTTTAAACTTTGCATGTGGAACGTGAATAAGCAGCAGTTTGATTTAAAATATTTTGATTGGCTGGGCTGTGGAATATTGTGACATATATTATTTTCTGTTGGCTGATAATTCTGGTTGCTATATTATCATAGTATACATCATCAAAGATTGTTCAACAATTTTTAATGAATTAATTAACAGATTTATTTGACCTGTAGATGGTACACTAGCAGGTAACTCAAATCTTGAGAACTAGAGCCTTATCATAAGATTCAGTTTAGTGTCATACCCAAGACACTCCTTCAGGAAAAGGTCTTACTCTTTTCCGGAGATAGTTAATGTATTTTAAGGCTTATCAACAAAGCTTTATAATAGTCATGTGATAACTTGATTTTTTTGTTTTAACATGTATGTATTAATTTTTTTTTTTTATTTTACATTTTATGCTAATAGACTCTGGAGCGCTCAAAATGTTATAGCTTTGCATTACACAAGTGGCAACTGTTAATTCCTTCCCGATTAGAAATATTCCCCTTATTTATTGTGTAACCCTTGTATATATAAGTTCTAACTCTACTTATAGAGGTGGGGTGTCCTCCTTGTGGTGTAATGGTTAAAGCGCTATTACGTTCACTTTTGGACAAATACCCTTGGGAAAGGTATGACCCCCCCCCATCCTCCCAGCTATGGGTTAAATAGTACCACCACTGTTCTTCTAGGAGAATAGCTTTGGCATTAAATAACCTACAAAGGTTGATATGTCATTAAACAAAGAAACCAAACCAAACCAATCTACTTAAAGATTAGATGATCTTTGTACAAGTTAAAATTAATTTTTTTTTTTTTTTTTTTTTTTTTTTTTTTTAAGGTCTTCGAGCTGCAGAAGTGAAAATGTTTCTGAAATCTAAATCTTGGACTTGTGAATGCTGTACTTTCATAAATAATTCTCATGCCAAAAACTGCGAAATATGTAAAGCTCCCCACCCTGGTAAGTCTATATTACTTTCATTTCTTTTCTCTTCTTGATTATATTAACAATGTACAGTATTATCCATAGACAATTACACCCTTATTGCTTTTGCTTACAAAGCCAAAAACTTGATATTTTTTCATTTCTCTAATAACTTGGCCAATTCTTATTCAAAGATCTCTAATTTTAACGGCACATGTAGACACAACTCAAAATTCTATGTTTAGATGCCTTTTCTCTTCCATTGGATGGCATTTCTATACCTGAAGGAAAAAAAAAACATTCAACATAGAATTTGGAGTTGTTTCTACACAAAATTTGAGATCATTTGAACAAGAATTAGTCAAGTTATTGGATTAGAAAATTGTATCAATTTTTCTGAAACACCTTATATATCATACTGTTACAATTTGAGATGTTTTTTTATACTGTTAGAAATTAGGATGTACATTTCTATTTGATCCATATATGAGACCCTATCAGTTATTAACACTCCAGGTCAGAGTGGACTTAAGAGTAATGACATTCCCTAAATCTCTTGAACTGTAGTCTCACCACTGTATGCAGTTTAGGGTCAAACTACATATATATAGTTTATATAATTCTTTTTACATATGTCATTTTATAAGTACATACATGTTATAAATGTGTATGTTTCCAGCTTGTTGCTTTCATCAGAGAACATATATGGCACAAGGCCTTTTTAATGGGGTACTCAATGAGACTTGAACTCACTCTTGTTTGCAGTTTGAATGATTTTCAATTGGTTCAGGCGGGTTTTATATTAGGGTTATTCTCCTTTTTTCCTTGGTCTGCTTTACCCCCCTTTGATATTTGGTCAGCTTTACCCCTCTTTGATATTTGATATGTTTATTGTTGTGTGTGTGTGTGTGTGCGCACGTGGGGTGTTGGAGTGGTTTTGGGTTTCACTAACAGTTATTTTTCTTCTCTGTGTGAGTGTGTGTCTGGGGGATTTTTTGTGTGGGGGACTGTGTGGTTTTAAATTTTCTGGTAGCTCTTACTCTTTTTTTTTTTTTTTTTTTTTTTTGTATATGTATACACATGTCTGTGTGTATATATGTGTGTGTGTGTGTGTGTTTACACCAGCGCATTGACATAATGGTTAGAGTGCTCACCAATGGTATGGGAGACCAAGGTTCAATCCCTGGTCAAGTCATACTAAAGACTCAAAAAATGGTACTTGATGCCACCTTGCTTAACGCTCAGTATTATGAGGTACAGATCAAGGTTAAGTGGAGTAATCCAGGAAAAGGAGTAGAACCCACCCCAACACCTCGGCATTGCAGCTATTGAAAAGGGAGCCTTCGGGTCACCCTCAACTGCAATCAGCCAACTTACAGCTTTTTTTTTTACCTTCTTTCTTCAGTTGGCACTTATTGGAAATGCAGAACTTGTACCTTCAGTAATAATGACTGACTCGACAAGTGTGAAGCATGTTATGCTTCCAGAAACAGTAAGTAACAGCTAGGCTTCGTTTTGAACAGTTAGAAAGGGGGTTTAAATACACTAACTGTATCTCTTGCAGAAGGCTAAGACTCCCTCCCACAAAGGAATGGGGGTCTTTGGTATGGCATTAAACTATATCTGATGGTGAGATTCCCATTCTAGAGAACCAGGATGCCTATGAAGGAATGTGGGGTACCTCTTCATTGCCATTACTCCTAGTTTCACTCTGTCCTGTGGTTGTACCTTTTTGGCTCCCATCAAATAAATTTGTTTCAAAATCGTTCATACTCTATCAGAATACTTGAAGCCATTTTGTCGGGAATAATTACTTGAAGCTATAATTGTTTACTTTTTTTTTTTTTTTTTTTTTTTTAATAGCATGTCAAAGCCATCCTTGTAGATGAATAGTATTGGTACTATTCAACTCATGGTGTGTGTGTGGGGGGGGTCATACATTTTCCAAGGGTATTTGTCTGAAAGTGAACCTAATGGTGTGACTGGAGTTCAAACTTGTATACTACAATCTTGCAGTTCCACTCGTTAGCCATTACACCATGGGGGCTCCCTCCAGTTGTTTATTAAGGATTATTATTTGTTACTTGAAACCATATAACTATGTGCAAACAAATTATTATTGAATAGAAATAATTACTTGAAACTGTATAATTATCAATATTAGATAAGAATGCTTGAGACCATATAACTATGTGCAAACAAATTATTATTGAATAGAAATAATCACTTGAAAACAGTCATATGTTCATGGCTAGGGATGAATCACCAAGTAGAAGGACCTCAGCTGTTGTCAAACTTGGAGAAGCATGGGCTCAACCAAGCTTTCCTGCCCATGATACACCACATGATGACAATTGCAAGATTGAGATAGATGGCAGGTGATTGTTTGTGAATCATCAGTGGTACCGCTATAATCCATCAGCATGGGATTACAAGACTGACGATGATGATTTAATATATATTAGCTGATACCTATTGAAGTTCCATGAGTTAATTTGTATAAACAAATAATATGTAGTGAAAGAGATAACTTACTCTCTCAGGTAAAACACGTAGAAACATGTCAAGCATGCTGGGTCATTTTGACAGGAAAACATTGCTGCCATCAACACAAGAACCTAAAGAGAGTGATCAGCTTTTGATCTCGTTTTTAACGAGAGTACAGTAGATGCAATGCCATGAACATGAAATTATGCCCATGCAAAAATGGCATATGCAAAGTTTTGGCACTTGGTGACGCAGATGAAAGAGTGGAGAGGTCGAGAGACTTGTGTGACTAAACCAGGCGAAATGTCCCTAGAAACTAACATGCCAGGATTAATACCAACTACACAATATCTATATATTACTAAATTGTTCATTATGTTTGTGTATAGATATACAGTATAAATAAGTATAGATGTACAGTATGAATAAGTATAGATGTACAGTATAAATAAGTATAGATGTACAGTATAAATAAGTATAGATATACAGTATAAATAAGTATAGATGTACAGTATAAATAAGTATAGATGTACAGTATAAATAAGTATAGATGTACAGTATAAATAAGTATAGATGTACAGTATAGATATACAGTATAGATAAGTATAGATGTACAGTATAAATAAGTATAGATATACAGTATAAATAAGTATAGATATACAGTATAAATAAGTATAGATGTACAGTATAAATAAGTATAGATGTACAGTATAAATAAGTACACCTTTACCAGTTTTTGATTGTTATTCTTCTAAAGTAAAATTTTATTATTTTCCATGAAACATTATACGATCAACATGGATGTTATTTGGTATTATTTATTACTAAACTCTACATTATTGTGAGTTTCATTATCTTAAATATTTTAATAAATTTTTGAAAATGTTCACTTTTGTAGACACTAATGCTGGAGCTTTGGGGAATATGGAGTACTCCTTTATTGCCATTGCTCCCAGGTCCACTCTGACCTGAACTGGTAACACCTGATAGTCTTATCTATAAGTCAAATAGAACTAAACTGTGTGATTATACTAAACTGAATAGTTTGAAATAGAACTGTTTTGACATTTAACTGTGTGTAAATGAATGACTGAAGTTTAATTGAATTGCTAGTGATACATAGCAATACTTGGAACCATTTAACTTTGTTGACTAAACTGAATAGTCTGAAATAGAACTGTTTTTGATATTTAACTGTGTGTAAATAAATGACTGATGTTTAATTGAATTGTTAGTATTACATAGCAATACTTGGAACCATTTAACTTTGTTGACTAAACTGAAAATAGAACTGTTTATATGTTTAAAAATGGATTTGGCATTAAATAGCCTATAATGGTTAATATGCCATAAAACTGAGCCAGACCAAACATGCATACTTAATATATATGTATAAAGAGGATTTGGCATTAAATAGCCTATAATGGTTAATATACCATAAAACCAAGCCAGACCAAACATGCATGCTTAATATATATGTATAAAGAGGATTTGGCATTAAATAACCTAAAATGGTTGATATGCCATAATACCAAGCCAGACCAAACATGCATACTTAATATATCTGTATAAAGAGGATTTGGCATTAAATAACCTAAAATGGTTGATATGTGATCAAACCAAACTAAACTCAACATTATTGTGAGTGTCATCATCTTAAATATTTCAATAAATTTTTGAAAATGTTCACTTTTGTAGACACTGTGTTTGATAGGTTACTATGGAAATTGATTTTCTGAAAAAACTGATGAAACAAAATGGTTGAAATTCAAAACATAAATTACTTGGGATTTCAGAAATTCTTTAACTATTAGAACCAATCCTGTGTATTCCAATATTTGACAAGAATAGGAGAGAAAAGATAAAACTCAATTCTAATATAACCCAGTCAGCTGGGGCTGTAGAATATACCAACTGCTTCTCTGCAGAGGGGTAAGATCCCCCCACCAATGAGTGTCCTGGATATGACATTAACAATCTGATGGTGAAGTTCCAGTAATGCTGGAGCTTTGGGAAATACAGAATACTTCTTCATTGTCATCACTCCTAGATCCACTCTGGCCCAGAGTGGTAATCCTGAGAGGGTCCTATCTATGGGTTAAATATATCTAAAATGTGTACTTATGCTAAACTGAATTGTTTGAAATGGAACTGTTTTGACATCTAAACTGCATACTTATGCTAAACTGAATTGCTTGAAATACAACTGTGTTGACATTCAAACTAGATATTTATGCTAAACTGAATTGTTTGAAATAGAACTGTCTTGACATTTAACTGTGTAAACAAAAATCTGTACTTATACTAAACTGAATTGTTTGAACTTTTATCAAAATGAATTAATTTAGCATTAAATGACCCAAAAGGGTTGATACCCCTTAAAATAAAATGACCAACCAACCAGCAACTTTTTGGACTTTCAAAGAGGGTTCACCCACATTTTTGATAAAGTCAGGGAGGTTTCTTTTTTTCCTTCCTGTTCTTAAGCTTTATTTATTTAGTCTCCATATTATTGGTATTGTTGTTGTGCATTGTTACTCTGGTTTTTAGTTAGAGAATTCAGCTGCTGTAATAGTTAGTTGCATGGCTTAGAAAGGCAGCTTAGTAGCAGGAAGTGATTTGTCACTATGTTGATATATAGATTTTGATTTAGTCAGAAGAAAAAATATTTCTGAAAGCAATGTTTTATGACAAACAGAAAAAAATCTCTGCAACTAACTTGATTTTGAACTTTTAAATTGTGAAAATTTGCCTGCATTTTTAATTCACATCATAAAACATTTTTTTTACAGCTGCAAGAACTGAAAAAAGCGTAAGTAACATTTTTTTATTATTTGTGCATCCCATTTTCTTGTTCTATGAGGTAGTGCAGTGATACCTTTACAATCTATAATGGTTAGTTGATGTTTAATGGAATGTCAACGCTAAATGTAGAATAAACTTTATTTTTTTATATTTTAAGTGTGGCAGTTCAGGTATTAAAAAAAGATGAAAAAAATAGAATTATTCAGTGAATAAAGTAATTTGGCTTAATGAATAGGCAATAGTTTACAGTTGCGCCTTTTTCAAGGAAATTGATAATCATGAAACCTTTCAAGTCCCAGAAGACCAACCAACCAACCAGCATGGCCTTCTTTATTGACCACTGCATCCAGAACTTTTTTTTTACTGATTAGTCAGTGTGTTTCCACTTCATGAACTGTCTTTTCAACTCTGAAATGAGAGGGACAATATGTTATATGGAAAGAAAGGAATGGTTGTTTTCAGTTCAACTTATCTCATGACAGGCTGCTGATGATTGGCCAATGCACTAGCTAATCTGTCAGCATAAACTTACTAAAGCCAATGGTTGGCAAGTTTATGATTCACTTTAAACAAACCTTTCTGAGAGAGTCAAGAAACAAACATTGTCTATGAAGGCATTGGATTTTGTCTACCAATGTCAGTGAGAAGTCCCGAATTATCATTATGATATTGATAAGATTTTAGCTAAATTTTTAAATTAGGCAGAGAAAATCAGCTCTGGCTTCTTTTTTGCGACAATTTACAGTTAAATTTGGGCTGGGCTGGGCTGGGCTGGGCTGGGCTGGGCTGGGCTGGGCCTCTTAACTTTTTCATGATATTTATTAACTTAGCAATCCTATTGCTGCAATAAAAAGTTGAATAGATGAATGTAACTTCAAATCCTATTGGTAGAGCATGTTTCAGTTACTTATTGCTATGTAGATTTTTCAAATTAATGTTTTTATTATATTCCTTGCAGTATGATGAGGATCTAGAATTTGATGGCCCATGTCCAAAATTCATGCAGTCCGAATAATGTTCACATGTAAGTATGCCATTAATGCATCAAAAGTTTGTCATTTAATTTTTCCTCTCAGTCAGCTATTTCTGTGGTAAATAATAGCATTGACCAGTGCACTTTTATTGCAAAAATCATTGGCTAATGCACTTCTATAGTAAAAATCATTGGCCAATGCACTTCTATAGTAAAAATTATTGGCCAATATGCTTCTGTTGTAAAAAATCATTAACCAGTGTACTTCTATCGTAAAAATCATTGACCAATGCATCCTTATAGTAAAAATCATTGACCAGTGCACTTCTATTGCAAAAATCATTGGCCAATGCATTTCTATAGTAAAAATCATTGGCCAATGCATTCTATAGTAAAAATCATTGGCCAATGCACTTCTATAGAAAAAATTATTGGCCAGTGTGCTTCTGTTGTAAAAATCATTAACCATTGTACTTCTATCGTAAAAATCATTCGCCAATGCATTTCTATAATGAAGTTATAATTTATTTTTACAATGATTATATAACCAACTTGAATAAAAAAAATGCCCATAAAAAAATTTCTTTAAAGCTTTTTAATGTTTCATTATAACAACCATTTAACTAAATCTCTTTTTTTTTTTTTTCTTACAGTTTGATCCCATGTCATTGAGAAATTCTTTCACAAGACTTAACTAGAATTTCAATTGAAAAAAAACGTACTACTGAATAACACCTGCCTGACTATCATTTCTTCATGGTAAAATTGATTATGCAAACCTGAATAGCTGAAATACATCTATGACCTAAAATTGAATTGAATAAATATACATGTACTTTATATTTTGAACAGCATGGAATGTGACCATTAACACAACCAACACAAGTAAGCTGGAGACCATAGTCAAGGGTGACTTGAAGGCTCCCTTTTCAATAGCTACTACACCGAACTGTAGGGGAAGACGCTACTCCTTTCCCTGGATTGCTCCACTTACTCTTGATCTATACCTTACAATGCTGAGTGTTAAGCAAGGAGGCATCAAGTATCATTTTTTGAGTTTTTAGTATGACTAAACCTGGGATTGAACCTCGGTCTCCTGGAGCATTGGTGAACACCTTAATCATATAGGCAGAGTGTTCACCAATTACCAGGAGACTGAGGGTTCAATCCCAAGTCAAAACATACCAAAGACTCAAAAAATGGTACTTGATGCCTCTTTGCTTAATACCCTTGATCTGAAACTCATAATGCTGAGTAAGTGAAGCAGCCCAACCAAAAGAGTAACATCCTTGGGCAACTTATACGTTTATATTTTTGGCTATAGTTTCAGTATCAAGGGGAGATAAATTATACTTACCAAAATAAGATATTTGGGTTAATGCCCTTAGGAAAAGCACCAATCGCTCTTCCTCCCAGCTATGAGTAAATAGTAATTTAGACTAAGCTCTTTAGCCATGGTAAGTTTAAGAGAAGGAAAAGTCTGAATTCGAACCAGCTATACTACTTTTAAAAGCTAATCATCACGTAATAGATTTTTTTTATTTTACATTTGTGTTTTCTACAAGAAATATTAAAATCTTGAAAAACAAAATTAACTTAAAAATTTACTAAAAAGAAATTATACTCGCAGATGATACTCAATATATTATTCTCTTCTTTCATCATGACTAATTGATGCACAGCTATGGCGACCTTCACCATTGTTTTGATCTGTTCACATATTTCGATTTTTTTTTCAAGAAGTCCCCATGGCATTATTGGTAAAGTGCTGGCCTGTGACATCATAGTGAGTTCAAACTCCAGTCCTACTATTACATTCACTTTAGCACTACCAAAATGCTAGACTGTGGCTTTAAAGTAAGCAAGTTCGAATTGAACCTTATCCCTCCAGTACTATCACTGCTGTTCTCCTACAAGGATGGCTTTATTATTAAATAACCCACAAAGTTTGATGTGCCATTAAACAAAGTAACAAACCAAATATTTTTGCTGACTTTTAAATTTTAAGCTGAAATTAATTCAAGCTATTTTAAAACCAAAATTTAATTTGAATCACTTTCATCTTACATTTTCTGAAGTTTTAAATTTTGTTATGAATTTATTGCTTGCTAAAATGTTTTTTGTTTTATGATACATCAACTTTTATGGGTTATTCAATGCCAAAGTCATCCATGTAGATCAGCTGTTGAATAAAATTTTTATAGACACAATTTTGAAAACACATCATTTGAACACCCAAGTCCTTTTATATGTTTGTCTTTTGCTTGTTGAGGAGGAAAGAAGAGAACGATATATGCCTGAGATATTCATGATACATTTTCTAAAGCTAAAAGAAATAAAATAAGATAAAATAAAAAAAATTTTTTTTTAAATTTGAAAAATGATGAACAATAGTCTGCTTTTCAACCTTCTTCACAAAATGAGGGCACTACTCTTTTCCTTTGATTGCTCCACTTACCCTTGATCCTTACCTTATAATGCTGAGTGTTAAGCATAGGGGGCATCAAGTACCATTTTTTTAATCTTTGGTATATTTCGACCTGGGATTGAAACCTGGTCTCCCAGTAATTGGTGAACACTCTGCCTATATGGTTAAGGTGTTCACCAATGCTCCAGAAGACCGGGGGTTCAATCCCAAGTTTAGTCATGCCAAAAACTCAAAAAATGATACTTGATGCTTCCTTGATTAACACTCAGCATTCTAAGATTTGGGTCAAGGGTAAGTGGAGCAATTCAGGGACAGGAGTAGTGCCCTCCCCTTATGAATATTTTTTCTTTTTCTATATTTTTTTCTTTATTTATATATTTATTTTTTTTATTTATTTATCTTTATTTTATTTTATTTTTTTTGAATGAAAATATTCAGCATAATTTTATATGAACTTCCATTCAAATTCACTACAAAAAAAAATTTTGAAATATTTTTTCTTTTCTTTTTTTTTTTTCTTTTCTTTTCTTTTTTCCTTTTCTCTATTTTTTCTTTTCTTGTAATTTGAACTGACTCACTTTGACTTTTTTTTTTTTTTTTTCTCTCTCTCGGGTGGTGTAATGGTTAGCAAGGTAGACTAGCAAACCTACACGAGTGAGTTCGATTCTCATTGGGTCCCCAATTCATGCGGCCTTGTGCTACATCTAAGCAAAAAAGCTTAGTAAATTACCTCCCCTTATGAATATTTTTTCTTTTTCTTTATTTTTTCTTTATTTATATATTTATTTTTTTTATTTATTTATCTTTATTTTATTTTATTTTTTTTGAATGAAAATATTCAGCATAATTTTATATGAACTTCCATTCAAATTCACTACAAAAAAAAATTTTGAAATATTTTTTCTTTTCTTTTTTTTTTTTCTTTTCTTTTCTTTTTTCCTTTTCTCTATTTTTTCTTTTCTTGTAATTTGAACTGACTCACTTTGACTTTTTTTTTTTTTTTTCTCTCTCTCGGGTGGTGTAATGGTTAGCAAGGTAGACTAGCAAACCTACACGAGTGAGTTCGATTCTCATTGGGTCCCCAATTCATGCGGCCTTGTGCTACATCTAAGCAAAAAAGCTTAGTAAATTACCTCCCCTTATGAATATTTTTTCTTTTTCTTTATTTTTTCTTTATTTATATATTTATTTTTTTTATTTATTTATCTTTATTTTATTTTATTTTTTTTGAATGAAAATATTCAGCATAATTTTATATGAACTTCCATTCAAATTCACTACAAAAAAAAATTTTGAAATATTTTTTCTTTTCTTTTTTTTTTTTTCTTTTCTTTTCTTTTTTCCTTTTCTCTATTTTTTCTTTTCTTGTAATTTGAACTGACTCACTTTGACTTTTTTTTTTTTTCTCTCTCTCGGGTGGTGTAATGGTTAGCAAGGTAGACTAGCAAACCTACACGAGTGAGTTCGATTCTCATTGGGTCCCCAATTCATGCGGCCTTGTGCTACATCTAAGCAAAAGCTTGGTAAATTACCACTTTGACTTTTTTTTATTTAAATAAAAATTTTATTTTATATTTTATAAGAGACATTGAGCTGTCCAAATATTGCATAAACAATTTCAAATAAATTCTGCCCATATAAGAACTTACTCCTGTTAAAAAAAAACTTAAGGATTTTAAGTAATTAAAAAAACCTGCTTATGTTATTTTCTTGAGTAAAATATATGATATATGAAAAGAAATCTTTTTCTATATGTTTTCTATATTGTGGGCCACTGAATGAATAGGAGCAGAATTTATTTGAAAATGTTTGTTTTTGACTTTCATCATTTTCTTCGGTAGTTTTTGAATATATACATCCTTGCCAGATTCTGGTATCAACTTTTTGATTTTATTTTTTAAAGTATCAAACAATATCAGTTCATATTATTCTCTACACATTGCAGACTGCTATAATCAGTCTCTGTACTCTCTGACCTTCTTGTAGAGAATAATAATAATACTTAATTTTATAAATACATACAGTAGATTATGTATATACATCATCACTGGATGTTATTCATATAGATTTTATTATCTACTCTTTATCTGGATTTTACACTTTACTATTCTTTGTTTTACAATGATAATGTGGGCTTTCCATTTTTTTAAAGCGTTTTATATTGCAGTTGATTTTTTACATTATTTACATTAATTCATTTTTTCTTATTTTATTATAAGATTTTCCTAAAACCATTTACAGAAACAGTAAGCCTTTGAGACTAATGGAAGTGGATGGAGAGAATTATGGGATTCATGGCTATTGTAGATTCTAAAAGTAAATGAAATACTCCTTTCTTCAGGTGTTCCAATTAGCTCTGCAAATCTTAATTTTTTTTTTTTAAAGAACTTAATAACTATGAAAGAAAGTAAACTGATACTTAAATAAACAGTTTTAATTCTATTTTTATTTTGTTGTGGTGTTTTGTAGCATCTCTTTTAAAGTTGAAGGTTTCAAATATTCCTGAAATTAATCTATGTGTGTTTGCAGCAATAGCAATAAATAGACCCAAAGTTTTATTCATCATAAAAATAAAGGCATAAAAAGCCAAAAAGGGGAAAAAAATTATAAGCTAGCTGACCAGCTTCTCATGATTTTTTTTTTTCACTAGCTGAGCATTTTTTTTTTTTTTTTTTTTTTTTTTATTCTCCTGATGAATAAAACTTTGGGTCTGTTTATCATTGTGATCCAATTTTGTACCCCTAAAAATATCTTTATATATATATATATATTAGTGGTCTTGCTTTTTGCAAAGAATTTAAGTATTTCATACAGTCATTTGTCATGGATACTTGTGACATCTTCCCATCTGGTGAGTGTCAAAATAAGAATCGGGCAATTATAGTATCCATTTTTTAAACTGGCTTTGTCATCCTGCATGGAGCACTTTTTGCATTCTATCAAAATAAGTGGTTCTTAATATATATATATATATATATATATATATAAAGATGGTTGTTGTAGGTCCAAAGAAAGAATAAGGATATTTTAAAATAGGAAGGTCCATGAAGAGATTTGTATTTTTTTAATTTATTTATTTTGTTCTTACATTGTACGTGTTATATGTATGTTTCCAGCTTGTTGGTCTTGTCAGAGAACATGTGGCACAATACCCTTTAAATGGGGTACTCAATGAGACTTGATCTCACTCTTGTTTCCAGTATAAATGACTCTTGTCTGGTCAGACTGGTTTATATAAGGGTCCTTGTTCTTCTTTCCTGGAGTGTGTTTATTTGGTCTGCTTTACCCATCTTTGATATTTGATAAGTTTATTGTTGTGTGTGTGTGTGTGTGTGTTGGAGTTGGTGTGGTTTTGGGTTTCTCTAATGGCTTTTTTTTGTGTGAGTATCATGAGGCATTTTTTGTGGTTTTTAAATTTACTGGTAGTTCTTTCTCCTTTTTTTATACATATGTCTGTGCATGTGTTTTGATTTTTTTTTTTTTTTTTTTTTTTTTTTTTTTTTCCTCTGTGAACATGTTTGGCATGTCTAGTTAATGGATATTAAATGAGATTTTAATTTACTAGTGTTTGTAGTTTGAATGGTTTTTAATTACTTATGTTTTTGTGTGTGTATATATATATATATATATATATATATATATATATATATATATATATATATATATATATATACACACACACATGTATGTATATGTGTATATATACCCTTCATGGACCTTCCTATTTTAAAATATATATATATATATAGTGTGTACTTTGGCAGCAAGTCATTATTTAAGCATGTTCTGTTGAAGGCTATTGACTATTTTCTTTTTAGGATCTTTAAGTGAAGATGTTCAAGTCTTATTATGTCAGTGTCGAGGTAATGAAGAAAGTAACCCAAATAGTTGGCTCATTCACCCCTTCTAACAGAATGAGCCAACTATATACTATTAAAAAAAAAACCCACTTCAAATGATTATAAAAATTCACTGCAACAAATAGCCTAACACAACCCCAGAGGATGACCAGTGAAATGGTCGAAAACGCTTAGGATTGTATGGAGCACTTTCTTCATCACATCGACCCAGACATAAGAAAGACTTCAACTCTTCCCTTGAAGATCCTAAAAAGAAAATACTGTGCAATCTTCTATTGAAGACACATACACACACACATATATATATATATATATATATTTTTTTTTTTTTTTTTTTCTGCCTATTCTATAATTCTGATGGTGTGAAAAAAAAAACCCAGATGATACAATTTATAAATAAAAGATATTACACAAAATGATATTTGGAAAAAAATTCCATAAAAGAAAGATGAAAAGCATTCATACTGCTTGAAAATAATCAACCAATATCTTAATGCCTAGTCAAAAGAAAAAACATGGACAAGAATACCTTAAGCTAAAACATAAGAGTACTCAATACACTAAGTAGGACAAAATGCGAAGCAATTTATCTAAGTCTCAACTAACTGGATCATGTGTGCATATTTTATTGATAATGACAGACAAAAATTTTATCAGAAACCAAGAGACAAAACTTTTATTTAAAATGACAGACAAGAATTTAGTGTCTAGCTTTTTATTCAGCTTTTCTCATTGTCAAGTAAAATATCACAACTGTTGTAGTAAATAGTTTTAAAAAACTGTCCAAAGTCTCTGCTAGAGTAGTCCAAATGTGGGACCCTCTTACAAAATAGTCCAAATACAGGATACTCTGCTAGAGTAGTCTGAATATGGGAGCATCTGCCAGAGTAGTCCAAGTACAGTATCCTCTGCTGGTATATGGCAAATATGTGATCCTCTGCCAGAGTAATCCAAATGAAGGATCCTCTGCCAGAGTATTCCAAATACATGATCCTCTACCAGAGTAGTCCAAATACAAGATTCTCTGCTGGAGTATTGTGAATATGTGATCCTCTGCCAGAGTAGTTCAAATTCAGGATACTCTGCTAGAGTAGTCCGAATGTGGGAGCATCTGCCAGAGTAGTCCATATACAGGATACTCTGCTGGAGTATTGCAAATATGCGATCCTCTGCCAGAGTAATCCAAATGCAGGATCCTATGCCGGAGTATTCCAGATACGTGATCCTCTACCAGAGTAGTACAGATGAAGGATCCTCTGCCAGAGTATTTCAAATACGTGATCCTCTGCCAGAGTAGTCCAAATACAGGATCCTCTGCCGGAATATTCCAATTATGTGAACCTTGGTCATTGTCAGAGATGAGAGTACTCCTATGTTGTGGAGTGCATAGGTTAATTTTGTGCTTAAGGAAATTTTAAACCGCTAAGGATTATGTGACATTTTTTTAACTGCTAAGGATTATGTGACTGTTTTTTTAACTGCTAAGGATTATGTGACTGTTTTTTTAACTGCTAAGGATTATGTGACTGTTTTTTTTAACTGCTAAGGATTATGTGACTGTTTTTTTTAACTGCTAAGGATTATGTGACTGTTTATTAAATGAATATAGTTTCAATATCTCATTTGCTGATTAAAAAGCTGAACACTAAATATTTGTCTGTTATTGTTAATAAAATATACCTACAAGAGAATCTGCTGTCTGCATTTTATATATATATATATATATATATATATATATATATATATATATATATATGATTGATCATGATAGACATTTTTTGTCTACGTATTTTTTTGTTAATCTTTTCAAATTACCATATTGATCTTATGATATTCGCAGGAATTGGTTGATAAACTCTCCATAATTAGTTATTTCCTAAGTTCTTTCTGCCCAACTTTAGGCCATCATCAATTGAGGATGTATTACAAAAGTGATGTAGCTTTTGTATGTACATTACTACTTTGTAAGAAGAGCATTTGTACTGTTGTATTGTGTAGCATTTACTTTTTGAATTTGTTTCTATAAATAGCATCAGTAGCTAAAGACATTTAAGTACATTAGCACTGGTTTCAAATTAATTCTGTTAAATTTGGGTTGTATCTTCCTAATATGTAGTGCTTCGAGAATCTGTAGTTTTTGCTGGTTATTTTCAAAATAACAAGCTAAAACTACAGATTCTCGAGGCACTATCTGCATCTGATGGTCTAAGTCTCAAACAAGCAAGTAACATTTAGGGATCATTGTGGGCAGTATTTGAAACAAAAGTTCTTAAGTTTGGTATCAGACCCAAAGGAGCTATTTAAGTAAGGATATACACCACAAATTGAATCCCTTAAAACTTAATATAATTTTCGCAAAACACTTTTCATAATCTAATTCTCCTTGTTCATTTTCTTTTTAAGCAGAGTAATCACATTATAAATTGAATTACCATGACCATAAAATCCAGCAAACACTGCACGCAACGTACAGAATCACTGGACAGTATTTTGTGGTCACTGGTTTGATCACAGTATACACTACTGATGAGACCTAACAAGGTTGAACAGGATTTGGCATTAAATAACCAACAATGATTGATATGCTATAAAACCAAACAAAACTAAACCATTAAATCTGTTTATATTTAGATAGATAGATAGATCTTGTGGTTGGTACAAAACTTAATTATTGGTTTTAAAAGCGTGTGCATAATAAAATATTTTGAAAACAAAATATTTTAAGATCCTAAAAAGGGGACCCTTTGTTTCAGTCACTTCTCTTCAGAGAATTATGTCAGTGGCAATAAAGCTTACATTGAAGAAGCTAATATGGGATATTAGCCGTCAAAACGTCTGAAGTGGGGAAGAAAACTGATTCAAAAAAAAAAAATTACCATAAACCAGAAGATTTAGTACAAGAAATAATGTTTTCTTCATGTGGAGTTGTTGAAAACTAATTCCGACTTAAAGTAATTTTTTTTAGCAGTTTTCTTCCCTCCTCCAGATTTTTTCAATGGACATGATCCCATATTAGCTTCCTCCTATAAAAACTTTGTTGTCACTGACATAATTCTCTGAAAAGAAGTGACCAAAACAAAGGGTCTCCTTTTTTGGGGGGATTTTGAAATATTTCAATCGTTTTCTATTTTACACACGCTTTTAAAAGCAATATTTAAGTTTTGTACCAACCACAAGATCTATCTATCTATCTCTATACTCACACACACACACACATACATACATACATACATACATACATATATATATATATATACACAGATTTAATGGTTTGGTTTGGTTTTATGGCATATGAATCATTGTTGGTTAGCCACTTAACTACATTTTATATCTGTGTGTGTGTGTGTGTGTGTGTATTACAAGAGGAAAATATTGTAATTATTTATGTATAAAAATATGCACTAACATTTTTAAAATTTATAGCAGCAAAATTTAACCTAAATTTAGGATTTGTTTAACTTTTTATCAGGTCCTACTTAAAAATAAGAATTGATATAGTTTACATTTTGTCTTAAACTGCAAAAATTTAAACACTATTCAGAGCAAATACACGGATATGTTCACTCAAAAATGTAATGAGCTTGAAGCAAAAATAAACTCACATTTGGAGAGGCAAAATTATAAACAAACACACATTCCAGTGGATATTTCTTGATGAATGTGTAAAACATTAGTTTGTACTATAGATATAACTTACTTTAGTTTAACCTATCCTAAATGTGGTGAGGCATGTGGCCTGAAAAATTTTATTTATTTAGTTCTTGTATATAATACACCACTCAAAATTTTTGGTTTAAAAAATCTGGAAAAATAGTTCATCTTATATACAAATGACTACAGTGCTTGTGTGTGTGTGTATATATATATATATATATATATATATATATATTAGTCATCCACAGACTGTTTCATTGTATCAAAACTCTTCTGTGTGGCTAGAAACGTGAGACACTCAAGCCAGGGTGAAACCCGCCTAACTTAACGCCCGGCTGATGACATACCCCTAAGCTAAGCCTGCAACCCAACGTCAGCTCAGAAATTAACGCATATCTATTAACTTTAATTTGTTTATGCTTTGCAATCGGATACCAAAGTGCAAATGAGAAAGTTTTGCATGAAAAAGTGCTTGATGCCATTTTTATATATATATATATATATATATATATATACACATATATATATATATATATATATATATATATATATATATATATATATATATATATATATATATATATATATTCCTCTTGTAATACTCTAAAATAACTTGCCCAGTCAGCTAGGGCTGTAGAATACACTGACTGCTTCTCAGCAGAGGGTTAAGACACCCAACCCCACAAACAAGTGTCCTAGATATGACACTAAACAATCATGGAGCTTTCAGGAGTTGTTTGAAATAGAATTGTTTTTGACACTGAAACTGTGAACTTATACTAAACTAGATTTTTTTTTTAAATTGATTTAGCATTAAGTGACAAAAAAACAATTTTTAGGAATTTATATCCATTTGTTTTTAAACAATTTGAAAAAATACTTTTATTTCTCTTTTTGAATTTTATGATCAATCTTAAAAAGATTTTGATTTTATATTTTGCTTTTTTTAAACCTGTTGGTATACATTGTATTTTCTTTATATATATATATATATATATATCTTATTCATTCTTGTATCAAAAGTATATTTGAATAATAAAAAGCTTAAAATTAAAATACTAGGGTGAGTCAAAAGTTTTACAATATTTTGGTAATCCAAGGCACAATTCACTAGCTCCACATGTTTTTGCTAAGCTCATGAACCACACTGGACTAAGACAGAGCTTATATACAAATAATTACTCTCTGTGTGTGTGTGTGTATATATATATATATATATATATATATATATATATATATATATATATATATATATGTATGTAATAATTTATACATATAAATTATTTTTTTGTTGCTTTAATAAGAGAAAAATATTTTTAAATGGATAGTTCTACAGTGGTGGATTTTGTCTGATGAATGCATAAAGCATGAAACTGAGAGTCTTACACACACACACACACACACACACACATATACATATATATGTGTGTGTGTGTGTAATAAATGAATAGGTCCATAAATGAATTTAAATGTGGTATTTTAGGTTATTATTTCATATTATGATCTACATGTTTCAAATTTCATGGTCCTCTTCAAGAGACTAATGCAAACTAACACATACCAAAATATTGCTTAACTTGAGACTCACCCTTGTAAATTTTTACTTATTTTTAGAGGTTTATGTGTATCAAAATGAATTTATATTTTAATTGGTGCTTTGGTGTCTATTTTACAAATATTGCTAATCTTTTTTGTTTTAACACAATTTTTCAAATTTCACACAGCTAAACAAATTTTTTCACTTTTATTATTCAAATCAATCTATGTATTGAAAAAGTCACAGATCTCTAGATATTCAGTTAGCAATGATGATATTATATAAGTTATTCTCAGATTGTGTGCTATGTATTGATGACCAAAGATTGTTTTCATAAAATTGCCATATTTGGGTACCATAACTGCTGTTAACATTAAATGAGTTAGAGGAAACAATTCAGGCTACAATTCAGGAAATGTTGTAGGATTTAATGATTCTTTGAACAGATTAATGCAAGAACAATTCACAGCAAATCAGCAACATTTTATCACTTAGGCAAACTTAACAGAATGAATACAAGAGAAACATGAAATGCTCAGAGTATATGATAAATGTATGTTGAGAAATATCCTTTTGTCGTTGAAAGAGTTTTTAACAAAAGTTGTAGAGTACTCGATATACATACCTATAAGAGACAATGGAAGTTTTGATTGAAGACTTACAATGTTGTGTCCCTCAATGCCAAATAGCATAATTCTTTCACATGCTGATAAAATTTAAGATCATTTGAATGAGAATAGATCAAATTATTAGATTACAAAATGGTATCAATTTTTCTAAAACACCTTGTAAATTTCACTATCATTATTAATTCAAGTTTTAATTCTATCAAACCACTCAAGATCATTACAGTTTTTAACTACAGAGTAAATGTCATCAAAATGAATAAACCTTAGTTACACCTAATTTTACACAAGGAGACACTCAATGAAAAAGTTAAATTTTAGTTTTTTACTGTGACTTTTCTTATAAAAGATTGGTTACAATCTTTTCATATTTTACATTAATTTTCTGAACAAGTTTTTGTATTTTCTATGGAATATGTAAGAATTTTAAATCTTTATATGTAAAACTGTAATCTCTTTAAATAAAATTAAAATGAATAAAACAAAATTCTTTGTTGAGTGAGGTCAAAAATCGAGTCTAATGCTTACTCTCAGATTAATCTTTCTTCTCCTCCTTTTCATCTCACCTAGTCCTCCATTCATCTTTACAGCATCAAGCCATGAAAGAAACTTTCCCATTCCTCCTCGTAAATCCACTATTTATGCACCTCAGTGGGAGCCAAAATTTACATATGTGACGCGACTCTCACCAACACAAGACATGCTTTCACATATATTCAGGTTCCAAAAGTGGGGCGATTTTTCCTTATCAGACATCCGCAGGTAAGATACATACAGGATCTCTAAAGCATCAAGCCAAGAGAGAAACTTTCCTATTCCCCCTCATAAATCCACTATTTATGCACCTCAGTGGGAGCCAAAATTTACATGTGACTCTACTCTCACTGATACATGACATGCTTTCACATATATTCAGGTTCCGAAAGCAGGTAGATTTTTCCTTATTGGACATCTACAGACAAGACTCATATGGGATCACTTAGGATCATGAGGTAATTCATTTCGCCTTTCTCTACAAAAATGTACATTAACTTCTTTTTCATAACTTATTTATTAATCTTATAGTAGAGGGAGATTATATGAGATTTAGCTAAATCCCTGGGATCTCAAACATGTGTCCCACAAACTAATTTTCCTTTGTCAAGGAATTGGGGGGGGAAGCAAGAGAACTTACCTTGTGAATCCGCTGTGATTTCTTAAGGTGTTGTGAAAAAAATATGCCTTCTTACAGCCTTTTCTGGTTTATTAACTTGAAGAAATGAGAAGTTCTTTTTGCCTCCTCAAAGCCACAAATTGAAAATATTTGAGAGCAAATTGTTAAACAAATTTTATCTGCCATTTATTTAAATGTAGTAAACTTAATTTTGCTTTTGTTTTCTCTATTCTAGTAATATTTTTGGTATAATTTATTGCAATTTACCAATGAAATGCAATAAAATGGAAAAAAAAACATAATTTACCAAAAATAAAAACAGATTTATGGAAAATTTGTCCCTCCTACATTTTATGATAATTCACATATGCCATTGTATGTATATTCATTTTAATGAACAAAATGGCAGTTGTATTATAGATTAGCTTTGTAAATGATGGAAATCATAAACACCCCCCATAACACTTTTGGCCCACTGCCTAATGAGTTGAGTGTTTGCCAATGATCTGGTAGACTGGGGTTGAACCCCAGGTCGAGTCATACCAAAGACTCAAAAAATTGTTCTTGATGCCACTTTGCTTAACACTCAGCATTATAAGGTAAGGATCAAGGGTAAAGTGGAGCGATCCAGGAAATGGAGTAGTACCCTCCCCTACACCTCAATGTAGTAGCTATTGAAAATGAACCCTTTGGGTCACCCTTGATTAAGGTTGTCAATTTTACTTTCTAGGGAATGGCATAGCGCCCTCCCCTACACCTCGATGTAGTAGCTATTGAAAAGGGAGCCTTCGGGTCACCCTCGACTAAGGTCACCAATTTTACTTTATTCCTCTCTTACAGAATGTCCTGAAATTAGGGATTATCTTTTTGAAAAAATTCCTAATATGCCCCAAGAAAATTATTTCACCGAGAAAGATGACAAAATATTTTTGTAGACACTCTTCCTGCCCCAAATTAAACCCAGCCCATTTATCAAAACTTCTCTCATTCCCCAATGATAACTGCATTGCAAAAATAGAGTCTAAAAAAGGTTCACTTTTGGGTTATTCTTATTCTGCCTTTAACATTCTCAGCAAATTTTTAGTGTTAATTTGATTGATTATAATCAAATTTGTCTATTTCATTTATCCCATTCAGTGTAAATATTCATATTTTTACAAACCACTTCTGTCACTTTTCAAAGACGCTCTGTGTATTGACTTTCCAAACCAAGTGTTGATTAGATAGCAAGTCAAATTCTGTAGCTAAAAACGAGACTGGCATAATTATGAGCAGCAACTAACAATAACGCAGAAACTAGATATATAAAGCTTAAGAATAAGGAAAGAAACCCTCCTAACTTTATTTTAAAAGTGGGTGAACCTTGTCTGACTGTTCAAAAAACCTGCTGGCAGCAGGTATTTGAAGATAAAGCAAACACAGAAACCACATAGACACACAGGTAAAGAGTAAAGAAAATAAAAGACAGAACAAAACCCAACAAATTTCAGCAGTACACAGCAAAAAGGAAGGACATTGTAGAGCTATTCCTTCAGTGTTTCACCTCAACAATCCATTCCTTTGTACTCTCCATAAAATGGTGTTTCCCTGGTGAACACTCCACTTTCTTTTAGAAGGCCACTTGCATCAGTGTTGATGCGATAAGGTAACTACTAGTCCAGTATTTCTCACTTGCCCATTTCCCTGCAGACAATATCTAGCAATGTGCCCCTATTGCTTGTATTCCTAGCAAGTTCTGATGGGTTGTGGTTATTCCTTACAATCTTTTGTGATATGTGGCCTCCATCTAAAACACCATCCAGCAATGTTGACTGGGGCTGTAGAATACACTGACCCCATTACAAATATCCTGGTTATTACACTAAACCATCTGGTAGTGAAGTTCCAACCCTGGTGCTCTAGGGAATATAGAGTACTCCATTATTCCCAGGTAAATAGCAATACTTGAAATCATTCAACTATGTGCAAAAAATAAACAACAATACTTGAACCATTTAATTGCATGCAAACAAATAATTAATACCAAAAAGAATCATTTGTGTTAGAAAGCTATACTTGAAACCATTTAACTGTGACCAAGCAGAACTATTAGTGTTAGATTGCAATACTTGAAACATTTACTGTGTGCAAACAAATGAGCTCTAGCTCATTTAAAAATAATGTTACCTACAAACTATTAATTTGCAAATCATATATATATATATATATATATCTCAAGATGATTTGACAGTAAATAACCCACACAGGTTGATATGCCATAAAACCCAACCCAACCAAACCAAACATGTATACTTAATGTATATATATAAAGAGGATTTGGTTATAAATAATCAACAAGGTTTGATATGCCATAAAACACAACCAAACTGAATCTTTTATAAGCTGTAATATGAGGCCAAGTATTTTTAATATTATTGTAGTTGGGTTGCTTTAACTTTCTTATCCTATTTATGATTGAAGGAAATGGATTCTGGTATTTGCTTTCCTAAGTGGCAACCATAGAAACTGGGTCTATCCTCTTCATCTTCCTTTTCACTCGCTGCATCAATTCACTCGTCCGATTGTCAAACTAGCAGTCCGCAAAAAACCTAGATAACCCTCTGCTACTGATATTGTTCCTTCTATGCCAGTTCTGCCTCCCATCACGAAAACTATCAAAGTTAGACGAACCAGACATGCAGGACACTGGAGAAGCAGGGATGAGCTCATAAGTAATGTACTCCTAAGGACCCCACATATCGCCGAGCAGAACAATCAGCTCGAACATACATACAGCAGCTATGTGAGGATACGGGATGTAGCCCTGAAGACCTTCCAGAGGCGATGAACGATAGGGAGAATTGGCGAGAGAGGGTCAGGGATATCCGTGTTAGCGGTACAACATGATGATGATGATGATGCCAGTTCTCGCTGGCCAAAATTCGTGTATATTACAAATTTTATCTCACTAGAGTCGAGACAGGTGACTTATAAATCACACCTCCAAGAACAGACATATTTCTTACTGTCGGCGCCCTGCATACAAGACACATTCACACTTGCTTCAAGGAAAGGTCACCTCTCTTGTATCGGTGAGGTATGTCTCAGCCACACAAATTCAACATATATACTTCATATATATGTATAAATAGAGTTTGGCATAAAATAGCCTACAGTAGTTGATATGCCATAAAACCCAACAAAACCAAAAATAAATGTATAAAAAGGATTTGGCATTAAATAATCTACAAGTGTCATAAACCCACCAAACCAAATATAATTATTATGTATGTGTAAAGAGAATTTGACATAAAATAACCTACAAAGATTGATGTGCCATAAAACCCAACCAAACCAAATCGCATATTTTTAATATATATGTATAAAAAGGATTTGGCATTAAATAACCTACAAGGGTTGATATGCCATAAAACCCAACCAAATCTAATTATACATACTTAATATTTTTTTTTTTTCATCACACAACATATGAAAGCACGTGCGATACTCTGTTTTGCACATGCTTTCACACATATGATGAAAAAAAAAAGTATAAAGAGGATATGGCATTAAATAACCTACAAGTGTTGATATGCCATAAAGTACAACCAACCAAATTAAATTTTTTCACCTGTCTCTTGTTCAACTCAGATTCTTTTCCATTTATGTCATGGGGTCTCCCCCTCCTCTTTTTCTTGCATTAAATTTCAATAGAGAGTGAACCCTTTCTTCAATAGAACCAGTTACGAGTATGTGTATGTGTGGTTGACAAGCATTTCTAGCTGTTTGCCCAGTCAGCTGGGGCTGTAGAATACACTGACTGCAACGAGTGTCTTGGATATGACACTAAACAATCTGATGGTGAGGTTCCAGCAGTGCTGGAGCTTTGGGGAATGCGGAGTACCCCTTCATTACCATCGCTCCCAGGTCCACTCTGGCCCGGAGTGGTAGCACCTGATAGGGCCCTATCTATGGGTTAAATAGAACTAACGGCATACTTATGCTAAACTGAATTGTTTGAGTAAACTGAATAGCTTGAAATAGAAATGTTTTTGACACTTAAACCATACTTACATTTAAACTGCGTGCTTATTCTTAACTGAATTATTTCAAATAGAATTGTTTTTCAACATTAAAACTGTATTTACACTTAACTGAATTGTTATATACAACTGCTTGAATAGTTTGAAATGGAAATGTTTTTGACAATTAAACTGTGTTGTTTTGAATAGAACAGATTATTTACATAAAAATGGATTTGGCGTTAAATAACCTACAAAGGTTGATATGCCATAAAACCCAACAAACTAAACCAAGCCATTTTTAGCTGTTGACAATATCAGGGCACAGAGCTACTGTCTCTCCTGTGACCCCACTGTGAAACTTCTTCTTGCCAGCACCCGGAATGAACTGATTTCACATTCCTACACATGGACTTATATGCACATTTTCATGGACCTGTCATCAAAGAGGTCAGGGATCTCGAGCTGAATTTTCATCAGTGACCATTCTAAATTCCAAACAACCAGAATCTAGGCTTCGTACCAGGAAAAACAGCCAATAATACAAGTTATTCACATCTAATTGAGAAAATTTATTTTTTCTGAAACTCCCTCAGATTTTAAAACATAATTTACCAGCTAGTGGGTTGAGTGTTCGCCAATGGTCCAGGAGACCAGGGTTCAATCCAAGGCTTTAAAATGGTACTTGATACCTCCTTGCTTAACACTCAGCATTATTAGGTACATATCAAGGGTAAAGGATCAATCCAGGGAAAGGAGTAGTGCCCTCTCCTACACCTCGGTGTAGAAGCTATTTTTAAGGGAGCTTTCAGGTCACCCTTGACTATGGTTGCTAACTTACTTTAATTATCCAAACTTACTTCCTATTTAATTTCATAAGTTCAAATCCCAATCATATATCTGTCTTCCTGATTATAGCCCATCTAATTATAAATTAAAGTTCATTTGGTTTGGTTTGATTTCTTTGTTTAATGGCATATCAACCTTTGTGGATTATTTAATGCCAAAGCCGTCCATGTAAAAGAACAGTAGTGACTGGAGTCTGAACTCACTTACGAAGATGTCACAATATCCACTATGCTACAGAGACACCACCATGTGTAGTTTGGTTTGATTTCTTTGTTTAATGGCATATGAACCTTTGTAGATTATTTAATGCCAAAGTCATCCTTGTGGAAGAACAGTAGCGACTGGAGTCTGAACTCACGACAATATCTCAGACCAGCACAATAGCCACTATGCCACTGGGACACCTCCAACCACAGTTTGGTTTGATTTCTTTGTTTAATGGCATATCAACCTTTGTGGATTATTTAATGCCAAAACTGTCCTTGTAGAAGAACAGTAGTGACTGGAGTCTGAATTCACTACAATGTCACAATCCAGCACAATAGTAACTACACCAAAGGGACTCATCCAAGTTTAGTTTGGTTTGGTGTCTTTGTTTAATGGCATATCAGCTTTTGTTGGTTATTTAATGCCAAAGCCATCCTTGTAGAAGAACAGTAGCAACTGGAGTCTGATCTCACTTGGATGTTATAGACCAGCACAATAACCATTATGCCGCAAGGTCTCTTCCAAATTTAGTTTGGTTTGTAAATTGAATTACCATGGCAATTCAATTTACAATATAATTCCTCTACTTTAAAAAAAAAAGAGGAAAATGCACATCTATTTCCTTGCCCTTGAGGTTATAATAATCACGCAGACATGTATTTCCAAACCTCTTGGGAAGACGTGGCCCTGGAGGTGACTGTATCCTCTGTAAAGAGTAAGGATATAACTTACAAGACACATTCAGGTTAATTGGCTGTGCAATTGCTATGACTTGTTAATTTGGCATCACTTGTGTGTGATGTAGACTGATATCTCAGTGGCAGAGTTTCAGCTTGGCAAATCTGTGGTCACTGGTTTGATCTCCAGTGGCAGAGATCACAGTATACACTGCTGATAAGACCTAATAATTTTTGAAGAACTGTTGTGACTGGAGCCTAAACTCACTTCAATGTAGCAGTCTGGCATGATAGTGTCACATGATATCCCACGGAGACGATAGAAATAAGATTAATACTATCCTCCTGTTGGAATGAACAGTGGCAACCCGTCAAAAAGTGACCGTAAGAAAGAATGTAGGTCACAGAGGGGATATCAACAGGTGTTGGTACTTAGTAACCTCAGGTCGCCGGACACCGGAAGTGAGAAGGAGAGAGAAGCCAAATGATTGGCTGGGGCCCTAAAACGGAAGTCGGCGAAAAAAACGAGAAGAAATGTTAGTTATTGGAAAGGGCTCGTGGCAGACAGACCCATAGCCATTTACTCCGGGTAGAAGACAAAAGAATATCTGAGACACGAGGGACCCACGTTCTTCAAGCCAGTATTAAAAATAGCATAAAGTCTATTAGCCCGTGAAAGAAGAAAGATTCTCCAGTGGAACCCCATCGAAAAATAAGATAAGTAACTTTGGGGCTATTTCTCCTTTATACCCAAATAATATATACCACTCTCTCTCTCTCTCTCTCTCAATTTGAAGAAACGAAAGAACAGAAAAGAAAAAAAGACATTTATGTTCGTGGACTGTCCATTTATTATATATTTGACACTTTGAAAGTGTATCTCTTTGTATAGTAAAGGATTAATGTATTTTTATGTTACCACGTGGTCTAAGTTGTTCTTTGCGGTTCTGCTACGAATTTTTTACCTCATGCTTCCTTTTCAGCTTCTATTCGCCTTATGTTAGCTTGCTTAGAATTGTCCTATTAATTCCTTAAAAATATCACATGGGAAACCGGAGTTGCCGACTACTACAATATAATGTTATTATGACTAAAACCTATAGGCTCATATCTTCTGTTGTCTAGGGGAAGGAAGGAAAGCGGCCTAGTGGGTGTGTGGATAGTGTGAAATTTGGAACCCCTTGCCAGCGGCGGTCAGTCTGGCCCTAAATTAATCCCTCACGTAATATGCCAGGTCTTATATGCCTGAGAGAAAAACTCTGAACGAGGACTTATTATATAAGGGATCAAGTGCCAACCTGCCCCGTCTTCACACGTGCAAAAATTAAAGTCCCGTTTTGGGATTTTAGTCGATTTGCCGTCGCAGACTTAAAATGGTGTCTCGTCCGGAGATGTTTAACCTTTATTCCCGAACCCTTACAGACTTAAAATGGGGGCTCGTTACCGGGATTATTATTATAAATAATATTTATTGCTTGTAGTCGTATGACAATTCTTGCTATCTAAATCTACCCTGGGAGACCGTGAAAGAAAAAAAGGAATATTGTCGAAACAGTCAAATTACCCGTTGATATAACTGTTTGGAAAAATTAAAGAAAAATGGACAAAATAGAAAACTTTTTAAAAGAACCCTCCATGGAAAAGTTGGAGAGGCTAAGAAAAAGCGAGATAATGAAAATTGGCGAGAAGCTTGAGTTAAATGTTCAGAAAACTATGAGGAAACATGAACCCGTTAGAAAAATAGCCGAGCACATGGTGGACGAAAATGTGTTCGAGGAAGCAGCATTAGAAGAGCTACCAACGGAAATGATAAGAAGGACACCAGAACAAATTGAACTGGAGAAAATTAAAATACAAGCCCAAATGGAGCTAGAGAGAAATAAGATGGAATTGGAGAAAGCTAAAATTCAGCAAAAAACGAGGCTGCGAGAAGTCGACTTGGCAATAAGAGGACGTGAAGGAAGCCATGACAGTTTCGAAGTAACGAAGCAAGCGAGGCTAGTCCCAAAATTTGAAGAAGCCAACGTGGACAGATACTTCGCACATTTTGAGCGAACTGCACTAAATCTCGGATGGCCAAGAGAATATTGGTCAATGCTACTCCAGACTGTGCTGACAGGAAAAGCACAGAGAGCATATGCAACTCTGCCCACAGAAAATTGCGCCGACTATGATTTGGTGAAAGCAGCGGTTCTTAAAAGCTTGGAGTTGGTTCCAGAAGCTTATAGACAGAAATTCAGAACACAGAGAAAAACAGAAAACCAGTTTTATGTGGAATTTCTGCGAGAAAAGGAGAATGTGCTGGATAAGTGGTGTGACTCTAAGAGGATAGACGGAGACGCTGAAAAACTCCGGCAGCTAATATTAGCTGAAGAATTTTTAAACTGTGTGCCAGAAGTCAGGGTTCACCTAAGTGAAAGGAAAACCGACGTGAACTATGAAATGGCCGCACTAGCAGACGAATACATCCTCATACACCGAAAAACGAAGGAAAAACCGTACACGGGAAGTAGAGTGAAATTCAAAGCAGAGTTAGGCCCAGAAGAAAAGCCTAAGGAAGAAAATAGAAGGACCTTCCAAAGTAGCAGCAGAACAGTGGTCTGCTACAAATGTGGAAAGGCTGGACACATAGCCATAAGGTGCCAGCTTGGAAGAGGTCCTGAAAGAAACCAAACCCAGTCGGGAAAACCTCAAGGAGCTGTAACAACAACTAGAGGGAACCAGTCTTATCGACCCTGGACGAAAAAAGGGATGATAAGAGGCCCACATGGAGGACCAGTGGAAGTCTCAATTTTACGAGATACCGGAGCATCTCAGTCATTACTTCTACAAAGTAAATTACCTAAAGGGGTTATAGAAGCAACACGTGAGACTGTGATGATAGAGGGTATTGGCGGAAAGAGGGTAAAAATACCGCTATGTAAAATAACCCTAAAGTCTCAGTGGAAAAATGGACCAATTAAAGTTGGTGTGGTAGAGAAGCTACCCATGAAAGGAATTTCCCTCATACTGGGAAATGAAGTAAAAACAAAAAGGTGTCACCCGTGTAAGATGGCGAAGATGAGCGCTAAAAATGAAGAAACCAAGATGGCGAGAATGAACGCCAAACATGGAAAGAAGATGGCGAAGATGAACGCCAAAAATGGAGAAATCAAGTTTGCGAAAATGAGCGCCAAAAATGAAGAAATAAAGATGGTGAGAATGAACGCCAAACAGAAAGACAAGATGGCGGCTGAGCCACGTGGGCGGCACAAACGACATAGTCGCTCGCAGAGTGAGAAAGTGGAAGGGAAAGAAGCGAAGCTTCCACACCTCAATAAAAAAAAAGATAAAGGGACCAGTCATCAGGGAAAGGATAAAACTCCAAAGAATAATGGGAATAAATTCCCTGATACTTATCGAGAAGATAAGAGAAAGATGAGAGGACCCTCACACATGGCTAAGAAAGAATTTAAGAAGGGCGACGAAGTCCTGCTACTATCCTCAAATAAAGGACCACACTGTGGGGGACGATATATAGGTCCCTATGTAGTAACACAGAGAATAGACAAGAGGACATATAGAGTCGCTACCCACGAGGGAAAGAAGAAGACACAAGTGTGTCACACAAACAAATTAAAGAGATATGTCCGTCAAGAAGGCCCACCTCGAAAAATTAAGAACTCAGAAATGCCGAATAAGTTTGAGGAAAAATTAAGCCCGTTGTCTGTCTCAGATAGAGAGGGCTTAGAGAAATTAATAAGAAAAATACCCAGGTTTATTTCTCTAACGCCCGACGAAAATGTAGTAGCGGAATATTCTTTCATAGTTGTTGAGAGAAAGAGAGAGAAACTAAAGAAAATGAGGAATTCTCGTCCCCAATGTTGAAATATGAGAGGGACGAGAAAGAGGTGCGTCAACAAGTGACGAAGAGGGGAAAGAGAGAAAAGAAAAGGAAATTTCTCTACCCAGAGCTTGATAATTAAGCTTACAAAGTCGTCAAAAATGACGAAAAAAGAAAAAGGAATTTACCTCCTTAAGGTTGAAACGTGAGACGGCCAAAAGCCGGGAGAGAAAAAGAAAGAAAGGAAGACAAGATTAAAGAAAAAGAAAAGGAGAGAGAGAGAAAGAAAGAGAAGAGGAATTGTCTTCCTCTATGGTGAAAATTAGGAAGGACGAAAAAAGGAAAAGGAAAGAATTTGTCAAAGCGTGAAGAAGAAAGGGGATAAAAGAAAAGTAAAGTTGAAAAAAAAAAGGGGGGGAGAGAAAGAAAAGGAGAGAGAAAAGTGAAATGAATTGCCTTTTTTTTTTCTATGGTATTTCTGTTATCCCTTTCTTCTCTTAAAGTGGGAGATGTCACATGATATCCCACGGAGACGATAGAAATAAGATTAATACTATCCTCCCGTTGGAATGAACAGTGGCAACCCGTCAAAAAGTGACCGTTAAGAAAGAATGTAGGTCACAGAGGGGATATCAACAGGTGTTGGTACTTAGTAACCTCAGGTCGCCGGACACCGGAAGTGAGAAGGAGAGAGAAGCCAAATGATTGGCTGGGGCCCTAAAACGGAAGTGGCACCCTTTTCCCCGTCGGCGAAAAAAAACGAGAAGAAATGTTAGTTATTGGAAAGGGCTCGTGGCAGACAGACCCATAGCCATTTACTCCGGGTAGAAGACAAAAGAATATCTGAGACACGAGGGACCCACGTTCTTCAAGCCAGTATTAAAAATAGCATAAAGTCTATTAGCCCGTGAAAGAAGAAAGATTCTCCAGTGGAACCCCGTCGAAAAATAAGATAAGTAACTTTGGGGCTATTTCTCCTTTATACCCAAATAATATATACCACTCTCTCTCTCTCTCTCTCTCTCTCAATTTGAAGAAACGAAAGAACAGAAAAGAAAAAAAGACATTTATGTTCGTGGACTGTCCATTTATTATATATTTGACACTTTGAAAGTGTATCTCTTTGTATAGTAAAGGATTAATGTATTTTTATGTTACCACGTGGTCTAAGTTGTTCTTTGCAGTTCTGCTACGAATTTTTTACCTCATGCTTCCTTTTCAGCTTCTATTCGCCTTATGTTAGCTTGCTTAGAATTGTCCTATTAATTCCTTAAAAATATCACATGGGAAACCGGAGTTGCCGACTACTACAATATAATGTTATTATGACTAAAACCTATAGGCTCATATCTTCTGTTGTCTAGGGGAAGGAAGGAAAGCGGCCTAGTGGGTGTGTGGATAGTGTGAAATTTGGAACCCCTTGCCAGCGGCGGTCAGTCTGGCCCTAAATTAATCCCTCACGTAATATGCCAGGTCTTATATGCCTGAGAGAAAAACTCTGAACGAGGACTTATTATATAAGGGATCAAGTGCCAACCTGCCCCGTCTTCACACGTGCAAAAATTAAAGTCCCGTTTTGGGATTTTAGTCGATTTGCCGTCACAATAGCAATTCTGCTATAGGGTCTCCTCCAAGTTGGGTTTTATTTTATTTATTTTTTTGTTTAATGGCATATCAACCTTTATGGGTTATTTAATGTGAAAGACATCCTTTTTGAAGAAATGTAGTGACTGGAGTCTGAACTCACTTCGATGTAGCAGTCTGGCATGATAGCAACTCTGCCATGGGGTCTCCTCCAAGTTGGGTTTGATTTTTTTTGTTTAATGGCATATCAAGTTTTGTAGGTTATTTCATGCCAAAGCCTTGTAGAAGAACTGCAGTGATATTATTCAACCCATTGTTGAAAAGATAAGGAAGGGGTGGATTCATGCCTTTCCTAAAGGTATTAATCTGAAAGTGAACATAATAGCATGACTGGAGTTTGAACTCACTTACTTTGAGGTTGCAATCTAGCACTTTAACCATTATGCCAAAGAGGAGTCCCTTATCAAATTTTTGTTTTCTTTTATTTTCTTTCTATGGTCATCTAGAACAGCAAAATCCACAAACTGGCAAGTTCTTGGATGTCCAAAAATACATTTGAAACCATTGTGTATTTTATTTTTTACGACTATTTTGGACTTACACTGAATCATCTAGTATAATCAGATCTCATCTCCAGGGCATCTGTGTGGTGCAAGTGAACTTAGGTAAGTGGTAATGGTAGCTCCATGTAGCTAATGTCTTACCATATTTTATCGGATACAATTATCACATCAACCAGTGCACACAGAGGATTCACTGTTGAAAGATTTTTAAAGACTGATGAATCTATAATTGCTTCACAGAACTTTTCGTGCTCATTTGAAATCCAGTCAGAATGATGCTGTTCTGACATCATGTGAAATGAGCCTGAAAATCTCTCTATGTAGCAATTACAGATTCACTAATCTTAAAAACGTTTTTTTCTATCTGGAACAGCATCACTCTGACATAAAAGAAATGAGCCTGAAAATCTCTCTGTGTAGCGATTACAGATTCACCAATCTTAAAAACGTTTTTTTTCTATCTGGAACAACATCACTCTGACATAAAAGAAATGAGCACAAAAATCTCTCTGTGTAGCAATTACAGATTCAACTGTCTTAAGAAATGTTTCAACAGCAAATGCATAGACTGCACTCGTCCAAGCCATAATCATAATTAATAATATCTGGAAAAAATAGTGAACCATTAGCTAGATGGAGCTACCATTACCACTTTCCTAAATTCACTTGCACCTCACAGGCGAGAGTTTGAAATGTGGGAAGTTTTTCTATCACATCCTGTATAACTTAAAATCCTTGTGTGCTGATATCATTCTGTCTGTATTTTGGGGATCGGCACCTGCCATTTTGTCCAAAACAAATTTTCACTCAAGTAGCAAAATTTTTAGTCTGGCAATCTTTTGTTGCACCTTGTACAATTTTGCCTGCCTAATGACAAAAATTCACATCTCCCCCCGGGATGAAAGGGTTAGTTTTTAATGTCTATCATAAACAGAGGTCCTTGGTGGTAGCATAATCAGAGATCAACAGACAGAAGTACTTTAGTTGTATGTGTATGCATGTGAGGGTGTACATATCTGTACAAATATGTGTAGACATGTTGTAAAGTTGGCAACCGTAGTCGAGGGCGACCAGAAGGCCCCCTTTTCAATAGCTAGTACACTAAGGTGTAGGGGAAGGCGCTACTCCTTTCCCAGGATTGCTCCACTTTACCCTTGATACGTACCTTATATTGCTGAGTGTTAAGCAAGGAGGTATCAAGTACCATTTTTAAAGTCTTTAGTATGATGCGACCTGGGATTGAACCCAAGTCTCCCAGTCCATTGGCAAACACTCTACCCATTAGGCCAATGAGCCTGGTGAAAGTTGGCGACTGTAGTCAAGGGTGACCCAAAGGGTTCCTTTTCAATAGCTACTACACCAAAGTGTAGGGGAGGGCACTACTCCTTTCCTTGGATTGCTCCACTTTACCCTTGTTTCTGTGGGTGTGGGTGCCAGTCAGAGGATCCCTTTGTTTTGGCGTGAAACCCACACAAAGGGCTTGGGCACAAGATTTCCCACAAGAGAAGTAAGATCCCAGAGTCAAGAGAAGGCGTCAGTCAGCAGGAGGCAGAACAGAGAAGTGGACAGAAGAGACCAGTTGACAGGGCAGTCAGCAGAAGAGAGCAGGGGCTAGGCCTATGGACTCAGGCTGGGTTGTCCAACATCAGAAGATGAGTCAGCATTCCTAGTGGCTTTGTGGGAATTTCGCTCAAGTACATGCTCACGTTAGCTCACAGAAGCACAGAATGCTAGGAAAGTGTCACAGACGTCTCTGTACTTGCGCTTAGAGCTACCCCCTCCAAAAAAAATTACGACATAGAACTCAGCTGCCAGCTGCTGTATCTCATCTACTTTGGCAATTTTTGCCGAAATAAAATCAGACAGCTCCCTTTGTTGAGCTGAAGGAACCACTAGTATTTGCCATGTTGTGAATTTTTTGATCCAAACTGGTGTTCTAGTCCCCTCAGAATGGTCCAATTGTGGGAGTTGGTTAGGCTGGGCTCTACGCCGAAAGGAATCGCTGTTTATGAAGAAAATAGTTCTTGTCACAACCACAAGAACACAAAAAGAGACAAGCAACACTTTCGATTCTCATATAATAAAACGTTTTTAAGGCTATTGTCTTTATTTCATCATAAAAGAAATTACACAAGTGCGTAGGGTACAAAAAAGGTCACACAAGGTTCACTCATTCAGCCAGAAAGTGACAGAGAGGGAAAAAGAAACGGAAAGAATCTGATCTATCTGGAGGGTATAAGGTAGACAACAACAGACCTTTGTTACAGGTACATTAACTTAGAGGTTTGTTTTCTTGGCTTTATTGACAAAATTATCTGGATTCGCAAAGATTCTATTTCCATCTCTTGGTTCATTTTCACAGCGTTTGGCATTTCTGTCTGACTGCTGAAAATGTCTGTCTTCCCTCTGGACTCTGTGGTTCTTTTCTTGCTGAAAAATGTCTATCTCTGACCACCAAAAAATGCGAGTCTCTCTCTCTAACCGCTGCTTCGAACTGACCCTCAATCTCTCTGCCGACATCTTATATGGAGTAGGGCAGACTATCGACAACTTTTGGCCCCACCTATGAATAATAATATGTAAATCGCTTGGACCACCATGCATTTTCATATAATCTTTGAAACTCTGCAGGTGACTACTTTTCTAGTGGTACTAAAAATGAATTTGGATTCCCCACTGAGTTTTCCTTGTTCAGAGACCTCTTGAGTTGGGAAAAACCTACTTATCTTGACTCGGACCTTGGGTCAGGATTTCATCCTCAGACCACCCAAAATCCCTTTCACCATTTATCATAGGACTTAATCAACGAACCCATCCATCCATTACCCCGAAACATCACCTTACTTAACTAACAAACTCAACTCCAGAAACGTTTTTCCAAAAGGAAAGAAAAAATAAAAATAAAATAGGAAATTCCTTTTCCTATTCTCTGTACTAAAAAAAAAAATTATTTCTAGAATTACCCTTCTATCCATTTAATTAGTAAATTCATTCCAATCCCTTAGAATCGTTAATTAATAAATCCACCTGGGGCAGGGCTCTCACTCTCTCTCTCACAATTCCTCCTTTTCCCATCTGTCATTTACTAGTAAATGACATATGAGGTTTTAGGCATAATACAAATATAATAGAAATAGGGCTGTTCCACTGTCCTTGTTGGAAGATCGTGGTTTTCTGGCAATCCAGTTTGATTTTAACAGCGAACAGTTCTAGAAATAAAAACATGAACAAAAACAAAAAAAAAATGAAGTTGAGGTATAGTATTCAGCGTCCTTTCTCTTTCCTTTCAGAGTATCTTTATAAAGCACTTTGTTGTGCTTTAACTGAATCAGGTCCATGGTTCAGATTTTCACATGTAAAATACAAAAAAACCCATATAACAATAACTTTGGTTATTATGAGGATATATGTTTTCATTGATCTTACAAACAATCAGAATTAACATCTAGTCCACTACTTGGGATGCTCCCATATCTTCCCCAATTCATTTATTTCTTTATTCGTTTACATAGGTATTGCATCTATACCTATAGATATATATAAAAAAAAAATTTTCTTTTTTTTTCTTCCACCCTCTCAGTTGTGTATGTTGTGGGTTGTGTGTCTGTAAAGAAATGTGAAATACCCCTGGCCAGAGATGAGAAAAACCACTAGATGATCAAATGGCCATGAGTGGTTTTGAGAGTTTGAGACAGTGGGGACCGGCTGGCAGTGTATTATCACATATGGGAGATATATATATATATATATATATGTGTGTGTGTCTAGTTGGGCAGCAGTCTTTCATTTAAGCATGTTTGATTAAATAATAAAGACACATTTTGTCTATAATTTTTTTAAAGATCCTTTCAAGTTTCCTGATAAGTCTCTGGGTTTTAGCTCGGAATTGGTAGATGAATTCACCCAAACCCATTCCATTACCAAATCCAAATTTTAAAAAATTCTAATTGAAAACACCGCTATAATAGCACATGAAATTTATAAGCTACGACTACAAATCCTAGAAGCCCTATATATAAAAAACAAAAAAAAAAACTAGAATTAACTTTGAAAATAATGACAATATTTTGAAATGCTTTTATTTTTTGTTTAATATTCTATTTCCATTGATAGTGTTCCATTTTAAATTCATTTGATGTCAACGGCATCTCAGTTTTATCCAATTTTGCATTTATGTAATTTTTTAATGTTATAAAAAACCTAAAAATTTCATTTAAAAAACACTCTTTACACATGCAAACAACCCCTGATGATAGCCTATTAATCATCCAAAATCGCTTGGGACAATTTTGGTAAATTCATCTACCAATTCCAACCTAAAACCAAGACACTTCAAGAAACTTAAAAGTATCTTAATAAAATTATATAAACAAAATGTGTCTTTATTATTCAATCAAACAAATATATATATATATATATATTTTCTCTTAAAAAAAAACAACAATCGGTCACATTAAGATAATAAATTTATTTCCATCCTGTTAAAAGCATTGATATAAATCAATGCTCTAAAACAACATCCGGTTTCATCATACTTCAAATTTAAACAAAATTGAAGTATGATGAAAACTTCATCCGATTTCATCATACTTCAAATTTAAACAAAATTGAAGTATGACGAAAACTTCATCCAGTTTCATCATACTTCAAATTCAAACAAAATTGAAGTATGATGAAAACTTCATCCAGTTTCATCATACTTCAAATTCAAACAAAATTGAAGTATGATGAAAACTTCATCCGATTTCATCATACTTCAAATTCAAACAAAATTGAAGTATGATGAAAACTTCATCCAGTTTCATCATACTTCAAATTCAAACAAAATTGAAGTATGATGAAAACTTCATCCAGTTTCATCATACTTCAAATTCAAACAAAATTGAAGTATGATGAAAACTTCATCCAGTTTCATCATACTTCAAATTTAAACAAAATTGAAGTATGATGAAAACTTCATCCAGTTTCATCATACTTCAAATTTAAACAAAATTGAAGTATGATGAAAACTTCATCCGATTTCATCATACTTCAAATTTAAACAAAATTGAAGTATGACGAAAACTTCATCCAGTTTCATCATACTTCAAATTTAAACAAAATTGAAGTATGATGAAAACTTCATCCAGTTTCATCATACTACAAATTCAAACAAAATTGAAGTATGATGAAAACTTCATCCAGTTTCATCATACTTCAAATTTAAACAAAATTGAAGTATGATGAAAACTTCATCCAGTTTCATCATACTACAAATTCAAACAAAATTGAAGTATGATGAAAACTTCATCCAGTTTCATCATACTTCAAATTTAAACAAAATTGAAGTATGATGAAAACTTCATCCAGTTTCATCATACTACAAATTCAAACAAAATTGAAGTATGATGAAAACTTCATCCAGTTTCATCATACTTCAAATTTAAACAAAATTGAAGTATGACGAAAACTTCATCCAGTTTCATCATACTACAAATTCAAACAAAATTGAAGTATGACGAAAACTTCATCCAGTTTCATCATACTACAAAACCTTTATTTCCCTAAAGTATTAAAGCAAGCCTAAACCTTCAAGTAACAATAAGTATCAAATTATTATAGCATATAAAACAACATCTAGTTTCATCATACTTCAAATTTGTTTGCCCAGTCGGCTAGGGTTGTAGAATACACCGACTGCTTCTCTGCAGAGGGGTAAGACCCCCCACCAACTAGTGTCCTGGATATGACACTAAACAATCTGATGGTGAGGTTCCAGCAATGCTGGAGCTTTGGGGGATGCGGAGTACCCCTTCATTGCCATTGCTCCCAGGTCCACTCTGGCCCGGAGTGGTAGCACCTGATAGGGCCCTATCTATGGGTTAAATAGAACTAGCAGCTTACTTATGCTAAACTGAATTGTTTGAGTAAACTGAATAGCTTGAAATAAAAATGTTTTTGACAATTAAACCGTACTTACATTTAAACTGTGTGCTTATGCTTAACTGAATTATTTCAAATAGAACTGTTTTTCAACATTAAAACTGTATTTACACTTAACTGAATTGTTACATACAACTGCTTGAATAGTTTCAAATGGAAATTTCTTTGACAATTAAACTGTGTACTTATGCTAAACTGAATTGTTTTCAATAGAACAGATTATTTACATAAAAATGGATTTGGCGTTAAATAACCAACAAAGGTTGATATGCCATAAAACCCAACAAACAACAACATCAAATTTGTTTAAATTTGAAGTAAGATGAAACCGGATGTAGTTTTATATGCCATAATATTTTGATACTTATTGTTACTTGAAAGTTTAGGCTTGCTTTAATACATTAGATAAATAAGGTTATTTTTTTTTTTCTTAGTCTGGTTGTAAATGTGAAAAAAATTTTATTTTAATCCATTTCTTGTTTGATCTGAAGAAGTCCAGTTAATTTTTTAGAGCATTGATTTATATCAATGCTTTTAATGGGATGGAAATAGATTTATAATCTTAATGTGATCAATTGTTGGTGTTTTTAAAGAGAAAATTATTTGCTTTGTGGATTTTATTTACATTGAGCTCTTTACCAGGATTATTTAAATTTAATATTCTATTTTTTAATATTTTGTTGGTCCTGATTGGAATTATCCCCTACTCCGGATTTATTGGATTGAATAATATCTTATATATATATAAATATATAGGTTGTTTCACAGTTGTTGAAACAAACCAGTGGCCTCTTAGATCTTCCCTGTTGATTGTATTTTCTTTCTCTTTTCAGATTATTACTACAAAATAAATAACATTTTAATCAAATATAGCAGAATCCTGCCTTGGACAATGGAGCAGATCTTTTATATGAAGATATATTACAAAATTAAGTCTTTCAAGCAAGATGCAGAAGGAAGTTTAATTTCAGCACATTTCTGAAAAGGAGTCAGATTTTCAAGTTGATTAAGGACTTTGAAGTTCCTGGCACCTGTAAAAATTGTAGGGCAATAGGTTCCTCACAATCTGAACCTCTGATCACCCTGGAGGAAAGTGCCCTCATTATCAACAACTTTGCATACCACATTTAACAGTGCCTTCAAATGAATAGTAGACATCTGCAGCATGTACCCGAGGGCTCTTCTTAACATTTCTGGTTCATATTTCAGACTAAATGGTCGCAGATCTTAAAATGTTATTCTTTTACCTCCTAATAAACATAATTCCCAATACTCTATCATTTGTACCCAATCATGTTGAAACACCCAATATGTATCTACATTGATGGGCACATATCATCATCATCATCATGTTGTGCGGCTAGCACGGATATCCCAGACCTTCTTTCTCCACGTCTCCCTATTATTCATTGCCTCCGGCAGGTCTTCAGGGTTACATCCCATATCATCACATAGCTGCTGTATGTATGTTCGAGCTGGTCATCCTGCTTTTGATTGACCATATGCAGGGGTCCACAGGAGTACATCACTTATGATCTCATCCTTGCTTCTCCAGCAGTGTCCAGCATGTCTGGTTCATCTAGTTTGTATAGTTTTCATGATAGGTGGTAGGTGACAGTATAGTTGGCGCCTTGTGGGGTGTTGCTGCCAGGACTTGTTCAATATTGCTCGCAACATTCTTGTATAATTGCCGTCTAGCTTCTTCTCCAACCGTTTAGTCAGCATCCAAGTAGTGCATCCATATAGCAGTATCAACACGACCGCAGCCTGGAAGAAACTGCTTTTCATTTTATCGATCAGAATTGATTTCCATATAATCAAATACAGCTGGCACAAATTTCTGACTCTCTCTCGCCGCTCGTCCCTATCATCCATCACTCCCAGCAGGTCTTCCAGTCTACATCTTGTGTCCATACAGAGCTATTGGAGGTATGTTCTTCTTGGTCATCCAACACTGACATGTCCATGTGAAGGGATCCGTAGGAGAACATCACTGATGATTTCATTCTTGCTTCTCTAGCAGAGTCCTGCGTGCCTTGTTCATCTTATTTGGATGGTTTTAGAGATAGGAGGTCGGTGGCTGTACAACTATTGTTTCATGGGATGTTGCTTCCACAATTTGTTCAATACAGCTCATGACATTCTTATACTGCTCCTGTCTCGCTTTTTCTATATCCTTTGTCAGTGTCCTTGTGGTGCATCAAAACAATAGAATTGATACAACTGCTGCTTGAAAGAAATCACATTTTATTTTATTGGATATGTTAGACTTCCGTATGATCAATAACTTATCATATTTACCAACCCCTCCGCTCGGGTAGGATATGACACAAGGTCAATTTTTAAGCGGAGTTTGACAGACAAGCTACAAGAAATTTATTTACATGATAAACACTATAGTATATTTTAACATAAGCACACAGTTTAAATGTCAAAATAGTTCTATCTAAACAGTTGACATTTAAACTGTGTACTTATGTTAAACTGAATAGGTTGAAATAAAACTGTTTATATGTATAAAAATGGATTTGGCATCAAATAACCAACAATGGTTGATATGCCATAAAACCAAACCAAACCAAACCAGATCCTACAAAAAGATAGCAAGAGTGAATATAAACGACTTTTTTGGTGCCCTTGGTGTAATGGTTATCATCGTAGGAAATGGACACAGTGACACGAGTTCAAATCCTGGACAAGACTGATTGCATTTCACATAGCACTAATACCCTTGGGAAAGGTATGAATCCAATTATTCTCCCTCCAGCTATGGGTAAATAGTAGGGCAGACTGGGTTCTTCAGCCATGGTGAGGCAACTAGTCTAGGAGAAGGAAAAACTCTGAATTCAAACCTGTTAAACTCCGCTTAAAGAATTGACTGTGTGTCATATCCTACCCAAGCAGAGGGGTTGGTAAAAATGGATAATGTGAAAACTTTGTCATCTAGTAGCTCAATGTAAGATATTTTCCTATTGGCCATTCATTAATCAACTCAACGTTAATGTATTGAAATATCACTATGTAGCGATAGAAATCATGCATGCAGCAACTCAAAGCATGCATGAATATGTCTGGTGTGTAAATAAGATCAGGGAGAGAGAAACAAGTGATTGGGAAGATCAAACTCACATCCTCCCGATAGTGAATTGTGTTTGACGTCAGCTCCTGTTAAACTCCACTTAAAAAATTGACCTTGTGTCATATCCTACCCGAGTTAAAAAAAGAAAGGTAATCAGTTGGACTGAAATTCAAATTAACAGCAAAAATCAAATAGCTTCTTCTTGGGTTTTAGAAGTCTAGTCAAAGTAGAATCAACCTATTGGGCGGTAGTCAACTTACTTAACATGCAAAATGAACTGATGGATGTTCACCAATCAGACGTAAGCAAAATGCTGCCCACTCCCACTTCAAACTTAGTTTTTTTTATGCTCATTAAATCTCACCACTTTATGTGGGCTTATCACGTTCTCCCCCATAAAACAAGTCACACCTCTTGCATCCTTTTCTTCTTCTGGTTTCTGCGTGATGGTAGCAGAGACAGCACTCCTTCTGTTTCTTCGAGGTAAGATTATTTGTGGCATTACTACTGCAGTATAGATTTAAACACTCCATCAAACCTTATTCAAAGCTAGATAAAGTTTAATAGAGGTCCTAGAGGTTATTTTGTAATTAACCTAAAAGATACAAAGATTCAAGTTGAAAATAAACTTTCTCAAATTTTAAATAAATACTTTGTGGAAATGATAAATCTATCCATTCAAAATTAAACTGATGCACAAAATCATTATTATTTGGTTTTTGAGAGTTAAGAAAAAACAGGAACTTTATGTAAGTATTTGAAGAAATAGGTTTGATTTGGTTTTATGGTATATCAACCATTATTGGTTATTTAATCCCAAATCTTGTTTTTACATATATATTAAATATATGATTTGTAAACACATTTTGTAGATACGCAGTTAAATGATGAAACAGTTTTATTTCTAACAATTCAATTTAGCATAAATCAACAAAGTTAAAAGGTTCCAAGTATTTCTATGTATCACTAACAATTCAATTAAAAATCAGTTATTTGTTTACACACAGTTAAATGATCAGTTCTAACAAATCAATTTAGCATAAATCATTTGTTTGCACTCAGTTTAAATGAGAAACGGTTCTGTTTAACTGATAGATAAAACCCTATCAAGTACTACCACTCCAAGCCAGAGTGGACCTGGGAGCAATGGCAATGAAGGGATACTCCATATTTCCAAAAGCTCCCGTATTACTGGAGTCTTACCATCAGATTATTTCATATCATATTCAGGACACTTGTTGAAGAAGTCTTACCCTTCTGCAGAGAAGTAGTCAGCATATCCTAACACCCTAGCTGGCTTGGCTGCCAAGTGATTAGAAGTAGATTGTGTCTTTGTGCAAATACTTTTATTTCCTAGTGTCAGGAAAAATTTGTAAGCGGATAATATTGACAATTTTGCCATAATTTAAAGTCTATCGATTTGAATTCATGAAAGGGATTGATCTCAAAAACTTTAAGTTGAATATTCATAATATAGTAGTTGTACAAGCAAATACTGCTAACTACAGTGATGAACACTAATAACAAAGAGCTTGCCTCGTACCATGTGCCTAAGCTATAACCAAACTCATATCTGGAATATTTGTTTGACATAGATTTTATAAAAGGTGTGAAATTCAATATAATTAAACACACAACAACAGCCCAAACTTCTCATTTGACAGTTAAGTCTATCAATCAATTTTCTCAGGTAAAAAGGATGTTAAGAGTAAACTTGAAACCTAACTTTTAGACCTTTTCTGAATCAGGTATCACTGAAAAAAGTTTTCCTAAAAGAGCCTTTTTTAGCAAAAATTTTCCCTTACTGTACTTTTAACCTGAACTAAACTTACATCGGCTGTCAATACATTCAAACCAAAGTTGACATTTTATTATTTTAAGTTATGAATCATCATCATCATAAGGGATTAAAAATAAAGAAAATAACTCTAAAAGTATGCTTGAGTTATCTCCTTTGTTGATTTTTTATTATTTTCATTATCATATTTACCCAACCCCTCCGCTCGAGCAGGATATGACACAAGGTCAATTTTTTAAGCGGAGTTTAATAGGTTTGAATTCAGAGTTTTTCCTTCTACTAGACTAGTTGCCTCACCAAGGCTGAAGAACCTAGTCTGCCCTACTATTTACCCATAGCTGGAGGGAGAATAATTCGATTCATACCTTTCCCAAAGGTATTAGTGCTATGTGAAATGCAATCAGTCCAGGATTTGAACTCGTGTCGCTGTGTCCAATTCCTGCGACGATAACCATTACACCACGGGCACCTCCAATTTTCATTATTGCTGTTGTCATTATTGGTAAAAGTCATATACATCGCAAATAGCTCATCCCAACTGAGAGCGGTGGTGGCTGTCTTCTCCTTTAAAACCACTCTCAAAGGCAAAAACTACAGGTGATAAAGAATTGTAGCACTACACCATCATACCCTGGTCAAGCCTTCCATTGCTTTGCCTGCCTTTTTTTAGAAGTAAATAAGAATTTATCACAATTGTGCAATATATCCATCAATGCCAAGCATATCTTAATTATTGGTTGGTTGTTGGGTTTTATGGCATATCAACCCTTGTAGGTTATTTAACACCAAATACATTTTTATGTAAATAATCTGTTCTATTGAAAACAATTCAGTTTAGCATAAGTACACAGTTTAATTGTCAAAAACATTTGTATTTCAAACTATACAAGCAGTCATATGTAACAATTCAGTTAAGTGTAAATACAGTTTTAATGTCAAAAAACAGTTCTATTTGAAATAATTCAGTTAAGCATAAGCACGCAGTTTAAATGTAAGTACGGTTTAAGTGTCAAAAACATTTCTATTTCAAGCTATTCAGTTTACTCAAACAATTCAGTTTAGCATAAGTATGCTGCTAGTTCTATTTAACCTATAGATACTATTTACCAACCCCTCCGCTCGGGCAGGATATGACACAAGGTCAATTTTTAAGCGGAGTTTAACAGGTTTGAATTCAGAGTTTCCTTCTCCTAGACTAGTTGCTTAACCAAGGCTGAAGAACCTAGTCTGTCCTACTATTTACCCATAGCTGGAGGGAGAATAATTGGATTCATACCTTTCCCAAGGGTATTAGTGCTATGTGAAATGCAATCAGTCTCGTCCTGGATTTGAACTCGTGTCGCCGTGTTCATTTCCTGTGGCGATAACGACTACACCACGGGCACCTCCCTAATTTAACCTATAGATAGGGCCCTATCTATTTAACCTGTTAGGGCCCTATCTATTTAACCTATAGATAGGGCCCTAACAGATGCTACCACTCTGGACCAGAGTGGACCTGGGAGCGATGGCAATGATGGGGTACTCCGCATTCCCCAAAGCTCCAGCACTGCTGGAACCTCACCATCAGATTGTTTAGTGTCATATGCAGGACACTCGTTAGGGGGGTCCAACCCCTCTGCAGAAGTGCGGTCAGCCCCAGCCTACTGGGCAAATCATAATTCTGAAACTCATGTAATTTTTTTATGTGCAAGCTTTTTCTTATTTCAGGGTCAAAAGTGCGTTCCTTTCAGTAAATTTGTTGCCAAATGCACAGCACCCAAAGGGTTCATTTTTATTTCTAAACATTTATACTTGAAGAGTTTTTATGTCATTTTTGAGGAGACATTTTTTTTTTAATGAAGACTGATGTACTGACGAGCAGACAAGTTAACTCTTTCCATATATCAGGTATGTTAGCCTTAACTTCTTTAACCCTTTTGCAAGCAGAGACATTTTTGTCACTTATAGTACACAGATAATGTGCCCGTGGTCTAATGGTTATCGTCCAAACTAAACCAGATCCTACAAAAAGACAGCAAGAGGGAATATAAACGACTTTTTTGGTGCCCGTGGTGTAATGGTTATCGTCATTGGAAATGGACACGGCGATGCGAGTTCAAATCCTGGACGAGGCTCATTGCATTTCACATAGCACTAATACCCTTGGGAAAGGTATGAATCCAATTATTCTCCCTCCAGCTATGGGTAAATAGGACAGACTGGGTTCTTCAGCCATGGTGAGGCAACTAGTCTAGGAGAAGGAAAACTCTGAAATCAAACCTGTTAAACTCCAGTTAAAAATTGATCTTGTGTCATATCCTGCCCAAGCAGAGGGGTTGGTAAAAATGGATAATGTGAAAACTTTGTCATCAAGTAGCTTAATGTAAGGTATTTTCCTATTGGCCACTCATTAATCAACTCAACGTTAATGTATAGAAATATCACTATGTAGCGATAGAAATCACGCATGTGGCAGCTCAAAGCGTATATGAATGTCTGGTGTGTAGAATGAGGTCAGGGAGAGAGAAACGGGCAATTGGGAAAATCAAACTTGCATCCTCCCGATTGTGAATTGTGTTTGACGTCAGCACACATGTAAATTACCACATTGTGCGATTGACCTGGATGTAGGATTTTGGCATGATTATATAAGTCCTGCCTGAATGCACAGGAGGAAGAAAGCATTTTGAGTCTTGGCAACACATGACAAGAGACGAGCTTGGGTGAAAGATTGCTGGAGAAGATTGTTGAGGAAGGAAAAGGAATATTTTCAGAGTAGAAACTCAGCTTCTACTAAAGAAATTGATTCCACATGTTCTTATCTTTCTGTTGCTGAGGAGGCATACCATCCACCCTCATCTTCTTTCACACAAGTAGAGTCCTCACTGTGGTACAGAATCGAGTAAAGGTTGTTTGTAAAATATCTTAATTGAAATTTGAGTGTTTTATTGTTTTCACGCCATTGTACAGTGACAGACAATCGCTGATCAAATCATCATGTTTTGTTTGTTTTTTTTTACATAAGATTATGTGCCTGGGGTGGTATGATAGTTAGCAAACCTTCACAAGTGAGTTTGAGTTTCATTAGGTACCCCATTGATTCAGCCTTGTATCACATCTAAGCAAAAAGCTTAGTAAATTACTATATGATTAGATGACTTCTTTGAACATATCCTCTATTTTGCAAATTGTCAGGAAATAATTCACCCACTCTACAAGGAATAAAAAAAATTATCAAGGTTGGTCTGTTAAGTCATGAGATTGTTTTCCGGATAAATATTATGCGTACTAACATCTTATTGTGTAATACACATTAAACATGAGGTAACAGACTTATAGTGTTCATAATTCTACTATTTATAGGTTTTATACCTGCTCTGCCATAAGAGCATTGAGCACTCTTTTTATTCAAAAATTTTTTTTATTTGCAGTTTATATATATATATGTGGTCCATTCAATAAGTTTCCAGACTTTTTTGTGCAGGTATTTAAAATTGTCGTAGACTCTTGAAAATTCAGTATGTTATTGCTATACTTATGAGATGAATTTTTATGATTTCAGATTCAAATGAACAGCTTCAGCAGGAATTGGAATACACCCTACTAAAGCTTGATTGTCACAGCTAGTGAATTTCAAAAATGCAATCTGGATTTGAGGACACTTTAGAAGAACGATATGCAATAAAATTCTGTTTTAAACTTGGAAAAAATGCCACAGAAACGTATGGAATGTTTCAGACTGCTTTTGGAGCATCTTGCATGAATTGAGCATCAGTTTTTGAGTGGCATAAGAGATTCAAGGAAGCCAGGGAGTCTGTGAGGGATGATAAGAGGTGTGGGAGGAGTAAGCAAGTCAATACACCAGAGTTGATTGGCCAAGGGGTTAGGGTTAGGGTTACTATGTTGAGGTTTTAAGGGAGTTCAGGAAGAGATTCTGTTAGAAGAGGCCAGCACTCTTCAAATCGGGTCAGTGGCATTTCCACCAGGACAATGCACCAGTCCACAACTCCATCCTTGTCACAGACTATTTGACCAAGATGAGCATCAAGACAGTTCCTCACCCTCCCTACAGCCCAGACCTTGCTCTCTGTGACTTTTGGTTATTCCCTAAGCTCAGAGGCTGTCGTTATGAGAGAATTGAGGAGATGAAAGAGGCTGTGACGAAGGTCATTGACATGCCCACACAAGAGGACTTCCATGGGGCCTTCCAGAAGTTGTTGGAACGGTACAACAAGTGCATTGCAGCCGGAGGAGATTACTTCAAAGGGGACTAGAGTTTCATGTGTGTATATATATATATATACACACACACACTGGTGGGAAAAAATGAGTTAGGGTCATATTTATAGTTTCATTGAAGAAGAGTTAATAGAAGTAAAAAAGAAAAATACAAACCAAGATATGTAGACATATTAAGTCTTTTCTCATAGAGCAACCGAGTGTGTAAGAATAGCGAGTCTGTCACAAAACTATAAGCTTTATACCTGCTCAGCCATAATACCAGTGAGCATTCTTTTTCTGCTAAAACTTTTATTTGCAGTTCTTATATATATATACACACACACACACACACACACTCATACATACACTGGTAAGAAAAAATGAGCCAAGTTCATATTTAGAGTTTTATTGAAGAAGAGTTAACATAAGTAAAAAAAATACAAAACAAGAAATGTAGACATATTAAGTCTTTTTTAACAGAGCAACTAAGGGTGTGAGTTAACAGTCTGGATTGGCTTATTCCAGAGTACAGTAGCTTCATCATTTTCTATTACAGTTGATGTTCGTAATAATTGTCTTTGATTATTATTACTATTATTATTAGCAAAAATATGCGCCCTATACTGGGTGCAGGTATTTAAGTTTTGATGCAATAAAATACAATATTAATTCAGAAAGATTAACAAAAGTAAAAAGAATGTGTATAAAAAGATTTCGCTTATTTTTATTTGAATTGATTTCTATATAAAATTATATATTAATACGTTTGATAATAAAACAATAATATCAGAAATTGATGACACCAAGTTATGTAAATTATCCACACCATAGACTATGTAAATCTTTATTTCTGAGTGATATTTAACACGTTCAATGCATTAATAACACAGGTTTACCCCCCCCCGATGGGTTCCTGGGAGCAGTATCACATTTACATCTAATAGGTATTTTATTAAGCCAATTGCCTGACTCCAGGGTGCTTTACCCCCAAGTAATACCTACTTGGCAGGGTTGAATGTATGGCTTGGTGCTTGTGGTGCCCCCAAAAGGGGATTACCAACAAGACTAAACATTTTTTGTAATAGTCAAGCACGACTCCTCACTATGAAATGACCTTGTGTCACATCCTGGCTTGGTGGAAAGTCGATTAAATACCCATAAATAAACATGGACTGTTTTGAGGCTAATCTAACTCAGCTTGACTTTAACAGAGACATCATTAATAAGATGAGCTGCTAATTAAGATCAACTAATGATTATCTAATAATCATTGAGAATATTATGTAAATAACTAAGGGAAGTATGACATCAGGGGTTATGTAGTTTCACTTACAGATAGAGAGAGAGAGAGACACACATAATCTCCATCATAAGATGATTCATTTTTGAATAATTTCAGGTTGTGGTTTCCATGATACGATACATAATACAACTGGGTGAAAGAAAGCTTTGTGAGTTTTATTTTCTCTGATCGTCACTTTTGTAAAAGTGACGATCCAATTGAGTCACAAAAAAACAAAAAAAAAAAAAAAATTGCAACTAGAAATTAAGAAATTAAAGAAAACATTTGTCAAAAATTTGCTAAAAATAAAAATGATATATGTCACACCTTCAAGTCAAAAATATACATTTTTTAAAACCAAACACTTTGATCAAGTCAAAGAGAGTAGGAAGAGAGAGGTGAAAAATTTGATTTACACTGACACAGAGAAAAAAAAAAAAAGTTGACAAATAAAAAATGGGAGGGGGGAAGGGTGGTAGGTAAAGAAGGAAGATGGGGATAGAGGAGATAAAGAGAATGTGGGAGGAGGATTGAGGGTAGAGTAGACAATATAGAATTTTTCTTTGGCCCATTCTGAAGAACAGGGGTTTCTGGGTACCAGTCCCTAAAACTTGTGGTTACTCCGATTGAAGCCTTCATGATATAATGCATATTTAATTCTGGGGTTGTCAAGGGCCCATTCTGAAGAACAGAGGTTTCTGGGTACCAGTCACTTCAATTCAAGGACCTACTACAATTAGAACCATATATTCTATAACTGACCCTTCACTAGCCATGTATTCCCAAGAAGCAAGGTACATATTGCTCGCCCCTATCAAAATTATTCCCTACAGGAATAGAATAGGAAGACTTGGTGAATTTATACTAATTGGTTGATTTTAATGGCATGTCAACCCATCTAGGGTTATTTAATGCCAGGAAGTTAGGGAATCATGTACATTGTATGGTTAGATTTTCGTGTAGTTGTTTAAGTGGTTAGTTTTTGGAAGAGGAGTTTAATATTTCATTTTAACGCAAAATGTAAATCCTCAGCGAGAGTTTTTTTTAATGAATACTGTGTGGTACTGGTCATATTTACATTTATAATCTCTTTCAAGAAGGAGAAAATGTTATTCATGTCAACATTTTCAAATAGGTCCTTCATATTGTTTGCACTGAAAAAAACGTCTAATAGGAATTAGAGCTTTTTTTTTTTTATAAGAACATGTTTAGCAGTATTTGATATGCTATTGTAATGATTGTCATGAACACTTGAAATTTGTCTTAACAAGATTAAAGAAACTACTGCCCTACTATTTATAGCCCACTGGGGAAGAAGAGAAGGATTCAATTCTTTCTCAAGATCCTTAGCATGCAGTAAAATGCAAACAACCTATGAAAATAGCCATTTCAATTAGATAAATATATATGTATAAAGAGCTTTAAGATTTTTGAATGCCGACAGTAAAAGTCCAATTGAGATTCACTGTGAACTTCTTGCTGTTTATGGTGAAAAGATGATGAGCTAGAAGACTATCAGTTTGGTGTAGTGTATTAACAAAGGGTTAGATGGTTGGTATTTTGTATGTAGATTCTATGGAATTTCAAGGGTTTAGCTTAGCATTTCTCAAACTTTTATCCTTGTGGAACCCTTAAAATGGTTTTCATAGTTCTTAAGAACTCTTGTGTAAAAATTATTTTATACCATTATTCACATCTATCTCTTTGATATTTTTTGTTGCAGTTTATGCAGAACCCCTAGTGACCTCTTGCGGAACCAAACTCTAAGGTTCTGAGGAACACTGGTTGAGAAACACTGGTAAAACAAATTAATATCGATATACAAAGTGGCTTATTCCATCAGGGGTAGTTTTAGAATTTTTTCTTTTAATGGCTTCGTCATCTACAGTGAATCTATAAAAAAAAGTCAAGGGCAATGTTTAAAAGGTATTAGATAAAAGGTGATATGTATTATGCAATATATGATGTAAATTTGTAATTGTTAATATGTATTAGGCAGGTCGGCATAGCTCTTAATAGATGTAGAAACAGTAGTCAATTCAAAGTTCTTAACAAGAAGCAAGATTAAAGAAATATCTAAAGCTATGAGAAATATTGTTTATAGAGCTGTGCTTGGTTAAATCATTGTTTCATATGGATTGAATATAGAAAAAAAACTTAAATTTTTGGGGCTAAAAATAATATCACGTATACCTTTGTGAAGAGGCATATCCATGAGGGTCCGAGTGGAGACAGCTCTTTGCAAAGCAGTCCTTATATGTATATATTTATGCAATTTTATTTTGGGCGATAGAAGTATTACAATTTTATTTTGGGCAATAGAGGCATTGCAGTTTTATTTTGGGCAATAGAGGCATTGCAGTTTTATTTTGGGCAATAGAGGCATTGCAGTTTTATTTTGGGCAATAGAAGTATTACAATTTTATTTTGGGCAATAGAGGCATTGCAGTTTTAATTTGGGCAATAGAAGTATTACAATTTTATTTTGGGCAATAGAGGCATTGCAGTTTTATTTTGGGCAATAGAGGCATTGCAGTTTTATTTTGGGCAATAGAGGCATTGCAGTTTTAATTTGGGCAATAGAGGCATTGCAGTTTTAATTTGGGCAATAGAGGCATTGCAGTTTTAATTTGGGCAACAGAAGTATTACAATTTTATTTTGGGTGATAGACATTGAAATTTGAGTGATTTATTAGTTTCACGCTATTGCACAGTGACAGACAATCGCTGATCAAATCATCATGTTTTGTTTGTTTTTTGGGTTTTTTTTTTACATAAGATTATTTGACTTGGGTGCCTGGGCTGGTATAATAGTTAGCAAACCTTCACAAGTGAGTTTGAGTTTCATTAGGTACCCCATTGATTCAGCCTTGTATCACATCTAAGCAAAAAGCTTAGTAAATTACCATAAGATTAGATGACTTCTTTGAACATATCCTCTATTTTGCAAATTGTCTGGAAATAATTCACCCACTCTACAAGGAATAAAAAAATTATCAAGGTCGGTCTGTTAAGTCATGAGATGGTTTTCCGGATAAATATTATGCGTACTAACATCTTATTGTGTAATACACATTAAACATGAGGTAACAGACTTATAGTGTTCATAATTCTACTATTTATAGGTTTTATACCTGCTCTGCCATGAGAGCATTGAGCACTCTTTTTATTCAAAAATTTTTCTTATTTGCAGTTCTTTTATTTATGCAGTTTTTTTTAATGTATTTTTTGATTTTTTCACTGCCTGATGATTGTCGTTTAGAAAACGTCATGAAACCTAAGGTCACAGACAAGCTTCCATGCTATCAAATATATATAAAATCTAATATATATTTACTTATCATTATTATATAACAGCTCTATCACAGATATTGAGCACTCTCCAAGTTATATTGCGTTTGGTTCGCCACAAACCCATAAAGTGAAATAGTGACAACCAGCACTGTTACAACACACACACACACACACACACACACTGGTGGGAAAAAATTAGCCAGGGTCATACTTATAGCTTTATTGAAGAAGAGTTAACAGAATTTAAAAATATGCAAAACAAGATATGTAGACATATTAAGTCTTTTCAGATTGAGTGACTGAAGGTGTGATCATAACAAGCCTGTCACTAAACGACCAAGCCACCTGAAGTGTCTAGCGCAAAGCCATACATGGCAAATTTGCTAGCGAATATCATAATATCTGAATCCTAGAAGTGACTTGCTGTCACTTGAACACTCATGGAAGCCATATTGGTGGGAAAACTCAATGATTGCATAATAATGATAAAGTCATAGTGCTAATAGATAAAAAAGTGATAGTAAAAAAAATCATAATAGTACTAATAAATATATAAAAAATAATAATAATAATAATAGTCATCGTAGTACTAACAGATATAAAAGTCATAATAACAATGATAAGACAATTCTGATATGAGGAAACAGATTTTTGATATGTGACAAAATGTAAAAATACTCTGTGGGGGTAACACTCACACAGCAAAAAAAATAATTTTCATCTTTTGGCATTGGGATGGGTGAAAGGTTTTGGTAAAGAGTTAAGCATCAGACCAACTGTCATGTTCGGTTCAAGTGTGGTGAGGTAGACCTCCTGACGAAGCAGCAACTGGCTGACCATTGTTAGTCATAGGAGAGGGTGGCAGGGTTGAGAAAGAAAAGGTTTCTTGGTTGATTCCAATTTGAGAAGCAGCTCCAAAGATTTCATTTCTGCAAGAAAAGAGAGAAAAAAAAAAAAAAAAAAAAAAAAAAAAAGATTAGACATTTTTTTGTTCAACAAATGAATTAAATTTAAAATTACTGACCTTGTGCCAAATTAAAAAAAAATTAACAATAAGAAGTCCCAGTGATAAGATACAGGTAAGCATCATTTGACTGGAATGAAAAAAAATCAACAAAGGATATCAAACATTTATAATAACAGCTAGAACAGTCTGAATATTGATTTGGTTTGGTTTCATGGCATATCAACCATTGTTGGTTATTTAATGCCAAATCCTCTTTATATTAAATATATATGATTTGGTTGGGTCAGGTTTTATGATATATCAACCATTGTAGATTATTTAATGTCAAATTCTCTTTAAACATATATATTACATATATATGATTTGGTTGGGTAGGGTTTTATGGTATATCAACCATTGTAGGTTATTTAATGCCAAATCCTCTTTATACATATATATTACATATATATGATTTGGTTGGGTAGGGTTTTATGGTCTATCAACCATTGTAGATTATTTAATGTCAAATTCTCTTTAAACATATATATTACATATATATGATTTGGTTGGGTAGGGTTTTATGGTATATCAACCATTGTAGGTCATTTAATGCCAAATCCTCTTTATACATATATATTACATATATATGATTTGGTTGGGTAGGGTTTTATGGTATATCAACCATTGTAGGTCATTTAATGCCAAATTCTCTTTAAACATATATATTACATATATATGATTTGGTTGGGTAGGGTTTTATGGTATATCAACCATTGTAGGTTATTTAATGCCAAATCCTCTTTATACATATATATTACATATATATGATTTGGTTGGGTAGGGTTTTATGGTATATCAACCATTGTAGGTTATTTAATGCCAAATTCTCTTTATACATATATATTACATATATATGATTTGGTTGGGTAGGGTTTTATGGTATATCAACCATTGTAGGTTATTTAATGCCAAATTCTCTTTAAACATATATATTACATATATATGATTTGGTTGGGTAGGGTTTTATGGTATATCAACCATTGTAGGTTATTTAATGCCAAATCCTTTTTATACATATATATTACATATATATGATTTGGTTGGGTAGGGTTTTATGGTATATCAACCATTGTAGGTTATTTAATGCCAAATCCTCTTTATACATATATATTGAATATATAGGATTTGTAAACACATTTTGTTGATAACATTTTTAAACAAGTCTGAGATCAGTTTTTTTAAATTTTTTTTACATGTTTTAATGGTTTCAAGTATTTCTATCAAATACAAATAATTCTATTTACTATTAATCATTTGTTTGCACACAGTTAAATTGTTTCAAGTATTCCTATGTAACAGTAACAATTTAATATCAGTCATTTGTTTACATACATTTAAGTAAATATACATATGTAAGAGATTAGTTTGTTGGCAATTCATTTTTAAATGAGTCAGAACTAAATTGTTTGCATCTTAGTATTGTTATTGTTTCCACATAGTTAAATGGTTTCAAGTATTGCAATCTAACAATGATAATTCTATTCAAATTAATCGGGGGGGGGGTCCTCATGGTGTAATGGTTAAAGCGATGGACTGTGGAATCGTAGTAAGTGAGTTCAAACTCCAGTTGCGCTATTACATTCACTTTCGGAAACAATACCCTTGGGAAAGGTATGAACCCCCTTATCCTTCAAGCTATGGGTTAAATAGTACCACTAATCTTCTTCTAGAAGGATGGTTTTGGCATTAAATAACCTACAAAGGTTGATATGCCATTAAACAAAAGAAACCAATCAAATTAATTATTTATTTGCACACAATGAAGTGGTTACAAGTATTGCTATTTAACACTAATTATTCAATTCAACATTACTCCTTTATTGCACACAGTTAAATGGTTCTATGTACTGCTATCTATCACTAACAATTCAATTAAACTCCAGTCATTTGTTTACATACAGTTAAATTATCAAACAGTTCTATTTCAAGCAATTCAGTTTAGCATAAATCATTTCTTTGCACTCAGTTTAAATGTCAAACTTCTATTTGATCCATAGATAGGAACCTATCAGGTGCTACCACTCCAAGCCAGAGTGGACCTGGGAGTGATGGTAATGAAGGAGTACTTCACATTCTCCAAAGCTCCCACATCACTGGAGCCTCACTATCACACTGTTTAGTGTCATATCCAGGATACTTGTTAGAGGGGTTTTACCCCTCTGCAGAGATGCAGTCAGCATATTCTACAGCCCAAGCTAACTTTGCTCAGCCTTACTATTGAGCAAAAGTGTATGTGATGTAATAACAAATATGACTGCCACCAAACTAATGTAATGTAATGAGAGAAAGAGATCCTTGTAGAGCAGAGGGCGACAGCTACAACAGTAATGGTGCCCTGGTTTATATATGTCTCAAAGCTGAAACAATCACACTTTTTGGATGAGCCAATAACAGAAGAATGGCGCATCAGAGTGCCACAGATTCTCCCAAACAACACTCCTCAGGTTTTGAAATCAGTGTTTTTTCTTCTCCTAGATTGGTTGCCCTACCAAATCTAAAAAGCCAAGTCTGCCTTACTATTTACCCATAGCAGAGAAAGGCCTTTCTCAAGGACATTAGCATTAGGAGAAGGAAAACCCTGAATTCAAACCTGTTAAACTCCGCTTAAAAATTGACCTTGTGTCATATCCTACCCGAGCGGAGAGGTTGGGTAAATATGTATAATCTCTTCACTCTCATACAATGTCGAATACTTAGGATGGATGCTAATGCAATACTGACTCACAATGCTATGTTTCACGACACACTTTGTCAGACTTGTGTCAGACTGATTCATATATCCACCACTTCTAGTCATGTGACCCCAGTAGCACAATCCATCTGAACAGTTGCGTTTCTTGGCTTGAAATCCATGTTCAATCACATGAGTTGGTATTAGCACATCCTTCTACATAACAGTATCATACCCAGGACACCCAGAAAATGCAGTAGGTATATTCTTGGCCTCCAATGACAGGATAGAGTTAATAATGATATTTAATTTGATAAGCATTGTATGGCATAATACCATGAACAAGAAATAGTATGTACCAGTGGGGTGGGTCTGTTTGCCTACTTTGTAAAATAAAATCCTGACTTCTATCTGAGATGGAACACTTACCTGTAACACTGGTAGGATATATTTAATCGTCTCTTGATCCAGGAAAAATAAGAAGGGCATACAAAATGAGGGATTTTATCTAGGAATGAACACAAACCACAGACAGAACTAGAAAACATGCAACTGTTTTTGCCATTTTTCTTTGTTATAATTTGAAATAGGGAGGAAGATTATGCTGCACCAATTTTCAGGTACAAACTACCAGCCTACTTTGAAAATCAGCATTCAAAGTAGCAGTTTTTACTTGGGCTTGAACACAGATTTCTGGCACTAGTGCATAATATGTAACTATTTACACATTCAGTGCAATTTCTACAGTAAAAATCATTGGCAATGCATTTTTATAGTAAAAATCGTTTGCAATATATTTTTATAGTAAGAATCATTTGCAATGCATTTCTATAGTAAAAATCATTTGCAATGAATTTTTATAGTAAAAAATCATTTGCAATGCAGTTTTATAGTAAAAAATTATTTGCATTGCATTTTTCTAGTAAAAAACATTTCCAATGTCATTTATATAGTAAAAATCATTTTTAATGCATTCTTATAGTAAAAAATCATTTGCAATGCAATTTCCATAGTAAAAAATCATTGCCCACTGAATTTTCTGTAGAAAAAAATTGTCAGCCAATAAAACGAACCAATGTAATTCCATGAAAAAAACAGTAAATACACATTCTATATTAAACATTATCAGTCAGTGCACTTTCTGTAGCAAAAATCATTGGACAATGTACTTTCTATAATAAAAATCATTTGCCTGTGCAATTCTGTAATGATAATCATTGGACCATGCAATATCTAGAGTAAAAATTATTGGTCAATCTAATTTCTATAATAAAAATTAGCCAATATAATTCTAAAATAAATATTATTGATCCATGCAATTCTAAAGTCAAAATCATCAACAATATAATTTTTATAATAAAAAATCATTGGCAATATCATTTTTTTTCATAAATATCATTGCCTGATTTCTAAAATGAAACTCACTGGCAATGAAATTTCTATAATAAAAACCTATTGCCAAAGTGATTTCTATCATAAAATCATTGGTAAAAACTATAGTAAAACTCACTGGCAATGTAATTTCTATAATAAAAAATGGGTGACAATGCAATATTATAGTAATAATCATTAATAAAGAAATCACTAAAAAAGAACATTTTAATAAAGGCATAAATAACAAATTTCTGTAATAAAAACCACTAATAATGAATTTCTATAGTAAAAGCACTAATAATTAATTTCTGTAATAAAAATCGCTGATGAATTTCTACAGTAAAATTTATAATGAATTTTTATAGTAAGAAATAACTGATAATGAATTTCTGTAGTAAAAATCCCTAATAATGAATTTCTATAGTAAAAAAACATCAATGAATTTCAAAGATAAAAATCACAAATAATGAATTTTTAAAGCAAAAAATTATTGATAATGAATTTCTATAGTAAATTACTTTATTATAACATATATTATTCAAAAAAATATTTTTGAGAGAAAGAAATTTTTTCACCTCCAAAATTTCAAAAACGACAGCATTCTTTCATTTTTCTCAATGCCTGATAGAAAAAAAATTCCCAAAAAGAGCACCATAGCATTTAAGTAAATCTAGAAATTCTGAAACCAAGTGATTCTGGCTAACAAAACACATTCCATATCAGAAGGTGAAGAAGTTTTTAGCATGGCAATAAAATAAGTAAAGGCATGAAAGCAAAGAAATACATTCTTCTCTTTTCTACACTTAATACTAAAGTGAAATCAAAAACAATTTAAACTTTTCTCGGCAATATGAAATCAGCTAAAAAAGATAAATTTGCAAAAAAAAAAATAAATAAATAAAAATGTTCAGTATACCATGTGTTAAAATAAAAAGACAATATACTTCAGTGAATTTGTCCGTTAACCCAATTTTTCTGGTTAATGGTGTGATGACCCAGAAATGACTGCAATGTTTTCAGATGCAGAGTGTCACTAAGCAGAGTATTTGGAAAGTAAACAGAATATCTTAAGACCAGAAATTGAGTGTTAAAATTATACATTACCACATGAAAGGGACTCGATGTACAAAGAATAAAGGCTGATGAGCTAGGCTTCTGTTACTCAGGAGTATGATCTCTACAGCCAAACTTAAATACCTGTCTCCAAAAGTAACAAAATTTACATATGATTTTTAAATAAATTAGTGTCTGTTTTTTCCAATCACAATCCAATCAACAATCATACTCACATGCAACATATATATTACTATAATTCTTATATTTTCGGGTGTGTACATATATATAGTTGGCATAATGGTTCGAGTGTTCACCAATGGCCCAGGAGACTTGGGTTCAATCCCAGGTTGATTCATACCAAAGACTCAAAAAATGGTACTTGATGCCCCCTTGCTTAACACTCAGCATTATAAGGTGTGGATCAAGGGTAAAGTGGGGCAATACAGGGAAAGAAGTAGTGCCCTCCCCTACATCTTGGTGTAGTAACTATCGAAAAGGGAGCCTTCAGGCCGCCCTCAACTACGGTCGCCAACTTTACTTATTTACTTACATATATATATATATATAAACTAGATAAAATGTAAAACATTGCATAAAAAGTGTTCCCTGTTAATATGGCAAGGCAGGTCTAAAACCAAAAATATCTAAATTATATTCTGGTTGAGTAATGAACCCCATTATGTAGAGTGCACAATCATCAGACAGACAAAGGAGAAAAGTGGCTCACTAACCATATTGAAGGTATGAGGGTTTTGTCATATAGCATGAACTTTGTGCATGTAACAGATTTATATACACATACAAGTTATTATTGATTGATTTTTGAGATCTAAGACCTGTTTTGCAAATATTCCTGTAACAGACTCCACAAGTATGTAATTTTGATATTTTAGGGTTTTTAATATATATATATATATATATATACACACACACACAATTGTATTATTTTTATCAGTAAGAGTTTTGGGACTATTGTCTTCATTTTTATTGGTTTTTTTCACAACGTTTCAGCTGCTGTATCCTCCGGCCTTCCTTAGGTGTCCCCTGTTTATCTGAGCATAGAAATGATTCAACCTGGGAAATCAGAAACATGAAAAAACAATAAAGATGAAGACAATAGTCCAAAAACTCTTACTGATAAAAATAGTCAAGCTTCATCTCAGAAATTTAGATGACAATTGTATTAATATCAAAAGTCAGAAAATTACATACCTGAGAAACTAAGCACCACTGACTGTGTGTATATATATATATATATATATATATATATACACACACACATAATTGTATTAATATTAATAATATAGTCTGATAACCGCATAACTGAAAAACTGACTACCACTGAGTGTCATTGACTCTCTCTCTCTCTCTATATATATATATAATATCAAATCACACTGAAAGCATGGATTTCCCTGACTCACTCTCTCCATCTGTCCCTATCATTCATCGCTCTTCCAAATTACATCCTTTGTTCTTACAGAGTGGATGTAAATAAGTTCTTGCTAGTTGGCCAACACTGGCACATCAGTACGTAGCGGTCCACAGAAGAATCCCACTTATGAGTTTGTATGTGGCCATACAGCTACGGTTTTGTGGAGTGTTATTTTCAGGATTTGTTTAAAACAGCTTGTTGCATTCTTGTGTAGTTCCCATCAAAATTTTTCTCTGCGGTTTGTTCGTGCCCATTCGGTGCATCCATACAGTAGCACTGATACAGTCACAACTTGGAAAAAGTCCCATTTTATTCTATCAGCGAGATCAGACTTTCATATGACTGATAGTCTATTAATAGCTTTCCATACCTTTGCTAGGTGTATGTTAACATCATTTTCAGTTGGTTGGTTAGGTTTTATGGCATATCAACCTTTATAGGTTATTTAATGCCAAATCCATTTTTATGTAAATAATCAGTTCTATTTCAAACAATTCAGTTTAGCATGAGTACACAGGTTGTGAAAAACATTTCTATTTCAAGCTATTTAGTTTACTCAAGCAGTTCTAATTCAGCTAATTCAGTTCAGTTTGGTTGTTTGGGTTTTATGGCATATCAACCTTTGTAGGTTATTTAACGCCAAATCCATTTTTATGAAAATAGTTCTATTTCAAACAATTCAGTTTAGCAGAAGTACGCAGTTTAAATGTAAGTACAGTTTAATTGTGAAAAACATTTCTATTTCAAGCTATTCAGTCTAGTCAAGCAGAGCTAATTCAGTTTAGTATAAGTACAGATTTTCTTTACACACAGTTAAATGTCAAAACAGTTCTATATTCAATAATTCAGTTTAGTATAAGTAAAGTTTCAATGTCAAAAAACAGTTCCATTTCAAATAATTCAGTTTAACATAAGCACGCAGTTTAAATATAAGTACGGTTTTATTGTCAAAAACATTTCTATTTCAAGCTATTCAGTTTAGTCAAACAATTCAGTTTAGCATAAGTATGCAGTTAGTTCTTTTTAGATAGGACCCTTATCAGGTGCTACCACTCCAGGTCAGAGTGGACTTGCGAGCAATGGCAATGAAGGGGTGATCCACATTCCCCAAAGTCCCAGCATCACTGGAACCTCATCATCAGATTGTTTAGTGTCATATGTAGGACACTCGTTGACGGGAACAGTCTTACCTCTCTGCAGAGAAGCAGTCAGTGTATTCTACAGCCCCAGCCGACTGGGCAAATCATTTTCAGTCAATGAGATATCGTTGCTGAGGTATGTGAACTTGTCAAATAATTTTAGAGGCTTGCTACTTAGAGTAGAGATAACTGTTTCTTGTTTAAAACATATGTACTCTGTTTTATATCATCTGCTTCTTGCCTTTTTTAGCGTAAAGCCATTTTCTTTTGTTAAATCTATCAATGTTTGAAGTACCTAGTCTAGGCAGATTTTAAACAAGTATTGTGCTAATTTATCTCCATTCAAAACTCCAGCTAATGTCAAAGAAGTCTATGTCTCCATCAGGTGGGTGAACCATTGCTTTCATGTTTTTATCATTATAGTTGTAACAGTTTCTTTGGGAAGACCATATACTAGTTGTATTTGCTCCACCTTCCCTCAAAGTATGGAATCAAATACCTCAGAGAAATCTATGAACAATAGAGTTGCCTCGAGATTTTTGCACATACTTCTTATATGACTTAACAGATAGTCAGAATCTTTGAAGTTGTTGACTGATTTCTCAGAAAACCTATGATTTTTCCTAAGAATTAGTGGCACCATCTATATATCAGGCTCGGGACTTATTGAGTGATGTGTTAACAACTGGTAACCACTGATCTCCATGTTAGTGTTCTAATATTGCACCTAATCCTTTTTTAGTTTGATTTCTTTATTTTAATAGCATATCAACCTTTATGGGTTATTTAATGCCCAAGTCATTCTTTTTTACACTTGCAACACAAGATATCTTACTTGAGAGTTGTGGGTGGTAAAATCATATTACTCTCTGTGAAAATAACCTTTTCAGGTCCTGGAATTCTTTTTCATGTTCAGGATCTCACATGATGGTTACGCTTGCTTTCAGTAGTCTCTGAATTGTACCTCATGTACTACTAAAATATTGCAAAACTTTTGACTCATCCTTGTATTTTATGACAAATTTGCAATGTTTAATCCAAATGTCCACAAAAAGACCAATTTATCCCACTGTGCTTCCTAGTTTCTATACTAGCCTCAAATCAAATGTGGATTCAGAAGTATATTGTCTCTTTAAAAAAATTTAGCTGAAAAGCCCAAATTCTTTGATAAAATTGTACAAATTCATTACCTGCTAAGAATACATTACCTGTCCTGAAATCAAATTAAAAAATTCTATCACACCTAAGAAATCTACAAATTAGCCTTGAAATGAATAAGGAGAGTTCTAAACAAACAATCCTAGTGCAAGATTTAAAGGCATCATCTGCTGTAAATATCTTACCTGTCCTCAGGTAAAACTGAAAATAAATTGTGTAAGTGCAGGGAAAATATTAACAATTCTTAAATGTACGTGTGCTGGAAATATTCAAGAAGTAAGGATGTCTGAGAACCTGGGCAGTAAACAAGATAGATACGAACATACAGGGATATATATATAGTACAATTTAATGGAGACTCAAACTCGGTTAAGTCATCATAATAAATTTATTTCGGCGGAGAATATTATTAGTATACTCTCTGTCTCGTCAGATGACTCTTTACATGCCTCGCTCCTGTCGCAGATTAGTGAATGTGGAGTTAAGGTTCGTATTCAGAAGATAGAATAAGGAAAATAAAAAATAAAAATCAGAAAATAAAGATAAAAATAAAAAATAAACAATAAAAAAATAAAAGTAGAAATAAGAATTGGGTGGAAATCAAATTACAAATTATTTCATTCATAGGCGTGAGCAGAGGGAGTTAACATGTTATATGCTAGAACGATTAAGAAACAGGAGTGGAATTAATCTACTGGTCAGTCCCTTCTAATTTTGCGTTCTTGTAGTAGTTCCTCCGACTTGGCAGGTGTGATTTTCTAAACAGACTAAGATCGTTTAACTAATGGCTATCTCATACATGATTTACATTTATTCCTAATATGTCTGTTAATTAACTCAGCTGTTGCCATCCTAGATATTCCTCTTGTTTTAAGTAGGACCGAGATAGTTAAACCAGATAAGGTGGAGACATTTTATATGGTCAAGTGTTTTTTAATTTACCCTAAAATGTTCAAGGGGGATTGATCAACATCTGTCTGTCTCTGTTCATAGAGATAGATAGACAGATGTTGATCAATAGAGAAAAAGATATGAACAAAGATAAATAATGGTAGAGAAACAAACAGGAAAAGAGAAAGATGTAGATAGACAGATATTGGTAAAGAAATAGATATAAAAAGAGATAGATTTGTCTGGGTTGGTTTTATGGCATATCAACCATTGTAGGTTATTTAATGCCAAATCCTCTTTATACATATATATTAAATACATAGAATTTGGTTTAATTGGTTTTTATGGCATATCAACCATTGCAGGTTATTTAATGCCAAATCCTCTTTATATATATATCAAATATGATTTTGTATGGTTGGTTTTTATGGCATATCAACCATTGCAGGTTATTTAATGCCAAATCCTCTTTATATATATATATATATATATATATATCAAATATGATTTTGTATGGTTGGTTTTTATGGCATATCAACCACTGTAGGTTATTTAATACCAAATCCTGTGTATATATATATATATATTAAATATTTATATGATTTGTAAACACATTTTGTAGATACGATTCTTAAACAAACCTGAGCTCTTCTTTCCACACAGTTAAATGGTTTCAAGTATTGCTATAGAAGTCATAATTTAACATCTGTCATTTGTTTGCACACAGTTTGTTCTATTTGATCCATAGATAGGACCCTAACAGGTGCTACCAGTCTGGGACAGAGAGGACCTCGGAGCAATGACAATGAAGGAGTACTTAACATACCCCAAATCTTCAAGGCTGCTAACTGCCATCAGATGGTTTACAGTCATATCTAGGACACTTGTTGGGGGGTATCTTTCAGCAGTTGGTTTATTTTACAGCCCCAGCCAACAGGGCTATGAACAGAGACAGATAGATGTAGATAGGCAGATATCTACAGAGAAATAGATATGAAGAGATAGGCAGATATCTACAGAGAAATAGATATGAAGAGATAGACAGATATTATTATAGAAATAGATATGAAGAGATAGACAGATATTATTATAGAAATAGATATGAACAGAGAAAAACAAAGATATGTATTTTCTTAACTCCACCATTAATGACAGGATGAGACACAATATTTAAGTGGAGTACAGCTGGTTTGAATACAGATTTTTTTTCTTCTCCTAGACTGATTGCCTTACCAAGATTAAAGAACCTGGTCTGCTCTAATAGCTAAAGGGAGAATATATGGATTCATGCCTTTCCCAAGTACATTAGTGTTAAGTGAAATGCAAACAGCTTCATTCAGAATTTAAACAAAAGTCACAGATTCCATTTTTGACAGATGTAGATAAGTAAATATATACGAATAGACAGATATGAACAGAAATAGGTAGATATGTTCATTCATTTGACTACAGTTAAATGGTTTTAACTATTACTATGTAATATTAATAATTTCCTTTAACAGTAACCATTTGTTCACATACTTCATCATCATCATCATGTCATGCCGCGAGCACGGATATCTCTGACCCTCTCTCTACACGTCTCCCTATTGTTCATTGCCTCTGGCAGGTCTTCAGGGCTACATCCCGTATCCTCACATAGCTGCAGAATGTATGTTCGAGCTGGTCATCCTGCTTTTGCCCGGCCATATGTGGAGGTCCATAGAAGTTAAATGGTTTTAACTATTACTATGTAATATTAATAATTTCCTTTAACAGTAACCATTTGTTCACATACTTCATCACCATCATCATGTCGTGCCACAAGCACGGATATCCCTGACCCTCTCTCTCCATGTCTCCCTATCGTTCATTGCCTCAGGCAGGTCTTCAGGGCTACACCCTGTATCCTCACATAGCTGCTGAATGTATGTTCGAGCTGGTCATCCTGCTTTTGCCCGGCCATATGTGGAGGTCCCTAGAAGTACATCACTTATGAGCTCATCCCTGCTTCTCCAGCAGTGTCCTGCATGTCTGGTTCGTCTAACTTGGATAGTTTTCATGATGGAAGGCAGGTGGCTGTATAGTTAGTGCCTTGTGGGGTGTTGCCACCAGGACTTGTTCAATATTGCTCGCAACATTTTTGTGTAATTGCCATCTAGCTTTTTCTCCAGCCGTTTAGTTAGCGTCCAAGTAGTGCATCCATACAGCAGTATCGATACGACCACTGCCTGGAAGAAACTGAGTTTCATTTTATCGGTCAGGTCTGATTTCCATATGATCGATAGCCTATCGATAGCTGTCCATGCCTTCGTTAGCCGCATGTCGATGTCCTTTTCGGTTGATGAGACGCTGCTTCCTAGGTAGGTGAATTTGTCTACAAGTTTCAGAGGGGTTCCATCTAGTGTGGTGATGTCACCTGTTTGATTAAAGCACATATATTCCATTTTGTGTGCATTGACATGGAGGCCAATGCCCGCGGCGGCCAAACTATGCAGTAGTGTTTCGGCTTGGTTAGGTGTATTTGTCAGTATCATTGCGTAGTCGGCGTCGGTAATTGTTTTTGTGGGGTACCTTCTGCTTCTTTTCTTTGTCAGCTTGAAGCCGTTTTCTCTGATTTTATCAATCAATTTATTGACATAGATATCTATCTATCTACATCTGTACATATCTATTTCTATATTAACATCTATCTTTTAATATCTGTTTTTCTTTGTTCATATTTATTTCTCTACCAGGATTAAATAGTTCTATTTAACCTATAGATGGGACTCTATAAGTACTACCACTGCTGGTCGGAGTAATAAGGAAGGAGTACTCTACATTCAATAAAGCTCCAGGACTCACCATCAGATGGCTTAGTGTCATATCTAGGACACTCATTGGGAGAGCCTTACCCCTCAGCAGAGATGCAGTCAGTGTATTCTACAACCCCAGCCAACTGGGCTATAGATAGATAGACAAAACACATATAAACAGAAAAATAAATAGATGTGAACAAACAGATATATATATATATATATATATATGAAGAGAAATATACAGATAGATATGGATAAAAAGATAGATAAATAGGAATGAAAAGACTGCAAAAAATAGAAACAGAAAGATAAATAATGGAAATAAATTTGTGAATGTATATATTGAAGCCCTCAAGAATAGTGGTGGCTAATGGTTTGGGAGACCATGGTTCAATCCCAGGTCAAGTCATACCAAAGACTCAAAAAATGGTACTTGCTTAACACTCAGCACTATAAGGTAAGGATCAAGGTAAAGTGGAGCAGTCCAGGGAATGGAGTAGCACCCTCCCCTACACTTCGGTGTAGTAGCTATAGAAAAGGGAGCCTTTGGGTCACCCTCGACTAAGGTTGCCAACTTACTTATCTAGAGCCAAAAAAAGATTAAACCTAATAATAATAATTTGTATAAAGATAAAGAAATTGATAATTGTAATATTAAATTAAATTGTCATAAAAATAGAAAAAGGAAAATTATATGGTTCAATAGTAAATGTGTTAATATTAACATAGAAAAATATTTTTTTAAATTGATAAATAAACATTTTAATCAGTATAATATATTACATAAAATATTCAAAAGGAAAACCTTAAAAATTAGTTATTCCTGCATGAATAATTTTTTAAAATAATTAACACTCATAATATGAAAGTAATCAGAAAATATCATGACTAATTTGAAAATAATTATAGTAGTAATAATAGTAATAATGATAATAATTGTAAAACTAAAATTAATTGTCTGATGAATGGTATGTGGAATTTGAAAAACATAGTGTATCAAGCAACTATTTTCCCAAAGGAAAATATACAAAATAAAAAAAATTGATATAGGAATTTCGTCGGTTAGATGGAAGGGGAGGATGCATCCCTTTGTCCATCTGTCTATTGTGTTTTGATTATATACGGCATTACAGTGTCGGAGCAGTATGCCGTCAAATTCCATGGTCTTCCATACTTCTGGGTGTATTTCATCAAGCTCGGCTGCTTTTCTATTTTAAATTTTTCTTAGTACTGAGTCAAGTTCATCTTGTGTAGACTGTCCTAGTTTAATGGTTTGGTTTGGTTAATGGCATATCAACTCTTTTTAGGTTATTTAATGCCAAATCCATTCTCCTAGAAGAACAGTAGTGGTACTATTTAACCCATAGCTGGGAGGATAAGGGGGTTCATACCTTTCCCAAGGGTATTTGCCCGAAAGTGAACGTAATAGCGCGACAGGAGTACGAACTCGCGTACTACGATTCTGCAGTCCAACGCTTTAACTATTACACCACGAGGACACCCCCTGTCCTAGTTTAATGTCTAATTGTTTACAAATAATTCTCGTGATTGGTTCATGTGTAACTTTCGTAGGGTTTCCAAGTAAATTCTCAAAATGTTGTTTCCATAGTTGTATTCATTCCTATATATATATATAAAAACTCGATAGCTAGAGATAGATAACTATGAATATAAAGAAAGACAAATAGTGATAGACTGAAGATGTAGATATTAACAGAAATATACTGATAGATAAGTATAAAAAGATACAGAGATTGGTAGGAATGAAAAGACTTTAAAAAGTAGAAACAGACGAATAGATAAAGGAAATAAATATGTGAACACGTGTGTTTGGTTTGGTTTGTTGGGTTTTATGGCATATCAACTATGATTCCGCAGTCCATCGCTTTAACCATTACACCACGAGGACACCCCCAATGCCAAAGTTATTCTCCTAGAAGAACAGTAGTGGTACTATTTAACCCATACCTGGGAGGATAAGGGGGTTCATACCTTTCCCAAGGGTATTTGCCCGAAAGTGAATGTAATAGCGCGACTGGAGTACGAACTCGTGTACTATGATTCTGCAGTCCATCGCTTTAACCATTACATCACGAGGACACCCCCTGAAATGACCTAAGAATGACTGATAGGTAGATATGAACTGACTGAGATAGCTGGAAAAAGAAAAACTGAGAAAGACAAACATGAAAAAGATTTTGAAAAACACTGATATATATATATGAACAGAATAGATAGATGTACAAACATGAAGATAATTCCTAACCCTGATATAACATTTTACCATATAGAAAGTACTGTTTATAATTATTTTAACAAATACAAAATGTGTTTGTTTGTTGTCTTTTTTTTTTTTTACAGTTCAGCATTGCAGTTGCCATTAAGAATTTGTGCAAGTGAGGAGGGTGTCCAAATTAACTTACGAGTTTGGCAACTTTTCCAAATAGCAATGTGAGTCCCCCTTTTTTATATGGTAGAGCTCGTAAGTATTTGAACAAACACAAAATTTACTTATTTTTTTTTTTTTTAATCTCTAAGGTTGCAAGAGGCATTAAGGATTTTCGCAAGTGAGGAGGGTTCCAAATTAACTTACTAGTTTGGCAACTTTTCCAAATAGCAAAGTGAATTCCTCTTTTTTTTTCAAACTCCTTAAATAATTCTGAATTTTTTTTTTAGAAGAATAGAAAAAAAAGGTTTTAAAAATTCATTTAAAGATTTTATTGAAATAAACATTTTTTTCCAATACTTATGACCAATATTTTTGATAGTCCTTATAAGCGCTACCAACTTTTGAAAGTTCTTCTTATAAGTATTTTAACAGACAAAGATTTCAGGCACCATTAGATGTGATTCTTCTTGCATAATATTTCTGCTTCTAACACACAAAATCAAACATTTAGAAACAAATAGTTTGTTTAAATACTAATAAATTCTATTGTAGAATCAAATTGTCTTTGTGTTCAAATACTTATGATAAATAGTATACATGTGTGTTTATGTGTATATATACAAGGTTGGTTGGTTATGTTTTACAGCATATAAACTCTTGTGGGTTATTTAATGCCAAATCTTGTTTATATATATTAAATATGATTTGTGAATGAATAGTTTGTTGGTAACATTTTTAAACAAACCAGAAATCATTTGTTTGCACACAGTTAAATGGTTTCAAGTATAAAAATGATAAAGTGATTCTTCTTGCATAATATTTCTGCTTCTAACACACAAAATCAAACATTTAGAAACAAATAGTTTGTTTAAATACTAATAAATTCTATTGTAGAATCAAATTGTCTTTGTGTTCAAATACTTATGATAAATAGTATACATGTGTGTTTATGTGTATATATACAAGGTTGGTTGGTTATGTTTTACAGCATATAAACTCTTGTTAGTTATTTAATGCCAAATCTTGTTTATATATAATCAAATATGATTTGTGAATGAATAGTTTGTTGGTAACATTTTTAAACAAACCAGAAATCATTTGTTTGCACACAGTTAAATGGTTTCAAGTATAAAAATGATTAAATATTTCTATTTTACCCATTTGACAACACTGATATTTAATATTATTACAAATATTGGTCAGCAATGTATGTGTGGTTGGTTGGTTGGTTTGTTGGGTTTTATGGCATATAAACCTTTGTAGGTTATTTAACGCCAAATCCATTTTATGTAAATAATCTGTTCTATTTAAAACAATTCAGTTTAGCATAAGTACACAGTTTAATTGTCAAAAAAATTTCCATCTCAAACTATTCAAGCAGTTATATGTAATAATTCAGTTAAGTGTAAATACAGTTTTAATGTCGAAAACAGTTCTATTTCAAATAATTCAGTTAAGCATAAGCACGCAGTTTAAATGTAAGTACGGTTTAAGTGTCAAAAACATTTCTATTTCAAGCTATTCAGTTTAATCTTACAATTCAGTTTAGGATAAGTATGCCGTTAGTTCTATTTGACCCATAGATAGGACCCTTATCAGGTGCTACCACTCCGGGCCAGAGTGGACCTGGAAGCGATGGCAATGAAGGGGTACTCTGCATTCCCCAAAGCTCCAGCACTGCTGGAATCTCACCATCAGATTGTTTAGTGTCATATAACTAGGACACTCATGGGGGGGGGTCTTACTCCTCTGCAGAGAAGCAGTCAGTGTATTCTACAGCCCCACCCGACTGGGCAATGTATGTGTGGAATATTGAAGCAAAACGCCTTTGATGTTTTAAAACAAAGATGCTTTGATTTCATATGAATAAATATTTCAAATTTTTAGTAAAAACAAGTTTAAAATTACAATCATTACCAAAAGTTTTTTAATGATCCTCAGATGACAGTAGAAGAAATCTACCATCATATGAGACTCATTAAGAGTGAAACTCTTAGTTACAGTTGTCTAAATTTCTAAGACGAAGCTTGTTGATTTTTTTCATTAAGGTTTTTCGGACTATTGTCTTCATCTTTATTGTTATATCCTCAAATAAAATGGAAGTAACAATAAAGATAAAGACAATAGTCCAAAAAACCTTAATGATGAAAATCTTAGTTACAGTTGTTTAGACTTTTAAAAAATACCTTTTTTTCTTTTAAATATGTTTAATCAAATAGAATAGACACTTTGTGTCTACCTATTCTTTGATCCTTTCAAGTCTCTGTATGAGTCATTTGACTTTTGGATTGAACAAACTTAAAAAAGTGCCATATGTTTCCCCAAGTACTTTTGGCGTCAAACTGAAGCCATCTTCACAGAAGTTAATAATCAAAAGGACAACCACAACAATGAGTCATTTATACAAAAATAGGAGGAAGAACGACTAGATTGGAGAATTTATGGAAGAATTTAAGGAAATTTGGCTGGAAATGTGCTATAGGCATTTTAAAATGTGGTACTATATTTGAATTTATATTATTTTTATGAAATGTTTGTTAATCTTTCGATAGGGAACTTCAAGAATTTGGAGTTTTTGTTTGTTCTTTTTGCTTGTGTATTTTTTACTTTGCTATACATACATTAAAAACAATAACAATTAACCTATATATATATATATATATATATATATATATATATATATATATATATATATATATATATATATCTGATAAACAGGAAATGCCAGTGGTGTAATGGTTATAGTCGTAGGAAATGGACATGGCGACATGAGTTCAAATCCTGAACGAGACTGATTGCATTTCATATAGCACTTCGGAAAGGTATGAATCCAATTATTCTCCCTCCAGCTATGGGTAAATAGCAGGGCAGACTGGGTTCTTCAGCCTTGGGGAGGCAACTAGTCTAGGAGAAGGAAAACTGAATTCAAACCTGTTAAACTCCGCTTAAAAATTGACCTTGTGTCATATCCTGCCCAAACGGAGGGGTTGGTAAATATGTATAAACATTTTAAAGGGGATTTATATATATAAATATATATCCCCTTTAAAATGTTTATCAGAATCCATTAATCATAAAATAACAATATAAAGGAACAAAAACAACAACAATAGCAAACTCTCTACTGATACTTATAAAATGTTTACCTACTAAAATAAAACAAAAATATTTTCTACAACAACAACAAAAAAAAAAAAAAAAAAACAGAAAAAAAAATAAAAGAAAAGAAATCAAACCTGAAATTACTTACAAAATTGGTAATAAAAATAAATAATACTATGTAAGAAAATTTTTACTTTTTCCTGTTCCTGAGCAAAAAGTGTTATTTCCAAATTAAATGGAAAAGACCTATTTTTCTCTTCAAACTTTGCTTTTGAAACTTGGTAATGAAATTTTCAAATTCACTCATTTTCCAGAATATTCCAAGTAGATTCAGTAGTGAGTAGCTGATAGAGAATTTTCTAGAATTTACTTAACTTTTCTGTTTATTTTTGTCTAGCATTAGTATAAATACATGCAAATTTTGATTTATCCGGACCTTATGTAAATAAAAATGTGCAAATTTGTCAGTTTTTATGTAGAAAATTGATTTATTTCTAAATTTAATTATCCAGGACAGAAAAGCATAGTTTCAAGGGAATAATGGCCATTTTCAACACTTTTACAACATAACCAATTAGGAAATGATATATACTATCGAGTAAGAAAATTTGTGTTACAAAGTGTTATTATTCAAAATCTCGGGCAAATACAAAAACTTGTTAAAAACTATTGAATTGTCAATTTAATTGGCAGAAAATAAATCCCCCCCCACCTGAAAATAACCATGACTTATAATAAAAGTCATGTTTAAAGCACCAGTTCTACTAAATCATCAAAGATAAGTAATAATTAATGCTCAGATTAGTAACCAAGAAAGAATAGCGGGTACCAAAAGCAACCCAAGACCTGTGTGACAGACTTAACAAAGCTGAGTGAGAAAAAAAACATCAAAAAAAAAATGAAATACTAAAAAAAAAAAAAATGAGGCATGGCTGATCATTAGGCAGGGTGTATTATCATTGACCTAGTGGGTAGAGTGTTCGCCAATGGTACGGAAGATCTGGGTTCAATCCCAGGTTGCATCATACCAAAGACTTTAAAAATGGTACTTGATACCTCCTTGCTTAACACTCAGCAATATAAGGCGTGTATCAAAGGTAAAGTGGAGCAATCCAGGGAAAGGAGTAGCGCCCTCTCCTACACCTCAGTGTATTAGCTATTGAAAAGGGAGCCTTCTGGTCGCCTTCAACTACGGTCGCCAACTTACTTACTTACTTATTATTAAAGAAATTCAAGGTCCAGCAGGACGCATAGCGTAACGGTTATAGGCGTTGGTTCCCTAAGCTTCTAAGGAGACAATCATCTAGTGGTTGCAGGTTCAAGCCTGACTACAGGCAAGTAACAATACAGGAATACTTAACACTTGTTATGGCTAACGGAATCAGAACAGGCGACCCCCGTGGATTCAATAAAGGACGTAGTTTGAAGTTCCGCATAAGTTGCCGAGTTCAACAAACACCTGAAAAAGGCTGGAGGACATATCGGCTGAAACGTTGAAGAAATAACAATAAAGATGAAGACAATAGTCCAAAAACCCTTAATGATAAAAATCATCAAGCTTCATCTAAAAAATTCAGACAATTAAATTCAAGGTAATTTTACATTGAAGGTATCACAACAAATTTTGCCATGGAAGAACATATGCATTTGCCTTAGGAATTGAGAAAAGTTGATTTTTTTCTCTTTCATAAAAAGATCTTTTCAATCAAAATGTTCATATAATATCACTGATATTAAAGTGATTAATACATGCTGCTGTTGTAATAATACATTATGGAATAATTAAAAGAAAAAAAATATGAATACTTGAAAAATCAAAGTCTTTAATATGAATATGATCAATGGATGGATAAAAAAATTGAATATTTTTCATAATCCATGAATCAAAATTTTATTAATGCCAATTTTTTTAAAATTATATATTTGACAACCTGAGAAATAATTTCATTTGTAACATTTAAATTGAAAGGTATAGGGTGTCTCAATATACAGGGGACCCATGTGACTACTAATAACTCTGCTAATAATAATATTGTGCTCTTTTTTTGTTTTAGATTTCAAAATAGCACACTATAACAACTATCACAATCAAACAAAAGAGGGAAAATATTTTGCATCAGGACTTATTTTGATACAAAATCATTCAAAACTGTCTCAAAATAGATGCAACCAATTAATATAGGGTGTATCAATATACAAGGGACCCATCTGACTGCTAATAACTCTACTAATAATAATATTGTGCTTTTTTTGTTTTAGATTTGAAAATAGTACACTATAGAAACTATTAATTCTTGATCACAATCCCTTAAACAAGAGAGGAAAACTATTTTGTGTCACTACTTATTTGGAGACAAATCATTCAAAACTGTCTCAAAATAGATGCAACCCATTAATATGATACGGATTAATTTTGAGACAATTTTGTCCTAGAAGCTGATATAATAGCAATAAAAAAAAACATTGATTTGATGTCTCTAACTCAAAGGATGCATTTTTTAATGGACATGTTCCAAATGACCGCCATTGCACTTATCTCAGTAATAAATGTAAGATCGGTTTCTAATTTATTCATTTGATGACATGAAAAAAAATTTTAAAGAAAAAAAAAAAAACTCTCCTCAAAGAAAAAAATTATTAAGAACATTTCTTGTTTAATAAGCATTATTTTCTTTGTGAAATTAGGTAGGCAATTCAGAAAGCACTACAAGCAGCAGTTTGCTAATAATGGCTTTAGAGTTTTAAGTTAAACTTTCAATCGGAAACACAGTGAGGGGGAGTGGAGAAAGAAGTCGAAGAAAAGGAATCCAGACTAATATCATGCTTTTCCGCACTGACTTGAGAGATAATAAAACACAAAAAAAAAAAAAAAAAAAAAATAATGATTCAAGCATTCCTTTTCTGACTTTCCTTCTACACCAAAACAGAAGAAGCAAGTGATAAATGCAAATTATTTCTTTGTAGATGAGAATGTACAGTCCTAGTCACAATTATAAGCACCCTTTCGATTTTTTTGGTTATATCTTTAGAAATAAATGAAAAATAACCAAATTTATATAAGTTTCTTGTGTTATCATTTACTGTTCTTTATGAACGATGAATTGTCAATACACCAAACCTGTTTCACTTGATTCGTATTTTTTTTTTTCTTTCAGGAGATATTCTAAATTATGTACTGAAATTTTATGGGTGCCAATAATTGTAAACGGAACTGTATCCTGATAATCTTTCCAAGTTACTTGGCAAGTGTCCAACTGTAGAACATTTTAAAGATTCCCCCGCCCCAAACACAAAAAAAAAAAAAAAAAAAAATACACACCACCCCCAGTCTTACCTCTGCAATACTCTATTTCTGTTATACATAATAAAAGCTACTGAACTGTCAAAAAACCAATCTGTACAAAAGTAACTAAAAATGTGCATAAAATACTCACAGAAAAACAAAAAAAAAATTATGACAATCTAAGCCTTCAAAAGATGAAGAAAAACTAAGATATCTTCAAAACTACTGAACTGTCGTAAGTCATTCTGTAGAAAAGAAGTAACCAAAAATAAAAAGTGCATTAAGTGGTGCAAAGAATTGTTATTGTTGCATTCTGCAGAGCTTCAAAAAAAGTTTTAAAAAAAATAATTCGAGTTTTATAAAACAAATTTTTGATCTGTTACTACTCTCATGATCAGGAACACACTCTCACTACATTCAAACAATCTCACACATACTCACTGTCTCTCACAACATTCATACCCTCTCACACATACTCACTGTCTCTCACTACATTCATACCCTCTCACACATATTCACTGTCTCTCACTACATTCATTACCACTCACACATATTCACTGTCTCTCACTACATTCATACCCTCTCACACATATTCACTGTCTCTCACTACATTCATACCCTCTCACACATATTCACTGTCTCTCACTACATTCATACCCTCTCACACATACTCACTGTCTCTCACTACATTCATACCCTCTCACACATATTCACTGTCTCTCACTACATTCATACCCTCTCACACATATTCACTGTCTCTCACTACATTCATACCCTCTCACACATATTCACTGTCTCTCACTACATTCATACCCTCTCACATTTACTCACTGTCTCTCACTATATTTACACCCTCTCACACATACTCACTGTCTCTCACTACATTCATACCCTCTCACACATACTCACTGTCTCTCACTACATTCATACCCTCTCACACATACTCACTGTCTCTCACTACATTCATACCCTCTCACACATATTCACTGTCTCTCACTACATTCATACCCTCTCACATTTACTCACTGTCTCTCACTATATTCACACCCTCTCACACATACTCACTGTCTCTCACTACATTCATACCCTCTCACACATATTCATTGTCTCTCACTACATTCATACCCTCTCACACATATTCACTGTCTCTCACTACATTCATACCCTCTCACACATATTCACTGTCTCTCACTACATTCATACCCTCTCACACATATTCACTGTCTCTCACTACATTCATAACCTCTCACACATATTCACTGTCTCTCACTACATTCATACCCTCTCACACATATTTACTGTCTCTCACTACATTCATACCCTCTCACACATATTCATTGTCTCTCACTACATTCATACCCTCTCACACATATTCATTGTCTCTCACTACATTCATACCCTCTCCAACATATTCATTGTCTCACATATTCACTGTCTCTTACTACATTCATACCCTCTCACACATATTCACTGTCTCTCACTACATTCATACCCTCTCACACATACTCACTGTCTCTCACTACATTCATACCCTCTCACACATACTCACTGTCTCTCACTACATTCATACCTTCTCACACATATTCACTGTCTCTCACTACATTCATACCCTCTCATACATATTCACTGTCTCTCACTACATTCATACCCTCTCACACATATTCACTGTCTCTCACTACATTCATACCCTCTCACACATACTCACTGTCTCTCACAACATTCATACCCTCTCACACATATTCACTGTCTCTCTCTACATTCATACCCTCTCACACATATTCACTGTCTCTCACTACATTCATACCCTCTCACACATACTCACTGTCTCCACTACATTCATACCCTCTCACACATATTCACTGTCTCTCACACATACTCACTGTCTCTCACTACATTCATACCCTCTAACACATACTCACTGTCTCTCACTACATTCATACCCTCTCACACATATTCACTGTCTCACATATTCACTGTCTCTTACTACATTCATACACTCTCACACATATTCACTGTCTCTCACTACATTCATACCCTCTCACACATACTCACTGTCTCTCACTACATTCATACCCTCTCACACATACTCACTGTCTCTCACTACATTCATACCCTCTCACACATATTCACTGTCTCTCACTACATTCATACCCTCTCACACATATTCACTGTCTCTCACTACATTCATACCCTCTCACACATATTCACTGTCTCTCACTACATTCATACCCTCTCACACATATTCACTGTCTCTCACTACATTCATAACCTCTCACGACATTCATACCCTCTCACACATATTCACTGTCTCTCACTACATTCATAACCTCTCACACATATTCACTGTCTCTCACTACATTCATAACCTCTCACACATATTCACTGTCTCTCACTACATTCATACCCTCTCACACATATTTACTGTCTCTCACTACATTCATAACCTCTCACACATACTCACTATCTCTCACTACATTCATACCCTCTCACACATATTTTCTGTCTCTCACTACATTCATACCCTCTCACACATATTCACTGTCTCTCACTACATTCATACTGTCTCACATATTCACTGTCTCTTACTACATTCATACCCTCTCACATATTCATTGTCTCTCACTACATTCATACCCTCTCACACATATTCACTGTCTCTTACTACATTCATACCCTCTCACATATTCACTGTCTCTCACTACATTCATACCCTCTAACACATATTCACTGTCTCTTACTACATTCATACACTCTCACACATATTCACTGTCTCTCACTACATTCATACCCTCTCACACATACTCACTGTCTCTCACTACATTCATACCCTCTCACACATACTCACTGTCTCTCACTACATTCATACCCTCTCACACATATTCACTGTCTCTCACTACATTCATAACCTCTCACACATATTCACTGTCTCTCACTACATTCATACCCTCTCACACATATTTACTGTCTCTCACTACATTCATACCCTCTCACACATATTTACTGTCTCTCAGAACATTCATACCCTCTCACACATATTCACTGTATCTCACTACATTCATACCCTCTCACACATATTCACTGTCTCTCACTACATTCATACCCTCTCACACATATTCACTGTCTCTCACTACATTCATACCCTCTCACACATATTCACTGTCTCTCACTACATTCATACCCTCTCACACATATTCACTGTCTCTCACTACATTCATACCCTCTCACACATACTCACTGTCTCTCACTACATTCATACCCTCTCACTACATTCATACCCTCTCACACATATTCACTGTCTCTCACTACATTCATACTGTCTCACATATTCACTGTCTCTTACTACATTCATACCCTCTCACATATTCATTGTCTCTCACTACATTCATACCCTCTCACACATATTCACTGTCTCACATATTCACTGTCTCTCACTACATTCATACCCTCTCACACATATTCACTGTCTCTCACTACATTCATACCCTCTCACACATACTCACTGTCTCTCACTACATTCATACCCTCTCACACATATTTACTGTCTCTCACTACATTCATACCCTCTCACACATATTCACTGTCTCTCACTACATTCATACTGTCTCACACATATTCACTGTCTCACATATACACTGTCTCTTACTACATTCATACCCTCTCACATATTCACTGTCTCTCACTACATTCATACCCTCTCACACATATTCACTGTCTCTTACTACATTCATACACTCTCACACATATTCACTGTCTCTCACTACATTCATACCCTCTCACACATACTCACTGTCTCTCACTACATTCATACCCTCTCACACATACTCACTGTCTCTCACTACATTCATACCCTCTCACACATACTCACTGTCTCTCACTACATTCATACCCTCTCACACATATTCACTGTCTCACATATTCACTGTCTCTCACGACATTCATACCCTCTCACACATACTCTCTACATTCACATAATCTATCTCTCTCACATGTTTCATTTTTATATGATCAACAACATGATATTTCCTTGATTATTTTCCTACTGAGTGTGACAGAAACATCTCCCACATTTTAAACTATCACCTCTATCACACAAGTGAACTTAAGCAAGATAGTTACATCTTACAAATGTTTTACGATTTCTTTTTCAGATATGATCAATTACAATTATGGCATGGATCGGTGCACAGTGTATGTGTGTTTGTCAAAACTTTTTTAAAGCTCATTCCATGTTGTATCAGACTGATGCTGTTCCAGATAGAAAACTGATACTGTCATCGGTTGAAAATTTTATTAGTTTCATTATCTAGAACAAAAAAAGCAAATTTTGAAGGGAATAATGGCCATTTTCTATACTTTTACAATATACGCAATTAAGAAATAATACGTATTATCCGAGAACAAAATTTGTCTTACATAATTTTATCCAGAGCAGAAAAGCAAATTTTGAAGGGAATAAATGGCCATTTTTTTAAATACTTTTACAACATAAGCAATTAAGAAATAATACGTATTATCCGAGAACAAAATTTGTCTTACATAATTTTATCCAGAGCAGAAAAGCAAATTTTGAAGGGAATAAATGGCCATTTTTTTTAAATACTTTTACAACATAAGCAATTAAGAAATAATACGTATTATCCGAGAACAAAATTTGTCTTACATAATTTTATCCAGAGCAGAAAAGCAAATTTTGAAGGGAATAAATGGCCATTTTTTTAAATACTTTTACAACATAAGCAATTAAGAAATAATACGTATTATCCGAGAACAAAATTTGTCTTACATAATTTTATCCAGAGCAGAAAAGCAAATTTTGAAGGGAATAAATGGCCATTTTTTTAAATACTTTTACAACATAAGCAATTAAGAAATAATACATACTATCCAGGAACAAAATTTGCATTAGGACTACTTCCTAACAAATCAATTATTTGTACATCTCTATCTGGAGTAAATTTGATCATTCTATTCACTATAAATTTGGGGTGGAAAGACCAGCAGGCCAGCAGGAGAGGAAAAAGAATAGAAAGACTGGAGCACAGTTCAACCAGAGACTAAGTATAAGACTTGCTTTTCTTAACAAACAAAGCAACCGAAAACAGAAACTAAGTGAGAACACAACAATAGTGTGAAATATTTTTTTAAAGTTTTTAGTTTTATAATAACAAACTCGATTCTGATATGAAAGAGACAGGAATGATAAAACACCAACACCGATATCCAAATTTTATTTGACTTACAGACCGAAGCTCTGAAGTTGCAAAAAGATAACAAATAAAAAAAAAGAAAAAGAAAGTAACGAAGCAGATCTGAAGAAGCTAAGAGCGAGCGTTAGAAATCGGAAGGGCAGGGTGTGCCAAAATACTTACAACAGAAAACTTTCATCACCGAAAAGAACACAGAATGGCTGACAATGGCCAGGCCAGGACATGACGTGTGCATATGTATGTGTGTGCTCACTCATAATGACTGACCTGAATTCGGGTAACTGCTCCCTGGGTAGCCACAAACAGCCTCTTTAAAGCCGAACATGCTAAGATGAGGCTTAAATATATGGCGTACACGGCATACATGTATAATGTGATATAGCGTGGAGGCAGCCAGAGAGTCATATATTTCATTTCACCCGAATCATCTGGAAAAAACAAAAGAAAATGTTATAGGGAAAAAAGTTGGGTTTTATAGCATATTAACCATTGTTAGTTATTTAATGCAAAATCAGATTTATTCACATATATATTAGATATATATATATATGATTTGTCCTTAACAATTCAAATAAACATCAGTCATTTTACACACAGTTAAATGATCAAACAGTTCTATTTCAATTTAGCATAAGTCAACAAAGTTTAATAGTTCCAAGTATTGCTATGTATCACTAACAATTCAATTAAACATCAGTCATTTGTTTAAACATGGTTAAATGATTAAATAGTTCTATTTCAAACAATTCAGTTTAGCCCAAGTCATTTGTTTGCATTCAGTTTAAATGTCAGTTCTATTTGACCCATAGATAGGACCCTATGGGTGCTACCAATCCAGGCCAGAGTGGACCTAGGAGCATTGTCAATGCACTGGAACCTCACCATCAGATTGTTTAATGTCACATCCAGAACACTCAATGGGGAAATCTTACCCCTCTGCAAGGATGCAGTTGGTGTATTCTATAGCTCCAGCTGACTGGGCTGAGGGGAAAATGTGCTTTGGTAAAAGCCATAAACAACATCCTGTCTGAAATAAATAACAATTAACATTGCATTCTGAATACAATAACCCATGAAAGCTGTTAAATGTGATGTTTCCTGCAGGGAAAGAACATCTTGCCAATATTGGATTTAGCTTAGATGGTTTGGTTAATGGCAAATCAAGCGTAATAGATTTTTTAATGCCTAATCCGGTTTATATATGGTTTGTAGGTAAATTTATTTTTAAATGAATTAAAGCTCATTTGTCTACACACAGTTGAGTGGTTTCAAGTATTTCTATCTAACACTAATAATTCTATCTAATATTAATAATTTGCTCACACACAGTTAAATGGTTTCAAATATTACTGTTCAATACTAATAATTCTATTTAATACAAATTATTTGTTTGCACACAGTTAAAGGGTTTCAAGCACTGCTATTAAATACTAATAATTTGCACACAGTAAATGGTTTCCAGTATAGCTATCAAACACTAAATTCAAGTGAATAGTTTGGTTTCTTTGTTTAATGGCATATCAACCTTTGTAGGTTATTTAATGCCAAAGCCATTCTCCTAGAAGAACAGTAGTGGTACTATTTAACCCATAGCTTGGAGGATAAGTGGGTTCATACTTTTCCCAAGGGTATTTGTCTAAAAGTGAACATAATAGCATGACTGGAGTATGAATCAATTTAATATTAATCCATTGTTTGCACACAGTTAAATGGTTTTTAAGTATTACTATCTAACATTCAATTCAATATAATATTAATCATTTGTTTGCACACAGTTAAATGGTTTTTAAGTATTACTATCTAACATTCAATTCAATATAATATTAATCATTTGTTTGCACACAGTTAAATGGTTTTTAAGTATTACTATCTAACATTCAATTCAATATAATATTAATCATTTGTTTGCACACAGTTAAATGGTTTTTAAGTATTACTATCTAACATTCAATTCAATATAATATTAATTATTTGTTTGCACACAGTTAAATGGTTTTTAAGTATTACTATCTAACATTCAATTCAATATAATATTAATCATTTGTTTGCATAGTTTAAGTTGTTAACAGTTGTATCTAACCTCGAGATGGGACCCTAACAGGTACTACCACCCAAGGTCAGAAAGAACCTGAGAGTAATGGTAATGAAAGGGTATTTCATATTCCCCTAACTCCAAGACTGGAGCCTCACCATCAGTTTAGTGTCATACACAGAACAGGGTTTTTAAATATTCTATCAAATACTTATGGGAGACTGAGGTTCAATCCCAGGTCGAGTCATACCAAAGACTCAAAAAATGGTACTTGATGCCACCTTGTTTAACACTCAGTATTTTAAGATAAGGATCAAGTGTAAAGTGGAGCAATCCAGGGAAAGGAGTAGTGCCCTCCCCTAAACTTCAGTGTAGTAGCTATTGAAAAGGGAGCCTTCTGTCACCCTCAACTAAGGTCACCAGTTTTACTTTTACTTATAATTCTATTTAATATTAATCAATTGTTTGAACACAGTTAAATAGTTTCAAATATTTATATCTAATACTAATAATTCAGTTTAACATTAATCATTTGTTTGCACACAGTTACATGCTTTCAAGTACTGTGAACAGTAATAATTCTAGATAATTCTATTTAATATTAATCATTTATTTGTGCACAGTTAAATGCTTTCAAGTTAAGTAAATGATTGCATAGTTCTATTTGGTACATAGATTGAACCCTAACAGAGTGGACCTGAAAGTAATTAGAGTGAAGGGGTACTCTACATTCCTCAAAGCTCCAGGACTGGAGCCTCACCATCTGATGCAGTTTACTGAACTATATTATTAGTGTTAAATTGCAATATTGGAAACCATTTAACTGCATACATACAAATTATTACTGGAAACTATTTAACTATGTGCAAACACATCATTAGTATGACATAGCACTACTTGAAACCAGGATACTCTTTGGGATAGGTTCTTACCCCTCTTTAGAAATGTAGTTGACATATTCTACAGCTGCAGTCGACAAACAGGTCATATTTCTGGAAGCTGAATAAATGGTTCAATTACTGTATTAGAATATTTTGCTTTTAAACTGATATAATCAAGAGACAAAGAAAGGAAAAAAAAAGGGGGGGGTCTTACTGATAATAAGAACTCCATAGCCCATATATGGCTCCCCCATTCTGTAGCTACATGTTGGCACCATTATTTCGACCAAAGTACTTCTCTCATCAGTCTCAATTTTGATGACGTCTTCCTCTGGAGTCAAGTCACGTCTCGTTAGGGGCCAATGATCTCCATCTTCGTTTAGTCTTGACAAACAATCGTCACATACAAACAAGTTAGCCTGCAGAAAAAAAGTACAAGAAAAGACAAAGTAGACAGTGTAAAGGGGTTAAAAATAAACTGTAAATTCCATGGAGAGGCTGGGAAAACTCTCTTCCTGGCCTGATGACCACATGAAAAAAGAGTAGGTTCAGCTCTGAGCTCCGAGTCTAAATTTAGCCTTAGTTGTTTGAGTGTGATCTCCACACTGGTAAATTGGTGCTACTATGAGTGTGTGTGTGTGTGGGGGGGTTAAAGTACCAGTGATATACTCTGTGTAACAGGTTCAAAGGGTTAACAGCATATTTTTAAGAAATTTTCTCTGACAAAAAGAACAAAAGAAAAAAAAAAAAACAAACATGAAAAAACGAATAAAATTGGTGACAAAAAAAAAATTACACTGTATAACAAATTTTTTACTGTTTTTATTGTTCCCAAGTAGAAAATGTCATTTCCCAATTGCTTATGCCTAAAGTAAATGGAAAAGACCTATTTTTATCTTCAAACTTTGATTTTGTGATTTAGGTGATGGCAATTTTCAAATCTACCCATTTTCCAGAAGATTCCAGGTAGATTCAATACTGAGTAACTGATAAAGAATTTTCTAGAACTTAGTAAATATTTTTGTCTGATGTTTGAACAAATATGTGAATTTTGATTCATATATTTTTATTCTGACCTTGCATTAATTCAAGTGTGCAAATTTGCTTGTTTTACATAGAAAATTGGTTAATTTTTTAAATTTAGAGCCTATATAGTATAAAGATATCAACTTACCTTGTGCCAATGACCAGATATGATCATGTGTGGACGTATAGGCTTTAACAACTGGAAAACATAGGAATACTAAAATTTAATTTCATTATAAACTGAATCATTTGGACAGAAAAAAATAGCAAAAAGAGAGGAAAATAAAACTGGGAGGATGTAAATCTATAAACAAACAGGGAAAGTTGTGTTGTTCAATTTAGGGTCAAGTGTAAAGATGGAAAAAATTAGTATGGTTTTCAGTGGGGTAGGGAAGATTTCAGATTAAAAAAAAAAAAAAAAAAAAAAAAAAAAAAAAAAAAAAACAAAAACAAAAACCAGTCCTGTTAGTATTTCTACCAGGAGGTACAGTTTTGTTTGGTTTGATTGTTTAATGATATATCAACTCCTTTTGGGTTATTTAATGCCAAAATTTGATGCATTTCTAAAGGTTTGATTACAATAATAACTATATTTTCAATGTTCCATTGCATTTTTTAAAATTGCACTTTTAAAATTTGCACACAGTCATATAGTTTCAAGTATTCCTTTCTAATACAAATAATTTTTAAACAGACCTATTTGACCCATAGATTGGAACTGATGCAATTGATGTATTCTAGGCTCTACCAACATGTAAACTAATTTGCAAATAAAACTTAATTATATATATATATATATATATATATATATATATATATAAAATGTAGTTTGCTATATCTATAAAGAGTGCTCAATATTGGAGATAGAGCATTTCTAGATCTAAGTTATGATACCATTGACTCAGAGTCAGTGGTGCTTTGTGATGGTCAATTTCTCATTTATGCAATCACCAGACTTTTAGTCGAGCGATTGCATAGTCAAAAAATGGACAGTCAACAAGCAGCATATATATATATATATATATATTTATTTGAACACAAAATAAATGACATCAGTCTAGTTTGAAACATCAAACATTAATTATTAGGACATTCAATAAGTTCTCGCTGGTTTTTCAAGAAAAGTAATGTTTTATTTTCAAAAATCAGTAAAAAACATGTCACTGAAAGTACTGTTCATAGTTAGCCATTACTTTTTCCCATCTTACTGAGAGCATTTGAATTCCACATTGGAAAAACAACACATCTTTTGAGGCTAACCATGAGTTGACCCATTTTTTGGCATCTTCTTTAGAATGAAAGTACTCCTCAATCAGGCCATGTACCATCACTATTCAAGTAATAATCAGACAGGGCAATGTCTTGGTAATATGGCAGGTGGGGTAGGACTTTCCATTTAAGCATTTCCAAGTAGGTTTTCACCCATTTTGCATCATGTGGCCTAGCATTGTCATGTTACAAAGTCACTTTGTTGAGTCGCTGGTCATATAGCAGATGTTTTTTCCTTCAATGCTCGGCTCAAATGCATCAATTGTAGTCGACAGCAATCTCTCATGATAGTTTTGATCAGTTCGAGCAGCTCGTAGAAAACTACACCAAATTGATCCCATCAAATGCAGAGCAGAAGCCTTGAACCATGGATATTCAGCTTTGCCACTGATGTTGATGCATGGTTGGGCTTACCTCAAATCTTCTATGCTTAGGGTTATCGTAGTGTATCCACTTTTCATCGCTAGTTACAATACAATGCAATAAATGTTTCCTTTTCTGCTGTTGAAGCTGCTATTCATGTGACAAGATGCTATTCAACGCCTCTCGGCTTCAACTCATACAGCATCCAATGTCCTTACTTTTGAATTATTCTTAATACGTTCAAACATTTTAAAACTGTTGTGTGATCAACTCCTAATGATTCTGCAAGTTCAGCTTGTGTTTGACCTGAGTTTTCATGAAATAATGCCTCAAATTCTTTGTCTTTAAACTTTTTTAGTGTGCCAGAGCATTTATTATTTTCACTATCAAAATCATTATTTTTGAAGCATCTAAATGATGCAATTGATGTATTCTAGGCAATTGATGCATTTCTGCATGTTGTTTCTGACTGAGTATGGTTGTTGTAAGTCTCAACAAGAATTCTGTGTGCTTCAGCTGCAGATTTCTTTTGAATAAAGTAGTGCAGTAAAATTCCTTACAAATACACTTTCTTTGACAAAAATTCCAACATGTTTAACATTATGAAAAACAAAGTTGTTTACACTTTGACAAAATGACATTCACTGAATTTCAAGCTTGCTTATAGTACTTCCTTATAGATGTTTTACCATCTAAACTACACACATACAGTTCAGGGAATGCCATCTATTGGAAAACTGCAAGAACTTATTCAAGGTCCTAATACATTGCCTTGAAAATGGTTTTTAAAAAGAAACATAGGTAACTTTCATATAAAGAATACATTCTCTGAATATTTTGTTTTTTATATTATATATATATATATATATATATATATATATATATATATATATAAGGTTTGTTAATACATGTAGAAGATAATTTTTGTTCATTTTCAAGTTTTTAAATTGAAAAGTTTTTTTTTTTGGTAATATATTAATCAGATTTCTACAGGTACAGATACAACACTTTGACCCAAGACAGAGGTGACCCAAGAGCAGCACTTGCATACTCACATTTGTGCCCAAAGGAATTATGGGAGATTATTTTCTGTCACGTGACCTTTATTTCAACATATTTTTTTATGATTGTTCTACGTTGCTGTTATTGTTATTATTAATGGTTGTTGTTGTTAATCTCTTACAGTGGCAAATTTATAAAATATGCGAGATATAGATATGTATGAATAAGGAAATTATCATATATGCAAGGGTTGGTAATGAATATTTAACTTTTTAATTTTGGTTTGTTTTTATGGCACATCAACCACTGAATATTATTAATGCCAAATCCATTTTCAAAATATAAACAGTTCTATTTCAGACAACTCAATTTAGTATAAGTACAGTTTAAATGTCAAAAACAGTTCCATTTCAAACAATTCAGTTTAGCATAATTATACTGTTTATTTCTATTTGACCCATAGATAGGACCCTATCAGGAGCTATTACTATGAGCCAGATGTCCTCCCAATGAGTGTCCTGGATATAACACTAAATAATCTGATGGTGAGGGTCAAGTGATGCTGGAGCTTTGGGGAATGCAGAGTACCTTTCATTGCCATCACTCTCAGGTCCAGTCTAGCCCAGAGTGGTAGCTCCTGATAGGGTCCTATCTATGAGTCAAATAGAACTAAACAGTGTACTTCTGCTAAACTGAATTGTTTGAAATGGAACTGTTTTTGTTTGCTAAACTGAATAGTTTGGAATAGAACTGTTTTCGACATTTAGACTGTGTACTTATGCTAAATAGAACTGTTTATATGTATGAAAATGGATTTGGTATTAATAACCTTCAATGGTTGATGTGCCATAAAACCAAACCAAAATTAAAAAGCTAAATATTCATTAACAAACCATTTGTTGCACCAAAGGTTAAGGTGCACTTGACCTAAATATAGAAATAAGATGTTTCAAGAAACTTTTGTATGGGTTGCAACAACCTTGATAATCAGGCAAGGTCAGGTAGACCCCAAAGCTGATTGCTAAACCATTGAGTCAAATCTGGCAAACTTGGCATCTCTTAGACCAATGTGAAGCATCCAAATTTACCAAAACATTGAGAAAGACAGAGTGAGGAAAGAGAACAAGAAAGAGTGAGGAGATATAAGGAAAGAGAAAAAGAGAGAATCAATGAGTGGGGTGGTATCAAAAAGGATAAAGAAAGAGTAAGGAGATATCAAGAAAGGAAGAGTGGGAGATAGAAAGAGAGAAAAAGAAAGAATCAAAGAGTGGGGTGGTATTAAAAAGGATAAAGAAAGAGTAAGGAGATATCAAGAAAGGAAGAGTGGACAATAAAAGAGAGAAAAAGAAAGAATCAAAGAGTGGGGTGGTATTAAAAAGGATAAAGAAAGAGTAAGGAGATATCAAGAAAGGAAGAGTGGGAGATAGAAAGAGAGAAAAAAAAAGAATATTTCATAAATTTAAATTTACAACATTAATGAGAGAGAAAGAGAAAATCAAATAAATATGTGGGAAGTATGTGACCCAAAACATGTACATTAGATAGATAGATAGATAGATAGATAGATAGATAGATATTGATATACATTTAACAGCATAAGTTTTATGCTTTGGAGATTTACTAAATTCTTTTTTTTTAGTTTTCGTAGATATTAAGAAAAAAAGAAAGAGCGAGGAAATATAAGGAAAAAGAAGAATGAAAGAATGGGGAGATATTCAGAAAGAAAAAGGGTGTGGAAATATAATAAAAGAAGAAAAATTAAAAAAGAAAGAGAATAGATATTATGAAAGAGAAGAAGAAAGAATGAAAGAGTATGGAAATATAATAAAAGAAGAAGAAAAGAGAAAGAGAATAGAGATATTATGAAAGAGAAGAAAGAATGAAAGAGCATGGAAATATAATAAAAGAAAAAGAAAAAATAGAAAGAGAGTGGAGATATTATGAGAGAGAAGAAAGAATGAAAGAGCATGGAAATATAATAAAAGAAGAAGAAAAGAGAAAGAGAGTGGAGATATTATGAAAGAGAAGAAAGAATGAAAGAGCATGGAAATATAGTAAAAGAAAAAGAAAAATAGAAAGAGAGTGGAGATATTATGAAAGAGAAGAAAGAATGAAAGAGCATGGAAATATAATAAAAGAAAAGAAAAAATAGAAAGAGAGTGGAGATATTATGAAAGAGAAGAAAGAATGAAAGAGCATGGAAATATAATAAAAGAAAAAGAAAAAATAGAAAGAGAGTGGAGATATTATGAAAGAGAAGAAAGAATGAAAGAGCATGGAAATATAATAAAAGAAAAAGAAAAATAGAAAGAGAGTGGAGATATTATGAAAGAGAAGAAAGAATGAAAGAGCATGGAAATATAATAAAAGAAAAGAAAAAATAGAAAGAGAGTGGAGATATTATGAAAGAGAAGAAAGAATGAAAGAGCATGGAAATATAATAAAAGAAAAAGAAAAAATAGAAAGAGAGTGGAGATATTATG
>OY757946.1:33523548-33676048 GCA_963585895.1 Sepioteuthis lessoniana
TATATTTTTAAGCAACTGTTTTTTCCCCTCATATAGTTTTCATCATATATATATATATATATATATATATATATAAATTAGCATGATTTGTCAAACTTCAACTAATTTCTGTTTTATTCTGTGTTAATTAATTACTCTGAGATCTTACTGGAAATTTTTACTTAAGAAATGCAATACAAGTCATTGAAAACATTAGTCTTTATTGGCAATTTCAAATCTTTTTTCCACCATTTTGGAAATATTCCCCCCTCCCACTAGGAAAATATAGCTTCAGTCCCATGGACAAAATAATTTAAAAAATTAGAAATACCAGGTTTCGATATGGATATAGAAAATGTACAAAACCTGCTTAATTCGCGCATAGAAAACATTTGAGTGGATTTTTTTTTTCAATTCCAATGCTAGCTTTAGTCCTACAACCCTCCCACTTAAAACCCAGTTTCTCCTCCTCTCTTTTTGTCACTATGTGTATGTGTCTTGAGACTGAGACACATACACATAGTTGGAAAAAAAAAAAAAAAGATAGGATAAGACCATGGTGTTCTACACTAAAGGTCTTCACACAGCATAGCTAAAGATTTGGACTGGAGGCCTATTTCAAAATGTTTGAGAGTGACACATTTTAGTTTCAATTTGAGATTTCAATCGTTCACTTCTATTGTTGGCTTAAGAAATTCAAAGAAAGTTTTGCTTTTATACTTGGAATAACTTTTACCATTATTTCATTAAAGCATACCTTTTTTTTCAAACTGAGAGAATATAAGTAGAATAATAAAAGATGAAGACATTTTCACTGACTAAATAATTTAAAATCTAGAATTATTAGATTTATTGAATTTAATTTTGATATCAACTTTATGTTACAATATTCTGAAATGAGTTTTTCATTAATTTTGTAAAATAAAAACATTAAATTTATGTCTATTTTGTGTTTTTAATGGTAAAGTTAAAACTAAAATTAAATATTTGTTTTTAAATACCTTAAAAGAAAAACAGTAAATACAAATCACTGATTAAAAAAATCAAATTTTATCAATATATTTGTTATATAATGATAATAATACTAATAATCTGGAACAGTCTCCAAGAGCTTGAAGAAGGGTTTGGTTTGGTTTATGTTATATCAACCATTGTAGGTTATTTAATGCGAAATCCTCTTTATACATATATATTAAATATATAGGATTTGGTTTGGTTGGGTTTTATGGCATATCAACCATTGTAGGTTATTTAGTGCCAAATCCATTTTTATATATATATATATATATATATATATATATATTAAATATATATGATTTGGTTAGTTTGGGTTTTATGGCATATCAATCATTTTAGGTTATTTAATGCGAAATCCTCTTTATACATATATATCAAATATATATGATTTGGTCTGGTTGGGTTTTATGGAATATCAACCATTGTAGGTTATTTAATGCAAAATCCTCTTTATACATGCATATTAAATATATATGATTTGGTTTGGTTTGGTTTGGTTTTATGGCATATCAACCATTGTAGGTTATTTAACGTCAAATCCTCTTTATACATGTATATTAAGTATATATATTTTTTAGATAACATTCTTAAATGAACCTGAGTTCATTTTTGCACACAGTTAAATGGCTTCAAGTATTGCTATATAACAGTCACATCAGATAGTTTAATGTCATATCTAGGACACTCAACTGGGCTTGAGAAGGGACTGAAGGAATTGAAAATTAGTGGGAAAATTGAAACTAGCAAGATTAGAGCATTGCTAAGATCAGCTAGAATACTGAGAAAGTCCTGGAGACTAGCTGTCACTTAGACTCCAGTAAAAGACCACCAGCTAACCATATTTACCAACCCTCCGCTCAGGCAGGATATGATACAAGGTCAATTTTTAGCGGAGTTTAACAGGTTTGAATTCAGAGTTTTCCTTCTCCTAGACTAGTTGCCTCACCAAGGCTGAAGAACCTAGTCTGCCCTACTATTTACCCATAGATGGAGGGAGAATAATTGGATTCATACCCTTTCCCAAGGGTATTAGTGCTATGTGAAATGCAATCAGTCTCGTCTAGGATTTGAACTCGTGTCGCTGTGTCCAATTCCTACGACGATAACCATTACGACACTGGTGTGAAAAAACTCAAAAGGAATGAAACAACCTTAATAATTTTATTAATAAGTCTTCCCATCAGTAGTAAATGGTGACTTATTAGGAATCATGTGGCAGCAAGTCTTCTTACAATTTCTGGACTTTCCTTTATATTCTATTTGTTTTCTATAGGGCACTTACCTAGATGTTCTCAACCATGTTATACTTTCAACAATCTACTTCTGCATTTGGATTAGGAAATTTAAAGAAAGTTTGGCTTTTACACTTAGAATAAATTTTAGCATCCTTCAATAGAAGTAAGTATAAAATCTATTTATTTTACATCCTTTTCACTCAACAATATTATTTCTTTGAATTTCTGAGGCTGATTATAAAAGCAGAAGAGCAAGATCTCAAACATAAATGCCTCACTCCTAAATGTTTTGAATAGACCCCCAGTTTTAGCCTTTATCTGTGCCATGAGAAGACCTTTAGTATAGAACACCATGGATGAGATATATAATCAAACCAACAGTATGACTACTAAACGAGGGATCTGACAAGACGAAAGAAGGACAAAGCAGTTAAAGTTGAGATTCATGGCTTTTGAGTTGTGCTCTATAAACATATTTGTGTGAACTAATCAGAAAACAATAAACAAAATTAATTATAAAGCTAAAAGAAAATATTCACAGATTACCTGATCATTGTACACTTGCTTACTGACTAGCAATCAGATTCTGTACAGGGCATATCTCAAAATATTTTTGTCTGACAAATATTCATTTCATTATTATTTATTATGTCTTTGATTTAAAAAAAAAAAAAAAAAGAAATTGTGTTCTACTCCATTTTTAAACCTTAGAACTTTTAGCACCCCCTACTCCAGGTCCATAGGCCCCCACACTAGTTTAGTTTGTTTGATGACATATCAACTTAAGTTTAACTAATGCCAAAACCATTCTTGTAGAAGAACAGTAGCTGTACTATTAAACTCACAGACAGCTCATACTTCCCCCCCCACCGAGGATATTAGTCTAAGAGTGAACATAATAGTGTGATTGGAGTTTAAATTCACTTTAAGGCAGCACATTAGCCAGTACACTATAGGGGATTCCCCTCACTATAAAAATTGTGAGGGGTGTATTTACTTTACATTATATATTCAATCGAGAGAAATGATATATATATAAGATATTAATCAATCCAATAAATCTGAGTAGGGAATAATTCCAATCAGGACCAATGAAGTATTCAAAAATAGAATAATAGATTCAGACAATCCTCGTAAAGAGCTCAATGTAAATAAAATTCACAGAGCAAATAATTTTCTCTTTAAAAAAAAAACAACAATCAGTCACATTAAGATAATAAAAAATTTATTTTCATCCTGTTAAAAAAGCATTGATATAAATCATTGCTCTAAAAAAATTTTCTTGTTTGAGCTGAAGAAGTTCTGTTAATTTTTTAGAGCATTGATTTATATCAATGCTTTTTAACAGGATGCAAATAAGTTTATTATCTTGATGTGACTTATTTTTTTTTTTAAGAGAAAAAAAAAAAAAAAATATATATATATATATATATATATATATATATATATATATATACCAACCTCTCTACACAAGGTCAATTTTTAAATGGAGTTTAACAGGTCTGAATTCAGAGTTTTCCTTTACCTTGAACAGTTGCCAGAGCAAGGTTAAAGAGCCCACTCTGTCCTACTATTTATCCCTAGCTGGAGAGAGACAAATAAGATTCATATCTTTCCCAAGGGCATTAGTGCTTTGTTAGATATAGTCTAGTCCAGGATTTGAACTTGCATTGGCATTTTCATTTTGTACAACAATAACCATTACACCACAAACACATGATTATATATATAAATTTGGTTTAGTTTGGTTTTATGGCATATCAACCATTGTAGGTTATTTAATGCCAAATCCAATTTATTCATATATATTAGGTATATATGATATGTAAACATAAGTCAACTAAGTTAATGGTTCCAAGTATTGCTATGTATCACTAACAATTCAATTAAACATCAGTCATTATTTACACACAGTTAAATGATCAAACAGTTCTATTTCAAACAATCCAATTCAGCATAAGTCATTTGTTTGCACTTAGTTTGGATGTTAAACAGTTCTATTTGACGATAGGTAGGACCCTATCAGGTGCCACCACTCCAGGCTAGAGTGAACTTGAGAGCGATGGCAATGAAGGAGCACTCCGCATTCCCCAAAGCTCCAGCATTACTGGAGCTTCACTATCAGATTGCTTAGTGTCATATCCAGGACACTCGATGGTGGGAGGATCTTACCCCACTGTAGAGAAGCAGTTGGTGTATTCTACAGCCCCAGATGACCTGGGCTATATATATATATATATAAATAAAAAGATACACAGATGTTGTTCTATTTTTGGTAACAGATTTTCAATGTGGTAAAGTTAGAATGATACAGAATACTCATTTTGACTGTATAATGTTTCATGTAAGAACATGACTAGAGTTTAAACTCACTTACAATGATGTCATGGTGCAGCATGTTAAACATGTGCCTTGGAGATTGCACCTACCAAAAATATCCATTTTGACAGTTCCACTAGAAGTAATAATATCAGTCTAACCTTTGGTTGAGAAGGAAATTAACTTTCCATAAAAATTACCATGAGTTTATTTATCTATGGGCAATATTCTGTATTATATATTCAATCTAGAAGGATAATTTATATATATATAATATATATATATATATATATATATATATATAAATATATACACACACACACACACTCTTTAAGAAAAATAACAAACTGGTCACACACACACATATATATATAGCGTTTATTGCAAGCCTCTTCATACATATGCATTGAGGTCTCGGCAGCCGTTGAACGGATGTATGTAAATAATAGTAATTGTGATTCATAACCGTTTAAAATTTACTTCGCAGGTAATGGCTCCTCGTGGCTGAAGGGTTACAGGCTTGGCTTGGCGTTTAAGTCAACCAGGTTTCGATCCCGGCTATGGGAAGCTAATATGTCTAGCCACACTGATGAGTTCTGATAGAACGAAACAGATCTGTCTGTGGATGTCTGTATATATATATATATAAATAAATAAATGGAGAGAATTGAAAAACAAAGAAATCCAAAAGTGATGAATTTATTACAAAGGAAAGTCAACATTAAAATGTTTCAGTTTTAATGAACCTTATCAGGACTTTAAAATAGTCAAACAAGTGTTGATATAACAATGGTGGATGTATAATAAAATACAAAAAACTGGGGAAGAAGAATATAACAAACAAAAAAAAGTTTTAACACTGATTTTCACTCATAATAAACTCATCACTTTTAGATTACTTTCTTTTTCAATTTTCTCCATAATATCAGGTTCCTTTCCATTATTTACTTCATAAATAAAAATATATACATGAAAAATTCGCTTACACTGAGAATGATGATAACTCTGGGGTAAGATATCTGCTTGACATGAAGTCAACCGAGTTTCAATTCCAGCTTGAAGCATCTCACATGTTTAGCCACACTGAAAAGCTGTGATACAATGAAACAGTGTTCTGTGGATGACAATATATATGCTGCCCCCAGTGGGTTGAGCACTCAAGTGGATAATTGCCAGCTACCACATACACATAAATGCAAAGCTTTTATCATGAATTGAGCACTCAGGTAGCTGATAGCATATATGTAAAAATATATACTTTAAAAATTCCTTTGCTTACACTGAGAATGATGGTAGCTGTAGGGTAAGATATCTGACTGACATAAAATCAGCCGGGTTTCAATCCCAGTTTAAAGAATCTCATGGGTCTATCCACACTGAAGAGTTGTGATACAACAAAACAGTCTGTCTGTGGATGACTATATATATATATATATATATATATATATATATATATGGAGATAGATTTTCCAGTTGATCATGACATATAAGGGCCCAATAGTTCAGTAAAAGATATGAACTATTGGATTACCTACACATGATTTTTTCATAGTGGCAAAGTCTTGTGTAGAACTAGCCACACTTCTTGGATAAGCTGATAACAGAAGAATGACACAGAATGGGCTCTTTAGCCTTGGTTAACCAACCGATTTAGGAGAAGGAAAACTCTGAATTCAAACCTGTTAAGCTCCGCTTAAAAATTGACCTCGTATCTCATCCTACATATGCAGAAGGGTAGGTTAATATAAATACAAACCAATGAATGGTGTACCAACTTCTACAGAGTTTTTTCTTCTCCTGGATTGGTTGCTTTAGCAAAGCAAGAGAGCATAGCCAACTCTACTATTTTACAAATAGCTGGGATATTTTTTCTCCATTGTATATGATTGTCACTTCAAATCTGGAGGTTGCAGGTTCAATCCTGACTGCAGGTGAGTAACACTACAGGAATATTTAACACTTGTACCTGGTTATGGTTAACAGAATCATAGCAAGCGACCCCCGTGGATTAAATTAAGGATGTGGTTCAAAGTAGGCTCCTGAGTTCAACAAGAAACACCAGAAGAAGGCCGGAGAACACATCGGCCAAAACGTTGTAAATATAACAATAAAGATGATGACAGTAATCGAAAAACCCAGAATGATAAAAACTAAAATTTGTCTCAGAAATTCAGACTACTACTTAAATACTGTTAGTCGCTAACTGATTACTTTTCAGACTTTACCCAATCTCCTGTTTCCCATTTCAGAAAGGGGTATTAAGAAAAAAATTCCCTTGATAGGATCTCTTGGGGCTATGGGAGTAACTTGGCAGTGATCATTTCCTCTCAACACAACAGGTTGTACTGTGTTGCAACAGCAAACAACAATCCATGACCTGACCAATCAGGTTACATGCAGCAGATAAAACAAAGTTTTGAAATCTCAACTTAATGATTTGTCCGCATCATCTTGAAGGACACCTCAATTTTTAAAATTCAAACATAAATTTAAAATCTTCAAAAGTTTAAAGTTGTAACAATTCACTTTTATTTTAAAAATTTTATTTTATTTGAAATTAAGATTTATTAAATATCATTTGCATTTTATCATAAAATTTTGATATTAAAATTTATTTTTAATTTAACAAAACACCAATCCAAAATGGAGTATATAACTTTGATTTCTTTTTCTTATATAAAAGGTATGGGGGGGGTCATATATGTGGCATATAAGACCCTCTTGATTGCCATTTAATATTGCAGTTCTACAGAAACAGACTAGGTTCAAGTACTGGTAGTCTATGGCCTCTGGGTAAACATTAGCCTTCTAGATACTTCAACTTTGCATATAAGACCCTCTTGATTGCCATTTAATATTACAGTTTTATGGAATTAGGCCAGGTAAAAGTATACATAGTCGATAGTGTCTTGGTAAAGATTAGTCAACTAGGCACCTCAAAATAATGGCTGTAGACAATTCAATCTGTGAAGGTAACATTCTCAGAGATTTTCTTGGAGAGAAAATACCCTGATATATCATCAAAAATGGAAATGTAAAGAAAATTTCAGATTAAATTCATGTCTGACATATTTATTAGATTCATATGAAAAAAGATGATAGAACTGATATAACAAAGAAATCAATCTTGCACATGATGTAATCATTTTAACTAGTAAATACTATTGTCTCTGAGTATAACATTGCCACATGATTAATTTAGAAACATTAAATTTAATCCACATGTCGTTAGGTAGGATGGTAGATCGGTTAGTTTGCAATGCATCTTTATAGTAAATATAATTGGCAATGGATCTTTATAACAAAGATCATTTGAAATGCATTTTTATAGTAAAAATCATTGGCCATTGCATTTTTATAGTAAAAAAATTATTAGTGATGCATTTTTATAATAAAAATCATTTCCAAAGCATTTTTGGTTTAGTTTTTTTTTGTTTCTTTGTTTTAATGGCATATCTATGTTCGTGGGTTATTTAAAGCTAAAGCTATTCTTGTAGAAGAACAGAAGTGATATGATTTAACATATAGTTGGGCTGATAAAGGGTTCAGATCTTTCCAAGGGTATTAGTCTGAAAGTAACTCTAATAGAGCAATTAGAGTTTGAACTTGCTTACTTCGAGGCTGCAATCCAGCATTTTAGCTATTACACGATGAAGACTACTCCCCAATGTATTTTTATCGCAAAAATAATTAGCAATGCATTTCTTTATAGAAAAAATAATTAGCAACATAATTTTATAATCACAATAATTTGCAATCCATTTAAAAAAAATGTTTGGCAATTTCAATAAGTGAAAAGCAAAAGAAATGAAACAATTAACATTCTACCACTAAAAGTACATTACCAATCATGATTTCCTCATAAAAAAAAAAAAAAAGAAGTAAAAAAAAAAATAAAAGATTCATTCTTTAGCAGGGTGGCTCATTTTTTTTTTCCCCTGCTGAAACTTGTTTAATTTTTAATCATCATGAATCTTTTAAATCAATAGAAAACTAAAAAAAATTCTAGCCTGCTTTGCATTGTATTTTTTTTCCTTTCATTTTGATTAAGTCTACTAAATTCATTGTATGATACATTTATCACAGGTAGATTATTTGTGGCTAAATTCAGAAATCAATCATCATTGCTTTTAAGAATTTAATGAAAAGCTTTAAAGTTAGGGAAAACCTATATCATAAGAGCAATTAATCTGATATGATGACTTTACGTGTGATAAATTTACCACGTGATGAACTTACCTAGAATCCAATTTAATGTATGAAAATATTAAATAAATTAATTTCAGTGCAAATTCTAATTCTGCTCAAAATCTAAGGCTAGACAAGCAAATGCAGCAGATGTGATTTGAACTAAAAACAAAATATGATAAGTTATGTGTAGGAATATGTAGAGAGAAGGGAATCCTGGGATACAGGAGTTTAGGAATAAGGTAAAAGTAAAATAAAATATACAATTATTTCTAAAACTGGGACTGGAGGGATCATGGTTGAAAAAGAAAGAAAAAGGAGGAATGAAACAAAAACTTAAGACAGCAAAAGAATCGAAAGAGAGAATGGGGGGGTATATATAAAGAAAAATATAACAATAAGTAATAAACAGAAGAAAAGGTAAACAAAAAAGTGAGGAGAAAAGACTGAGAAAGAAGAGAGAATAAGAAAGAGAGAAAGTGGAATAGGAAAAAAAAAGGAAATAAAAATAATAAGAGAGAAAAAGAGGAACAAGAAGAGAATTAAAAATAATAAGAGAAACAAAAGGGAAAAAAGAGGTAGATGAAGAGAATAAGAAAAAAAAATGGACAGGAACTGAATAAGAAAAAGGGAAAAAGAAAAAAGATGAAGGGAACAAAAGAGGAGCAATAATAATAAAAATAGGGATAAGGGATTAAAATCAAAATAATGTGTGACAAGGCCAACAAAAAAAAAACAGAACAAAACAACACAACTAACCAAGTCAAATATTTAAAATGGCAACTATAATAATGTGCGTGTGTGTGTGTGTGTGTGTATCCATGAAAAAAACTGGAAATAAACCGAACAGTATGAAAAACACAAAGTTGTCAGAGAATGATCTTATTTATTGAATTATTTGCCAATGTTTGTTTTTTTTCTTTTTTTTTTTAATAATGAAACATTTAACATTAGCAAATAACTTAATAAAATCATCCCCTGAAAACCTTGTATTTTTCATCTCTGTACACACACACATATATATATATATATATATATATATATACATACATACATACACACACACAGCAAAGCTAAAAACATTTTAAACATTTAGAAGATAAAAAAAAGTAAAAAAAAAAAAGAATTTAGGCCATATTTTCTTTTAAAAAATTAGTTTCCAAATTTTTTCTTAATCAGAGCATTTTCTGTGAATTCAAATCAATTTTAAAACATTTTCAAATATTTACAAGGGTCATTCAATAAATAAGAGGAATTTTTTTTAAAAAAAGCAAAATAATTTTTTTCCATTTTTATGCAAATAATCAATTCTATTTAAAACCCTTCAGTTTAGCATGAGTACACAGTTTATATGCCAAAAACATTTCTATTTCAAGTTATTCAGTTTATTCAAACAGAGCTAATTCAGTTTAGTATAAGTACAGATTTTGTTTACACATAGTTAAATGTCAAAAACAGTTCTATATTAAACAATTCAGTTTAGTGTAAGTTGAGTTTCAATGACAAAAACAGTTCCATTTCAAACAATTGAGTTTAGCATGGAAGTAAAGTTTAACTGTCAAAAACAGTTCTATTTCAAGTTATTCAGTTTAGTTAAACAGTTCTAATTTAAACAATTTAGTTTAGCATAAGCATGCAGGTAGCTCTATTCTACCCATAGATAGGGCCCGATCAGGTACTACCATTCCAGGCCAGAGTGGACCTGGGAGCAATGGCAATGAAGGGGTGCTTTGCATTCCCCAAAGCTCCAACATCACTGGAACCTTGCCATCAAATTGTTTAGTGTTATATGTTGGGGGGGGGGTCTTACTCCTTTACAGAGGTGCAGTCAGTGTATTCTACAGCCCCAGCCGACTGGGCAAGGGGCAAGGAGTTCATACCTCTCCCAAGGGTATTAGTCCAAACGTGAACGTAATAGTGCAACTGGGTTTTGGTTGATTCTTGAGAGTTAAATTGTTTTTGTTTGTTTGTATGATCTTGTTTAATATTAGTTGTTTTTTTTGTGATTTTGTTATTGAGGGTCATATCTAAAAGATGTTTTCTAGATTTACTCCAGGTCACTGCCTTTTTTACACTGAGCATGGTGATCAATGAGAGTTTCAGGTTCATTTGAAGATCTCAAATATCGTGAATTGAATTACCACGACCAGAAAATCCTGCCAACACTTACGCACGACAAACGGAAACACTGCACAGCTGTTTTGACCATATTAGGTCTCATCAGCAGTGTATACCATGATCTCCACCACTGGAGATCGAACCAGCGACTATCGATTGCAGAGCCAAAACTACAACTGAGTCATCAGTCCATATCGTACACAAGTGACGCCAAATTAACTAGTCATGATAATTACATAGCCAATTACCCTGAATGTGTCTTGCAAATTACATCTGTACTCTTTACAGAGAACACAGTCACCTCCAGGGCCATGTCTTCCCAAGAGGATTAGAAATATGCATCTGCGTAATTATTATGACCTCAAAAGCAAGGATATAGATGTACATTTTTCTTTTCTAAGTAGAGAAATTATATTGTGAATTGAATTACCATGATCAGAATATCCGGTGAACACTTGGGCTGGTGGTTTAATTGTAGGATTCCGGCTCTGCAATCTGTGGTCACTGGTTCGATCTCCAGTGGTGGAGATCACGGTATACACTGCTGATGAGACCTAATAAGGTCAAAACAGTTGTCCACTGTTTCCATATGTCGTGCGTAAGTATTCACCAGATTTTCTGGTCATGGTAATTCAATTCACAATATAATTCCTCTACTTAAAAAATAAAAATGTACATCTCAAATATCCTTTGCAATACCTAAAAATCAATAAATATTTTTAATGAATATTTCCTTTTATTATCTTCCAGGCTTGAAGGAGAAATATTAACTTTCTTTAAATGAAGATGAAATTTACACTTTCTTAGCAACTCTAAACTTGGCTATCGAGAGTGCATATATGGAGGTTGAAATAAAAATTACCAAGAGAGTGGATAAGCACTGTGAGACAGGCACTCTTTTACAGTGAGGAGGGCAATAAGATATAGCAGGTGAGAAACAGATTTTCTTTATTTTCTTAAAGATAAGAATCTATTTCAAAATGCTTGTCTGACACTACAAGACCATTATATAGGAGTCAATGTGCCCTAAAGACACATACAGAATCAGAACGTAGGAGATGGGATTAAAGACTATGTGAATCTTTATTCAGCATATGAACATTATATATATATATATATATATATATATATATATATAGCAATCATAGAGACACATTGATGTAAAATAAATATTTTCATTAAATCAGTGATTAAAAATAAATTTTGGAAACCAATGAAAAAAAATATATGGCCTGAATTTTTCATTTTTATTTTGATTAATATTTATGATGTGATGAAAACAAAAAGAAAAATATTACCTTTCCTCTAAATAAAAACAAACATAGGAATATTTTGACCTTGAGTTAATTTTTATAAAACAGAAACAAGAAAAGGCCTTGAAAAGTAAACAATAGCCCTTTTTTTTTTCTTTTTTTAAACAAATTCATTTCTTTATTAAAACTGATTCTATCATAAAAAAATATAAACTTAACAGTCATTGTATAAAAAAAGTTGTTCCAGTTTTCTAATAAACCCTTTTGCAGGCAGAGACATTTTTATTGTTTGTTTTGGTAGCTCAATGTAAGACATTTTCCTATTGACTGCTTGTTGACCAATTCAATGTCAATGCATAGAATCATTACTAGGAAACCCCAGTGTTATGTAGGATTTTGTTAAGGTCATTTTGCAAAATATCTTATAATAATCGAGATTACATAACTGTCAGAAACCAAAACTATGTCACTACCAACATTATTCCCTTAGTTATTCCCATTATATTCGTAATGACTATTAAATAATCATTATTCCATCTTAATTAGCATCATATTTATTAATGATGTCTTTATTAAAATCTAAGAGAGTTAGATTTGCCTCAAAATAGCCCAAGTTATTAATGCATTTGAAATCCTGCAATGTCTGTTATAATATCACCTAGAGTATTTGAACTATTGTCTTCATTTTCATTGTTATATTCACAGTGTTTCAGCTGATGCATTCTTCAGCCATCTTCAGGTAAAAATTCATACATAATAGTAGGGAGTAATATCTTATGGGTTGATGGAGACATTAGGTTTATAAGTCCCAAAAATTCACTCTGAAATGTCTAGGAGAACAGGTAGCACAACAGATAGAGGTGTTTGGTTGAAAAGTGCTTCTAAGTGAAAAATCACTAGGAGGTTGCAAGTTCAATTCCAACTATAGGTAAATAACAAAGATTACTTACAATAACTTAACACTTGTCCCTGGTCATGGTTAATGGAATTAGAACAAACTAACCCCGTGGATTAAATAAAGGGTTCAGTTCGAAGTTCTATGTGGGCTCCCAAGAGATCTGAAGAAGGCTGAAGGATGCGTTGGCTAAAATGTTGTGAATATAATAATGAAGATGAAGACAATAGTCTGAATATTCTGAGAGATAAAAATTATTAAGCTTCATCTAAAAAATTTAGACAAATGATACCCTCTGGTTTGCAAATTTTCTAAAGATAATTCATTCACTTTTTGAGGTTTAAAATAACAATATCTCAATACAATGTCACGGTCCAGCATGTTACCCACTAGTCTTTCAAATATATTTTATTACATTATCACATAAATACTAGTGCATAGAAGCTGTATATTTTTGTTAGTCATAATTAAAAGTAAGTGTTTTATTATTTTCATGTTATTGTACTATAACACTACTGCTGATCAAATTGTTTTGTTTGTTTTTTCCTATATGATTGACTTGTTTGAACATACCCTCTCTAGTTGGCAAATTTTCTGAAAATAATTAATTCATTCTACAAGGTTTAACAAAAAAAACTAAAAAAAAACTATGTTTTAAAAATCTTTTTGTTTTTTCTTATCACAATTAATCAAGCATTAAATAAATATCAAACTTCACTGTCATTGTATGAAAAAGGTTGTTCAAAGTTTCTAATTAAGGTTAAGGACATTTCATTGAATTGGCTGTCGTGGAACTAAAAAACAAGTTCTTGTTCCCCATCACTTGACACTGTTTCTAATGTCAACAATTTCATTCATTTTTGACTGACTTTCTTCATTTCACTATTGCTTTTTTATGATGCCGGCAACAATGGTCAGCAAGAAAAATGGAATGCCACTACAATTGCTATTCCAATCTACCATCTACAGCAGATTGGGTGCTCACAGTGTTTGTTGTGATATGGCTCATACCACCCAACATCCAGTAGCCTGGATATATAAAAGGCGACTCATGCATAGTGGTTGGCAGTTGTTGAATATTGACATCTGGCATAACACTCTTACCATGAGAGACTGTGAATATTGTATATATTTTGGATTGTACTGTTCAACCAATAAAAGAATTCAACTCTGTATTTTTGTGTTATTTTATACCAAAGATTTTTTTGCAAACAACTGTATGGTTTCAAGTAAATTATTATAATCATTTAATGCAATTTATAGGATTTTAAGTATTTCTATCTAATATAAATAATTTACAGTTATATGAAGTATTCCGATGTAACACAAATAATTTGCACACAATTATACCATTTCAAGTATTTCTATATGATATTGGTTTGGTTTGGTTTTAAGGCATATCAACCTTTATAGGTTATTTAATGCCAAATCCATTTTTATGTAAATAATCAGTTCTATTTAAAACAACTCAGTTTAGCATAAGTACACAGTTTAATTGTCAAAAACATTTCTATTTCAAACTATTCAAGCAGTTATATATAATAATTCAGTTTAGTATAAGTACAGTTTCAATGTCAAAAATAGTTCAATTAAAAACAATTCAGTTAAACATAAGCGTACAGTTTAATTGTAAAAAACATTGCTATTTCGAGCTATTCAGTTTAGTCAAGCAATTCTACTTCAGCTAATTGAGTTTAGTAAAAGTACAGATTTTGTTTATGCATAGTTACATGTCAGAACATTTCTATGTTAAACAATTCAGTTTAGTGTAAGAACAGTTTCAATGTCAAAAAACAGTTCTATTTGAAATAATTCAGTTTAGCACAAGAATGCAGTTCAAAATGTAAGCACGGTTCAATTGTCAAAAACATTTCTATTTCAAGATATTCAGTTTAGCATAAGTATGCCGTTAGTTCTATTTAACCCATAGATAGGGCCCTACCAGGTGCTACCATCCCGGGCCAGAATGGACTTGGGAGCAATGGCAATAAAGGGGTACTCCGTATTCCCCAAGGCTCCAGCATTGCTGGAACCTCACCATCAGATTGTTTAGTGTCATATCCAGGACACTCATTGGGGGTGTCTTACCCCTCTGCAGAGGTGCAGTCAGTGTATTTTACAGCCCCAACCGACTGGGCAATATACAGTTAAATGTCAAACAGTTTTATTTCAGATAATTCAGCTCAGTATAAGTACACAGTTTAGACGTCAAAAACAGTTCTATTTCGAGCAATTCAGTGTAGCATTAGTATGTGAAAACAGTTCTACTTTAAACAATTCAGTTTAGCATAAATACGCAGTTTAAATGCAAAGAAATGTGAAAGAAGCATGGTTTAGTTCTATTTAACCCATAGATAGGACCCATATCAGGTGCTACCACTCCGGGCCAGAGTGGACCTGGGAGCGATGGCAATAAAGGGGTACTCCGTATTCCCCAAAGCTCCAACATTGCTGGAACCTCACCATCAGACTGTTTAGTGTCATATCAGGATACTCGTTGGGAGGGGGGTCTTACCCCTCTGCAGAGGTGCAGTCAGTGTATTCTACAGCCCCAGCCGACTGGGCAATTTTATATGATATTAATAATTTATACACAATTATATAGTTTCAAGGAACTCTTCATATTTTTTAATATTAATAGTAATAACAATAATGACAATTTGTTTGCAAGCAATTATATGGTTTCAAGTATTCTTATCAAATAATAATAATTTGTTTGCAGACATAATCTCAAGTATTCCAATATAATGCTAATAATTTGTATACTTTATATGATTTCACTAACTGTGGGTAGAGCGTTCGCTAATGGTCTGGGAGACCTGGGTTCAATCCCAGGTCACATCATACCAAAGACTCAAAAAGTGGTACTTGACACCTCCTTGCTTAACACTCAGCATTATAAGGTACGTATTAAGGGTAAAGAGGAGCAAGGAAAGGAGTAATGCCCTTCCCTACACGTCAGTGTAGTAGCTATTGAAAAGGGAGCTTTCAGGTAGCCCTTGACTACAGTCACCAACTTACTTATATGATTTCAAGTAAATTTGGTTTAATTTCTTTGTTTAATGGCATATCAACTTCATTGGTTATTTAATGCCAAAGACAACCTTGGAGAAAAATAGTTGTGACATTTAATTCATAGCTGCGAGGATAAGGGGGTTCAAAACCATTCCAAAGAGCATTAGTTCGAAAGTGAATGCACTAGCATGACTGGAGTCTGAACTCACACCCACAATGTTGCAGTCTAGCATGTTAGCCACTACACCACAGGGACTCCTGACATAAAATATGGTTTCACCTAAAGAAGGTTGGAGAATGGATAAAAAAATGTGTATTTCCACATACAATTTGGTATAAGAAAGTAAAGTTGGTGAACTGAAGTCTTCCTTTTTAATAGCTACTGCACCAAGGTGTAGGGGAGGGCGCTATGCCATTCCCTGGATTGCTCCACTTTACCCTTGATCCTTACCTTATAATGCTGAGTGTTAAGCAAGGTGGCATCAAGTACCATTTTTTGAGTCTTTGGTATGACTCGACCAGGGATTGAACCCCGATCTTCCGGACTATTGGTGAACATTTTACTCATTAGGCCTATTGGTATAATCCGTGAAATTATGACAAAACTTCATTTGAAATCATTGAATGGAAACAACACCTAAAGAAGGTTGGAGAATAGACTGGGATAAAATGTTGTGTTAAAAACAAACAAGATGATTATACATATCTGCATAATCCATAGAATTATGATGAAATTTAATCTTTAATCCTTAGTGCAACACTTAATACTTCAATCAATAATAACTACATCCTAAGAAAGTTAGAGAATTGGTCAGCTAAAACATGTTTGGATAACAATTATGCTATTATAAATCCTAAAATACTTTCACTATTCTACTTTTTCATACAATGAATATTAAGTCATCTTCACTTTGAAAAGTCAAAAAGGAATAAAATCAAATCAATTACAATTTTTTTTTTAAAAAAGAAAAAAAAAAAAAAAAAAAAGGAAAAAATCATTAAAAAAATGTATTCAAATGTTGTCATATTGCATAAATATATTTCATATTATCAATTTTCAAATAAAGCAATATTCATCATAATTATTACTAGTTTGATTTCATCTTATTATTGTTGCTTTTTTTTATCCCAACACTTTAGATAGATACACTCTTTATTGTTGGTTTGGTTTCTTTGTTTAATAGCATATCAACCTTCTTAGGTTATTTAATGCAAAAGCTGTTCTTCTAGAAAAACAGTAATGGTAATAGGAGGATAAGAGGGTTTATACCTTTCCCAAGGGTATTTGTCTGAAAGTGAACATAATCGTGTGACTGGAGTTCGAACTTGCTTACTATGATTCTGCAGCCTAATGCTTTAATCATTACACCATGAAGCAACCCCCCCCTCTTTATTATGACAACTTTTTAATAGGTTTGATTCCATTTTATTATTGTTGCTTTTTTATCCCAACACTGGTGAGATACACTTTTTTTTATTTTTTTTTTAAAATTTTCTTAAGAAACAACTACATTAAGAAAATGGTTATTTGGTTTAATGGCATATAAACCTTTGAGAGTTATTTAATGCCAAATCCTATATATATATATATATATATATATATTATATGGAAGTAAATAACAGAAAGAAATCTGACAGTATGGAGAAAAATTGAAGGTTCATTAAAACTAAGATGTTTTAATGTAGACTTTCCTTCTAATAAATTCATCACGTTTGGATTAATTTGTTTTATATATATATATATATATATATATATATATATATATATATATATATATATATATATATATATGTGTGTGTGTGTGTGTGTGTGTGTGTGTAAACAAATACTTTTCACAATTATTCAAATCTAGCAGAGGGTTGGTTTAGGCTAGGTCATTTGGTTTAATGGTATATCAACATTTGAAGGTTATTTAATGCCAAATCCTATATATATATATATATATATATGATTTGTAAGCAAACAGTTTGTAGTAACATTACTTTTCAACAAGTATTGCTATATATTGCTTTCACACAGATGACTTTGAATATTGCTACCTAATACTAATAATTCAATTTAATATTAATCATTTGTTTGAACACAGTTAAATGGTTTCAATTATAATTCATATTTAAATAGTTCTATTTGAAAGGTTCTACCACTCCAGGTCAGAGTAAACTTGGGAATAATGACTATGAAGAGGTACTTCACATTCCCCAAAGCTCTAGGACTGGAGCCTCACCATCAGATGGTTTAGTATCATATCCAGGACACTCGTTGGGTTGGTTCTTACCTCTCTGTAGAGATGCAATCAGCATATTTTACAGCCATAGCCCACTGGGTAGCTCAAAGTTGGGTTACTTAATATTTGTCTTAAACAATACCAAAAATGCAGTAGATTATATATATATATATATATATATATATATATATATATATATATATATATATATATATATACACGAAAATGCAGTAGATTTTATATATATATATATATATATATATATATATATATATATATATATATATATATATATATATATATATATACACACACATGAAAATGGTTATTTTACTATATGACTACATTTGAACATTGACTTCACAAAAGATATTTTAGCGTACATAGTTAAAATTGTTAAAAAATATTACAGATCTTTCACTTGAGAGTCAGGTATTTTTAAAAGTAATTACTCACTTAAATATAAGGTAAATATAAAATATATATTCAAAATTAGTTGGACAAATGGCATCCATCTTAGTTAGGTTGAGGTAATCTTTGTTTTTAATATACAGACACACAAAGTTTTGGTACATGTAGCATTTAAATTTTTGCATTTCGGAAGTCACTTAAAGAACAACTTCAGTGGTCATTAAATTCAATATAAAGTCATTTTCTATTTACAAAATTTATATTATGATTATTAAAGAAATAATTGAATTACTATAGTAACAGAACAATAATAAGAATTTTTTTTTTTTAATGTTTGCAAAAATCGACACTCTAAAACAAAACTTTTAAAATCAAATAATTTTGGAAGATTTTGTTTTTATTCAGAATTTTACCACTTTGTTCGGTTTTGAAATTTACCTCTGAGGTAAGTATATGATAACTATTCAAAATATTCAATGCCTAGTAGAATAATCTCAAGGATGTAGAAAACTAATCAAAATAAGGAAAAGAAATTTAAACTACAAATGGAGTTATTTCCCTTGTATAGATTCCAAAAGTATAACTCATTATTTATAGTAAACATCAATAGCCAATGTATTCCTATTGTAAAAATCATTGTCAATACATTATTATTGTAAAAAATCAATGGCCAACGCATTTTTATTGTAAAAATCCCTACCCAATGCATTCTTATCATAAACATTATTGGCCAATGCATTCTTAAAAATCATTGGCAATACATTATTATTGTAAAAATCAATGGCCAATGCATTCTTATAGTAAAAATCATTGGCCAATGCATTTTTATAGTAAAAATTATTTGCAATGTATTCTTACAGTAAAAATCTTTAGCCAATGTATTCCAATTTTAAAAATAATTTTTTATTCATGGTTTATCATTTACAATATATATTGATATTAAAATACCATTAATCTTTCACTATCTATATGTGCTTCTGATAAAAGTAATTGACTGGATTTGTGTATTTAATAAATCACTGTGTTATAACTGGTTACACAATCATGAAAGATTCACATGAATACTTTTTATTCTGAATGCTGGTTTAAATGAAGTAAAAAGGGTTGACTCCCAAGTAAAAAATTTGTGAGTTGAATAAAAATTGATAGAACAAAATAAAGGATCCAACGCAACAGAATAGAGACAAGTCATCTACAGCAATCATTACCAATGTGGGCTGTACCATCCCCTTAGCGATAGTGAAAATAACCAAGGAGGTAGTGGAAAATTAAGTTTGGTTGTATTTTATTGTATATCAACCCTTGTAGGTAATTTAATACCAAATCCTGTTTATGCATACATATGATTTGTAAGTGAATAATTTGCAGGTAATATTATTTTTTACACCTCATTTGTTTGCACATAGTTAAATGGTTTCAAGTTGTTATGTTTAATAGCATATCAGTCCTTGAAGATTGTTTGAGGACAAATCCTCTCTCTCTCTCTCTCTCTCTCTCTCTCTATATATATATATATATATATATATATATATACACACACACATACATAAAATTAACTTAAATCGCGAGTTGGAAATCTCCTACTAAAGTTTCACCTTAACTGATCATCAGGAAGTCTAACTCCGAGTTAGACTTCCTGATGATCCATTAAGGTGAAACTTTAGTAGGAGATTTTCGACTCGCGATTTAAGTTCATATTATAATTGGCTCCACTCGTGTTGAGCACTTTTGTAATTGTAGCATTGCAGTGTTCACAGAAGGTTTTAGTTTTCTTTTGACCAACTGACTGCATATCTTTTGATTTCTTTTAAGGGATATGACAAGGTTGGCCTTTTCTTTCTTTCTGTCCTATAATATTTTTTCTTTTTCCCCCCGGGCGGTGATTCGAGATATTTTTATCTCTAGTTCCTGGGGGGGGGGTCTGGTACCGTGAATGCTGGTAGATATTAGATTAGTATATATATATATATATATATATATATACACACATATATATATATATATATATATATATATATATAATATATAATATATATTACTTTTTGATGAATTAGTCTTAAGGAATAAAAACTAATGATAAAATATCATATGATAAAATATATAAAACTAATGATAAAAATGATTAGTATATATATATATATATATATATTACTTTTTGATGAATTAGTCTTAAGGAATAAAAACTAATGTTAAATATTTCTAGAAATATGAAGATACATGGGTGTGTGTATCTAAGCAGTAGCTTATTTAGTTAATAGGTAAATTCTAGCAGTAGTTGCATAAGATAGCAATTTTATTTACTTGTATCAACAAAGTAACAGCTCTGTACAGTGATCCCACTCTTAGCTTATAGATAAGTCCAGCACAGGTGGCATAAGAGCACTATTTTATTCACTTGTATCAGCAAAGTGACAGCTCTGTACAGTGATCCCACTCTTAGCTTATAGAAAAGTCCTGCAATGGTTACATGATTTAATTTTATTCTATGGTTTAAAGTTGACATCAAAAGTCCATTTTTTTTTTGGTTTGCAACTTGATCAGGACAGGATATGCATCACATGCCAACTAGGTCAGACAGCAGATACCATCATTTTCACATCTGCAAGGACCAAGGCTTTAAGTACAATAATAAGCTTATTCTAAATTTAGAAGTTCTAATGACAAGAAAGAGGTGTAAGTCCAGGGTAGGGGTGCGGTAGCATTAAAGTTATAGTGTGGGAGTGAAAGAATTGGTTTTGTGGCATATCCACCTTTGTGGATTATATAATACCAAATGATATATATATATATATATATATCCCTCTCTCTCTCAATATATATATATATATATATATATATATATATATATATATATATATATCCCTCTCTCTCTCTCTCTCTATATATATATATCCCTCTCTCTCTATATATATATATATCCCCCCCTCTCTCTCTCTCTATATATATATATATATATATATATATATATATCCCCCTCTCTCTATCTATCTATATATATATATATATCCCCCCTCTCTCTATCTATCTATATATATGATTTCTAAGAAAATAGTTTATAGGTAACTTTATTTTCAAATGGGAGTACAGAAATCACTGGATCATGTAGACCATTTGCAAGATATCATACAGCTAGTAGAAGATCTAACTGGCTGTGATGGCCACTAGTGACGTGTTGTTCATGTTAAAGCCTTTTATAACAAAACAGAAATTGCTGGATTATGTAGACTAGTAGTCAGATATCATACACCTAGCAGTAACTGATTAGGTGTGTATTTATTGTATGTGTGCATGAAAGTTTGTTTGGTTTTATGGCACATCAACCAGTATAGGTTATTTAATGCCAAATCCATTTTTATACAAATAAAAAGTTCAATTTCAACCAATTACAGTTTAGTTCTAGTTGACCCATAGATAGAACCCTATAAGGTGTTACCACTCCTGGCCAGAGTGGACCTGGGAGCAATGGCAATGAAGGGGTACTCTGCATTCCCCAAAGCTGCTGAAGCCTCACCATCAGATTGTTTAGTGTCAGGACATTTGTTGGGGGAGTCTTACTCCTCTGCAGAGATGCGGTCAGTGTATTCTGCAGCCTTAGCTGACTGGGACATGATGGGGGGGTTGGAAATCAAGGGGGTGGTATGCCAGAAATATTTGAAAAAATACTAATCTATGGTGACATGAGTCACTTTTTGCAGATGTTCATGCTACAGTGAATTTCACAAATAATGTCATGCAAGAAGATAATTCTATGAATGCTAACAGCCACAAAAGTGCAGAGACATGCAAGCTTGCCTGGGTCTTGGTGGGGTTTGACCCCCTAAAATAATACAACCTGTAGATTCCAGAAGATACAATTGTCCCAGAGAATTTTGTCTGAGAAATCAGAACTCAAAGAACATCATTGAAGAATTTAGAAACAGCATAAAAAGAAACCAAAGTGAAAGTAAAAGGTTGTGAAGTAAAACTATCATATTTTCTGACATAAAAGGCACATACAAATGCATATCTGGAAGAAAAAAAAAAAAAAAAAAGAAAGAAATCCCCCCCCTCTAATATCTGGTTATTTTGATCAGTTGGGATTTAAACATCAGTCTATATTTCTGAGATGAGATATTATGTACATTATTTACATTTTTGGGGCTATTGTCCTCATCTTTGTCGCCATGTTTATCATAACGTCCTCAAGGACATATGGCACGATGGATAAAGGTGTTGGTTAGATCCAGTGACTAGCCAAAAAGAGTCTGAGTTCAATACCCGGTGAAGGCAGTGGAGAACTTTCAGAGGGGAAATTAACAGGAGATAACTGATAACTGACATCCATTAAATATGGCTTGTGGAACTAGAACAGTCTACCCCAGTGAGCAAAATAAAGTGCTAAGTTCAATATTCCAACCATCTGAAGAAGGCCGGAGTGTACAACAGCCGAAACGTGATAAACATGACAACAAAGATAAGGATAATAGTCTGAAAAATGTAAATAATGGGATTTAAACATTACTATTATTTTGAAAAAGTACCCTTATTAAAAATTTTCAAATTTGTATTCTGGTGAGCTCCCCAACCCTCCCATCTGCTATTTTGGCCAACAAGTTTCAGGCAAATGAAGTTCAATGATGATTGCTCCCCTTGTTGCTGCACCCTTCGCCATAGCACTGACTCTTGCTCTTAAAGAATTATCTCCCTTGCACATAGAATATTATGACACAAGTGGCGTTTGAATTAGAAATAATACACCACATTATATAGAGATAGATAATAATTGGATATAGGTGGGATGAATGTCTTTAACCAAGAATTTAATACATTAATGTTAAGAGATGTGAGGCGGGATATTCAGAAACATTTTTTATGTGGGGGGGGGGATAAAATGTACCTTGTATATCAGAAAATATGCAAACTTGAAATGACAGATCGAATGATCAAGAATAATAGAATTACAGAATTAGTTAATCTAAGAAACCAGAATTGACTTAAAAAAGAACACAGATCAAAGAATACAAGAATAACAGAATCACTATAAAAATAAGAAGGGAATAATCAGATATTAGCATAAATGATAAGATCATTTACTTATAAATTCACACTTCTTGTTTTGACTCCTTTGTTTAATGGCATATCAACCTTTGTGGGTTATTTAATACCAAATCCATTCTTGTAGAAGAGCAGTAGTGGTATTATTTAACCAAAAGCTGGGGGGAAATAAGAGAACTTCTGTTTTTCTCTGTTTCAAGACGGTATCATCAGTTGTGTTATAAGAATTTTTTTCCTTCTGTGGATCATTCAGACATCTCCAATGTAGAACATTTTTACATTGACTCATTTTTTCCAATGAATTTCCAAAGGTTCCAGAAAATATAAAATGGAACAAAATAAATGCTTTCCTTATGGAATCTTCTAGAACTTTGGAAAAAAAAAGAGACCAACAATGTTCTTTCGCTAAGTTGGTTGTTTGGGTTTTATGGCATATCAACCTTTGTAGGTTATTTAATGTCAAATCCATTTTTAAACAAATAATCAGTTCTATTTTTTAAAAATTCAGTTTATTCCCTAAGTTAGTAGGTTGGTTGGGTTTTATGACATATCAACTCTGGTAGGTTATTTAATACCAAATGCAAGCCAGAGTTCATTTGTTTGCATGCTGATGGTTTCAAGGATTCCTATCTAACACAAACAATTCTATTCAATATTAGTCATTTGTTTGCACACAGTTGAATAGTTCTATTTGATCCATAGATGGAATCCTAACAGATACTACCACTCTGGATCAGAATGGACCTGAGAGTAATGGCAATGAAGGGGTACTCCACATTCCCCAAAGCTCCAGAACTGAAGCCACACCATCAAATGGTTTAGTGTCATATCCAGGACACTTGATGAAGTTGCGAGAGTGGAGGGCATATTACCTCTCTGCATAAATGGCTTAACAGTTCTATTTGACCCATAGATAGAATCCTAACAGATACTACCACTCTGAATTAGAATGGACCTGGGAGTAATGGCAATGAAGGGGTACTCCACATTTCCTCGAGCTCCGTAACTGGAGCCTCATCATCCATCAGATGCAGTTTAGTGTCATGTCCAGGACACCTATTGGGAGGTGAAGTAAGTGTATTCTACAGCCCTACCCAATCTTTCCAAAAATTCAAAATCGTCTCTATATAGGCACTAAAATATACTGGATGTCAGTTGCTGTCTGGACCTTTAAAAGAGAATTTTTCAGTTCAATGGCATTGGCCAAATCCACATGTTGACAAATTCTTTTCCTCTTCTTAATTTACACGAGGTCTAATCTTTAAGTCAGGATTGGGCGTTCCATTTGTATTTAAAGTCCCAGAGGTTTTTATGCATCTTATTTTCTAGGACAGATTCTGGTTTTTGGTTATAGCATTTGTCAACCTGGTCAAATTTTAATCTCTTGCATAATTCCCAGTGGATAAGCTTTTCTACCCAGTCATGCCTTTTTTTTTTTTTAATATTTTTGTACAAGTTAGCTACATTTGCATATTATGTGAGTAACTGTTTCATCTTTACTTTAAACCATATAATTGCTTAAGAAAAAAGAAAAAAAAGACAGTCTTTATATCTTAATAAGATTGACATTCAGTAAAACCAACCAACTGAAACGTAAATATAATTCTTTAGGTGGTCTCACCTGTCAACAAGTTTTATGCAGGCAGCTCCTGACCAAGTTATCTCCTTTGTATCAAAGTGTCATTAAGATGTTTTTAATTATTTCTTTTGATCCACAGACTGAATTGCAATACTAGTTGTACAATGATCAGTGTATCTTCATCTCTTTAAAAATATATACATAATAATATAAACTTGTTTTTCTTAAACTTTTAAATTAATTTTTCTTAGACAAATTAACTATAATTGTAATATATATGTTGATATATTATAAAAATAAATTCTCATTTTGTAATCATAAAAATTCAGTTGGTCTGTTTTCATCCTATTCCATTTTATTTTTATCACACATGACAGCTGGGTTGGTTGGTTTTATAACATACCAATCAATAATGGATTATTTAATGCCAAAGACAGACTGTTTTTTTAAACACTTATAGGGTTTCAAGTAACTATACCTATTTGATAATTATTATTTATATGCTGACAGTTATATGGGTTTCAAGCATTCCTATCAAATACTAATAATTTTCATATAGATCTATTTGACACATAAGCAGAACTTTAGTAGGTACAACTATTCCCGGCCAGAGTGGACCTGGGAGTAATGGAAACAAAAGGGTGACTTCACACTCCCCCAGAATTCCAGAACTGAATGCAGTTTTGTATCATTTTTTGAAAGAGTCTAACCTCTCGACAAAAGAATATAGCCAGTGTATTCTCGGCTCCACAGACAGGGAATTGTGTTGACAAGTTGACAATGCAAGAGCATTGATACTAGATAGAATGCACATATTCTACACTGATCCTAGGAGAGGTTGGTTGGTTGGTGTCTTATGGCATAACAACTCTTGTGAGTTATTTAATGCCAAATCCTTTTTTTTTTATATATTAGATTTGTAAATAAATAGTTTATAGGTAAAAAAGTTGCTAGAGCTCATTAGTTTGCACACAGTTAAATGATTTCAAGTACTGCTATCAAACACTAATAATTTTATTTAGCTTTAATCATTTCTTTGATGAATGATTGAATAATTTGAACCATAGATGGTACTACCGATCCAGGTCAGAGGAGACCTGGGAGTAATAGCAATGAAGGGGCACTCAGTATTCCTTCAAGCATTAGTACTAGAGGATCTCCATCAGATTGTTTAGTGTTGTACCCAAGGACATTTGTTAGGAGAGCTTACCCCTCTGCCAAGATGCCAACAGAGTAGCCTAGGAGGAAGCCTGGGTAATGACACTTTGATCTTGGGTAGACAACAGATGCTACACTGATCCTAGAGAGAGGGCTGGGGAGTGACACTTTGATCCTTAGCATGTTGCACAGATACTACCCTGATCCTGAGAGAAGGCCTGGATAATGACACTGATTCTAGGCATAAGTACAAATTTATATGTAAATAATCTGGTCAATATCTTGTGATATAAGTGTAAAATTTTCTGGTTTTTTATCTGTAACTTCTCACGCTAAATCAGCAGTATAAAATCCTCTTTCTTTTTCCTATTTATTAAAGTGATTTAAAAGGATTTCAGTCAACCAAAACACCTACGTTCTCAGTTTGCCATCAAGACTGATGTAACTATCCCGAGCCTATAGACAACAGAAGTACAAATCCTTACATAAAAAATCTCATCATTTATAATAAAAAAAATAAACCAAATTTATTTATAATAAAATCTAATCATTTATAATAAAGAAATAGGTTCGTCAATGATAATTAAAAGAAAACCATGAATAAGCAACTAAAAAAGAAAAACAAAATTATTTAAAAAAACAATTGTATTAAAATAAAAACCAAAAAAAAAAAATCACACCAAAAGTTGTTCGGACTATCTCATTTTTTGTTGTGTGTTTGTTTTGTTTGGTTCTGTTTTATGCCATATCGACTATTGTGGGTTATTTAATACCAAATCCTGTTTATATATATATATAAAATTTCAAAGTTTGTAGATAACAATGATTCTAAACAAGCCAGAGATCTTTTTTTTCACAGTTAAATGGTTTAAAGTATTATTTTTAATATAAATTATTTATTTGTACATAGTTAAATCATTTCATTTTTATTAATGGTTCCAAGTATTGCTATCAAACACTAATAATTCTATTTAATATTAATCCTTTCTTTGTACATAGTTAAATCATTTTAAGCATTTCTATTAATAGTTCCAAGTATTGCTATTTAACACAAATATTCCTATTTAATGATAATAATCCTTTGTAAATGAGAAACAATCCTATTTGACCCACAGATGGGACCTGAATATGAACTATCACTTTAGGTTAAAGTGGACCTGGGAGTAATAGCAATGAAGAACTACTCCACATACATCAAACTCCAAAACTGTAACCTCAATATCAGATGTAGTTTCATTTCGTATCCAAAAACACTTATTGTTTTATCATATTTACCCAGCCCCTCCACTCGGGTAGGATATGACACAAGGTCAATTTTTAAACGGAGTTTAACAGGTTTGAATTCAGGGTTTTCCTTCTCCTAGACTAGTTGCCTCACCAAGGCTGAATAACCCAGTCTGTCCTACTATTTACCCATAGCTGGAGGGAGAATAATTGGATTCATACCTTTCTCAAGGCTATTAGTGCTATGTGAAATGCAATCAGTCTCGTCCAGGATTTGAACTCATGTCACCGTGCCCATTTCCTACGATGATAACCATTATACCACGGGCACCTCCTAAAACACTTATTGTTTTATGGGTGTTTTGTATCTTTGGTAAACCATGTTAAGGTTTCAGTTAAGTGTACAATCCACAATTTAATTGAAAATGGTGTTGCGGGAGTAACTTTTTCTCCCTAGTATAAACAATATATCCATAAGAAAATAAATGTTGACAAATATAGTCATCAAACCAATCTGTTAACATTGACATTTGATGTGGGAGGGGGGTGGATTTTATGACATGTCAACCCTTGTTAAGTTACTTAATGCCAAAATCAACCTTTTTTTGCACCTAATTATATAATCCTAAATAACCAAAGACAATTATTTGTGAACAATTATATGGTTTCAAGTATCTATTAGATAATAAGCATTTGTTTGTACTACTGATCCATTGACCTAGCGGTTAGAGTGTTCGCCAATGGTCAGGGAGACCAGGGTTCAATCCAAAGTCGAGTTATACCAAAGACTCCAAAAAAAATGGTACTTGATGCCACCTTGCTTAAAACTCAGCATCATAAGGTATAGATCAAGAGCAAAGTAGAGCAATCCAGGGAAAGGAGTAGCACCCTTCACTACACCTCAGTATCGTAGCTATGGAAAAGGGAGCCTTTGGGTCACCCTCGACTATGATCGCCAACTTTACTTTTTACTAGATGGTTTTATGTATTCCTATTTGTTATATTCCCTACCTATGAACAGTAATGGGCATATCCCATTCTTCATAAATACATTGGACACTATTGTGAGGGGGTGAAAATATACTAAGTCGTCATCACATTTCATTTAGTAACCTTTTTTCTAGGTTACAACATTATCTAATAGTAATAATTTTCAAACAGATCTATTCGACCTTCAGATAGAACCCTAACAGGTACTATCATTTCAAGTAAGAGTGGAACTGGGAGTAATGGCAATGATAGGGTGATTCCACACTTCCCAGAAACTAAAAACTGGAGACTCATCACCAGATGCAGTTTAGGGTCATATCCAGGACACCCCTTTTAGGGGATGGCATCTTACCATCTGCAGGGGATGCATTTAATGTATTCTAGGCTCCGACAACAAGGCTGCCGTTAATTGGACCAACCTATTTGCAGCAAAACTACAATGCACAAGAGACCAATTCATTCACCACAACATGCGTAACACAAGAAATTCCATTTTTGCTTAATACATGAGATTGCTCTTAAAAAGTGTTATAGCTAAGCAAAGAAATCCATACAGTATGGAATAGAAAAGCAGCAACAAAATAAATAAGTTTAATAGTCAGAACAACTTTTGGAATGATAAAAACTAATCTCCAAATTATAAAAAAATCTTCAGGAAAAATTACAAATAACCAACAAAAATGAAATTAGATGAAATTTGGATAATTTACATAAGAATTAATTCTAAGAAAATCTATTGGGTTGGCCTAAAAAAGTGTTTAATTTTAACTATAAAAAAATAACTCTTAATAATAGCCAGTGAATCAATTTGGTTTGGTTTGGTTTTATGGCATAGCAACCATTGTAGGCTATTGGATGCCAAATCCTATATGATTTGTAAACACATTTTGTTGATAATGTTTTTAAACAAGGCTAAGCTCACTCTTTTGCACACAGTTAAATGGTACCAAGTATTGCTATGTATCAATAACAATTCATTTAAACATCAATCATTTGTTTACACACAGTTGAATATCAAACAGTTCTATTTCTAACAATTCAATTTAGCATAAGTCATTTGTTTGCACTCAGTTTAAATGTCAAACAGTTCTATTTGGTCCATAGATAGGAACCTATTAGGTACTATCATTCCGAGCCAGAGTGGACTTGGGAGCAATGGCAAGGAAGTGGTACTGTGCACTCCCCAAAGCTCTAGCAAATCTTCTTGAATCATCTAATACCAAAGTCAGTCTTTTTTTTTTTTGGCAAGCAATTATATCGTTGCAATCAATAATCAATAATAATAATCTTGGGTAAAAAATTAGTCCAGTGAGCTGTGGCTGTAGAATACACTAACTGCATCTCTGCAGAGAGGTGAGACTCTCTCTTGGATATGACATTAAACAATCTGATGGTGAGGCTCCAGTAATGATGGAGCTTTGGGAAATGAGTACCACTTCATCACCATCATTTCCAGGTTCACTCTGATAAGGTACTATCTATAGATCAAATAGAACTATTTGACATTTAAATTTGAGAGCAAACAAATGACTAAGGCTAAAATGAATTATTAGAAATAGAATTGTTTAATCATTTAACTGTTTATTCCCTTAAATTTACATTAAGGAAGACATGAAGCCTTAAAATTTTATGGGGGAGGGGAAGGAAGCGGTCATGTATTACAATATATTCTAAGGGAACCTACCTAGCCGCATTGGCTGACCCATTCAACAGTACAATATATAGACAGTCCTCCATCACCAATCATGCTGCAAACACCATTTAACTGTGTGTAAACAAATGATCGATGTTTAATTGAATTCTTAGTGATACATAGCAATACTTGGAACTATTTAACTTTGTTGACTTATGTTTAGAAGTCATACATATCTAATATATATGTATAAACCAGATTTGGCATTCAATAACCTACAATGTTTGATATGCCTTAAAACCAAACCAAACAGTAAAAAATTATAACTTCAAGTAACTATTCTGAATAAAATAATTTTCTTTTACTTACATGGTTTTAAGTAATTTTAACTGATATTAATGTAAGTTGGGTGACCATAGTCGAAAGCAATCCAAAGGCTCCTTTTACAATAGCTACTACACCGAAGCATAGGAGAGGGTGCTACTCTTTTCCCTGGATTGCTTCACTCACAGATCTGTACCTTATAATGCTGAGTGTTAAGCAAGTAGGCATCAAGTACCATTTTTTGAATCTTTGATATGACTTGACCTGGGATTGAATCCTGGTCTCTTGAACCACTGGCAAACACTCTAACCATTATGCCAATAAATATTTCATACAAAATTACATGGTTTCAAGTAACTTTTCTTGTTTGGTAAGGTCTGATGGCACATCAACCATTGTAGATCATTAATGCCAAATCTATTTTTATACATATAAACAGTTCAGTTTAGCATAAGTACACAGTTTCAATGTCAAAAACAGTTCTATTCCAAACAATTCAGTTTAGCACAAGTACACTGTTTAGTTCTATTTGACTCATAGATGCTACCCACTCCGGGCCAGAGTGGATCTGGGAGCAATGGCAATAAATAGGTATTCCACATTCCCCAAAGCTCCAGCATTACTGATGCCTCACCATCAGATTGTTTAGTGTCATATCCAGGACACTCACTGGAAAAGTCTTATCCCTCCACAGAGATGCAATCGAAGTATTCTACAGCTTCAGCTGACAGGGCAATTTTCTTATTTGATAGTCATTTGTTTTCCTAGCTATATGGTTTAAAGTATTCCTATCTCATGCCAATAATTTGTCCACAATTATATGGTTTCAAATATTTCAAACAAATATACTTTCAACCAACTAATAGTAATTCTTTATAAACTTCAAGTAGCAATTAATACAAATGATTTGCACACAGTTTTATGATTTCAAGTATTTCTATGCAATACTAATAATTTTCACATCTATTTCATCCATAGATGGGACCCTATTACAAATTACCACTCTGGGTCAAAGTGGACCTGGGAGTAATAGCAATGAATGGAAGATTACACACTCACAAGAGCTACAGAAGTGGAGCCTCACCACTGGATACAGTGGTGGATACTGGATAAAACTTGAATGTTGCTCCATAAAACTAGCTGGAAAGAGTTTGGTTTCTTCGTTTAATGGCACATCAACCTTTGTAGGTTATTTAATGCTAAATCCATCCTTTAAGAAGAACCGGAGTGGTACTATTTAACCTATAACTGGGAGGATAAGGGGGTTCATACTTTTCACAGGGGTATTTGTCCGAAAGTGAACATAATAGTGCGACTGGAATTCATACTCGCTTACTACGATTCCACAGTCTATCGCTTTAACCCGTACACCACGAGGACACCCCCTCTAGCTGTTATTTCTACTTAATAAAATCAAACAAATTTTTAGACCAACCCAATATTTGGTTAATAGTAATAAAAATATTTGGTTAATAGTAATTAAAATAAACAAGAATGACTAACCAAACACTTTCATTGGATTATTATAACAATGAAGATGATGAAACAACTAAAAGCAGTGTCAGTTGAAAATTTCCAGCATTGCTTCCTTGGTGATAAATAATAAAGAGATAGATACCTTCAGCATCCGCAGTAAGAGAATACCTTAGAAAAAAAAGAAGCTCCGATTTTTATTATACCTGATTTGCTTAAAACTAATTTTTTTGTCTTCATTATTTGAATTTCTTGTTTTAAACAGATAAACTCCAGCCTTCCTTAGATGTCTGCTATGTTCTGGAAAGTTTCTGAATCTTGTTCTAGAAAAGCATGCACATCTCCTGTTGTAGATATCACATATGGTTCTTGCATTGTACTTTGGATCGTTTTTTTCTGGAAATCTGGGTTGACCTGATAAACTATGTTTCAAGCTGACTGCTTCTTGGAAAAGCTTACCCATACCTGGCCTGGAGTGACCAATTGACCTTAAAGTTAAGATGACTGAGTATTTATGAACTTAGCAACCCAAGTTGGAGCTGTTTGTGTTTTATTTCATGCTAATGTTCTTAGGAAAAGACAGGTATACTTCTGTTCTTTCCCCAACTATGATTAAATAGTAGGATAGACTGAGTTCTTTAGCCTTGGTTAGAAAGTCAGTCAAGGAAAAGGAAAACTCTAAATTCAAACCAACTCTACTTAAAAATTGACCTTGTGTCACATCCTGCCCATGGTGGAAGGGTTGGGTAAATACATCACCATTCCCAAGGTGTGCAGACATATATTCTCTTGACTTTGTCTTTCCATCTGTCCCTACTGGTTATCACTCTTGTTAAGTTCTCTTAATAGATCCAGTATCTGTACATCTTATGAAAATAATCAATCAAGAGAGAACAAGCAGGGTTCAGAAGAAGAGAGAAGAACGAGGGTTAAAAAACGTCATGATGAGTGTCAGAGTGGATGCATATGCTCTTTCCGAAACAAGATACAGAATTCAAGAATACATCAGACACATAGGGAGGTCAGAGGTTACAGAGCCAAAATTTTGCAAAGATAAAAACAACAAAGATCAGATAATTGGCTGAAACCAATTGCACACAATGATTAAAAGACCCTAACAAAATTCAGACAAGAACTGCAAGATATTATATCTAAAATAATTTCTAAAAATCTGAAAAACTTTAAAAGAAGAATTGTACAGACAGCTAACGACAAAAACTTTTTGACATTTTGACCTTGTCTTCAAATTAACTGCAGCATTAAAAATTTAAATATTTCAATTATTAAATATTTTTGAAATGGTATAATTCAGTTTGATTTTTTTTCTATTCTGTTGGTTTGTTTGGAATTTCTTTTGGAACTTTTTTTCCAAAAAGAAACTCCTAAAAAGGGTAGTGGGGGGTTGGCAAACTGTGCCTGGGTACTCACAGGATATACATGACTTTTAAGCTTGGGAGAAATAGATTCATGGTTTAAAATGATACGAAAAGGCATGTAGATCTCCTCTCCCACCTCCTGCAGGACCTTCTTGTGTTTGGGTAAGAATGGCTCTGAGAAGCGGACATCCAGCTGCCAAAAAATAAACAAACAAGAATTGAATCAATAAAAGTGTCAAGAAGCAATGGCTATCTGAAAATAAAAATGTAATAAGTACATTGCAGGACAAAATTTCAGATTTGGTTTGATTCTTTTATGGAATATCAACTCTTGTGGGCTATTTAATGCCAAATCCTAAACATATAAATATATATATATATGATTTGTAAGTGAATAATTTGTGAGTAACATTTTTAGATGAGTCAGAGCTCATTCGTTCACACAGTTAAATGGTTTCAACTACTGCTTCCCAGGTCGAGTCATACCAAAGACTTTAAAAATGGTACTTGATACCACCTTGCTTAACACTCAGCATTATAAGGTACGGTTCAAGGGTAAAGTGGAGCAATCCTGGGAATGGAGTAGCGCCCTCCCCTACACCTTGGTGTAGTAGCTATCGAAAAGGGAGCCTTCGGGTCACCCTCGACTATGGTCGCTAACTTTACTTACTAATTCTATTTACCAAATTTTCCTATCTTATAATTTTCACATAGTTGTACAGTTTCAAATAACTAATAACAATAATCCTAATAAAAAATTGAACAATTCTATTTGATCCATAGATGGGAACCCTAACGGGAACTACCACACCAGGGCAGATGCTTGCCCAGTTGGCTGGTACTGTAGAATACACTGACTGCACTTCTGCAGAGGGGTAAGGCCCCTCCAACAAGTGTCCTGGATATGACACTAAAACAGTTCTATATCAAACACCCGCTTCAGCAGTACATATACTAAACAATCTGATGGTGATGTTCCAGTAATGCTGGAGCTTTAGGGAATGCAGAATACCTCTTCATTGCCATCACTCCCAGGTCCACTCTTTGCCCAGAGTGGTAGCACCTGATAGGGCCCTATCTATGGATTAAATAGAACTAAACTGCGTACTTATGCTAAAATGAATTGTTTGAATTAGAACTGTTTGACTAAACCGAATAGCTTGAAATAGAAATATTTTTGACATTTAAACTGTGTACTTATGCTAAATTGAATTGTTTGAAATAGAACTGTTTTGACATTTAACTGTGTGTAAAAATCTATACTTATACTAAACTGAATTGTTTAAATAAGAACTGTTTGATTAAACTGAATAGCTTAAAATAGAAATATTTTTGACAATTAAACTGTGTACTCATGCTAAACTGAATTGTTTGAAATAGAACTGTTTATTTGTATAAAAATGGATTTGATATGCCATAAAAACCAAACCAAACCAGGTTAGATGCATTTTAATGTCATACCCAGGACTGGAGCCTGACTATCAGATGGTTTAGTATCATATCCACAACGCTACAGAGGTGCAGTGGGTGTATTCTACAGCATTCGTCAACAGAGCTGACCTTCAGATTTGATAAACCAATAAGATTTTTAAAAAACTTTCATGAAAAAAATGAACTAAAACAACAAAAGAGAAACTGTACGAGAATGTCTGACTTACATAACATTATATATTTTTAATCAGGAGGTACACTCGTGGCGTAATGTTTACCATCACAGAAAATGGAATTGGCAATCTGAGTTATAAATCCTGGAAAAAGGCTGTTTTCATTCTATTTCGCACAAATGCCCTCGGGAAAGGTATGACCCCTTCTCTTCTCTCCCCAGCTTAGGCTTAAATAGTAGGAGAGGACTAGTTCTTCAGCCTTGGTTGGATAAATAGTTTAGAAGGAAAACTCTGAATTCAAACTGGTTGTACTGTGACTTTTTGTCACATCCTGCCCTCATGGCAGGAGGGTCAGGTTAAAATATATAATTTTTAATTTTTAATCTTGTGCCAAAGATCAAACTTCAAATCCCGCAAAAAATTGCACAAATCTTTTAATTTGAGACTCCCCCACCCCTGCTTTCAAAGTCAGTGTTAGAAATTGTGTCTTAATAGGTATTATTTCTAGTTAAATATTATGCAATAAAAATGGATATCATTAGGTATTATCTATTACCAAACTCTACAGCAGTTAAATTCTGTAACTCAAAAAATTGCATTAATATATAAAAAAAACCCAGACAAAATCATGGAATTAACACACTTAGAGAATGTTCACTTATATTTTTTAATCTAGCAGTAAATAAATTAATAACAGATAAGATACAAACCATTTTTTATTTGGTAGCAAAACATTATACCTTTCTAGATTGGCAGTTCAAATAAATATAATACTACAAACTTACTAGGAACAGCTTATAAGATTGTCTAATACTCTCCAGTATATTAAGTAATATTTTACTTACCTTGAAGAATGATGTAAACCTATATTTTACTGATCCAGTTAAATATTCAAAGTATCTCTCAAACCGAGCAATTTTCTCCTTGGTTCTAAAATCATGGCCTTCACCTCCAATATCATTATCTCCAGGTATGTAGATTTTCTGCAAGAGAAAATTTTTAAAATAGATATAAAGAAAATTATACATGAAAAAAAATTTATATATATATATATATATATATATATATATATATATATCTTCACATCACTGCATAATTAATTTCAATTAAAACACTATGATATTCTATTATAATCAATTTTTTAAAAGTCCATGACAGCTGTTTCATGTTCAATACAATTATGCAAATTTTTGTTTCTCCCATTATATCAGGGTTGGTTTGGTTTTATGGCATATTAACCATTGTAGGTTACTTAATGCCAAATACATTTTTATACATAGAAACAGTTCTATTTCAAACAATTCAGTTTAGCATAAGTACATTTTTTGTTTATACACAGTTAAAGGTAAAAACTGTTCTATTTCAAACAATTCAGTTTAGTATAAGTACACAGTTTAAATGTCAAAGTTCTATTTGACCCATAGATAGGATCCTATCAAGTGTTACTACTCTGGGTCAGAGTGGACCGGGGATCAATGGCAATAAAGGGGTACTCTGCATTCCCCAACGCTCCACTATTACTGGAACCTCAGCATCAGATTGATTAGTGTCATAACTAAGACATGCTTTGGGGGAGTCTTACCCCTCTGGATAAATGCAGTTGGTGTATTCTGCAGCGTCAGCCAACTGGGCCATCAGAGACCATCAAAGTAGATGTATGCTAATTTCTTTTTAAAGGTGGCGACCTTAGTCGAGGTCGACAAGAACGCTCCCTTTTCAATAGCTACTACACCGAGGTGTAGGAAAGGGCACTACTCCTTTCTCTGGATTGCTCCACTTTAACCTTGATACATACCTTATATTGCTGAGTGTAAAGCAAGGAGGTATCAAGTACCATTTTTAAAGTCTTTGGTATCACGTGACCTGGGATTGAACCCAGGTCTCCCGGACCATTGGCAAACACTCTACCCACTAGGCAATAACTAATAATCAATTACAATAATTTTTTTTTAATGCATTTAATGCAGTTTAGGACACCTGTTTCATCTGCAATATAATTATTCAAGTGGATTTTTTTTCTGTTATGCCATGGTTTAAATTCTTTAAAAAAATGAAAATAGAGCTATACTGATGATTATAATCATCAGTATCACTTTTTAACTATTATTCAATAATCCATGACAGCTGTTTCATCTTCATTACAATATATAGAATTTTTTTTTTTTTTCAATAAAAAAAAAAAAAAAACTTTCATATCACTGCATAATTCATTCCAATTGTGACTATACCATATTCATGGCTTTTTTTCAAAAAAATATCCCAGAAAATCACCCAGTATTTTATAAGGTCAAGGGTCAGTATTGGGTTACTGTCTCATGGAGTTATAGTGTTGCAACCTTAGTCGAGGGGTGACCCGAAGGCTACCTTTTTTATAGCTACGACACTAAGGTGTAGGGAAGGGCGCTACTCCTTTCCCTGGATTGCTCCACTTTACCCTTGATCTGTACCTTACAATGCTAAGTGTTAAGAAAGGTGGCATCAAGTACTATTTTTTTGAATCTTTGAACTAGAATTGAACTCTGGTCTCCCGGACTATTGGCGAACACTCTACTCATTAGGCCAGTTGAAGTCTGGTAGTGTTGCAGTGTCCCTTAAATTGAACAACAAACATCTCCACAAAATATAAACAAATTAATGATCCTACCCTAACAACAACTCTTTTCTAAAATAACAATGTGACAGTAATACTTACCGGTACTTCATATAAAATAACACCAGTCAAGAAGAAAATTAAATTTCAATTCTTCTTTGAGAAGAAGGCCCTGAAGCAGTGCACATTCTCTCCTGATAAATATAATACTATTTATTGAATTAGAAAAAGAAATATGGCTAAACTTTCATTTAATGAAAAAAATCCAATTGTGTAGAATTATTCAGTAAAATAACAATAGCACGAGTAGCATCAGACAGTCTTTTTGGTGAGTATCAATTACTTATTTTGGAGGTGGCCGTGGTGTAATGGTTATCGTCGTAGGAAATGGACACGGCGATACGAGTTCAAATCCTGGACGAGTCTGATTGCATTTCACATAGTACTAATACCCTTGGGAAAGGTATGAATCCAATTATTCTCCCTCCAGCTATGGGTAAATAGTAGGGCAGACTGATTTCTTCAGCCTTGGTGAGGCAACTAGTCTAGGAGAAGGAAAACTCTGAATTCAAACCTGTTAAACTCCGCTTAAAAATTGACCTTGTGTCATATCCTGCCCGAGCGGAGGGGTTGGGTAAATAGGATCAATTACTTATTAAGTAATTTCCTTCTTGAATGATTGTACTGAAACAAACCTATTAAAGTTTTTAAATGTAAAATATTGGGATTTAATAAGAATCTGAATACATAAGAAAATTTAAAACCGACTAGATAGAGGGGAGGACTATAAATGTCAGGAAAAAATCCTTCACTTAACTGTTGTAGCATCATCCCTATTTTTGATACACAATAGACTCTTCCAATAAGGATATAATATTTGACTGTAATCCACTCGGGAGTAGGTACCAAGAGCTATGAGGTGCATACGATAAGTTTCCAGACATTTTTTGTATGGGCATTTAAAATTGTCGTAGACTCTTGAAAATTAACTATGTTATTGCTATACATCTTATGAGTAGACAGACTCATTTTTATGATTTCAGCTTCAAATGAACAGCTACAGCAGGAATTGGAACACACCTTACTAAAGCCTGATTGTCACAGCTGGTGAATTTCAAAAATGCAATGAGGACACTTTAGAAGAACGATATGCAATAAAATTCTGTTTTAAACTTGGAAAAAAGGCCACAAAAACGTATGGAATGCTTCAGACTGCTTTTCAACCATCTTGCATAAATCGAGCATCAGTTTTTTGAGTGGCATAAGAGATTGAAGGAAGCCAAGGAGTCTGTGAGGGATGATGAGAGGTGTGGGAGGAGTAAGAAAGTCGATAGACCAGAGTTGATTGGCCAAAGGGTTAGGGTTACTATGTTGAGGTTTTAAGGGAGTTCACGAAGAGATTCCTAGGGAAGAGGCCAGCACTCTTCAAATTGGGTCAGTGGCATTTCCACCAGGACAATGCACCAGTCCACAACTCCATCCTTGTCACAGACTATTTGACCAAGATGGGCATCAAGACAGTTCCTCAGCCTCCCTACAGTCCAGACCTTGCTCCCTGTGACTTTTGGTTATTCCCTAAGCTCAGAGGCTGTCATTATGAGACAACTGAGATGAAAGAGGCTGTGACGAAGGTCATTGACATGCTCACACAAGAGGACTTCCATGGAGCCTTCCATTGCATTGCAGCTGGAGTAGATTACTTTGAAGGGGACTAGAGTTTCATGTGTGTTTTTAAATGAGCCTGAGCTGATTTTTTTTTGCACACAGTTAAAAGGCTTCAAGTATTGCTATGCATCACTAACAATTCAATTAAACATAAGTCATTTGTTTACACACAGTTAAATGATGAAACTGTTCTATTTCAAACAAGTCATTTGTTTGTAAACAGTTTAAATGTCAAACAGTTCAATTTGACTCATAGATAGGAACCTTTCAGTTGCTACCACTCCGGGTCAGAGTGGACCAGGGAGGAATGACAATGAAGGGGTACTCAACATTCCCAAAGATCCAGCATTACTGAAGCCTAACCATCAGATTGTTTAATGTCATATCCAGGATACTCATTGGGGAAGGGGGGGAATCTTACTCCTCTGCAGAGATGCAGTCGGTCTATCCCAGCAGACTTAGTCCTGTCATCTCGAAGATGTTGTTGGCAAGGGAAGGAAATCCAACTTGAAGGCTTCGGAAATAGGGGCGATGAATGATTTGTTTTGTTAAAAAATAATTACGGATACAGTTTTAAGAATTGACTAAGTTATAAAAGTGAGTCTCAAGTGGTATGTAACGAGAGAGATAGTCAATTCTTAAAACTTAGTTGGCAGCCTAAGTTATAAAAGTGAGTCTCAAGTGGTATGTACTAAGCCACATGTGAATTTCACCGGGGCTGCTGTGATTTTAGTCAGTCACTTACCAATCCTGGCATTTGTGAGAATTGACTCAGCTGCTGGTAGGAGAAGCAAAAATCATCTATTGTTCTAAAGCTACAACAAGCATAGGTGTACACTTGTATAAATTGTAGATTTCATTGGTTATTTTTATTTGTGCCTTCTTCCTTTTTAACACTAGTAAGATTGATAGAACCACAACTTCCAGAATTGAAGCATAAGATTTTCTCAGTGAGTACACAACACTGATCAGTCAAAACAGATGTTATACATTTTGGTTTTGTGCTGAAGGATCAAGACCCAGCTGTGCTACATGCCATTTGATGAAGGTACTCACAGTGTTAGAGGTATCGTTGTAAAAAATGGACATAGTGACCACAGTTCAAAGCTGTTTGCATTTCACATAGCATTAATTTTGACTGGGTCACTTTAGTGAGATGATATAATGCTGAAAAGACCCAAATCCCCCAATGAACTAAAGAACATCACTGATGATGCATCAAACTGTATTTTGCAAAAATACTCTTGAAAAAGCTATGCAGCCAACTATTTGCCTTACAAAGGAAATGTTTTAATATATATATATTCCATTCATGTAGAGAAAGAGGACAACACCCAGCAGAGAGGTGATACTAGTAGTATTTTATAAGCCTGCATGATGGGTTGATTGGCCAAAGCCAGACTTTGCTCAGTCGGCTGGGGCTGTAGAATACACCGACTGCTTCTCTGCAGAGGGGTAAGACACCCCCCCAACGAGTGTCCTGGATATAACACTAAAAAATCTGATGGTGAGGTTCTAGCAATGCTGGAGCTTAGGGAATTGCGGAGTACCTCTTCATTACCATCACTCCCAGGTCCACACTGGCCCGGAATGGTAGCACTTGATATGGGTCCTATCTATGGGTTAAATAGAACTAAACCGTGCTTCTTTCACTATACTGATTTTTGCATTTAAACTATGTATTTATGCTAAACTGAATTGTTTAAAATAGAACTATTTTGACATTGCAACTGCTCGAAATAGAACTGTTTTTGACGTCTAAACTGTGTACTTATGCTGAACTGAAATATCTGAAATAAAACTGTTTAACACTTAACTCTGTGTATTGCCCAGTCGGCTGAGGATGTAGAATACACTGACTGCACCTCTGCGTACTTACATTTAAAATGCGTGCTTATGCTTAACTGAATTATTTCAAATAGAACTGTTTTTCAACATTAAAACTGTATTTACACTTAACTGAATTGTTACATATAACTGCTTGAATAGTTTGAAATAGAAATGGTTTTGACAATTAAACTGTGTACTTATGCTAAACTGAATTGTTTTAAATAGAACAGATTATTTACATGAAAATGGATTTGGCGTTAAATAACCTACAAAGGTTGATATGCCATAAAACCAAACCAACCAAAGCCAGACTGTATGTGGGCAATACTAACCTTAGTGTTCGCAGCATCTATAAAGACTTCCTGGAATCTTTTGTAGGAGATGTCATATTCCTCATCAGTGGCTACACTACCCTCATCCATCAGGTCACCCAAGAAAAGCACAACATCAGGAGATGTATGCAAGTGAGCCATACTGAATGATCTGCTTATGTACCTGAAATATAAACAAAAAAGAACTTCAGCATACTTAAAGGACTCTTATCATCAAATTAAACTGCCAGCATGGATTTCCCTGACTCTCTCTCACCATCTGTCCCTATCATCCATCACTCCAAGCTAGTCTTCCAAAATACATCTTGTGTTCATACATAGCTGGTATAGATTCCTGCTGGTGAGCCAACGCTGGCATGTCCATAGAAAAACATCAAGAAAATCAATATACAGTTTTTTTTTTAGAAGAGACTGTTAGTATTTCACTTTGCTTTAATACCCTAGGGAAAGGTATGCATGCAACTATTCTCCCTCCAGCTATGGGTTAATAGGTTTGGTTGGGTTTTATGGCATATCAACCATTGTAGGTTATTCAATGCCAAATCCTTTTTATACATATATGTTATATATATGATTTGGTTTGCTTTGGTTTTATGGCATATCAACCATTGTAGGTTATTTAATGCCAAATCCTCTTATATACATATATGTTATATATATGATTTGGTTTGGTTGGGTTGGGTTTTATGGCATATCAACCATTGTAGGTTATTCAATGCCAAATCCTTTTTATACATATATGTTATATATATGATTTGGTTTTATGGCATATCAACCATTGTAGGTTATTTAATGCCAAATCCTCTTTATACATATCTATTAAATATATATGATTTGGTTTGATTGGGTTTTATGGCATATCTACCACTGTAGGTTATTTAATGCCAAATCTTCTTTATACATGTATATTAGATATATATGATTTGAAAACTCATTTTGTTGATAACGTTTTTAAATGAGCTTGTGTTCATTCTTTTGCACAGTTAACAGTTCCAAGTCTTGCTATGTATCACTAACAATTTAATTAAACATCAGTCATTTATTTACACAGCTAAATGACAAACAGTTCTATTTCTAACAATTCAATTTAGCTTAAGTCATTTGTTAGTAAACAGTTTAAATGTTAAACAGTTCTATTTGATTCATAGATAGGACCCAATCAGGTGCTACCACTCCATGAAGGTATTCTGAAGTATTTTAAGGATATTCTGAAGAGGCAGGGATCATTCTAATACTTAATTATAATAGAAAACTGGTCCCCCACTTTATGCTCTTCAAGACGAGTAATTGTTTCTTTGTTTAAAAGCATATCAACTTTTGTGGGTTATTTAATACCAAAGCCATCCTTTTTAAAAGAACAGTATCTAAATAGCTGGAGAGGAGGATGAGGGTTCATACCTTTCTCAAGGGTATTAGTCTCAAAGTGAACATAATAGCATAACTGGAGTTTGAACTTACTCACTACAGTGTTGCAGTTCAGCACCTTAGCCACTACACCATGAAAACTACTCTTCAGATATTTACATCTCAAATGATATCAAATTTTTAAAAACACTGTGTGTGTGTGTGTGTATATATATATATATATATATATATATATATATATAATTGCTACCTCTCTATCTCTCCTTTATCTTTTTTTCTCTTTTACGTCTCTTTCTAATGTGTAGTATGCTCTTATTTTTCCCTTCCTCATAATCAAAACAAATTGGTCCATAATTAATCTCAAGTGATGATGCGACAGAACATGTGAACACATGTTGATGCCAATTCTATTAATATTATACATAATAATGATTATAGATTATGTATTCGTCCTTTGAGTTCATTTAATAATGTTCATTTAATAACGCTTATTTCTAGAAAGCCACTATCTGCATTAATTAATATTCTTGTAAAATACTGACAAGCAATACCTGTTAAAATTCCAACTTTTATAACTAATAATTTGCGGCAATAAAAAAAATGAATCAGTTTTATTTTTGTCCAATACTCTCTCTCTCTCTCTCTATATATATATATATATATATATGAGTGTGTGTGTGTGTGTATTTACCAATCCTTCCACCCTGAGCAGGATGTGACACAAAGTTAACTTTTAAGTGGAGTTCAACAGATTTGAAGTTAGAGTTTTCCTTCTCCTAAACCGGTTGTCATATCAATGTTAAAGAGCCAGTCTGCAGAGAAATTCACATTTACTCATATATAAGTAAATGTGAATTTCTATGCATGTTTATGTACCCATCTTAACATCAAAATAGCTTAAAATAGCTAAATACATATATATATATATATATATATATATATATATATATATATATATATATATATATTGTAACAGTGTTGGTTATCATTAATTCACTTTGTGGATTTGTGGTGAACCAAGTGCAATATAATTTGGAGAGTGCTCAATATCTGAGATAGAGCTATTACATAATAATAATAAATAAATATATATTAGATTTTATATATTTAATGCCATGGAAGTTGGTCTGCGACTTTCAGTTTCATGAAGTTTTACAAACAACAATCATCAGGCAGATAACGAAAGAAAATTCCTTTCGTTATCTGCCTGATGATGAATCTAATATGTTTTTATTATTATTATTATTATTATTCATATATATATATGTGTGTGTGTGTGTGTGTGTGTGTGTATTTACCAATCCCTCAAGCACAAGCTGGATGTGTGGTATGCATCAAACTATTCTCCCTTCAGCTTTGAGTAAATAGTAGGGCAGACTTGGGTCTTTAACCTTGATATGGCAACCAGTTTAGGAAGAAAATTCTTAATTCAAACCTGTTAAATTCTGTTTCAAAATTGACATTGTGTCACATCCAGCTCATGTTGAGAGGTTGGTAAATATACATTCATATATATATCTTATTTTTTATTTTTATACCTATACCATAACTCTGGTGGTGTGAAAAAATCCAGAGGATAATATTTGTAAATAAAAATATTACACAAACTGATATCTGGGAAAAAAATTAATTGAAAGAAAAGACTAAAAACATTTGTATTGCTTAAAAATAATCAACCAGCACCACAATGTCTAGCCAAAAGAAAAGGGAATGTCCTCATGGTATAATGGCTAAAGCACTGGACCACAGAATTGTAGTAAGCAAGTTCGAACTCCAGTCACACTATTACATACACTTTCAGATAAATACCATTGGGAAAGGTATGAACCCCCTTATCCTCCCAGCTATGGGTTAAATAGCATTGCTACTGTTCTTCTAGAAGGATGGCTTTAGCATTAAATAACTGTGGTATAACATCCTTGCCCAACCTCAGTAGCCCTGATTCCATGACCTCTTCGTGCCGAAATAACTTGTAATGAAAAAAGGGGTTGGAACTCCTTCACGCCAACTATGCTGCTCACACCAACTTTCAGAGTAACACGACTTTGTAACTCACGCCAACTCCTCTTAACTCAATGTCTGCTCTCCGCTTTCAGAATAACACACCCTGCCTTGCCAATTTGGTCTTTTTATAGCCTCTTCTCCTCATATGCAAATTACCGCTACTCGCATATAAGAAGTCCAAAAACTCACATTCCTCTTTTTTCTCTTCCCGGCAGTCAAACGCAGACGCGATGTGAGTAATCTATTCCATTACTTTTTATACCACAATAACCCACAAAGGTTGATATGCCATTAAACAAAGAAATCAACCCAAACTACATTTGGAGGTGTCTCTGTAGCATAGTGAATACTGTGACATCGTTGTAAGTGAGTTCAGACTCCAGTCACTACTGTTCTTCTACATGGATGGCTTTGGCATTAAATAACCCACGAAGGTTGATATGCCATTAAACAAAGAAATCAACCCAAACTACACTTGGAGGTGTCTCTGTAGCATAGTGGATATTGTGACATCGTTGTAAGTGAGTTCAGACTCCAGTCACTACTGTTCTTCTACATGGACGGCTTTGGCATTAAATAATCCATGAAGGTTGATATGCCATTAAACAAAGAAACCAAATCAAACCAACAGAGTTACCTAAGTTGATACGTAAAAGTGTTCAATATGTTAAGTAGTGCAAAATTTGAATACCGAAAGAGACAGAACTTGTCTACCTAAGTTTCACGTACAGGATCATCAGGATAATTATGACTAAAGAAAGTTGGCCTAAACAACATTTTATTGATAAAGCAGACACCAAAAAGAATTAAAAAATTAGCATAAAAATTTTTTCTTTTTTAAATATTATAAAAGCTCATAAGTGATGTACTCCTATGGACCCTGGGCAAAAGCAGGATGACCAGCACGAGCATACATTCAGCAGCTATGTGAGGATACGGGATGTAGCCCTGAAGACCTGCCAGAGGCGATGAATGATAGGGAAAAGTAGCGAGAGAGGGTCAGGGATATCCGTGCTAGTGGCACGACATGATGATGATGATGATATATATACACACATTATATATCTAGTCTGGTAGTATTGTGAGATATTGCAGGGGCACTATGGGTTAGTGGTAATGATACTTCGGCCCCAAAACCATGCCTGAACCCAGGGTCATCATCTGATGAAGACTTTATCATATTTACCAACCCCTCCGCTCAGGCAGGATATGACACAAGGTCAATTTTTAAGTAGAGTTTAACAGGTTTGAATTCAGAGTATTCCTTCTCCTAGACTAGTTGCCTCACCAAGGCTAAAGAAATCAGTCTGTCCTACTATTTAACCATAGCTGAAGGGAGAATAATTGAATTCATACCTTTCCCAAGGGTATTAGTGCTATGTGAAATGCAATCAGTCTCGTCCAAGATTTGAACTCGTGTTGCCGTGTCCATTTCCTACGATGATAACTATTACACCACGGGCACCTCTGATGAATACTTTATTGGAAGCAAAATTGCTATTTATGCAGCAGTTTTTGTATAAACTTTTACATACACATTCTATATATATATATATATATAGAGAGAGAGAGAGAGAGATCAAAGTTACAATAGTAAAAGACACAAAGACAACAGTACTTGGGGAGTGTCAGTTTCTTTCTTGTGTGATTATTAGATTTTTGCTCAGATGATTGCATCGACAACTACCACTAACTTTGATCTATCTCTATATATATCTGTTGGGCCTAGAATACTCCAACTGAAACCTTATGACTGCTTGATAAAAAAAAAAGACATAAGGGGATTACTCTATATTATTCATATTTCACTGTCCATAATTCGGACAACATTCTATATCAAATTATATGATGAATAGAAGACTTGTTCTTACCATTGATTTTAGCTAACTCAGCATACAAGATCTTACAGCTTTTCATTTAAAGAAGTACTTTATGACTTCTCTTTAGTATATAGGCATGGCTAATGTCAGCAGTCTTGTGCTTAACAATAATTATTACCATAATTATATGTGTATATCAAGAGCCAGTGCTAAGAAGTGTGGGGCCAAATTAGAAAATAGTTCATGGAGCCATCTAGTCTACAAAAAAAGAAGAGCAAGGCTCAATTAACAAACTGTTAGTGAGGGCCCTCTACCGTACAAAAAAGTAAGTGCAAGACCTAATTAAAAAATTGTTTGAGGGGACCCTCTACCCAACAAAATCATTGAAAAGTCAATGGTTTTTGTAATCATTTTGTATAAATAGCATCACCAAATTAGTCTCTCTTGTAAAATTGTTGACTATAGGTTTTAATTTTGAAAAACTTCTTTCACATGTGTGGGGTCCAATTAGAACAAATCAGTCTAGTTGGATGGTTGTTTTGTATTATGGCGTATATTGGTTTGGTTTCTTTGTTTAATGTCGGATTAAATTTCAAAGAATTCAGTTTAGTATAAATATCATCATCATCATATCGCGCTGGTAGCATGGATATCCCTGACCCTCTCTCGCCACTCCTCCCTATCGTTCATCGCCCTAGGTAGGTCTTCAGGACAACATCCCGTATTCTCACATAGCTGCTGAATGTATGTTCGTGCTGGTCGTCCTGCTTTTGCACGGCCATGTGTGGGGGTCCATAAGAGTACATCTCTTATGAGTTCGTCCCTGCTTTTTGTTTACAAATAGTTAAATGTCAAAACAGTTCTATTTCAAACAATTCAGTTTAGCATAAGTACACAGTTTCAATGTCAAAAACAGTACACAGTTCAGTTCTATTAAAAAACAGTTCTATTTCAAACAATTCAGTTTAGCATAAGTACAAAGTTTAGTTCTATTTGACCCATAGATAAGACCCTTTCAGGCGCCACCACTCTGGGCCACAGTGGACCTCGAAGTGATGGCAATGAAGGGGTACTACAACATTCCCCAAAGCTCCAGCATTACTGGAACCTTGTCATCAGATTGTTTAGTATCATATCCAGGACACTCGTTGGGAGGGGGGTCTTACCTGTCTGCAGAGATGCAGTCGGTGTATTCTACAGCCCCAGCTGACTGGGCAAACATTTATTTGGGTTAGAGGTATAACACTTTGGGGAATGCAGAATACCTCTTCATTGCCATCACTCCCATGTCCACTCTGGCCTGGAGTGGTAGCACCTGATAGGGTCCTATCTATGGATCAAATAGAACTAAACTTTGTACTTATGCTACACTGAATTGGTTGAGATGGGACTGTTTTGACATCTAAGCTGCGTCATCCCATCCCAAATATAGTGAAATGTAGTCAGAAAAAAACAATTGATTCCATAGTTCTTGTGTATAGTACGTATGTGGTACTATAGTTTCACGACACCTAGTTGGCCGCTGGTCTTGTGATTATCACATGTGTCGACTGGTCTTTCTCTGTTTCTTTCCACGCCCACGTTGCTTTCAGATCCGAGGAAAGAGAAGACGGATGTGGTCCAGTCGATGAAGGTTTGAATTCGTGTTGGAGAGAAAGAAAAGTTGCCAAGCAAATTTAGAAAAATGACGAAAAAAGCGTTTGTTATAAACAGTAACAAATGTTTATTTACCTTGAATATTTTTCATCAAACACCACGAACTGGGGGTGAAAGTAGTTGACTGGCGGAGTCTTAACTGCAATTAGGCAGTGTCAAAATGCAATGGCAACGGATTTGGTTCTTTAAGCGGTGAATTCCTGAACCAACTCAATTTTTCGCTTTGAGTGTCCTCTATTTATGGGCCCGAATCCCGAATAATCAGTTTCTGATTGGTCAGCCAATGGGGACTGCCGACCAATGGCTATAATCGTAACAATCCCCCCAGTTTGCCTCTGATTGGTTTAGCCAATCAGCCACAGTCATTGGGAGGGGCTACAAGGAGCAGTCTTGTGGTTGGTTGACCAATGATTTAGTGATTGTGCCAAACTTGGTGACACCAACCTAAATTGTCCGCCATCTTAAAAATACATTTTTTTGTTTATGCTTTGAAATCCGATGACTCTTTTGACAGGTCTTGCAGGTGTGCGGATATTTATTTTTAGGGGACAGATGAATAGGTCAACAAGTTCTGATCGGATCTCAAACTTTTTTGTAATTAATCACTTGGTGTTTATTTTATACACGATTCTCAAAAAATACTTGGACACCCAAAATGAATTTATTCTTAATAAAATACTTATTATCATGATTTAATTAAATCAATCATCATTCAATAAAATTAACTAATTTCCTTTAATTAATTTCGCCAGCCAACTCCTTGACACTTAAATGAAAGTGTCATACGTACCCCTAACTTTTGGGGTGAAAAATCTAGACAACTCGTTCATCTTATATACAATTATGGTATTAATTTTGACAAGTATTTTCTCTCATCTTTTTGATACTAGTCAAAATTAATAATACTAGACCTACAGGTGACATTATTATTTGTCGACTTTACCAAAGACTTCGATTTCATTCACAAAGGGAAGATGGAACAAATCCTATTAGCATACGGCCTACCAAAAGAAACCGTAGCAGCAATAACGATTCTCTATAGAAACACCAAAGTGAAAGTGTGTTCACCAGATGGAGACACAGAGTACTTCGACATTGTAGCAGGAGTACTACAAGGTGACACGCTAGCCCCATACCTCTTTTTCATCTGTCTAGACTATGTGCCTAGAACTTCAATTGATAAAATCAGAGTAAATGGCTTCGAGCTGAAAAAGAAAAGAAGCAGAAGGTACCCCGCAAAAACAATTACCGATGCCGACTACGCCGATGACAATTTAAGGTCAATTTTTTAGTAGAGTTTAACAGGTTTTAATTCAGAGTTTTCCTTCTCCTAGACTAGTTGCCAAACCAAGGCTAAAGAACCCAATCTGCCGACTATTTACCCATAGCTGGAGGAAGGATAATTGGATTCATACATTTCCTAAGGGTATTAGTGCTATGTGAAATGCAATCAGTCTCATCCAGGATTTGAACTTGCGTTACTATATCCATTTCCTACGACGATAACCATTACACCACTGGTATCTCCTAATTTGTTTAGCTATCCTTTTGGTACTACTATACACATGTAACCATGTACGTACATACATATATGTTACCCATGTTCACACAGACCTGTACTGATAAGCTTGCACCTTATCACTGACATCAGCATGCAACTAAAAAGGGTACCTCAGGGGCTCATTTTTTGGGGCATGCTGATGGGATCTGAGGCATTTTTAGGAATTTGTCTAGGCTACAGGCCTCACCAAGGCTGAAGAACCCAGTCTGCCCTACTATTTACCCATAGCTGGAGGGAGAATAATTGGATTTATACCTTTCCCAAGAGTATTAGTGCTATGTGAAATGCAATCAGTCTCGACTAGGATTTGAACTCGTGTCGCTGTGTTCATTTCCTACGACGATAACCATTACACCACGGGCACCTTTTATTAAAGAATCGTCTGCTTGTTTGGTTGTTTGGGTTTTATAGCAAATCAACCTTTGTAGATAATTAAATGCCAAATAAACAGTACTATTTCTAACAATTCAGTTAAGCTTAAGTATACAGTTAATTGTCAAAAAGATTTCTATTTCAAGCTACACAGTTTAGTCAAACAGTTCTAATTCAAACAATTCAATTCAGTGTAAATACCGTTTCAATGTCAAAAACAGTTCTATTCTAAACAATTCAGTTTAGCATAAGTATATAGTTTAAATTGCAAAATAGTTCTATTTCAAGCAATTCAGTTTAGCATAAGTACTCAGTTTAGTTCTATTTGACCCATAAGTAGGACCCTATCAGGTGCTACCACTCCAAGCCAGAGTGAATCTGAGAGAAATGACAATAAAGGGGTACTCTGTATTCCCCAAAGCTCCAGCATTACAGGAGCCTCACCCTCAGATTGTTTAGTGTCATAATCAGAACATTCGTTGGTGGTAGTGGAGGGAGTCTTACTCCTCAGCAGAGATGTAGTTGGTTTATTCTACAGCCCTAGCCGACTGGGCAAGAATTGTCTACTACTCTGTATTTACTAAGTTATACTACTAGGTTTGGTTGGTTGGGTTTTATGGCATATCAACCCTTGTAGGTTATTTAATGCCAAATCCATTTTCATGTAAATAATCTGTTCTATTTAAAACAATTTAGTTTAGCATAAGTACACAGTTTAATTGTCAAAAACATTTCTATTTCAAACTATTCAAGCAGTTATATGTAATCATTCAGTTAAGTGTAAATACAGTTTTTATGTCGAAAAACAGTTCTATTTGAAATAATTCAGTTAAGCATAAGCATGCAGTCTAAATGTAAGTACAGTTTATTTGTAAGAAACATTTCTACTTCCAGCTATTCAGTTTACTCAAACAATTCAGTTTAGCATAAGTATGCTGTTAGTTCTATTTAACCCATAGATAGGGCCCTATCAGGTGCGGCCATTCCAAGCCAGAGTGGACCTGGGAGCAATGGCAATAAAGGGGTACTCCGCATTCCCCAAATCTCCAGCATTGCTGGAACCTCACCATCGGATTGTTTAGTGTCATATCCAGGACACTCGTTGGAGGGGTCTTACCCCTCTGCAGAGAAGCAGTCTGCATATTCTACAGCCCCAACTGACTGGGTAATATACTACTAGGCATCTAGCCTCTGCCAAGGTTTATGCATATTCTTTCATCCGTTTGTCAACAGGTGTATTTTATTCCCTTCAGTTTTACCTTTCCCTAGCAGTTAATAAACCTATTGATACACCTTAACTTTGCTTCCGAGTCTTAATTGCTAAAATTTGTTTTGGTTCATGGTCAGGGATAATGCATAAGTTTCACCAAAAACAGACATGTCACCAGACATACGTCACCAGAGATGAAAAACTTTTGACTTGCTTTAGTTGTAAACTAGAGCAAGTCAAAAGTTTTTCAATAGTAGATGCTATTTTCCATAGATAGGCAATTGGTCATTTGGATATAGTAGTGAATAAAGGACCTATCTTCTAAAATCTGTCAGCAGTTCTATTTTGATTTGTATGAAGCTATCAAAAATCCTATCTCAGTGAAAATTGGTGAGTAGATATATCCATATTTGACCTATAAAATGTTCAAGTCTCTAGTAGAAAATGTAGAAAATATTATTTAAGTTGTTTGTAAATGCAGTGACAATCATTACAAAAATATATTTTTTTGAATTTGTTGTTGTATATTGTAAAGTGAGAGACACTTGTTGTATAACAGTTAATGTTGTTGGAAGTGGATTTGGCTACCCAAGTTCAAAACCTGGCCAAGGCTGTTTGCATTTCACGTAGCACTAATACTCTTGAGAAAGATATGAATCCAAGCATTCTCCCTCCAACTATGGGTAAAGAGTAGTATGAACTAATCTGCAGTACATATATCACACAACTGAAGAGACACCTGTTGTGGTTGATAGTATCATGCTAGTTGTTCCACTGACACATTGTGCATTGCTTCACTGTGTATGATCTGAAAGCTACACAGATGAATGCACAATGTAGTTGATTGGTTGGTTGGATTTTTTATGGCTTGTCAACATTTGTAGGTTATTTAACACCAAATCCATTTTTACATAAATAATCAGTTCTATTTCAAACAATTCAGTTGAGCATGAGTGCACAGTTTAATTGTCAAAAACATTTCTATTTCAAACTATTCAGTTTATTCAGTTTAGTATAAGTATAGATTTTGTTTACACACAGTTAAATATCAAAGCAGTTCTATATATAACAATTCAGTTTAGTGTAAGTACAGTTTCAGTATCCATATCTACCAACTCCTCCACTCGGGCAGGATATGACACAAAGTCAATTTTTAAGTGGAGTTTAACAGGTTTGAATTCAGAGTTTTCCTTCTCCTAGACTAGTTGGCTCACCAAGGCTGAAGAAACCAATCTGGAGGGAGAATAATTGGATTCATACCTTTCCCAAGGGTATTAGTACTATGTGAAATGCAATCAGTCTCGTCCAGGATTTGAACTTGTGTCGCCGTGTCCATTTCCTACGACAATAACCATTACACCACAGTTTCAGTATCAAAAACAGTTGCATTTCAAACAATTCAGTTCAGCATAAGTTTAGTTCTATTTAACCCATAGTTAGGGCCCTATCAGGTGCTACCATTCCGAGCCAGAGTGGACCTGGGAGCAATGGCAATGAAGGGGTGCTCCGCATTCCCCAAAGTCCCAGCATCACTGGAACCTCACCATCAGATTGTTTAGTGTCATATCCAGGACACTTGTTGGGGAGAAGGGGAGTCTTACTCCTCTGCAGAAAAGCAGTCGGTGTATTCTACAGCCCCAGCCGACTGGGCAAATGATTCGTAAGACAATAGTTTGTACATAACATTACTTTTTAACAAGCCAGAGTTCATTTGTTTGCACAAAATTAAATTGTTTCAAGTACTGTTATTCAACTAATCATTTTATTTCCAATTAATTACTTGTTTGCATACAGTTAAAAGCTTAAGTATTGCTAACACTAACAATTCTAAATGGTTTAAAGTATTTCTATCTAACACTAATAATTCAATTGTGCACAGTGTCATGTATTGGTAGTTATTGTTTGTACTCTGGTAAATGTTTTCAAGTATTACTATTTAACACAATTCTATTTAATATTAATCCTAGTAAATGATTGAAAAGCTCTACTTGACCCCTAGATGGGACCTTAACAAGTACTACCACTCCAGGTCAGAGTACTTGATTTTTATGGCCTATCAGCCCTTGTATTTAATTTAATACCAAATCTTTTATACATATAAGATTTGTAAACGAATAGTTTGTAAGTGACATTTTTAAATGAGTCAGAGCTCATTTGTTTGCACACCACACAGTTAAATAGTTTCAAGTTTTGCTAGTATTAGTAGTTCTATTTAAATTTCAGTTAAATAGTTATAAATTGAATTACCATGACCAGAAAATCTGGCAAACACTTGCATACAACATATGGAACCACTGGACAGCTTTTTCAACCTTATTAGGTCCCCTTAGCAGTGTATACAGTGATCTCCCCCACTGGAGATCAAACAAGCAACCACAGATTACAGAGCCAAAACTCTATCACTGATTACTGGTTCACATTGCACACAAGCAATCATATTTACCCAACCCTCCGCTAAGCAATGCTAAATCAACTAGTCATGGTAATTGCACGGCCAATTAACTTGATGTGTCTTGGAAGTAACATCCATACTCTTAAAGAGGACACAGTCACCTCCAGGGTTACATCTTCCTATAAGGATTAGAGATATACGCATCCATGTAACCATAACCTCATGGGCATTTCTCTATAAATGAATGTTTATGTGCAAGTTAAATGATTTCAAACACTGCTATCCAGTACAAATTCAATATTAATCATTAGTTTGAACACAGTTAAATGATCTAAATGATTAAAAAGTTCTATAAAGATGGGAATTTAACAGATACTAACACGCTGGGTCAGAGTGGACCTGGGAGTAATGAAAATGATAGGATAGTCCACATTTCTCAAAACTCCAGGACTGGTTTATTGTTATATCCAGGTAACTCATTGGGAGATCTTACCCAGCTGCAACTGGGCTTTAGAGCAATCATAATGAAGGACTACTCCACATTCCCCAAAGATCTAGGACTGGTTTAGTGCTATATTCTGGTATCTCATTGGAAGATCTTACTCCTTAGCAACTGGGCTTTAGAGCAATCATAATGAAGGGCTACTCCACATTCCCCAAAGCTCCAGGACTGGTTTAGTGCTATATCCTGGTATCTCATTGGGAGATCTTACTCCTCAGCAACTGGGCTTAAGAATAATCATAATGAAGGGCTACTCCATATTCCCCTGGGGGGTGTCCTCGTGGTGTAATGGTTAAAGCAATGGTCTGCGGAAACGTAGTACACGAGTTCGTACTCCAGTCGCGCTATTACTTTCACTTTTGGGCAAATACCCTTGGGAAAGGTATGAACCCCCTTATCCTCCCAGCTATGGGTTAAATAGTACCACTACTGTTCTTCTAGGAGAATGGCTTTGGCATTAAATAACCTAAAAAGAGTTGATATGCCATTAAACAAAGAAACCAAACCATCCATATTCCCCAAAGCTCCAGGACTGGTTTAGTGTTATATCCAGGTAACACATTGGGAGATCTCACCCTGCTGCAACTGGACTTTAGAGCAATCATAATGAAGGGCGACTCCACATTCCCCAAAGCTCCAGGACTGGTTTTGTGCTATATCCTGGTATCTCATTGGGAGATCTTACTCCTCAGCAACTGAGCTTAAGAATAATCATAATGCAGGGCTACTCCATATTCCCCAAAACACCAGGACTGGTTTAGTGTTATATCCAGGTAACTCATTGGGAAATCTTAACCCTCTGCAACTGGGCTTGAGAATAATCATAATGAAGGGTTCCTCCACATTTCTCAAGAGTATTAGTGTTATGTGAAATGCAAATAGCCTTGGCTAGGATTTGAACTTGGGTAGCCAATTCCACTTCCAACAACATTAACTATTATACAACAAGTGTCTCTCACTTTACAATATACAACAACAAATTCAAAAAAATGTATTTTTGTAATGATTGTCACTGCATTTACAAACAACTTAAATAATATCTTATACATTTTCTACTAGAGACTTGAACATTTTATAGGTCAATACCCTTCTGCAAGTGGGCAGGGCTCGTTCTTTGCGGAGAACACCCCGGGGCCTGTTCTGGACTTCGGTCTGGAGCGTGGCTCTGCAAAAGGAACAATGGCACACTTGGGGCCTTTAGGCACCTAGTTTCGACTAGGCTACCCTCGGGTGGTTGAGCTGCACTTTTGTCTTCTTTTGTAACCCATGTATGGCACTAGACCTCGCGTCTAGTTTAAGCCGTAAACTGGCATATGTGACTGGATCCACATTTGGGTTCGTGAAACTGCTTGCCTCATTAGGCTCACATTGCACTAAGTGAGCCGATCAGCAGCATAGACCAGCAGGGTTCAAGTCTCGGCTCGTTCCCGACCACCCCCTCCCTTTATCCCCACTTTAATCGGCCTTCGGGCTTTTGATCTTGTGTCAAGTCTTGTCTGGTGGGAGGCAGCGACAAATAACACCCTTCTGCAAGTGGGCTTTAGAGTAATCCTAAAGAAGGGATACTCCATATTCCCCAAAACTTCAGGACTAAAGTCTCATGCAGTTTAATGTCATACCCAAGACAGCAAAATTTTTGTCTCATCCTAGTAGAAATAAGACTATACAAGAGATACTTTAATTAAAAAGTAAGTAAATTCATACCTTTCCATTTAAATTATTTCTCTACAAATGATCTTTTATATGCAAGTACTTGTCTTTACATTGTTTTGAATAAATTAAACACATCATACCTGTCTGCATCCCACCGTGTAAAATATCCAATTGGGAAAGGTGGTTCTCTTTGGTAGCCCAAAATTTGGGGGTCAGACACTAACAGCAATACCATGTCACCATCAAATCTGAGAAAAAAATAGGAGGAAAATTCTGTCAGTTGTCTACATAAGTAAAATATAAAAGGAGTTAAATATTTTATACAGGATGTCTCTAAAATCATAAATACACTTTGATTTACTTTTTTTTTTTTTTTTTTTTTTTTTTTTTAAATAGAGGAATTATATATTATGAATTGAATTAACATGATCAGAAATTTCTCTATTAAAAAATTTAAAAAAAATTTATTTCTATTTCCTTGCACATGAGGTTATGACTACGTGTATCTTCAATCCTCTTGGGAAGACATAGCCCTGGAGGAGACCATGTCCTCTGTAAGAGTATGGTTTCGGTTTGGTTTTGGTTTCTTTGTTTAATGGCATATCAACCTTCGTGGGTTATTTAATGCCAAAGCCATTCTCCTAGAAGAACAGTGGTGGTGCTATTTAACCCATAGCTGTGAGGATAACTGTAAGAGTATGGATGTTACTTCCAAGACACATCATCTTAATTGGCCATGCATTTACCATGACTAGTTAATTTGGCATTGCTTGTCTACAATGTGGACCAGTGGCTCAGTGATAGAGTTTTGGGTCTGCATTCTGTGATCGCTAGTTCAATGTCCAGTGGGAGAGATCACAGTATATACTGCTGATGAGACCTAATAAGGTCAAAACCTCTAACCAATGGTTTCATATGTCACACGCAGTGCTTGGCAAATTTTCTGGTCATGGTAATTCGATTTATAACACTTTGATTTATTATCAATAAAATGTTTATCAAGATATATTTAAGTTTTATAATTCAAGAAGACAAATATAGAATATTTTAAGGTAACACAGATGTTTGAACTAATTACCATTCTTCTCCAGACACTTTGGATATTTGGAAAAGACGGATTTACTAACATCGCTTGAGTTATTGCAGGCGTTCAAAATTGATGACCATTCTGTTTAAGGTACTGCTGATAATGTGAAGACTTTGAATAGCAAATTTCATGAATTCTTTCAATTGGTATTTGGGAACATTCTGTTTCAATAACTTCTCTCAACTTATTGATTTTTACAAGTTTTGCACTATGAAGTTAAATAGTTCAATTAAATCCCACAATTGCACCTACTGAGCACTCTAGAACCCACATGCTACTATTAAATACCATGTAAACTTACTAGGGGTTACAGTATGGTGATGATTACCAGGGATTACAGCATGGTATGAATTACCAGGAATTACATTATGGTGTGGATTACCAGGGGTTACAGTGTGATGTGGATTACTAGGGGTTACAGCGTGATGCGGATTATTAGAGGTTACAGTATGGTAATGATTATCAGGAGTTACAGTGTGGTATGGATTACCAGGGTTACAGCATGATGTAGATTACTAGGGATTACAGCGTGATGTGGATTACTAGGGGTTACAGCGTGATGCGGATTATTAGAGGTTACAGTATGGTAATGATTATCAGGAGTTACAGTGTGGTATGGATTACCAGGGTTACAGCATGATGTAGATTACTAGGGATTACAGCGTGATGTGGATTACTAGGGGTTACAGCGTGATGCGGATTATTAGAGGTTACAGTATGGTAATGATTATCAGGAGTTACAGTGTGGTATGGATTACCAGGGTTACAGCATGATGTAGATTATTAGGGATTACAGAGTGATGTGGATTACTAGGGATTACAGTGTGATGTGGATTACTAGGGGTTACAGCGTGATGCGGATTACTAGGGGTTACAGCGTGATGTGGATTACTAGGGGTTACAGTATGGTAATGATTATCAGGAGTTACAGTGTGGTATGGATTACCAGGGTTACAGCATGATGTGGATTACTAGGGGTTACAGCGTGATGCGGATTATTAGAGGTTACAGTATGGTAATGATTATCAGGAGTTACAGTGTGGTATGGATTACCAGGGTTACAGCATGATGTAGATTACTAGGGATTACAGTGTGATGTGGATTACTAGGGATTACAGTGTGATGTGGATTACTAGGGATTACAGTGTGATGTGGATTACTAGGGATTACAGTGTGATGTGGATTACTAGGGATTACAGTGTGATGTGGATAATCAGAATTAGGTATAGTTGGACCATTCTTTTTCAAAAAAAAAAAAATCACTAGTCAAAGTGTGTGTACATTTTTTTGAGACACCTGGCATATATTATCTATTGTAAAAAATCTAAAGTAAGATAATAACTCACAACTGTGAGTTTCACATCTTCAATCATCAGGTGAGCTGGTAATCTGCATGTCTGACATAACAGAATTACTGAACTCTTCTTTCAAATTCTCCAGGCAACAAGCACAACCATTGAAATGTATTGTGTTCCTAGGTGGGGGGTCACATGACTAGGAAAAGTAAATATATAAATCATTCAAACAGAAGTCTGGGTGTAGCATTGTATTTTACTGCATAGTAGTACAGTATTGCGTAAGTTGTCATTATTCAATTTGATATTTGGTATTGTACAAGAGTGAAACATTATAAAGGGTCGGCGAAAAATACACTCAGAACAAAATATAATAGAAGGAATCGTTTAAAGTTATACATGGACTACAGAGGAAAAATATGTACCCTACAAGTAATAATTGAAATATTCAGTGGAGTACAAGGAAAAATGGACAAACTGAAATCAATTATGGCTCAAATGTTGGAACTGCAAAAACAACAACAGGAACTACAGTTACAACAACAAAGACCAACTGGAACACGGATCTCCTGACAACAAATACGACCATTGAAATGGATTGTGCTCCTGGGTGTCACATGATGAGGAACAATAAATATATAAATCATTCAAACAGAAGTCTGGGTGTAGTATTGTATTTTACTGTGTATTAGTACAGTATTACGTATGCAGTCATTATTCAATTCGGTATTCGGCATTGTATATGAGAGTGAAACATAATAAAGAGTCAGTGCAGAGGTGTAGTCAGTGTATTCTACAGCCCCAGCCGACTGAGCAAGGCATCACTTGTGTGCAATGTTAACCAGTACCTCAGTGATAGAGTTTAGGGTCAGCATTCTGTGGTTGCTAGTTCAATCTCCAGTGGAGGAGATCACTGCCGATGAGACCTAAGGTTGAAATAGCTGTCCAGTGGTCCTGTATGTCGCAATCTCAAGCATCAAACCTCAGATGATTTATAGAAAGCCTTTGACTGGAAAAGTCTAAGAGAAGGTACTCTGAAAGAAACCCTGCCATTTGCATGGTCAGTAGTTATCTTGGTATGCTTGTCACTGGGCTGTAGTTATGGAGACCCAGAGAGTGACATTATCGTACAAGCATATGTCACTATAATCTAACAACATACAGATATCTTACTACTCTATCATCCATCTTATATATTATTCATAAGTTAAATTAATCAGGATGTTTGAGTTGTAATTTTGGTGGTAAAGACAGTTATCATCTGTCAAGATGTGGCAGTCATCATCGTAATCATAAGCTTTCTAGTCTCAAATAAATTACTGAATAAAAGATTGGGGTTGGTAGCAAGATGTTACCATGACAGTAAATATTTACTTAGCAATTTGGTATCAGACTAAGCCATGTGACTTATGCCATCCACAACATAGTCACTTGACTCAAAAAGAATTTAAAAAGAAAGGTACAATAATTCATTAGAGATTGAACTAGCAACCACTGAATGCAGACCCTAAACACTATCACTGAGCTACTGGTTCATATTGCACACAAGCGATGCCTTGCCCAGTCGGCTGGGGCTGTAGAATACACTGACTGCACCTCTGCAGAGGGGTAAGATCCCCCCAATGAGTGTCCTAGATGTGACACTAAACAATCTGATGGTGAGATTCCAGTAATCCTGGGGCTTTGGGAAATACAAAGCACCCCTTCATTGTCATTGTTCCCCAGGTCCACTCTGGCTAGGAATGGTAGCACTTGATAGGGCCCTATCTATGGGTTAAATAGATGCTAAACTGAATAGCTTGAAATAGAAATGTTTTTGGACAATTGAACCGTACTTACATTTAAACTGCATGCTTATGCTAAACTGAATTATTTTTTATATCAAATGTGTGGATAACCAGATCACCTGAGGATCATAGCCATGAAACTCAGTCATGGGTCTTTATACTGTCTTACATTCTTTATAATCAACAATATATTCTGATTGCTTAATGTTTTTGTGTATTCATATTTACCAACCCTTCCGCTCGGGCAGGATATGACACAAGGTCAATTTTTTAAGTGGAGTTTCCTAGACTAGCTGCCTCACCAAGGCTGAAGAAATCAGTCTGCCCTACTATTTACCCGTAGCTGGAGGGAGAATAATTGGATTCATACCTTTCCCAAGGGTATTAGTGCTATGTGAAATGCAGTCAGTCTTGTCCAGGATTTGAACTCGTGTTCATTTCTTACGACAATACGGGCACCTCCTTTGTGTATTGAGCACTATTTACAATTTAGAGGCACTTTTGGCATTAAATCTTAACCATTACAAAATATATATATATATATATATATATACACTTAAAATCAAATTAAAAAGAAATTAAAAATGCTAACATCAAGGATTATGGTGTCACATCATGTTTCATGCAACTGTCATTATAATTTTCAGAAATGCATTGAAAATTAGGATGAAAGGGATAGTCAGTGGTCAGGAATTAGCAGAAACATTACAAATAGTATGTCAAATATAAATGCATAACTAATGATTTTATGATATAAATACACTGAAAATTAGGGAGAAAGGGATTGTCAGTGGTCAGGAATTAATGCAAGGATTACTGATAGAAGAGAGCTACAATATATAGTATGTAAATACATTGTAAATGATTTAACAATAGAAATGCATTGAAAATCAGAAAGAAAGGGATTGTTAGTGGTGAAAATTGATTGCAAGCATTACTGATAAAATATAGCTATTATATGTAGAATATAAATGTCTCGCTAATGATTTTATTATAGAAATGCAGTGTCAGTGGTCAGGAATCAATACATGAATTACTGATTGGTTGGTTTGGTTTGTTGGGTATTATGGCATATCAACCTTTGTAGGTTATTTAATGCCAAATCCATTTTCATGTAAATAATCTGTTCTATTTAAAACAATTCAGTTTAGCATAAGTACACGGTTGAATTGTCAAAAACATTTCCATTTCAAACTATTCAAGCAGTTATATGTAATAATTCAGTTAAGTGTAAATACAGTTTTAATGTCGAAAAACAGTTCTATTTCAAATTAAGCATAAGCACACAGTTTAAATGCAAGTACGGTTTAATTGTCAAAAACATTTCTATTTCAAGCTATTCAGTTTACTCAAACAATTCAGTTTAGCATAAGTATGCTGTTAGTTCTATTTAATCTATAGATAGGGCCCTATCAGGTGCTACCACTCCGGGCCAGAGTGGACCAGAGAGTGATGGCAATAAAGGGGTACTCCACATTCCCCAAAGCTCCAGCATTGCTAGAACCTCACCATCAGATTGTTTAGTGTCATATCCAGGACACTTGTTTGGGGGGGGGTCTTACCCCTCTGCAGAGAAGCAGTTGGTGTATTCTACAGCCCCAGCCAACTGGGCAAATGAATTACTGATAAAATATGGCTATTATATGTAGAATGTAAATGTACTGGTAATAATTATAAAAATATATAATTTAAATAGAAATGCACTGAAAATCATGAAGAAAGTGATGGTCAGTGATCAGGAATTGATGCAAGCATTACTGATAGAATATGATTCTGGGTAGAGTGTTCGCCAATGGTCCGGGAGACCTGGGTTCAATCCCAGGTCGCGTCATACCAAATGGTGCTTGATACCTCCTTGCTTAACACTCAGCAATATAAGGTACATATCAAGGGTAAAGTGGAGAAATCCAGGGAAAGGAGTAGTGCCCTCCCCTACACCTCAGTGTAGTAACTATTGAAAAGGGAGCCTTCTGGTCGCCCTCGACTACAGTCGCCAACTTTACTTACTATGTATGATGTAAATTGCTACTGTTTTTACTATAGAAATGCATTGTTAAGGATTTGATTATAGAAATATATTGAAAATTAGAAAGGGATTGTCAGTGGTCAGGAATTGATGCAAGCATTACTCATAGAATATGTATGATAAAATAGTCATTATGGTACTTCCAAAACTGGACAACAGAGAAACATAAAACATAAAAAGATAATGCTCTTTTTAACATGGGGTGGAAAGCTCTTATATTTCATTTCTATTTTCTATTTTTCTCTTCCTTATTTCATATAGGTTAGGTTGGGTTTTATGGCATATCAACAATTGTAGGTCATTTAATGCCAAATCCTGTTTATGCATATATATCAAATATATATATGATTTGTGAATACATTTTGTAGATAACATTTAGATAACAGCATTTTTTTTTTTTTTTTTTTACATACAATTAACTGGTTCCAACTATTGCTATATATCAGTCACAATTTAACATCAGTAATTTGTTTGCATACAGTTTGCTCTATTTGACTCATAGTTAGGATCCTATCAGTTGGTTGGTTGTTTGGGTTTTATGGCATATCAACCTTTGTAGGTTATTTAACGCCAAATCCATTTTTATGAAAATAGTTCTATTTCAAACAATTCTAAGTACACAGTTTAAATGCAAGTCCAGTTTAATTGTGAAATGCATTTCTATTTAAAGCTATTCAGTTTAGTCAAGCAGTTCTAATTCAGGTAATTCAGTTTAGTATAAGTACAGTTCAGTTAAATGTCAAAACAGTTCTATATTAAACAAATCAATTTAGTGTAAGTACATTTTCAATCTAAAAAACAGTTCCATTTCAAACAATTCAGTTTAGCATAAGTATGCAGTTTAAATGTAAGTATGGTTTAATTGTCAAAAGCATTTCTATTTCAAGCTATTCAGTTTAGTCAAACAGTTCTATTTCAAATAATTCAGTTTCGTATAAGTATGCAGTTAGTTTTATTTAACCCATAGATAGGGCCCTATCAGTTGCTACCATTCCCGGCCAGAGTAGACCTGGGAGCGATGGCAATAAAGGGGTACTCCACATTCCCCAAAGCTCCAACCTTACTGGAACCTCACCATCAGATTGTTTAGTGTCATATCAGGACACTCGTCGGGGGGAGAGGAGGTCTTACCCCTCTACAGAGGTGCAGTTGGTATATTCTACAGCCCCAGCTGACTGGGCAAGGACCCTATCCGGTACTACCACTCCGAATCAGAGTGGACTTGGGAGTAAAAATGAAGGGGTACTCCACATTCCCCAAATCTCCAAGGCTGAAATCCTGCCATCAGATGGTTTAATGTCATATCCAAGTCACTCATTGGGAGGGAGTCTTACATCTCCGCAGAGATGCAGTTGGTGTATTCCACAGCCCCAGCCTCACTTTATATAGAGATACTTGTATTCACACGTATGTGTACGAGTGTGTATATATATATATATATATATATATATATATATATATACACACACACACACACTGATGAATCAAAATGTGAAGTCTGCCTGAAAAATGTGCCCAAAAATCAGACCTCATCACATTAATTATGAACTCTACAAGACCTTTAAAATTTGGTCAACAGTCTGGTGCCAGAACATTAACAACAGCACATACAATTGTTCCAATTATGTGATGGACACTCTGGAAATCATAGACATAAGCTCCCCACAACCAATTGGGATATTCTTCTACATTGATGTTGCTTCCTCAGATCAAGCACTGTGTTTAATTTCGATTGAATTGCCTTGTGCTAACTTCATCTAACAAATCAATTTAGTGTAAGTACATTTTCAATCTAAAAAACAGTTCCATTTCAAACAATTCAGTTTAGCATAAGTATGCAGTTTAAATGTAAAGACAGTTTAATTGTCAAAAACCTTTCTATTTCAAGCTATTCAATTTAGTCAAACAGTTCCAATTCAAACAATCCAGTTTAGCATAAGTATGCAGTTAGTTTTATTTAACCCAGAGGTACAACCCTTATCAGGTGCTACCACTTTGGGCCAGAGTGGGCCCGGGAGCAATCACAATAAAGGGGTACTCTGTATTCCCCAAAGCTCCAGCATTACTGGAACCTCACCATCAGATTGTTTAGTGTCATATCAGGACACTCATTGGGAAGGGGTCTTACCCCTCTGCAGAGAAGCAGTCGGTGTATTCTACAACCCCAGCTGACTGGGCAACACACAGAGTTAAATGTCAAAACAGTTTTATTTCAAATAATTCAGTTTAGCATAAGTCAGAGTTTAGAAGTCAAAACAGTTCTATTTCAAGCAGTTCAGTTTAGCATAAGTACGCAGTTTAAATGCAAAAAACAGTAAAGTCAAGAAACCATGGTTTAGCTCTATTTAACCCATAGACAGGACCCTTATCAGATGTTACCACTCATTGGGGGGGGGTGTAATCTACAGCCCCAGCCAACTGGGCAAGATTTATATGTAATAAAATTGGAAATCATACTTTCTTGCTTAAATATCTCTATTTTTTTTTTTGTTACGTGAAATTTCCATGGATCCTGCTAGTACCTCATAAATGCATAACGGGTTGAACGTACTCATAAATTTCAAGAGGGTCAGCTAAAAAGTTCATAGGCAGACCAAGATACTCTCATGGAATGTGACCAAATGAAGTATTTTTCCCTCTTGCAGTCTTCATACTTCTTTCATTGATGTTGCAGTGTTTGGATCTCATTGGTAAAAAAAAATCATCAACAGCAGATACGTGGTGCATTCAAAAACTACTAGACTTTTTTTGGACAGGCATTTAAAATTGTCGTAGACTCTTGAAAATTAACTATGTTATTGCTATACATCTTATGAGATGACTGACCAATTCTTAGGATTTCAGGTTTAAATGAACAGCGACAGCAGTAATTAGAATACACCCTACAAAAGCCTGATTGTCACAGCTGGTGAATTTCAAAAATGCAATCTGGATGTGAGGACATTTTGGAAGAACGATATGCAATAAAATTCTGTTTTAAACTTGGAAAAAATGCCAAAGAAATGTATGGAATGCTTCAGACTACTTTTCGACCATCTTGCATAAATTGAGCATCAGTTTTTGAGTGGCATAAGAGATTCAAGGAAGGCAGGGAGTCTGTGAGGGATGATGAGAGGTGTGGGAGGAGTAAGCAAGTCAATACACCAGAGTTGATTGGCCAAAGGGTTAGGGTTAGGGTTACTAGGTTGAGGTTTTAAGGGAGTTCACGAAGAGATTCCTAGGGAAGAGGCCAGCACTCTTCAAATCAGATCAGTGGCATTTCCACCAGGACAATGCACCAGTCCACGATTCCATCCTTGTCACAGACTATTTTGCCAAGATGGGCATCAAGACAGTTCCTCAGCCTCCCTACAATCCAGACCTTGCTCTCAGTGACTTTTGATTATTCCCTAAGCTCAGAGGCTGTCGTTATGAGACAATTGAGGAGATGAAAGAGGCAGTGACGAAGGTCATTGACACACTCAGACAAGAGGACTTCGATGGGGCCTTCCAGAAGTTGTTGGAATGGTACAAGTGCATTGCAGCCAGAAGAGATTACTTCGAAGGGAAGTAGAGTTTCATGTGTTTACTATCAATAAAAGTGCCCATACAAAAAAAGTCTGGAAACTTATTTAATGATCCTTGTATGACATGAAAATATAAACTAAAACAGCAGTTTTCAAACTTCTTGAAGGCAGGACCCATTTCTCTTTCAGGGTCTATGATCATAGACCCCATATAAATAAAGATGAAATCTAACAAAAATATTTAATGAAAATCAGATCCAATATTTGTACTGAGTAATAACATTTAGTGAAAGGTATGTGCTTGCCCACTGGAACACAGTTCGAAAACCACTGAACTAGTGTAGTTATGAGAAAATGGTTATGTATTTCTGTTTTATTGTTGCAACTTTTAAGAGACACAATTTATTTTTATATTTGTTCAACTGAAACCAGATTAATCGAACTGGTTGGTTGGTTGGTTGGTGTTTTGTGGGTTGCTTGTATTATATGGCGTAATAATTCTATTTAATGTTAATCATTTGTTTACGCACAGTTAAATGGTTTCAGGTAGAATAAATGATAGAATAGTTCTATTTGACCAATAGATGGGTTGCTTGTATTATATGGTATAATAATTCTATTTAATGTTAATCATTTGTTTGCGCACAGTTAAATGGTTTCAGGTAGAATAAATGATAGAATAGTTCTATTTGACCCATAGATGGGTTGCTTGTATTATATGGCGTAATAATTCTATTTAATGTTAATCATTTGTTTGCGCACAGTTAAATGGTTTCAGGTATAATAAATGATAGAATAGTTCTATTTGACCCATAGATGGGTTGCTTGTATTATATGGCATAATAATTCTATTTAATGTTTATCATTTGTTTGTGCACAGTTAAATGGTTTCAGGTAGAATAAATGAAAGAAGAGTTCTATTTGACCCATAGATGGGACCCTAACTGGTACTACCACTCTAGGTCAGAGTGGACCTGGGAGTAATAACAATGAAGGAGTACTCCACATTCCCCAATACTTCAGGATTAGTCTCACTATCAGATAAAATTTAGTATCATACCCATGGAATTTGTTTGTGAGAGTCTTACTCCTCTGTAGAGAGGTAGTTAGTGCATTCTAAAGCCACAGCTGACTGGGTAGCTGCTTCTGCCGGACAATGGTATGCAAAAAAAAATTAAAGAAATTTTTAAGACAAATATTCAAAAGGTCAGATTAAAAAGACCAAATTGTAACACACCTTTCATCAAGAGGTACGATCGGCCACCGCATATACTGCCAAAAATGCATCACATACTCATTACCAACGATCAGGACAAACAACGAGAGGAAGAGGAAACTTTTACTGGTGAATTTTCTGACAAGATGAGAGAAATATTTTCGCCCTTTTACACCCATTTGTGATAACCATGCTGAAAAGAGAAAACAAAAAAAATTAGGGTTCAAAAAAACTAACATTATGCTAAAATTTTTTTAATTTCATTTGTACAAAAGTGAGTCAAAAGTTTTGCAATATTTCAAGCTACTATCTATATAACGAACAAATAATGTATCCATTATAAAATACTTGGTTGGTTGTGTTTTATGGCATATCAACCATTGAAGGTTATTTAATACCAAATCCTCTTTATACATATATATTAAATATATATGATTTGGTTTGGTTGAATTTTATGGTATATCAACCATTGAAGGTTATTTAATGCCAAATCATCTTTATACATATATATCAAATATATATGATTTGGTTTGGTTGAATTTTATGGTATATCAACCATTGAATGTTATTTAATGCCAAATCATCTTTATACATATATATTAAATATATATGATTTGGTTTGGTTGAATTTTATGGTATATCAACCATTGAAGGTTATTTAATGCCAAATCATCTTTATACATATATATTAAATATATATGATTTGGTTTGGTTGAATTTTATGGTATATCAACCATTGAAGGTTATTTAATGCCAAATCATCTTTATACATATATATTAAATATATATGATTTGGTTTGGTTGAATTTTATGGTATATCAAGCCTTGTAGGTTATTTAATACCAAATCATCTTTATACATATATATCAAGTATATATGTTTGTTTTGGTTGGGTCTTATGGCATATCAACCTTTGTGGGTTATTTAATTCCAAATCTTGTTTATATATTATATATATTATTTGTAAGTAAAAAGTTTGTTAGTACCATTATTTTTAAACAGGCCAGAAATCATTTGTTTGCATGCAGTTAAATGGTTTTAACTATCGCTATTTAACACTAATAATTATATTTAACATTATTCATTCATTGACACACAGTTAAATGGTTTCAAGTACTGTAAATGATAGAATATTTCTACCTGACCCATAGATTGGACCCTAACAAGTACTACCACTCCAGGTCAGAGTGGACCTATGAGTAATGTCAATGAAATGATCCTCTAGATTCCTCAAAAGCTCCAGGACTGGAGCCTAACTACCACATGGTTTAGTTTCATATCCAAAACACTCATTGGGGGGGGGTCTCATCTCTCTGCAGGGATGCTGTTTGCATATTCTACGGCCCCAGCTAACTGGGCTGTCTGATATAAGAGAGCATGCTTGTAGAGTAAAACCAATGTAGGTTGTGAAAACATTACGATGGATTGAAATGATAAAATCAGATTTGATTGGTTGGTTCGGTTTTACGGCATATCAACCTTTGTAGGTTATTTAACGCCAAATCCATTTTACTACAAATAATCAGTCCTATTTCAAACAATTAAGTTTAGCAGGAGTACACAGTCTAATTGTCAAAAACATTTCTATTTCAAGCTATTCAGTTTATTCAAACAGAGCTAATTCAGTTTAGTATAAGCACAATATTTTCTATATTAAACAATTCAGTTTAGTGTTAGTACAGTTTCAATGTCAAAAACAGTTCCATTTCAAACAATTCAGTTTAGCATAAACATGCAGTTTAAATGTAAGTACAGTTTAATTGTCAAAAACATAAGTATACAGTTCGATTTAACCCATAAATATAACCCTTATCAAGTGCTACCACTCGGGGCCAGAGTGGACCTGGGAGCAATGGCAATGAAGGGGTACTCTGTATTCCCCAAAGCTCCAGCATCACTGGAAACTCACCATCAGATTGTTTAGTGTCATATCCAGGACACACATTGGAGGGGGGATCCTTACCCCTTTGCAGAGATCCAGTCGGTGTATTCTACAGCCCCAGCTGACTTGACAATACACAGAGTTAAATGTCAAAACAGTTTTATTTCAGATAATTCAGTTTAGCATAAGTACACAGTTTAGGTCAAAACAGTCCTATTTTAAACAATTCAGTTTAGTGTAAATATGCAGTTTAAATGCAAAAAACAGTAAAGTCAAGAAACCACAGTTTAGTTCTAACACATAGATATAGACCTGGGAGCAATGGCAATGAAGGGGTGGTCCACATTCCCCAAAGCTCCAGCATCACTGGAACCTCACCATCTGATTGTTTAGTGTCATATACAGGACACTCATTGGGAGGGGGTCTTACCCTTTTACAGAGAAGCAGTCGGTGTATTCTACAGCCCCAGCTGATTGGGCAAATCAGATTTAAATAAAAACATATAATGCAACAGCCTACCACCTGAGCACTTCACTGCATAATGATGTCACAAACCAAGCTGCTCAGTTCTGTAGGTGTTAGTCTGTTGTAACCTAACAAAAAGGTTATTGAATGAGAAATAACCAAAACAGAAGTTGGAAATGAAATGGAAATCTTTATAACATTAACAAAATACAATACTTGCCAGTGACGTGAAGGTAACCGCTGCTAGTGGTGACTACTTACTTAGTATATTTTCACCCCCTCACAGTAGTGTCTAACATATTTATGAGGAATTGGACATACCCATTAATGTTCACAGGTAGGATATATAACAAAGATGCGTAAACTGCAAAGTGGAGTAAGAAAAGAAAATGAAGCCATGACTTTAAAGACACTTTCATATACCATCTTCATCATTCGTTTTATCATATTTACCCAACCCCTCCGCTCAGGCAGGATATGACACAAGGTCAATTTTTTAAGCGGAGTTTAACAGGTTTGAATTCAGAGTTTTCCTTCTAGACTAGTTGCCTTACCAAGGCTGAAGAACCTAGTCTGCCCTACTATTTACCCATAGCTGGAGGGAGAATTATTGGATTCATACCTTTCCAAAGGGTATTAGTGCTATGTGAAATGCAATCAGTCTCGTCCAGGATTTGAACTTGTGTCCATTTCCTACAACGATAACCATTACACCATAGGCACCTCATCATTCGTTTTATTGTCATCTCATTTTGTATCAATTACCATCATCTAAATAATTATCACATTTGATAAGAATATCTTTGTTGTTATCATTCCTTTATCAATTATTCTATATTTCCAACACCATCAAATGACAGATATAAACATCAACAGATTGAATGAATAATTTATTTCTTCGTAGGGGTATGTTTTAAAATTTAAAAAAAAATATAAACAGGCTTAGGAAGAAAGAAAACTTTTACTATTATAAGCGTTTGATAGATAGATAGATAGATAGATAGATAGGAATAAAAAGATTTAAGTGCATCAATAATTAATAGTTGAATGATGAAAAAAAAATCTATTTTACATAGAAAATGTTTATAATTTGAGATAAAGGCATACATACATACAGTCCGAGATAGATCCATCCATACATACATACAGTCCGAGATAGATCCATACATACATACATACATACAGTCCGAGATAGATCCATACATACATACATACAGTCTGAGATAGATCCATACATACATACATACAGACTGAGATGGATAGATAGAGATATTCATAGTTTTATATAGATGTATATATACAGTCATACATAAATACAGTTTGAGATGGATAGAGACATACAGTCCAAGATGGATGTTTATATACATACAGGCTGAGATAAACAGATAGAGATATACATACAATCTGATATAGATGCATACATACATACAGGTTGAGATAGATAGATAAAAAAAACAAATATACAGTCTGAGATAGATGCCTACATACATACAGTCCAAGATGGATAAATAGTGACATACATACAGTCTGATATAGATGCATATGTATATACAACCTGAGATAGCTGGATAGATAGATACATACATACTTACAGTTTGAGATGGATAAATGAGAAGTGTATGACACTTAGAAACAAAGTCTGGGTATAGCTCATTACACTAAGAAGAAATATTTTCTTATTCTGCTCGATCACAGTAAATGAGGAGAAACGCTCCCAAAAGAGAAGAGGTGGGACATGAACCAGTCTCATATTTAACATCAAAACCTAAAGAATCTTACAAGTGTGGTATCTATAAACTTGTTGACAGATGCAATAAAGTTCTAGGAACTATAGGACTTTACACTCCTATAATTTAATTTGGGCGGTATGCCACTTGTTCCCACAAAGATGGCAGACGCTCAATGTTCAGTCTCGGGAAACCCTTGGCCAGGAGGACCACATGATATGCTTACAACTACGTCGGCGCGCAAAAATTCAAGTCCTGCGTCTTGAGCCACTGATAAGACGATTTTTTCTATAAATACGCTGTCTTAAAACACATTCGACCTCTTTTACGAATTTTCTTCGTAGCGGCAACAGCTCTTTTACGAAATTCCTTCGTAGCGGCAACACCTCTTTGACCAAATTCCTCCGTATCAGCAACAGCATGCCTCGCAGACATTATTGTACAAGAACTATGAGACGCTTTCCCGTCTTTAAAAAACTACCGGTTTCTAATCATAGAAAAAAGACATTTTAATTTTACAATTCTTTTTGTAGTTTAGTTGTGTTACACACACACACACACACACACATACACACACGAGCTCACACATATATATACACACTATCAGTATGTTAGAGTTAGTTATGTTTTCATGTATTAATGTAAGTTTTGATATTATAGAATATAAATTTGTTTTTGTTCATTCGCCTTGTTTTTAGATGTTCATTTTGTCCACGCCGTTTTACAACCATTATCTATTCCGCTTCTTTTACATACACGTCACCCTACAGAACCAATGGAAGTTATGCTAATTATGAAATATTTCCATAAGATTTTTTATTTATAACATGTACTGTAAAATTAGACATCAAATTCACTTCAACCTGATATTCAACCATATACTCCTTTTTATATTTCAGCTTTTTGGCTTCTCTGATTCATTAAAATCTAGACATATTGGAGAGAGAGAAAGAATAAATAAGAAAAAAGAGAAATGAAGGAAAGAAAAGTGAGAAATGAATACAAGAGAGAATATAACAATTCAAATCAGATTGAAGCGTGAGAAAAATATAATTTCAGCAAAATTTAGCGTGTGAAAGAAGCGTGAATAAAATCAAAATTGACAAGGATGAAAAAATGCTTTGAAATGTGAAATTAATTGGTAGAGGAATGCGAACAAAAAAAAGCAAACAAACAAAAAAAAAAAGAAGAAATAATCCAATTATAAAAGTAACATTAACTTTTTATCATTAAGTATATTAGTAGCCTTCCTTGTAAAGAATTATGTGAGAAGGAATTAGTTTGTAAAAAGAAATGCATGGTCGTCAGACAACTACTAAGCTGAGACAAAAGTTTTGCAATTTTTACCACGTGTTATTTTTGCAGTGAATATATCATGTAATCAAAGTAGATCAAGCTGTGGAAAGTAACTACTCTAGTTGTGATTTGAAAGCCGCATAGATGGATGTGTAATATAGTCTAATTCAGAAACTTATACTTTACAAGTTCAAACTAGGTTATAACACTACAGAAGCAATGAAAAACATCTGCCATCTGAAAGATGAAGGCACAGGTGATCACAATACAGTAGTAATTTATGAAGCTCTTTGCTTTGATGTGGCACAAGGCTGAATGAATGGGGAACCTAATGAGACTTGAAATCACTCGTGTAGGTTTGCTAGTCTAGCTTGTTAATCGTTACACCACCACAGGTGCTCTTGATCACAATACAGTAACCAAACTGTTCAACAAACTTCACTCAGGTTACAAGAAATTCAATGATCAAGTAAAGTCAGGTGAGCCTAACATCGTGGATTCTGAGGTCATGCTCCAAACTATAGAGGCAAATCTGATGAGTAGCAAACAGAGAGTATCAGGCGAGCTCAGTATCTCACAGTAAAGTGTGGTTCATCACCTTCACAAGCTCAGTAAAAGCATCCAAAGATGAGAATTAATTGTTTTTTTTTTTTGGAGGACTTTTTGTCCTCATCTTGGTAGTTTTTGTGTTGTTGCTTCTTCACTAAGTTTCGGCCAAATTTCACCTCTGGCCTTCTTCAGGTGATTTACCGCGACCTCGGATAGGAATGCTGAGTCTTGTGACTGTATCCCCAGTAAATACTGCCTTCCATAGTTGTTGTCTATCACACCACATTTTTGACCAAGTAAACCTCTGGCCGGCTTGGGTAGGAATTGAAACCGCTATCTTCTGATAATGCTCACCTGGAACCGTAGAGACTCAACGCCTCTATCCGCTGCGCCACAGGCCCCGAAGAAAAAATTAATTCTCAGATTAAGAAGCCTCATCTCAAAATGATTCCAATTAAAGACATCCAGAGATGTTGAATTGTGCCTCATATTACCTAAAATATTGCAAAACATAAGTATTTACCCAAATCTGCTGCTAATTTTGTTTCAGCCAATTTATTTGCTCTTTTTGAAAAGTAATCAATAGAAATTCAAAATAAATATAGCGTCTTTTAAAGAAATATACTTTTCCAAATTTAAAAAAAAAAAATTAGATACTATTGTTATATAGTCGGATGACACATTTATAAGAATGAGATATTTTATTCCATTTCCTTTTTATTTCCTGCATAAAGTTCTAGTCACCATTATTGGCATAAATAGAAAAGAACCAAATCTATATAAACTTGTCTTTTTTGGGAATCCTTTGTTGAGATGAGGCTTCTTAATCTGAGAATTAATTTTTATTTATTGCGGACTTTTTGTCCTCATCTTAGTAGGTTTTTTTTGTTGTTTCTTCTCATTACGTTTCGGTCAAATTTCACCTCTGGCCTTCTTCAGGTGATTAACCGCGACCTTGGATAGGAATGCTGAGTCTTGTAACCGTATCCCCAGTAATTACTGCCTTCCATAGTTGTTGTCTATCACACCACATTTTTGACTAAGTAAACCTCCGGCCGGCTTGGGTAGGAATTGAAACCGCTATCTTCTGACAATGCTCACCTGGAACTGTAGAGACTCAACGCCTCTATCCACTGTGCAGATATAAACTTGTTTTATCATTTACTGTTCTTTATCAACCATGAGCTGTCTGACCAAAGTCATTTTACAATTTATTTTTTAGGATATCCTACATTATGTATTAAAATTTCATGAGTGCCAATAACTGTAACAATTTTACCCAGTTGGCTGGGGCTGTAGAATACACAGGCTGTTTCTATGCAGAGGAATAAAAGCCCCTCAACGAGTGTCCTGGATATGACACTAAACAATCTGATGGTGAAGCTCCAGTAATGCAGGAGCTTTATTGCCATTGCTCCCAGGTCCACTCTGGACCGGAGTGGTTGCACCTGATAGGGCCCTATCTCTGGGTTAAATAGAAATAATCTGTGTACTTATGCTAAACTGAATTGCTTGAAATAGAACTGTTTTTGACATTGAAACTGTACTTATGCTAAACTGAATTGTTTGAATTAGAACTGTTTGACTAAACTGAATGGCTTGAAATAGAAATGTTTTTGACAATTAAAATGTGTACTCATGCTTAACTGAATTGTTTGAAATAGAACTGATTATTTGTATAAAAATGAATTTGGCATTAAATAACCAACAAAGGTTGATATACCATAAAACCTAAACAACCAATAAGGGTTATATAATTCAGTGCAATAAAAAAAAAACTCAACAAAATTAAATTCTTAATACGGCATTAAAATTTTGATTAAAAGCAATAATTTACAGTCATAGAGTTTCAAATAACTAAAAATTGTAATAAACCTTAGTAAACAATTATATCTTTAAGTAACTATTCTTAATACAAATAATTTTCACAGTTCTATGCTTTCAAGCAACTAATAATAATCCTTTGTAAACAATTATCTTTAAGTAACTATTCTTAATACAAATTATTTACAGTTGTATGGTTTCAATATTTCTATCTAATACTGATAATTCATATAAAAATCATACAGTCTCAAGTAATTAGTTGGGTTTTACAGCATATCAACCCTTGTAGGTTATTTAATGCCAAATGCTGTTTATACATATATATTCAATATATATGATTTGGTTTGGTTGGGTTTTACGGCATATCAACCCTTGTAGGTTATTTAATGCCAAATCCTGTTTATACATATATATTAAATATATATGATTTGGTTTGGTTGGGTTTTATGGCATATCAACCCTTGTAGGTTATTTAATGCCAAATCCTGTTCATACATATATATTAAATATGATTTGTAAACACATTTTGTTGAAAACATTTTTGAATGAGCCTGAACTCATTTTTTGCACCTAGAAAGAACTACTTGAAACCATTTAATAATAGCACTAATACCTTTGGGAAAGGTATGAATCCAATTATTCTCCCTCCATCTATGGGTAAATAGTAGGACAGACTAGGTTTTTCAGCCTGGTTGAGGCAACTAGTCTAGGAGAAGGAAAACTCTGAATTCAAACCTGTTAAACTCCGTTTAAAAATTGACCTTTTGTCATATCCTGCCCAAGCGGAAGGGTTGGTAAATATGATTAATGTTAAATAGCAGTACTTGAAATCATTTAACAGTGTGAACAATACTAGAAACCATTTCACTGGGTGCAAACAAAAGATTAATATTAAACAGTGTTAGATAGAAACCTGGAGGCAACACCCCACAAAACAGCAGCTGTATGGCCACCTACCACCCATCACGAAAACTATCCAAATTAGACGAACCAGACATGCAGGACACTGCTGGAGAAATAGGGACAAGCTCATAAGTGATGTACTCCTATGGAACCCTTCACATGGCTGAGCAAAAGCAGGGCAACCAGCTCGAACCTACATACAGCAGCTCAGTGAGGATACGGGGTGTAGCCCAGAGGACCTGCTGGAAGCGATGAACGATAGGGTACTATTTACCAACCCCTCCGCTCGGGCAGGATATGACACAAGGTCAATTTTTTAAGCGGAGTTTAACAGGTTGAATTCAGAGTTTTCCTTCTCCTAGACTAGTTGCCTCACCAAGGCTGAAGAACCTAGTCTGTCCTACTATTTACCCATAGCTGGAGGGAGAATTAGGGGGTTCATACCTTTCCCAAGGGTATTTGGCCGAAAGTAAACGTAATAGCACGACTGGAGTACGAACTCGCGTACTACGATTCCGCAGTTCATCGCTTTAACCATTACACCACGAGGACACCCCCGATAGGGAGAGGTGGCGAGAAAAGGTCAGGGATATCCATGCCAATGGCACGACAAGATGATGATGATGATATTAGATAGAAATATTTGAAACCATTTAACAATAAGCAAAGATATGAGCTCTGGTTCGTTTAAAAAAGTTATCAATAAACTTCATTTATGAATCGTGTATATATATATATAAACCGGATTTGGCATTAAATAACCTACAAGGTTCATATGCCATACCAACTAATTTAGTAAACAATTATAGCTTCAAGTAACTATTCTTAATACAAATAATTTACCATTATATGGTTTCAAGTATTCTTATCTAATATTATTAATTTTCAAACGTATACATGGAACCATTGACCCAGAAGTACACATCAAATAGTAGTTATTATTTAGTAAAATTTAGTTCAGTTTCGGACAAAGCACCCAGTGAGAACTGAACTCATTATGAATGGTCTGCTAGACCTGCTCACTAATAGATTCATTTTAATGAAAAGTCAACTCGTCAGGGGTTATATTATACCTGGAAATAAGGGAATCGCCTATATTGTACGTTTATGTTGTTGTCGTTTACACACGAATATGAATTGTTTTTAACTGATAGATGTGACCCTAACAGGTACTACCTTAACAGTTCAGAGTGGACCAGGGAATAATGGACATGAAGAGGTAATTTAGACTCCTCAAAACTGGACCCTCACCATCTTATGTAGTTTTGCGTCATATCGAGGACGCCCCTCACTTTTGGTAGGGAAGGGGTTTTACCCCACTGCAGGGGATACAATCAGCGTATCGTCAGCCCTGCTGACAGAACATCTCTGAAACGCAGATAACTAAACAATTAAATGAAATGCAAATTAGAATCCTTCATGCCTAAGTAAATATCAGTAACTTTTTTCCAATCTATATACTATGAACCTAAAAGTTTAAGAATCGTTTAATTTGTAATTGAAAATCCAAATTGTTGAGCATGTTACATCTTTGATTTTTTTTCTTTTGAGCGAATAATTTAAAAATCAAAGTATTAAGACATATATATATATATATATATATATATATATATATATATGTGTGTGTGTGTGTGTGTGTGTGTGTCTTTATAAAAAACGCAAACATTTAACTGTCTATTAAACGAGAGAGACCGAAAAAAAAAAAAAACCAACTCATTATCAAAACAATTATTTTTATCAAACAATAAACATTTAAGAAATATCAAACACTTTCAGTATATTTAAAAAATCTAGCTGAAGTAAGCATTAGATATAAAAACAAGCATATTAGTTGTTTAATTAGAATAAATGCGATAAATATTAGTGCAATATTAAAAAAACACACCTGTAGGTTATCGATGAGCAAGAACCTAGATATAGCAAAAAATAAATTAAATTAAATACATAGTTCTACATTTTAAATGGAATGAATAAGTTGTATATTGCCTATATCTATAATTATAGCCCTAATTACAAATACGTATTTCTTTTGTAACCGAAGTAATTTATAAGGACTTATATAAGTCGTACACTAAAGTAAGTAAACAAAAATATCGAATTTAATTTTATTTTGTTATACATCTAATAGCATATTGCTTTTTAAAATGACATGCATAGATTTTGTGTATCTTGTTAATTTCATTTTGAAAATACACCAAATTCACGAAGAAATAACGCGAAAAATATTTATTTTAAGGCTTATTCTGTCGTTGGAGTGTAATAAGAAAAGAGACGTCCATTGATTTTTCATGATTAACTTGCTTTCATTTAGAGATATTTTTTTAAATAATTAAAACCTCAAGTCTCCTTCACTTCCATGGAAAGCATATTTTCAAACAAGGTATTTTTTTTATATACGGAACTTGCAAATACCTAATTAGGTGCAACCGTGTGATAAAATTACTGCAATAAAAAAAAAAGTCTTACCTAAATAATATCTAAACCATGTGTCAAAAGAACGAGGGAGCCCATCGGAATTCAAGTAGAACGAACTAATAAGCACGTGACCGACACTTCCGCCTACTGCAAAAGCCCCGGTCTAGAAGAAGTTATTTCCGCTCGGTTTAGACCGGGTAAACAGCTGACAAATTCTAATTAAAAGTTTGCTTTTTAATTAATAAGATAAATAGAAATCTTTTTGTTTGACTTGACGTCATTATTGTTATTCGTTACTGTCTGCTGCTGTATCTGCAATTATCATTAATACAACTACTACTACCACTACTACAACTACTACTACTACTGTTCTTGTTGATGGTGGTAGTGGTGTAATTATTGTTGTTATTGTTGTTGTTATTATTATTATTCATTTTGTATTGTCACGTTATAACTAGGGATTATGTGACAACATGTTCGAGCTGCATATTCACACCATTATTATTATTATTTTTATCATTGTTGTTGTTGGTGATGGTGGTGGTGTTATCGTTGCTGTTGTTGTTGTTATTGTTATTATTATTATTCATTTTGTATTTTCATGTTATTGCTGGGGATTAAGTGACAACAAGTTCGAGCTACATATTCACACCATCATTATTATTATTATCATTGGAGGAGATCCTATGGCTTAGTGGCTAACATGCTGGACTGCAACATCATAGTCTTAATTCCAATAGTGCTATTGAGTTTGTCTTTATTTCTCCAACAGTGCCCCATAAGTTTTTCTTGTCTTACTTGGATGGTTTGTGAGATAAGAGGTAAGTGGCCAACCTGAAGCCAGAGGCATTGACCTCAACATGAATGCAAATAAAACAGAGTTGATGGGTTTTAAACAAGAAAGAGCCATTTCTACTTTAAGTGGCAAGCCTCCAAAATTTATAGACCAGTTTACATACCTCAGCAACAATATCTCATCTACTGAAAGTGATGTCAACTTACACTTAGTGAAGGCATGGACTGCTATCAACAGGTAATCAATCATATGCAAGTCTGATCTAACTGATAAAATAAAACAGGATTTCTTCCAAACTGTTGCTGTCTCACACTACTGCATGGATGCACCACCTGGATGCTAACAAAATGCATGGAGAAAAAACTAGATGGGAATTACACAAGAATGCTACACACTGTTCTGAACAAGTCCTGGAAGCAGCACCCCACAAAACTAATGATAATGTTACACACAGTTTTGAACAAATCCTGGAAGCAGCACCTCACAAAACTAATAATAATGCTACACACTGATTTGAACAAGTCCTGGAAGTAGCACCTCACTAAACTAATAATAATTCTATACACTGTTTTAAACAGATCCGGCAATCGACATCCAACAAAACTTATAACAATGCTACACATAGTTTTGATGAAATCCTGGAAGCAGCACCCAACTAAACTAATAATAATGCTACACACTGTTTTGAACAAGTCCTGGAAGCAGCACTCCACTAAACTAATAATAATGCTACACACAGTTTTGAACAAATCCTGGAAGTAGCACCCCAGTAAACTAATAATAATGCTACACACAGTTTTGATGAAATCCTGGAAGGATCACCCTACAAAACTAAAAATAATGCTACACACAGTTTTGAACAAATCCTGGAAGCAGCACCCCACTAAACTAATAATAATGCTACACACTGTTTTGAACAAGTCTTGGAAACAGCACCCAACTAAACTAATAATAATGCTACACAAAGTTTTGACCAGATCCTGGAAGCAGCACCCCACTAAACTAATAATGCTACACACAGTTTTGATGAAATCCTGGAAGGAGCACCCTTCAAAACTAAAAATAATGCTACACACAGTTTTGAACAAATCCTGGAAGCAGCACCCCACTAAATTAATAATAATACTACACACAGTTTTGATGAAATCCTGGAAGGAGCACCCTACAAAACTAATAATAATGCTACATACTGTTTTGAACAAATCCTGGAAGCAGCACCCCACAAAACTAATAATATACATTTTTCAACAATTATAGCTTCAAGTAAATATTCTTAGTTGGAGTCTCTGTATTGTAATGTCTAAAGTGCTGTACTATGTCCTCAAAGTAAGCAAGTTCAAACTCCAATCACCCTATTACGTTCACTTTCAGACTAATACCCTTGGAAAAACTATGAACCCTCTTATCCTCACCATCTATGAGTTAAATAGTATCACTACAGCTTTTCTACAAGGATGGCTTGACATGAAGGTTTATATGTCATGAAAACTTAGAAACCAAACCAACAAAATGCTGTTTTGGGTCACACTCAGGAATCTTCTTTTGGGAGGGGGGGTCTTACTTCTGTTTAATAATAATAATAATAATAGTAATAATAATATATACTGCTTATGCATGGTCTATCTTTTAACCCTTTCCATTGGCATAATGATTTAAGTGTTCATCAATGGTCTGGGAGACTGGGGTTCAATCCCAGATTGAGTCATACCAAAGACTCAAAAAATAGTACTTGATGCCTCCTTGCTTAACATCAGCATTATAAGTTACGGAACAAGAGTAGGTGAAGCAATCCAGAAAAAAAGGTACCCTACACCTCAGCATGGTAGCTATTGAAAAGAGAGCTTTCGGATCGCCGTTGACTACAGTTAACCAATGTATATATATATATTAATAATATCCAGTCAGCGCCCGAAGATAGTGAGTTGGGATTATTCATGTATAGAATATATGAGGAATATCATATAAATCTATTTGAGTGTTCGATGTATGCCTATTGTTACATGTCTTTTTCCTTCCAGGTTTATCATATTTACCCAGCCCCTCCGCTCGGGCAGGATATGATACAAGGTCAATTTTTAAGCAGAGTTTAACAGGTTTGAATTCAAAGTTTTCCTTCTCCTAGATTAGTTGCCTCGCCAAGGCTGAAGAACCTAGTCTGCCCTACTATTTACCCATAGTAGGAGGGAGAATAACTGGATTCATACCTTTCCCAAGGGTATTAGTGCTATGTGAAATGCTATCAGTCTCGTCCAGGATTTGAACTTGTGTCGCCGTGTCCATTTCCTACGACGATAACCATTACACCATGGGTACCTCCTTCCAGGTTTATATAATAAAACTCACATACAGAGTGTATATAGTGCAATTAGAAGGAAACTCAAACCTGGTTAAATTGTCATCATAGATTTATTTTGCCAGAGTTTTATTTTTATTTTTTTATTTTTATTTTTTTAATATATACATATAAACTGTTATCACATTTGCTTTTCTGCAACCTCAAGTCTAACATGTAAAAGTCATCTGACGAGATGGAGAGTATAATAATATTCACCTGCGAAATAAATTTATAATGACAATTTAACCAGGTTTGAGTTTCCTTCTATATGTATATTATTAGTTTTGTGGGGTGCTCTCTCTCTCTATATATATATGTATATATATATATATATAGTGCAATTAGAAGGAAACTCAAACCTAATGAAATTGTCATTATAAATTTATTTTGCCAGAGAATATCATAAGAAAATGTAATATATATACGTATATATATATATATATATATATCATGTAGCACTTCATAAGTAGATTAAAATGAATTTGAAGGAGTCCCCATGGTGCAATGGCTAACGTACTGGACTGTGGCCACAAAGTAAGCAAGTTCAAGCTCCAGTCACACAGTTACATTCACTTTCAGACTAATACTCATTAGAAAAATATGAACTTCCTTATTCTGCTAGCTATGGGTTAAATAGTATCACAGCTGTTCTTCTTCAAGGAAGGCTTTGGCATTAAGTAACCCATGAACGTTGATATATAAGTAAAACAAAGAAACCGAACCAAACCAATGGTCTTAATACTAATTTATATACAATTATACAGTTTCAAGTATTCCTATATAAGACTAATAATTTTAAAACAGATCTTTGCTCTGTTGATGAAGCTTAGAATATGCAAAATGCATCCTCTGCAGTGGGGTAAGCTCCCAAACTCTATAATAGTGGGTTGGTTCGATTTTATGGCATATCAACCAAGTAAGCAAGTTGGCGACCATTGTCGAGGGTGACCCGAAGGCTCCCTTTTCGATAGCTACTACACCAAGGTGGAGGGGAGGGTGCTACTCCTTTCCCTGGATTTCTTCACTTTACCCTTGATACGTACCTTATAATGCTGAGTGTTAAGCAAGGAGGTATCAAGTACCATTTTTTTGAGTCTTTGATATGACTCGACCTGGAGATTAAACTCAGGTCTTCCGGGCCATTGGCGAACACTCTAACCATTATGCCAATGTCCGGTATCCATAGTTGGTCATTTAATGCCAAATTCTTTTTATACATATATATTGAATATATATGATTTGTGAACACATTCTTCTGATAACATTTTTTAAATGAGCCTGAGTTCATTTTTTGTACACAGTTAAATGATTATTATTGAATAGAAATAGTAACTTAAACCATATAACCATGAAGAAATTATTAGTATTACATAGGAATACTTAATACCATATGACTGTGAGCAAACAAATGATTATTACTAAATAGAAGTAGTTACTTTAAACCATATAACAGTGAATAAATTATCAGTTATAACATGAGGGCAGATAATATTACCATTTATACAAAAATCGCAGTTGAGGTTGTAGAGTTCTGTTGCCTCTTGTTATATTAAAAGGAAGAACAAATGAGTTGATGAAGATATTGATAGTTTTCAATTTAGAAGTTTTATTAAAAGCTTGAAACAAAAGGAACCCTTGTGGTGTGAGTTGCAGGATAGTAAATAGTTGTAAATGATAGAGCCAGTATTAAGACGCTGTCGTCAGGACAGAAATTAAAATGCTGAAGTTAAAACAGGAGTTGAAAATATCCAATTTGTTTCTCTGAGGATCTGTTGGTTTAGAAGGAAGGATGAATGATGAAAGAATGATTTCCCAGACACCAACAGTCCATAAATTGGATGAGGTCTCCTCATGGTGCTTAGCGGACTGCTCGAAATATGTGAGAGAGTGTCAGTGAAGAACAGTCAGTGAAGAAGAGTGAATGTGCTCTGTCATGTTGTCTGGTCTTTCCTGCTGCTAGGAAGCGAAGAGAGAGAATGTGTGCTCTGTCATGTTGGCTGGTCTTTCCTGCTGCTAGGAAGTGAAGAGAGAGAATGTGTGCTCTATCATGTTGGTTAGTCTTTCCTGCTGCTGGGAAGTGAAGAGAGAGAATGTGTGCTCTGTCATGTTGGCTGGTCTTTCCTGCTGCTAGGAAGTGAAGAGAGAGAATGTGTGCTCTGTCATGTTGGTCAGCTTTGTCCTGCTCAAAAGGCCTGTGTAGAAGAGGATGAAAGAATGTTACCTTGCCTTTTTATAGTTGCCTGGGAAAGTGAACCAGGCAGAATGGCGTGAAATATTCTCATTGGTCGAAAATATGAGTTCTGGACCAAAACAGTCAAAATATTCCTGCACCAGACAATAATTTGAAATTCTTTCTGCTACAAGTATTAGATAGGAATACTTGATACCATATAATTGTGAATAGATTATTAGTATGAGAAAGAAATACTTGAAACCATATAATTGTGAATAAATTATTAGTATTAGATAGGAATACTGGATACCATATGACTGTGTGCAAACAAATGATTGTAGTTTTAAAAAAGTGTGATTTAAAAAAAAGGATTACAATGGAATGTTGAAAATATAAATAGTTATGATTACAATCAAACATTTACAACTGAATCAAGTTTTGGTTTAAATAACCCAAAAGGAGTTGATGTGCCATTAAACAAATAAACCAAACCATCAAAATCCTGACTTTGATCTAATAGGGAAGGAGCTTACAATCCTGACTATAATCTAATCAGGAATGAACTTATAATCCTGACCATAATCTAATAGGGAAGGAGCTTATAATCTTGACTATAATCTCATAGGGTATGAGTTTACAATCCTGACTATAATTTTAATAAGTTAACACAGTTTAAAGTAGATTTATTTGCCCAACACATGGGACTCTAACAGGTACCACCACTCCAAGGTCTAAGTTAAGTTTCTAAGTTTTAATGGCATATCAACCTTTGCAGTTTATTTAAAGCCCAAGTCATCCTTGTTGAAGAACAGTATTGCTACTGTTTAACTTATTTCTTGGAGGGATAAGGGGCTCATACATTTCCAAATGAGCATTAGTCATAAAATGAACATAATAGCCCAAATGGAGTTCAAAGTTGTCTACTATGATGTCACAGTCTTGCATATTACTCTCTATGCAATGAGAATTCTTCTCAATCCTGGATCAGAGTGGATCTGAGAGTAATTGCAATGAAGGAGTGATTCCCATGTTTTTCAGAACTGGAGCCTCCTGCAGTTTAGTATCATACACAGAACAACCAGTTTAGTGTCATACACAGAACAACCAAATTATTGTCATACCCAGAACAAACAGTTTAGTGTTATACTTAGAATAACCAGTTTAGTGTCATACCCAGAAGCATTAGTTTAGTGTCATATTCAGAATAACCAGTTCAGTGTCATACCCAGAACAAACAGTTTAGTGTTATACCGGACCAACCAGTTGAGTGTCATACCAAGAACAACCAATTTAATGTCATACTCAGAACAACCAGTTCAGTGTCATACCTAGAACAAACAGTTTAGTGTCATACTCAGAACAAACAGTTTAGTGTCATACCAGAATAACTAGTTAAGTGTCATACTCAGAACAACCAGTTTAGTGTCATACCTAGAACAACTAATTTAGTATCATATCCAGAACAAACAGTTTAGTGTTATACCCAGAATAACCAGTTTAGTGTCATACCAAGAACAACCAGTTCAATGTCATACTCAGAACAACCAATTTAGTGTCATACCCTGAATAACCCTTTTATTGTCATACTCAGAACAACCTGTTTAGTATGATATTTAGAACAACCAATTTAGTGTCATAATCAGAATGACCAGTTTAGCATCATATTTAGAACAAGCAATTTAGTGTCATACCCAGAACAAACACCTTAGTGTTATACTTAGAATAACCAGTTTAGTGTCATACCCAGAACCATTAGTTTAGTGTCATATTCAGAATAACCAGTTCAGTGTCATACTCAAAACAACCAGTTTAGTGTCATACCTAGAAAAACCAATTTAGTATCATAGCCAGAACAAACAGTTTAGTGTTTTACCCAGAACAATCAGTTTAGTGTCATAACAAGAACAACCAATTTAGTGTTATACTCAGGACAACCAGTTCATTGTCATACCCAGAAAAACCAATTTAGTGTCATACCCAAAACAAACAATTTAATGTCATACCCAGAATAACCAGTTCAGTGTCATACTCAGAACAACCAGTTTAATGTCATACCAAGAACAACCAATTTAGTGTCATACCCAGAACGAACAGTTTAGTGCTATACCCGGAACAACTAGTTTAGTGTCATACCAAGAACAACTAATTTAGTGTCATACTCAAAACAACCAATTTAGTGTCATACACAGAATAACCACTTTAGTATCATACTCAGAACAACCAGTTTAGTATCATATTTTGAACAACCAATTTAGTGTCATACCCAGAACGAACAGTTTAGTGTTATACCCGGAATAACCAGTTTAGTGTCATACCAAAAACAACCAATTTAGTGTCATACTCAGAACAACCAATTTAGTGTAATACTCAGAACAAACAGTTTAGTGTCATACTCAGAACAACCAGTTTAGTGTCATACTCAGAACAACCAATTTAGTGTCATACCCAGAACAAACATTTTAGTGTCATACTCAGAACAAACAGTTTAGTTTTATACCCAGAACAAACAGTTTAGTGTCATACACAGAACAACCAGTTTAGTGTCATACATAGAACAGCCAATTTAGTGTCATACCCAGAACAAACAGTTTAGTGTTATACCCAGACCAACTACTTTTGTGTCATAAAAAGAACAAACAGTTTAGTGTTATACCCGAAACAACCTGTTAAGTGTCATACTCAGAACAACCAATTTAGTGTCATACTAAGAACAACCAGTTCAGTGTCATACCTAGAACAAACTATTTAGTGTCCTACCCAAAAGAAACAGTTCAGTGCCATACACAGAACAACCAGTTCAGTGTCATACTCGGGACAACAAATTTAGTGTCATACCCTGAACAAACAGTTTAGTTTTAGATCCGGAACAACCAGTTTAGTGTCATACCAAGAACAACCAATTTAGTGTCATACTCAGAACAACCAGTTTAGATGAATATTCAGAACAACCAATTTAGTGTCATACCTAGAACAACCAGATTAGTGTCATACTCAGAACAACCAATTTAGTGTCATACCTAGAACAACCAATTTAGTGTCATACCCAGAATAACCAATGTAGTGTCATACACAGAACAAAGAGTTTAGTGTTATATCTGGAACAACCAGTTTAGTGTCATACTCAGAACAACCAATTTAGTGTCATACCCAGAACAAACAGTTTAGTGTCATACCCAGAACAAACAGTTTAGTGTTATACTAAAAACAACCAGTTTAGTATCATATTTAGAACAACCAATTTAGTGTCATACCCAGAACAAACAGTTTAGTGTTATACTTAGAATAACCAATTTAGTGTCATACCCAGAACCATTTGTTTAGTGTCATATTCAGAATAACCAGTTCAGTGTCATACTTAGAACAACCAGTTTAATGTCATACCTTGAACAACCAATTTAGTATCATATGCAGAACAAACAGTTTAGTGTTATACCCGGAACAACCAATTTAGTGTCATACTCAGAACAACCAATTTAGTGACATACTCAGAACATCCAATTTACTGTCATACACAGACTAACCAGTTTAGTGCCATACTCAGAACAGCCAGTTTAGTGTCATACCTTGAATAACCAATTAAGTGTCATACCCAAAACTCACAATTTAGTGTTATACCCGGAACAACCAGTTTCGTGTCATACCAAAAACAACCAATTTAGTTTCATACTCAGAACAACCAATTTAGTGTCATACTCAGAACAACCAGTTCAGCATCATACTCAGAACAACCAATTTAGTGTCATACCCAGAACAAACAGTTTAGTGTTTTACCCTGAACAAACAGTTTCGTGTCATACCAAGAACAACCAATTTAGTGTCATACCCAGAACAAACAGTTTAGTGTCATACTCAGGACAAACAGTTTAGTTTTATACCCGGAACAACCAGTTTAGTGTCATACCAAGGACAACCAATTTAGTGACATACTCAGAACAACCGGTTTAGTGTAATATTCAGAACAACCAATTTAGTGTCATACCCAGAACAAACAGTTTAGTGTCATACTCAGAACAACCAGTTTAGTGTCATACCTAGAACAACCAATTTAGTGTCATACCCAGAATAAACAGTTTAGTGTTATACCCGGACCAAGCAGTTTTGTGTCATACTAAGAACAAACAGTTAATGCTATACCCGAAACAACCAGTTTAGAGTCATACTCAGAACAACCAATTTAGTTTCATACTCAGAACAAACAGTTTAGTGTCATACCTAGAACAAACTATTTAGTGTCATACCTAAAACAAACAGTTCAGTGCCATACTCAGAACAACCAGGTCAGTGTCATACTCGGGACAACAAATTTAGTGTCATACCCAGAACAAACAGTTTACTTTCATACCCGGAACAACCAGTTTTATGTCATACCAAGAACAACCAATTTAGTGTCATACTCAGAACAACCAGTTTAGTGTAATATTCAGAACAACCAATTTAGTGTCATACCCAGAACAAACAGATTAGTTTCATACTCAGAACAACCAGTTTAGTGTCATACCCAGAACAACCAATTTAGTGTCATACCCAGAATAACCAATTTAGTGTCATATACAGAACAAAGAGTTTAGTGTTATATCTGGAACAACCAGTTTAGTGTCATACTCAGAACAACAAATTTAGTGTCATACCCAGAACAGTTTAGTGTCATACTCAGAACAACCAATTTAGTGTCATACCTAGAACAAACAATTTAGTGTCATATCCAGAACAAACATTTTAGAGTCATACTCAGAACAAACAGTTTAGTGTTATACCCGGAACAACGAGTTTAGAGTCATACCAAGAACAACCAATTTAGTGTCATACTCAGAACAAACAGTTTAATGTTATACCCGGAACAACCAGTTTAGTGTCATACTCAGAACAACCAGTTCAGTGTCATACTCAGAACAACTAATTTTTTGTCATACCCAGAACACTCATTTTTGCGGGAAGTTTGCTCCTCGGTGCAGTCACTATATTTTAATCCTGCCAGTTGAGCAGTTAGTGTAATTGCAAGTGAACATGTCTTGCAGGTCATTGATAGTGAGTTTCATTCTCACTGGGTACTTCATACTTCAGGCTTTGTACAAAACTAAGCTAAACAATAAATAACGACTCCATTACTTGAAAATAACCAACGATTATTTTATGTTTGGAAAATGCAAATTTATTAGTTACTTTATTGATCTAACTTGCAGTCCAGTGCAAATGTCAACCACCTGCATCCAACAAATAAACAAGGTCAGCGTACAACAATTAGACAGACAAACAGACAGACAGACAAAAGCCTGGAAGTAAAGGAAAAAATGCCTTCATTTGCATATTCGATCATCTATCATTGACACACATTCTCTGTACCAGATTACTCAGGAAATCTGAGGTACAAAGATTGCGAAAGTGAAAGCCAGATTTTGGACCCTTCGTCCTGATTTCATTCTCTGTGTTGTCAATGGTTACGACACACGGAACTCTTTTAACTCTTTCAATCCTACAGGGACATCAGTGTCCTTGTTAAGTTTCCTTTTCATTTTAACCCTTAAAACATCATAGTAAAGTAAAGTTGGCGACTGTTGACGAGGGCGACAAGAAGGCTACCTTTTCAATAGCTACTATCCTTTCCCTGGATTGCTCCACTTTACCCTTGATATGTACCTTATATTGCTGAGTGTTAAGCAAGGAGGTATCAAGTACCATTTTTAAAGTCTTTGGTATGATTCGACCTGGGATTGAACCCAGGTCTCTCGGACCTTTGGCGAACACTCTACCCACTAGGCCAATGAGCCGGTTAAAACATCATACTCAAAGCATAATTCTGCAAATGCAAAACTCTAAAGAAAAACTTTGTTGTGAAAGAGTTAAAAAGGGAGTTTATCTATAAAAGGCTAGCAGTGCAAAGATTTAAAAAGAAAAAAAAATAATAATAATTGTAAATCAATTTCAATCTAACCTTGTCATGAAAGAGTTAAGCACTATCATAGACCAAGACATTGGAATTTAGAATACATCAACTGTATTCCCAGCCAAGGGGAAAGACCATACCCACCAAAGTGGGGTCCTGGGTATGACACAAAACTACACATGGTGATGAGTGTGGAATATCCCTTTGTCATCATTACTTCCAGGTCCACTCTGACCCAGAGTGTTAGTACCTGTGAGGATCCCATCTCTGAATTGAATAGATTTTTTTTTTTTTGATTTTTATTAATGGAATGTTTTTAGGTTTTAAGTATTCCTATCTAATACTTATAATGCAAAGTTTGGTTTGATTTGGTTTGGTTTTATGGCATATCAAACATTGTAGGTTATTTAAAGCCAAATCCATTCTTATACATATATATTAAATATACGATTTATAAACACGTTTTGTAGATAAATCAATCATTTGTTTACACACAGTTAAATGTAAAAACAGTTCTAATACAAACAATGTTTGAATTGTTAGTGGTACATAGTAATACTTGGAACCATTTAACTTTCTTGACTTATGCTAAACTGAATGGTTAAAAATAGAACTGTTTGATCATTTAACTGTGTGTAAACAGATGACTGATGTTTGAATTGTTAGTGATACATAGCAATACTTGAAACCATTTAACTTTCTTGACTTATGCTAAACTGAATGGTTAAAAATAGAACTGTTTGTTTTAACTCTGTGTATCTACAAAATGTGTTGACAAATTATATGTATTTAATGCATATGTAAAAACAGGATTTGGCATTAAATAACTAATAATGGTTGATATACCATAAAACCAAACCAAACCAAACCAAACCAAACCAGGATTTGCTTCCAGTGAAAAATTCCATTCACGGATGACATGACATTTTTTCATAACAAAGTTTCCTGATATGAATAGGAAACGGAATCAGCCACCTAAGTTCAAATCCTGGACAAAGCAGTTTGCATTCCACTTCAAGCTAATAATCTTCAAACAAATCTATTTGACCTATAGAAGTGTTTTCCTGACAACTTTAACTCAGACAACTCATGCTGACAGACTGACCACCATCTTTAATCTGATGCAAAAGGACTAATCAAAGACAGGGGACATAACTTAATATTTACAACTATCAAGTTAGATAACTCAGAATTGAACAGAAGGAACCCTAACAAGCTCTATTACACTGGGTCAGAGTGGATCTGGGAGTAATGGCAATAAAGAGGTGACTCCAAACTCCCAGAAGCTCCAGAAATAAAGCCTTACCACCATATGCAATTTAGTGCCATATCTAGGATACTCCTTTTTGGATGGAGTCTTATCCCTCTGCAGAGGGATGCAGTCAGCATATACTGAACCCCCACCAACAGAACTAATTTTATTTGCTTTGGAATTCAATGAAAATTAATCTAACATCAGTTAGAATAGAATCTTTCAAATTTGAGATTTAAAAATAGATAACTTTTAGTGGCAATACCAGTTTGTGTGCTTTATTTGCTGTAAAATGACATTTTATTTTTACTAAATATACCACAAATAAAGCGGAAGATATAAAAACCACAGACGCTTTTATTTCTAAAACATTGTTAAGTTCTTTTTGTGTTTTTCCCATTTCATTGAAATCTAGTACACTTTTTCTTAAATGCTCATTGAAATATTGTTCCTTTGTATTCACCAGACAAGTAAAATTCTATGCACTATTCCACTAAAACAAGCTGAAAATCCTGCCTTGTAATATTCCTTAGTTTGGCTCAGGCATGAGCAACTGTTTTTTGAAAAGTGGGCTAAGTGAGACGTAGCTCATCATTAGACTGGCTACATTGCTAAAAGGTTGGGTTAGGTCTCTTTGTTTAATCGCATATCAATCTTCATGGATTATTTAAGGCCAAAATTATCCTTGTAAAACAGGAGTGATACTACTTTGCTTGTACATGAATAGATAAAGAGGTATATACCTTTCCCAAGGGTATCAGTCTAAAAGTAAATGTAATAATAAAAGTGGAGTTCAAACTTGCTTACTAAAATGTTGTAGTCCAGTATGTTAATGACTGTGCCACAGAAACTCTCCCTCTTATATAGGAATAGTTACTTGAAAGCATATAATTGTGAATGAACTATTTGTATTTGATAGGAATACTTGAAACCATATCACTGTGTATAACCTAATGATTATTATACTTAAGTAAGAAAAGGCGCTGGAAATCATATAAAAGTAAGTAAAGTTGGCGACTATAGTCGAGGGTGACAGGAAGGGTCTCTTTTCGATAGCTACTACACCAAGGTGTAGGGGAGGGCGATACTCCTTTCCCTGGACTGCTCCATTTTACCCTTGATCTGTACCTTATAATGCTGAGTGTTAAGCAAGGAGGCATCAAGTACCATCAAGTGTTTGGTATGACTCAACCTGGGATTGAACCCAGGTCTTCCGGACCATTGGTGAACACTCTAACCATCATGCCAATGTCCAGTTAAATCCTATAGTAAGTTAAGTTAGCGACCATAGTCGAGGGTGACTCGAAGGCTCCTTTTTCAATAGCTACTACACCAAGGTGTAAGGAAGGACGCTACTCCTTTCCTTGGATTGCTCCACTTTACCCTTGATCTGTACCTTATAATGCTGAGTGTTAAGCAAGGTGACATCAGTACTATTTTTTGAATTTTTGATATGACTTGACCTGGAATTGAACCCCGGTCTCCTGAACCATTGGCGAACACTCTAACTGTTAGGCCAATGGAAGGTAAAATCATATAATAGTGTATAAATTATTTGCATTTGATAACAATACTTGAAACCATATCATTGTATACAAACAAATGATTATTATTCATTAAATAGAAATAATTACTTCAATCTATAATGCAAGACATACATTTTTGGTGATTAGGGTTTACAAATTGATTTTAGCTAATTTAGAGTTGTTGATTTTGAAAATGGCATTTGTTTTAACAATATATATATATATATATATATATATATATACGAGGATCATTAGATAAGTTTCCAGACTTTTTTCGTATGGGAACTTTTATTGATAGTACACACATGAAACTTTAGTCCCCTTCGAAGTAATCTCCTCCGGCTGCAATGCAATATGTGTGTGTATATATATATATATATATATATATATATATATATATATATACAAGGATCATTAAATAAGTTTCCAGACTTTTTTTTGTATGGGCACTTTTATTGATAGTACACACATGAAACTTTAGTCCCCTTCGAAGTAATCTCCTCCGGCTGCAATGCATATTATATATATATATATATATATATATACAAGGATCATTAAATAAGTTTCCAGACTTTTTTTTGTATGGGCACTTTTATTGATGGTACACACATGAAACTCTAGTCCCCTTTGAAGTATTTAATGTTAAATCCTGTTTATACATATATTAGATATATATGATTTGCAAATGAATAGTTTGTAGGTGACATTATTTTTAAGCAAGTCGAAGCTCAATTGATTGCTCACAGTTAAATAGTTTCAAGTTTTTCTATCTAACACTAATAATTCAATTTGCTGCAGTTAAATGGTTCTAAGCATTGATATCGAATACCAATAATTAATATTAATCATTTGTTTGTACGAAGCTAAATGGTTTCAAGTTTTACTATCTAACACTAGTAGTTTTATTTGCACACAGTTAAATGGTTTCTAGTATTGTTATCTAACAGTAATAATTCTATTTAATATTAATAATTTCTTTGTACACTGTTAAATAGTAGACAAATAAATAGTTCTATTAAACCCATGGATGGGACCAGAACAGGTATTACCACTCTAGGTCAGAGTGGACTTGGGAATTATGGCAATGAAGTGGTACTCCACATTCCCCAAAGCTCTTGGTGGTTTAGTGTCTGAATCAGGAGATTTGTTGGTGGGGTTTTACCCCTCTGCAAAGATACAGTTGGTATATTTTTCAGTTGTAGCTGACTAGGCTGGCATCAATCTAAAAAATGAAAATAAAAATAGAAGTTCATTGTAAGTAAGTTAACCTACCATAGTCAAAGGAGACCCTAAGGCTCCCTTTTCAATAGCTACTACACCGATGTGTATTTCTGCATATATATATATATATATATATATAGTAAGTTGGCTGACTGTTGTTAAGGGTGACCCATAAGCTCCTTTTGCAATAGCTACAACATTGAGGTGTATTTGTATACCTATATGAGTTGGCCAACCACTGTCGAGGGAAACTTATAGGCTTCCTTTTCAATAGCTACTACATCGAGGTGTATTTGTGTATATATATAGTAAGTTAGCTGACCATAGTTGGGGGCGACCTGAAGGGTGATGTAAGGGAGGGTGCTATTCCTTTCCCTGTATTGCTCCACTTACTCATGATACATACCTTATAATGCTGAGTGTTAAGCAGGGAGGTATCAAGTACCATTTTTTGAGTCTTTTGTATGACTCGATTGAACTCCAGTCTCCCAGACCATTGGTGAACACTCTATCCACAATGCTAAAATGCTGGTAAGTCCATATAGTTCCTTAACCCATATTAACCTAAACTTTTGGGCCAAATTTTTATAACCATCATCTTCATGTTGCACTGACAGCACTGAGTTCTGTTACTCCTTCTTGCCATCCATCCCTATTATCCATCACTCCTAGCAGATCTTCAAGACTGTTATCCAGTGTCCCTTCAGAGCTAATGTTTGTAAGTCTTTACTGGTCAGCCAACACTGGCACGTCCACGTGGAGGAGTCAATAAGAGAATAGCAGTTATGAATTCATCCTTACTTCTCCAGCAGTGCTATGCATGTCTTTAGTAGTTTGTGAGATAGGAGGAAGGTGGCTGTACAGATATTGCTTTGTGGGGTGTTCTTGTAGCATTCTTGAGTAGTTTTCTCCAAGTATTTCATTTGCGTCCATGTGGTGCATCAATACAGTAGTAGTAACACAGCCACAGCTTGGAAGAAACCTTGTCTTATTTTGTGGAGAGAAAATTTCCATATGATTGAGTACCTGTCAATAGTGATCCACGCCTTTGCTAGGTATATGATGACTTCACTTTCGGTAGATGAAATATTACTGGTTAATGAGTTTTAGAGAATATACCACTCAGAGTTGAGATGACTCCTTCTTATTCTAAAACTCATGGGAACACAAATAAAACAGAGTTTATGTGTTTTACATTATGTTGTCTATGAATTATAAGGTGTCTCAATATATACATAATATATATATATATATATATATATATATACTAGCTGTACCCGGCCACGCGTTACTATGGCTCAGTTTGTTTAAATGGAAATAAAATTAAAAAAAAAAAGAAAATGCATGTTTCTAATATTCTAATTTTTCCAATAATTGGATAATCTATACAAATAAAAATGTAAATGTTTGTTACTAACCGATAATGTCCAGTTTTATACCATTCGAATTCAGGAGTGTTTTTATATACTTATTATCCAAGTATTGGAAAATTAAACATATTAGAAACGTGCATTTTCTTTTCTTTTTTTTTTTCCATTTAAACAAACTGATCCACAGCAACACGTGGCCGGGTACAACCAGTAAGTATATAAAAACACTCCTGAATTCGGATAAAATACTCTCTGAAAATTTTTAACCAATTAGTTGTATAAAACTGGAGATTATCGGTTAGTAACAAACATTTACATTTTTATCTATATACAAGACGTTTGAACTTTAAGAGAAAAAAATGTCATATTGAAAAAAGAAAAGAAAATATTTAGTAAACAATTCGTTACTACTGAACCAACGAAATATGGTTTAAGAAAGAAAACTTTTTAATGGATGTCTTTTGTTGAATTTAAACACAAAAAATATTTTGTAAACAATTCGTTAGAATAAAAAAAAATTTACTTATAACTGAACCAACAAAATATGGTTTAAAGTTTAGTGTCTCTATTTAAGTCAACCAAAAAAGAAAGTAAAGTGACTAAGCAAAAAAAAAAAAAATCACATGTAAAATTCTTGGAAAACAGAAGTTATTTTTTCGCGTTTGGCTATTGTTTGAGAAAAACGACTTATTTAAAATATTCTTTTTAATTATTGTAATATTTTTGGATAATAAGTATATAAAAACACTCCTGAATTCGAATAAAATGCTCTCTGAAAAATTTTAAACCAATTACTTGTATAAAACTGGAGATTATCGGTTAGTAACAAACATTTACATTTATATATATATATATATATATACTGTCATCGACAGACTGTTTTGTTGTATTACAATTCTTCAGTGTGGTTAAAAACACTGGGTGCTTCAAGTTGGGATCAAAACCCGCCTAACTTTACGCTAGAATCATAACCTTACCACTCAACCATTTTGGTGACCTCCTTAGGATTAGGAATTTAATGCATTATGTATTAGCTTACATTCGTTTACTTTTTGTGCTATCGGATACCAAAGTGATAAATTCATTAGAAGAGTTTTTGCGTTATGCAAGTAGCTGGCATCAATTCCTCTACCAGAGTGCTTAACCTCTGGGGGAGGAGTGTATATATTGTCATCCACAGGCAGACTGTTTCGTTGTATCACAACTCTTCAGTGTGACTAGACACACTGGATGCTTCAAGCCGGGATCAAAATTTGCCTAACTTTATGCTAGGCATTAATTCCTCTACCAGAGTGCTTAACCTCTGGGAGGGGAGTGTATATATTGTCATCCACAGACAGACTGTTTCGTTGTATCACAACTCTTCAGTGTGACTAGACACCTTGGATGCTTCAAGCTGGGATCAAAATCCACCTAACTTTATGCTAGAATAATTTTACCATTCAACCACTCAACCATTTCAGTGACCTGCTTCGGCTTAAGAATTAAGTGCATTATGTATTAGCTTTTATTTGTTTACATTACGGAACCCCTCTTAAACTAGTAGACAAATTCACTTACCTAGGAAGCAGCGTCGCATCAACCGAAAAGGACATCGACACGCAGTTAACGAAAGCATGGACAGCTATCAATAGGCTATCGATTAAATGGAAATCAGACCTAACCGATAAAATGAAACGCAGTTTCTTCCAGGCAGCGGTTGCATCGATACTGCTATATGGATGCACTACACGGACTCTAACAAAACGGCTGGAGAAGAAGCTAGACAGCAATTACACAAGAATGCTGCGAGTAATCTTGAACAAGTCCTGGCGGCAACACCCCACAAGACACCAACAGTACAGCCACCTGCCTCCTATCACAAAAACTATTCAAGTTAGATGAACCAGACATGCAGGACACTGCTGGAGAAGCAGGGACGAACTCATAAGTGATGTTCTCTTGTGGACCCCCACACATGGCCGTGCAAAAGCAGGATGACCAGCACGAACATACATTCAGCAACTATGTGAGGATACGTGATGTTGTCCAGAAGACCTGCCTGAGGCGATGAACAATTGGGAAAAGTGGCGAGAGAGGGTCAGGGATATCCGTGCTACCAGCACGACATGATGATGATGATGATGATGACATTATACGCTGTTGAATACCGGAGTGCTCACTCAATATATATGGAACCCATGTGACTGCTAATAACTCTTCTGATATAATGTTGTGTTCTTTTTTATTTCACATTTGAAAATAGTATAATATAACAACTATTAATCCTCAATTACAATCCCTTGGACAAGAGAGGAAAAAATATTTTATGTCACTATTTATTTGGATATAAAATCATTCAAAATTGTCTCAAAATAGATATAACCTATTTATATGATCCTATTTACCCAACCCCTCCGCTCGGGCAGGATATGACGCAAGGTCAATTTTTAAAGCGGAGTTTAGCAGGTTTGAATTCAGAGTTTTTCTTCTCCTAGACTAGTTGCCTCACCAAGGCTGAAGAACCTAGTCTGCCCTACCATTTACCCATAGCTGGAGGGAGAATAATTGGATTCATACCTTTCCCAAGGGTATTAGTGCTATGTGAAATGCAATCAGTCTTGTCCAGGAATTGAACTCGTATCGCTGTGTCCATATCCTGTGACGATAACCATTACACCACGGGCACCTCCTCATATTTATATGATAATGATTTATTACTGAGACAAGTAGCTCAAAAAAAAAGATTATATGTCATGTGATGGAAGCTGATATAATAACAATTAAAAACATTGATTTGATGTCATTAACTGAAAAGGTGCATTTTTACAGGATGTGTTCCAAATGACAACCATTGCATTTGTCTTGGTAATAAATCATTATCATATTGATGGGTTGCATCTATTTTGAGAGATATTTAGATGTTTGAGTTAAAAACTTGTACTATTCAAAATTCCAACATCTAGATATCTCACATTAGAAAATCAATATGATTAATATTTTATTGATATGTTGTGGCAGTATTGATTGGCTTGCCCAGTCATGGTTATGTTTCATGGCATATGAACTATTGTAAGTTATTTCATGCCAAATACTCTTTTTACTTATTATATATGCTTTATAAATGCATAGTTTGTAGATAACATTCTTAAACAAGGCAGAGCTCATTTGTTTGCACAGAGTTAAATGGTTATATACATGATTTGTAAGTCAATAGTTTGTAAGTTATCTTACTTTTAAATGAATCAGAACGAATTTGTTTTCCCACAGTTAAATGATTCCAAGTATTCTCACAGGAATAGTTCCATTTCATATTAATCACTTGTTGGCACTCACTTAAATGGTTTCAAATATTGCTATGCAATCCTAACAATTTAATTTAAGTACATAGTTAAAATGTTTGAAGTACTCCTAATCAACACTAATAATTCTATTCAACATTACTTAATGGTTTCAAAGGGCACCTCTGGTGGTGTAATGGTTAGCAAGCTTGACTAGCAAACCTGCAAGAGTGAGTTCGAGTCTCATTGGGTGCCCCATTCAATCGGCCTTGTGCCACATCGAAGCAAAAGAGCTTCGTAAAATTAGGGCACCTCTGGTGGTGTAACGGTTAGCAAGCTAGACGAGCAAACCTACACAAGTGAGTTCGAGTCTCATTGGGCGCCCCATTCCTTCGGCCTTGTGCCACATCGAAGCAAAGAGCTTTGTAAATTACTACTTAATGGTTTCAAGTGCTGATATTTGTTTGCACATAGTTAAATAGTTTTGAGTATTGCTATGCATTACAAACAATATGATTAAACATCAGTCATTTGTTTACACACAGTTAAATGATCAAACAGTTCTATTTCTAACAATTCGGCATAACATAAGTCACTTGTTTACACTCAGTTTAAATATCAAACAGTTCTATTTGACTTATACATAGGACCCAATCAGGTGCTACCACTCTGGGCCAGAGTGGACCTTGGAGCATTGGCAATAAAGGGGTACTCCGTATTTCCTAAAGCTCCAGGGCTGGAGCCTTGCCATCAGATTGTTTAATGTCATATCCAAGATACTAGTTGGAGGAGTCTTATTCCTCTGCAGAGATGCAGTTGGTATATTCTGCAGCCCTAGCTGATCGGGTTACCCAGTCTTGCAGGATAGCTGATATATCATATCAGTTATCCTTCAAGACTGGGTAACCCAGAACTAAAGTACTTTAAAAATGATATCCTTGGCTACTGACCTTTGACTATACTTGTACTGAAGATTTCTGTTTATTGCGGATAGTAAAAAACTAATCCTTTCATCTCCATTGGGAAATCTTTCTCTTTTTATTTTATTATCTATTAAAATCTGCTGGCTTCCCTAACTTGTCTGTATTTACTACCCCCACTGCATGGGCAGGATGTAACACAAGGTTAATTTTCAAGTAGAGTTTAACAGGTTTCAATTCAGAGTTTTCCTTTTCCTAGACTGGTTGCCAAACCAAGGCTAAAGAACCCAATCTGCCCGACTATTTACCCATAGCTAGAGGAAGGATAATTGGATTCGTACATTTCCTAAGGGTATTAGTGCTATGTGAAATGCAATTAGTCTCATCCAGGATTTGAACTTGCATTACTATATCCATTTCCTACGACGATAACCATTACACCACTGGTATCTCCTAATTTGTTTAGCTATCCTTTTGGTACTACTATACACATGTAACCATGTATGTACATACATATATGTTACCTATGTTCACACAGACCTGTACTGATAAGCTTGCACCTAAAGTCATCACTGACATCAGCATGCAACTAAAAAGGGTATCTCAGGGGCTCATTTTTTGGGGGCATGCTGATGGGATCTGAGGCATTTTTAGGAATTTGTCTAGGCTACAGGCCTGTGCCAGGACTCACCTTGAAAAGGCCATGTGCCATACTCAACCATTTAGTGGGACACATGACAAATACTGACATTTAGCTAGCCTGGCATTCTCGCTGCTCAACATAACATGCTGACTGACTTAATTTTACAATCCTGTTTACACATAAATTTTGATTGAGGGAATAGTTTGTAGCTAACATTATTTTTTAGATGAACCAGAACTCATTTGTTTGTACACAGATGGTTTCAAGTATTTGGTTTTTGCACACAGTTAAATGATTTCAAGTATTGTTATTTGTTTGCACACAGTTAAACAGTTCAAGTACCACTATTTGTTGGCACACAGTTAAATGGTTTTAAGTATTGACATTTGCTTGATATCGATATTAAACAGTTCTATTTGACCCATAGATCGGACTCTAATAGGTACTACCTCTCCAGGTCACAGTGGACCTGGGAGTAATGGCAATAAAGGAATACTCAACACTCCCAAAAGCTCCAGAACTGGAGCCTCACCATCAGGTTGTTTAGTGTTATATCAAAGACATTCATTGGGAGTGGGGGGTCTTACTCTACTGCAGAGATGCAGTCGGCATATTCAACAACTCCTACCAAGTGGACAACTTATTATTAGTTATTTGAAACTATATAATTATTTGAAAAAGAAGATTGACCTTGACATTAAATAGCCTAACTAGGGTTGATATACTCTAAAAATAACCAAACAACCAACTAATCAACCAACCAACTAACTTTTGATTTTTTTCTCAGTTTTTCTACATTAATTAACCTGAGCTAGTACAGTAAACAAAATTTGTAGTACAGTAAATAGTTTCATCAATGGAAAAAAATTGAAAAACAAAGTAATCAAAAATGAAGAATTTATTGTAAAAGAAAGTTGATGTTAAATGTTTTGGTTTTAATGAACCTTCATCAGGACTTTAGGATGGTGATACCAAGTGTTGATGGCCACAAGCCAGAATTTATTGTTAATTAAAATAAATAAGGCCCAGGCAGGAATGGGATAAATATATATTTTATTTTAAAGTTAACACGTGCAACATGTCTCAAAGAGATCCCTCCAAAAGTGCTGAACCCTCTTTCTCCCCCTTCGTCTCCTCGCAGCTCCCTCCTCCTCCAGGAGGAGATAATTGCTCAGCCCGTAAGCCAAAATAGGATGTTAACATTTATCATTGTACCAAGTACAATAAAATTTTGACAGCCCTGTTAGCAGGACTTTGAATATAGTAAATGTATCTTCTACAAAGACTACCCCCCCCACACACACACATAAAAAAAAAGTGTTCTATGACCCCAAACTGTAACTGGTAGAACTGGACCATTGTCACAGATGACTGCTATGTTAGTGATGGTTTATTGTCAGATGGAAAGAAAAAACAGAATACACACAATTCTCTTTGGCATTAGTACTTTCATTGATTTATTCTCACCATTTAGTCTCTGAGGCTGTGGAAGCAGGAAGAAATGGACAATGCTGGCTTCTTTCTTCTTTTAAGGAACTATATCTTCTTATATCTTTGACTTGTTCTCTGTTTGTCTCCTTACACTCCAGCCAGCCCAGCCAGCTGGGGCTGTAGAATCCACCAACTACATCTCTGTCGAGAGGTAAGACCCTCCAACTAGTGTCCTGGATATGACATTAAACAATCTGATAGTGAAACTCCAGTCTTGGAGATTTGGGGAATGTGGAGTACCCCTTCATTGCCATTGCTCCCTGGAATGATAGCACCTGATAGGTGCCTATCAAATTAAGTGTGCAAACAAATGACTGATGTTAAATTTTGACTGTTATAAAGCAATACTTGAAACCATTTAACTATGCGCAAAAAAGAGCTCAGGCTCATTTAAGAATGTTATCTACAAAATGTGTTTACTAATCATATATATTTGATATATATGTGTAAACAGGATTTGGCATCAAATAACCTATGATGGTTGATATGCCATAAACTCAAACCAAACCAAACAACACCCTAGCGACAAAAAGAGGAAAAGTGACTGAATCATTAAATCTATGATATATATATATATATATATATATATACTTAAGTTCACAGAATACCCCAGCCTCTCTTCTGCCTTGGGTAGGTGTTGTCTCCCATCACCCTTCACTCCATAGATTTAGTGACCTCAGTCTGGGGGCTTGATCAACCATATCTTGTTACATATTGATTACTTATCTGTTCACATCCTGGTATCATTTACTTACAACATATACCTGGTTGGCATGTACAACCACCGAACATCCTAACCATGGGGACAAGCCAGTCTGGGGGGCCTGGAAAGGTAGGTTTCTTATATTTTCTATAAATACTAACTTATGAAAATAAATAGGTAGTAGAGAGGAGTCCCCTTATCATAGATGGGGGAGGGCATGGGAATCTAATACCAGCTTTAATGCTATGAATTGTGATGTACTTTTTGTTGCCATTACTCTCTGGCTCACTTTGACCCAAAGTAGTTATATCTGCTAATATTGGTCCTTGGTAAGTAGAGAATTAAATGTCTTCGTTACCCACAAGCATTTCAACAGACCCATAGATAGGACCATAACAGATATCTGTGATATACTAACACAAACATGGCAAAGACAAGATAAATGCATTTGCACAGACAATATCTAACCATTTTTATATAATATATAATACATATACAACTCTGCGCAAACAAATAATTATTATATGACAATATATACATGATATACATACCCATGATCTACTCTGGCTAAGAACCATGACGCCTAGCATCTCACTAACAAACATGCTTCAATATTTTGCCGAGCAGCTCTCAAGGACAAAAGGCAAAGGAGGAGGAACTGCTATACTATGCCATCCAGCCCTGACCAGATCTTCCGCTGTGATCACAGCCTATCCCACATTAGCCTTATCAGTCATGAACGTGCCTGCAGTTGGTATGGACCTGCCTCTTGATCTTCATTTCATGAAGCCTTGCTATGATGATGGTGATAAGGATACATACCAGTGGCATTAAAAAGAAAGAATACACAAACACATCTGAACAGATAGAAATATACATATATTGTTCCATGAACAAGCAGTATATAGAAGGGGTAAAAAATAACAAAAGGCTCATAGAATACACATTTTTTTAGCCTTAAAATAATCAACCAGAAAAACACAGAATAAGAACATTCTAGAAATTTTGGATCAAAATCACCTTAACAGTAAAGTTACATTTTTATATTTTTCAACCAATCAGCTAAAAACACAGAATAAGAACATTCTAGAAAATCCGGATCAGAAACTAATTAACAGAAAATTTTTAGGCTCTAAGACAAATAAGTAAATATATGAATCTGATTGGTCAAGAAATGTCTACACGCTTGAATTTTTGGACCCGCAATAAAACTATTTTTTGATCCACTTTGGTGATCCAAAAAAGTATAAATAACAAATTTAATCAACCAGGTCATTCAATTCATTCCTTTCAAAGCCAAAAGTTAATTCCGTCCACTTCTAAAAAGACTTTACCAACTACGAGAGGTGATGAACAGACAGCAGAGAGCCACGCCATAAGACTCAATGGGAAAAGGCATGCAACCATCTTTTATCAATGTGACATGTCGCCAAGATCATAAGAAAACACACGTGCGGACTTAATGAAAGGAAAGACCCATACTTACAGTCCATCACTCATATACACACACACATACCCATGTATGTAAGTAAAGACAAAATTTTTATCCTCCTTAATTCAGCCAACTATGGACCCATTTATTTGATAGACTTTTACTAACATGTAAATACACACACACACACACACACACACACACACACACGGGCGAACAACCCTGTTTTCATTCAACTGGCCATAACTGTATTTCTCATTATTTTTATTCCTATTTTGTTATGATTATTAAATTGTTTGTTTCTTAATGTTCGTTGTTGTCATATTCCATTTGTTTATGTGCTTGTAAAATTTGTGTTGTATTTGTGGTGGATGGAAGATATACAGATGGGAACTCACTCACTACAGGCTTACTTTGAGTGTAGATAAAACTTTGTCTACATTACTCTCTGGCTGTGTCAGAGACAACATCTCTCCAGTTCAAAAACCAGAGGTAAATAGAGGTTAAGAATGGGTTTCTGGATTGTCATATGACACCTCACAAGGCCTCCCAATGGACATGCCCATTCTCTAAGGAGATAATTATATATTCTATCTCTGTAGGTCAAATAAATCTGGTTGAAAATTATTAGTATTAGGAATACTTGAAATCGTATAGCTGTATTCAAATTATTCATATTATAAAGGAATACTTGAAACCATATGACTGTGTAAACAAATAGAAATACGAGGATCATAAAATAAGCTTCCAGACTTTTTTCGTATGGACACTTTTATTGAAAGTACACACATGAAACTCTAGTCCCCTTCAAAGTAATCTCCTCCAGCTGCAATGCACTTGTACTGTTCCAACAACTTCTGGAAGGCCCGCTGGAAGTCCTCTAGTGTGAGCGTGTCAATGACTTTCGTCACAGCCTCTTTCATCTCCTTAATTGTCTCATAACGACAGCCTCTGAGCTTAGGGAATAACCAAAAGTCATGGGGAGCAAGGTCTGGACTATAGGGAGGCTGAGGAACTGTCTTGATGCCCATCTTGGTCAAATAGTCTGTGACAAGGATGGAATTGTGGACTGGTGCATTGTCCTGGTGGAAATGCCACTGACCCGATTTGAAGAGTCCTGGCCTTTTCCGACAGAATCTCTTCCTGAACTCCCTTAAAACCTCGACATAATAACCCTAACCCTATACCCATATTTACCAACCCCTCTGCTCGAGCAGGATATGACACAAGGTCAATTTTTAAGCGGAGTTTAACAGGTTTTAATTCAGAGTAGCCCTAACTCTTTGACCAATCAACTCTGGTGTATTGACTTCCTTACTCCTCCCACACCTCTCATTATCCCTCACAGACTCCCTAGCTTCCTTGAATCTCTTATGCCACTCAAAAACTCATGCTCGATTCATGCAAGATGGTCAAAAAGCAGTCTGAAGCATTCCATACGTTTCTGTGGCATTTTTCCAAGTTTAAAACAATTTTATTGCATATTGTCCTTCTAAAGTGTCCTCACGTCCAGATTGCATTTTTGAAATTCACCAGCTGTGACAATCAGGCTATAGTAGGGTGTATTCGAATTCCTGCTGTAGCTATTCATTTGAACATGAAATCCTAAAAATTGGTCAGTCATCTCATAAGATGTATAGCATTAACATACTGAATTTTCAAGAGTCTATGACAGTTTTAAATGCCTGTACAAAAAAAGTCTGGAAACTTATTAAATACACTATGTAGTTAGTTGAAACATGTAATTGTATATAAATTATTAGCATTAAATAGGAATACTTGAAACCATATTATTTTATATCAATTATTTGTATTAGATAGGAATACTTGAAACCATATAATTCATGTAAATTATTTATATAAAATTTCTACGTTAAATAACTCATAGTAAGTTGATATGCTGTAAAACAAATAAACCAAACCAAACCTTTACAAATTGATAAAATCATGGGATTAAATAATCCATTAGGAGTTGATATGCCATTAAACAAATGAACGAAACCAAACCAAAAATTTTGAACAAAGAGAATAAATATTGTCACTTTTGTGGATACAGTGTAACCCGGATATAAGAGAGTTTAAAAAAATAAATCTAGTCCCAAATTAGAGCCTGTGTTACTGAAATAAAATAGACCAAACTCGGATATAAGAGATTCATTCTACGGTCACAACGTCTCTTATATCCGGGTTACACTGTATATTGTTGCATATATTTTGGTTGTTTGGTTGGTTGGTTTTTATGGCGCACCAACCCTTGTTGGGTTATCTTATGCTAAAGTTAGTTTAACAATTATTGTCTACGATTATATACAGTGCAAATATGTATCTGCACAATCTTTTTAAACATGTAAATATTTCATTATCTCAAACAGCTCTATTTAATCCATCGATGGGACTCTAACAGGTACTACTACTTTGTTTATGGCAGGGATCTCAAACCCAGGGACACAAAAGAGCCATGAGGAAATCTTGGTTGAGGTGTTTATGCGATGCCAGCAAATACGTCACAACACTACACTTCGGACCATCTCTTCAGACAAGTATACAATTATCATTTTTAATCTTTAATTAAAAAAAAAAAAGAATTGCTGTTTTAAGCACTTAGTATAGCGTGATAGTTAACAAGGTATTCATGGAAATTCATTTCTAAGGAAATTAATTCGATTCTTACTGGGTATCTAGTTACTAGGTCTTTTTTCCCAGTAATCCTCTAACTTTAAATAGCCTGCATCGAAGCCCAGATTATTTTTTGAACCCAGAGATTGACAAGAAAGCTATATATATATATATATATATAATTTACAAGTCACGAGAGCCTTTCTCATTTCGAAAATTAAAATAAATACACTCTTTCAGTTTTCTAATTTGGTCTTACACCGTGTAACGTAAAGATAAGCTGAATAAATAAATATCTAAAATACGTTGTTTATTGACCAGTGGGCTACCATACTTTTTTCTTCTTCATTCTCTCTGTGTTTCAGAACACTTTACGGCTTTATCTTTAATTACAGCACGAGTGTCGTAAAAATGATGTTTTTACTTCTTCGCCAGCATCATGGAGAATGCTTTACGGCTTTTCTCCTAGTTGCAGTATGACTGTCGTAAAAGTGTTATGTTGTTGATTGTCATATCTGCTCAGAGAAGAAAAAACCACCCGAGAGAGAGCAAAGCAGATTGAAGGAAGGAAAGAAAGAAAGAAAAATAATGAATTAAACAACATTCCGTGAGTCATTTTAGGGGGTTAGAGCGAAAAGAAGAGACCCCTAAATGTTTATTTCTGTTCTCGCCGTGATATTTAATTAATTTATTGATATACATATATATAAATGTATATATATATATGTATACTTTTTTTTTTCTTCTAGATTTTCATATCCCTTGTTCCTCGATTTTCCTTATTACTTCGACAAATTATGGTCATGCTTTGTAATTTGAAAATTTGTCGATTTAGGCGACGAGCAGTGGGTTCTTTTTTCTTGTTGCTTATCTTATGTGGGGTAGTGCTAACTTATGCGGCTCTTTTGAGATCTAGCAAGTCGGTAGGGTCAACATTTCGTCTCCAGAAGAAACATTCGCACCACAAGGCCAGAAAGATGCCAGGAGGGGGGTCACCCCGTGGCCACTCCAAGACAAAAACTCCAGCCAGTTCTTTAACTTCAAATGAACTTCCTATTTACATCCTTGAGGAACATCAGGAAGGTAAGTGTGAATTAATTATTTTAAAAACAAACAAAACAAAAATGAATAGATAAAACAAAACAGGAATTACTTACCTAGCTATTTGATTTTATTCTGTTTTTAAAATTTTTTTGTATTATTATAAATTTGAAATATCTATCTATAAAAAATACGATTTATTTACTCATAAAATACTTAGGGTACCTTCAACATCTTTATTTTTCTTCGGCTACCAAAATAAATAGATAAAAATCACCGGTTAATGTAAGACATTTATTTTTTAAAATTATCTTATTTTTATTATGAATTTAAAAAAAATAGGGATAAATATTCCTAAAAAGAAAAGAAAGTGATTTATTTAGTTTTAATTTGAATTAAAAATACTTACCTATATTTATCTTTTCATATAGCTTCTCTTTTTATTTTATGTACTAAACCCCGAGTTTATTATTGTTGGAAAATTTAAGATATATATAGAGAGATACTTTTAAAAAAATACGATTTATTTATAAATTAAAAAAAAAATTCCCTAGGGTACTTCCAGAGCCTTTTTTTTTTTTTCGTCACCTGCCAAAATAAACTCTTATGGTTAATATTTCATATAATGTATTTCCAAAAAGTTCTTTTAAATTGTCAATGATTAATTGTTTTTCTTTCTTTATTTCTATAAATGTTGTAAATTTTAAAAAAGAAGAAAATATGTATAGTTCTTTAAAAAAGAAAGACAAGATTTATTGAGTTACGATTTGAATTATAAATACCTTTCTATCGTTTTCATTTTATTTACTGAACTCCGAGTTTTAAAATTTTAAATATTGTTTTACTATATGTGTGTATGTGTGTAATCATTTCCTTTAAAAACGATTTACTTACTTATAAGATAAAAATACCTAAGGTATCTTTAGACCTAGGTTAATATTTTATAAAATTAAAATGTATCTTTTAACATTGACAATAAATGGCATTTATTTATTTACTTGTTAGTTTATTCATGTTGTTTATTATTGTAAATTAAAAATATAGATAATCGTTCTTAGAAAAACAAAGACAGGATTTATATTATAGTTTTGAATTAGAATACTTGGTGTGTGCTTTGTTTTTCAGCTTTTTTTAACTTCAAACAAACAAAATAGAAAACCCGTTATAAGAAATGTAAACAAATTTAATTCTCCATAGAATTATCTTTTAAAACATGTAAACATCATTTAACTTAAACCTTCATTAAAAGAGTCAAATTCACAATATTTGAGGGGGTAGTTAATATATAACTATATATATATATATATATATATAATCTCGTCATCAGAATCTTGAGGAAAAATGTCTTTTAAAACAAAGCATCAAAAGCCTTTCTAAATTCGATGATTAGCCGATTTTTGAGGAAATTTTGTTTAAAACAGAAAAACCCTTTCAAGAACACTGCTTTAGCAGGTGCGTGTTTTTGTATATATTTATAAAATACGTATCTTTTTTTTCTTTTCGTTTTTGTATAAGTGCTTTCTTTACATACCAAGCCGCGAGATATATATATATATATATTAAAAGTATTATTTTAATTTTATTTTGAATTATAAATAAAATTGAATATCAAAGTATTGATAATTATTCCTTTCGAAATAAAACGAATAAGTGTTGAAACGTTTTAGCTAATATATAAAATCAAAAGTAGTGGTTTATATATATATATATATATATATATATATATATATATAAACCAGGCCATTGGCCTAATGAGTAGAGTGTTTGCCAATGGTACTTGATACTTAGCACTTGGCATTATAAGGTAAGGATCAATTCAGGGAATGGTGTAACACCTCGTTGTCGTAGCTATTGAAAAGGGAGCCTTTGGGTCACCCTCGACTAAGGTCGCCAACTTTATAAATACAATTATTCCTTCCTTTTGAAAAGTTAAAATAAAAAGTATTTGTGTCTTGAAATTTTAAATATTTAAGCACTAAACCTTTTGATTTACAAATAAGATTAAAGGTATTTTTTATATTTGAATTTAGATTTAAAATGACAAACTAAAAATATGGATATTATTTTTAAAGACCATAACGAAAAAGATAAAAAAATGGTTTTGTTTCTTGGTATTAAATCTAAATTTGTATACAAAATTCAGATAATGGTTTTTACTTTTACTTTTAAAAATGTATTTGACATTGGCCCAGCGGTTAGAGTGTTCGCCAATGGCCCGGGAGACCTGGGTTCAATCCCAGGTCGAGTCATACCAAAGACTTTAAAAATGGTACTTGATACCACCTTGCTTAACACTCAGCATTATAAGGTACGGTTCAAGGGTAAAGTGGAGCAATCCTGGGAATGGAGTAGCGCCCTCCCCTACACCTTGGTAGTAGCTATCGAAAAGGGAGCCTTCGGGTCACCCTCGACTATGGTCGCTAACTTTACTTACTTACTTATTTAAGAAATAGGTTTATTTAGTAAAGATTTAAAATTTAAATACATATCTATTTTTTAAACCTTGGGTTTTATTAAATTCTATATAGCCCAGTTGACTGGGGCTGTATAATACACTGACTGCATCTCTGCAGAGTGGTAAGACACCCCTCCCCCAGTGAGTGTCCTGTATATGACACTAAACAATCTGATGATGAAGCTCCAGTAATGTTGGAATTTTTGCCACTCTGGTCTGGAGTGGTCGCACCTGGTAGGGTCCTATCTATGGGTCAAATAGAACTGTTTGACATTTAAACTGAGTGTAAACAAATGACTTATGCTAAATTGAATTGTTTGAAATAGAACTATTTGATCATTTAACTGTGTGTAAACAAATAACTGATGTTTAATTGAATTGTAAGTGATACAAAGCAATACTTGGAACCAATAACCTTTGACTTATACTAAATTGAATTGTTAGAGATAGAACTGTTGGTCAGTTCACTGTGTGTATCCAAAAATTTATTTAAAAATCATATATTTTCGGCGGTACATATACTAAAACAGGATTTGGCTTTAAATAACCAACAACAGTTGATATGCCATAAACCAAACCAAATTAGATTTTATAAAATTGATTAAAAGTATTGTTTTTATTTTGTTTTTAATTTTTAAAAAGTGGAAAAAATGATAAAAAATTCATAAAAAAGAAAAGAAAAAGTTTAAATTTTTCAATAAGTAGTTTACACCCCAAAAATTAGATATGTTAATTTTATTTTTTAAATGTAAAAAAGGATTATCATTTCTTTAAAAATATTTTTCTTTTATTATATAACAAACATATGCTTTAATTCTAATTTTTTTTTTTTTTTTTTTTTTTTTTTTTTTTTAAATCATAAATTTAAAAAGAACAAAACTTAAAATATGAATATCTATTAAAAAACTCCAGTCACACTATTACATTCATTCTTGATCTAATACCCTCAGGAAAGGTATAAACCCCTTTATCCTCCCAGCTAAGTGTTGATTAGTATCAATGCTGTTCTTTTACAAAAATAAATTTGGCATTAGATAATCCACAAAGGTTGATATGCCATTTATCAATAAAGCAAAATGAATATCCTTAATAATCAAGTCGAGACCTATAGAAATCAAATGAAACTCATTGACTATGTCTTGGTACTTCACTGAGTAATATAAGAATTTAAAAATATGGAGGGAGAGTAGTGGTTAATGTGCTTGACTGTAGCTTCGAGGTAGCTTCGAGGTATGTACTAAACCCCGAGTTTATTATTGTTGGAAAATTTAAGATATATATAGAGAGAGATACTTTTAAAAAAATACGATTTATTTATAAATTAAAAAAAAAAATTCCCTAGGGTACTTCCAGAGCCTTTTTTTTTTTTCGTCACCTGCCAAAATAAACTCTTATGGTTAATATTTCATATAATGTATTTCCAAAAAGTTCTTTTAAATTGTCAATGATTAATTGTTTTTCTTTCTTTATTTCTATAAAGGTTGTAAATTTTAAAAAAGAAGAAAATATGTATAGTTCTTTAAAAAAGAAAGACAAGATTTATTGAGTTACGATTTGAATTATAAATACTTCATTCATACTATTACATTCATTTTTGGACTAATACCTTTGGGAAAGATATAAAAAAAACCTTATCATATTTACCAACCCTCTCCGCTCGGGCAGGGTATGACACAAGGTCAAGTTTTAAGCGGAGTTTAACAGGTTTGAATTCAGAATATTCCTTCTCCTAGAGTAGTTGCCTCACCAAGACTGAAGAACCCAGTCTGTCCTACTATTTACCCATAGCTGGAGGGAGAATAATTGGATTCATACCTTTCCCAAGGGTATTAGTGCTATGTGAAATGCAATCAGTCTTGTCCAGGATTTGAACTCATGTCACCATGTCCATTTCCTACGACGATAACCATTACACCACAGGCACCTCCTTATCCTCCCAGCTAAGTGTTAAATACGTAGTATCACTGCTGTTCTTCTACAAGGCTAACTTTGATATTGAGGCAGTGCTTGTGGTGTAATGGCTGAACAGTTGTCTCTAAGTAAGCGAGTTCAACCTCAAGTCGTACTAATACATTCACTTTCAGAACTAATACCTTAGGGAAAAGTATGAACCGTCCTTATTCCACCCACCCAGCTATGGGTTAAACAATATTACTGTTGTTCTTTCACAAGGATAGCTTTGTCATTAAATAACCCATGAAGGTTGATATACCATTAAACAAAGAAACTAAATGAAACCAGCTAAACTAGTCATAGGCAAACTGCAGCATTCAGTGCTTTCTGAATGTCCTGCCTAAGACTTCAATTTTTAATAGAAAAGATCTTTTTACCAAGGAGAAAAAAATCAAACTTTTCTTTATTTCTAATGTAGATACTTACATGTATGGTTTTTGTAGTGAAAATAGTTGCAGTACTTTCAATGTAAAATTATCTTTAATTTTTTTTAGTTGTGTGGCCTCGCTCATGATGAACTGTGTTTTGTGCAGCTTGCTTTTCCAAAAGGGTCCTCCTGCTTTGTCTAAAGAAAAGATAGCCAGATTTTATCATTTCTAGTAGAACATCAAAATGGGTATTATTAGGTATTATTCATTACCAAACTCTTCAACATTAAAACTGTGTGACCAAGAATAAAATTACATAAATATACATGTATACTTATTTTTGAACTGCTACATATTCATATTTTTGGTTACAGTGTTTCATTGCTGTAGAGTTTGGTAATAAATAATATCTAATATCTGTTTTTGGTTATATTATAATTACCTGCTTTGTTTGAAGTAATTCCAAAACAGGTTTTCACTGGAAATTGTCTCCATTATATGGCAAAAAAACCGGGACATTGGCCCAGCGGTTAGAGTGTTCGCCAATGGCCCGGGAGACCTGGGTTTAATCCCAGGTCGAGTCATACCAAAGACTTTAAAAATGGTACTTGATACCACCTTGCTTAACACTCAGCATTATAAGGTACGGTTCAAGGGTAAAGTGGAGCAATCCTGGGAATGGAGTAGCGCCCTCCCCTACACCTTGGTGTAGTAGCTATCGAAAAGGGGGCCTTCGGGTCACCCTCGACTATGGTCGCTAACTTTACTTTACTTTATATGGCAAAAGGAAACAGTCACTGGGAACAATAGGAATATGTGAGATGGACACTTTTGGATCATGGGCATAGAGGGCAAAAAACAGATTTCACCTGAAAGCCAGTCTGAATCATATCTTTAAGTATAGTTTAAAACAGTAAAAACCTTGTTCTATGTAAGGGCCAGGGTCCCTATCTGTGTCAGATGGTGTGCCATATCTATCCACCATAATTAGTAAATGAAGGAAATAATCATCATGTCGTGCCACTAGCACGGATATCCCTGACCCTCTCTTGCTACTTTTCCCTATTGTTCATCGCCTCAGGCAGGTCTTCAGGGCTACATCCCATATCCTCACATAGCTGCTGTATGTATGTTCTAGCTGGTCGTCCTGCTTTTGCTCGGCCATATGTGGGGGTCCATAGGAGTACATAACTTATGAGCTTGTCTCTGCTTCTCTAGCAGTGTCCTGCATGTCTGGTTCGTCTAACTTGGATAGTTTTCGTGATGGGAGGCAGGTGGCCGTATAGTTGGTGCTTTGTGGGGTGTTGCCGCTAGGACTTATTCAATATTGCTCTCAACATTCTTGTGTAATTGCCGTCTAGCTTCTTCTCCAGCTGTTTTGTTAGCATCCATACAGCAGTATCAACATGACCGCTGCCTGGAAGAAACTGCGTTTCATTTTATTGGTCGGGTTTGATTTCCATATGATTGATAGCTTATCGATAGCCGTCCATGCCTTCATTAGCCGCGTGTCGATGTCTTTTTCGGTTGATGAGACACTGCTTCCTTGGTAGGTGAATTTGTCTACCAGTTTCAGAGAGGTTCCCTCTTGTGTGGACATGTCGCCTATTTGATTAAAGCACATATCAAAGGAAATAATAAAACATACTAACTTTGACTAATATTTGTATATTCATGCCATACAAATTATGTCTACTGAACTAAGCTGTTAGTATGAGAAACTGCTATTGAACCAAATGTATTCATGGGCTTATTATTAATCCTCCTATTTTCATTATCAGATTTCATTTTATGATTACCAAACTTTAATAATCAAAATTATGATATAGCAATACCTCTGAGAAGAATAACAAGTCTTGCCCATTAGTTGTCTAAATTTCTAAGACAAAGCTTGTTGATTTTTATCATTACGGTTTTTTGGACTATTGTCTTCATCTTTATTGTTATTTCCACAACGTTTCGGCTGATATGTCTTCCGGCCTTCTTCAGGTGTTTGTCAAACTTGGGAACCTTCACGGAACTTCGAACTATGTCCTGTGCAGCAGGACACATGGCATAATGGTTATAGGTGTTGGTTCCCTAAGCTTCTAAGGAGACAATCATCTGAAGGTTGCAGGTTCAATCCTCACTACAAGCGAGTAACAATACAGGAATACTTAACATTTGTACTTGGTTATGGCTAATGGAATCAGAACAGGCGACCCCCGTGATTTCAATAAAGGACGTAGTTTGAAGTTTTGTGAAGGTTCCCGAGTTCGACAAACACCTGAAGAAGGCCGGAGGACATATTGGCCGAAGCGTTGTGGAAATAACAATAAAGATGAAGACAATAGTCCGAAAAACCTTAATGATAAAAGTCTTGCCCAGTTAGCTGGAGCTGTAGAATATACCAACTGCACCTCTTCAGAGGGGTACGACCCCCCCCCTACAAGTGTCCTGGATATGACACTAAACAATCTGATGGTGAGGTTCCAGTAATGCTGGAGCTTTGGGGAATGCAGAGCACCCTTTCATTGCCATCGCTCCCAGGTCCACTCTGGCTTGGAATGGCAGCACCTGATAGGATCCTATCTATGAGTCAAATAGAACTAAAATGTGTACTTATGCTAAACCGAATTGATTGAAATAGAACTGTTTTGACATGTAAACTGTGTATTTAAGCTAAACTGAATTGTTTGAATTAGAACTGTTTGATTAAACTGAACAGCTTGAAATAGAAATATTTTTGACAATTAAACTGTGTACTCATGCTAAACTGAATTGTTTGAAATAGAACTGATTATTTGTATAAAAATGGATTTGGCATTAAATAACCTACAAAGGTTGATATACCATAAAACCCAAACAAACAACCAACCAACCAATAACAAGTCTTACCAGAGAACTACTTTGTAGTATGGTATTTATATCTTCTGTGCTGGTTTATAAATAAAAAAAAGCATTCAAGCCAGTCTGTCTCTTGTGTGAGTCAGATTAATCTAGTACCTTATTTTTCTATATATAAGATGACCCCCAAAATTTGTAAATAAAAATTAATTTTTGGGCTATACTTGCCGTATAAGCCTTCCCTCCCCAAGACAGCCATTCAACTTATACAAGGTTAGGTATGAACTGTGCCCCTATAGTGGGCTTTCAGTTTGGTATTTTTAAAGGTTTATAAGGTTGTCTTATACACAGACAAATACAGTATTTTTACTAGGACTATTGGCTGGATTATTTTGGGCTGAACAATTCCGTAAAATTTGGTTAAAATTTGACAAAGAAATGGCAAAGCCTTTGCTGTACAAACAGATCGACATTTAGTCAATTATAAGATTAAACGCAGATATTTTCCAATGAGTATCCTCATTTTGATTGTTATAATCATCATGTTTCTGCTATTTCAGAGACAAGATTTTAATATTGTACTCTAACTGTTGATTACACCAACTGCATCTCTGCAGAGAGGTAAGACCTCCTGCCTTCCAACATGTGTCCTGGATTTGACACTCAACCATTTGATTGTGAGGTTCTTGACTTAGAGCTTTAGGGGATGTGGAATCCCTCTTCATTGCCAATACTATCAATTCCACTCTGACCTGGAGTAGTAGTACCTGTTAGGGTCTCATCTGTAGGTCAAATGGAAATGTTCAATCTCTTACAAGAGATTATCATCAATATTAAATAGAATTATTAGTGTTGGATAGTAATACTTGAAACCATTTAACTACATGGTAAACAAATGATTAATATTAGATACAATTATTAGTGTTAGATAGGAATACTTGTCACCATTTAACTGTCTGCCTACAATAAACAGCAGTACTTGAAACCATTTAACTTGGACCCATTTAAAAATGATGCTACCTACAAACTTTTCAATTACAAATCAAACCATATATAAACAGGATTTGGCAGAGGTGCCCGTGGTGTAATGATTATCGTCGTAGGAAATGGACATGGCGATACGAGTTCAAATCTTGGACAAGACTGATTGCATTTCACATAGCACTAATACCCTTGGGAAAGGTATGAATCTAATTATTCTCCCTCCAGCTATGGGTAAATAGTAGAGCAGACTAGTTATTCAGCCTTGGTGAGGCAACTAGTCTAGGAGAAGGAAAACTCTGAATTGAAACCTGTTAAACTTCCCTTAAAAATTGACCTTGTGTCATATCTTGCCCGAGCGGAGGGGTTGGTAAATATGATAAACAGGATTTGGCATTAAATAACTCACAAGGGTTGATATGCCATAAAGTACAATCAGACCAAGTGTAAGATAATACTACTTTAAACTATTTAACTACTTGTAAACACAAACTCTGGCTCATTTAAAAATGTTAACTATGAGCTATTTGTTTACAAATCATATGTATAAACAGGATTTGGCATTAAATAACATAAGGTTTATATGCCTTAAAACAACACCAAACTAAACGAACCAACCTTTGTTTCAATCATAACTTGACCTTTGTTGCTATCATAGCTGTCATAGATCTTTTCAAAATACGTTCACCTATAGAACAAGGAAGCTGTATTTATTTACTTGTTTTTATTTGTTTATGTTAAAACAATATCAAGACAAGAGTCTCTCCTGTCATATCACAATGTTTTGGTGTTGAGTGTGTATATATATATATATATATATATATATATATATATATATACGAAAATCATTCAATAAGGGGAATTTTTTTTTCTTTTCATAAATCTTAACTGCAATATGCATTGTTAATATTTGGTTTTTAGTAAAGATTGTTTTAATATTGCAAAAATATTTGTTTTGAGGCTATTAATAATGGCAGAAAATCAAGCAGTACTCTTGGCTTGAACAGAGGTCTGTCATTAAATTTTTGGTGGCTGATAAGTGCAAACCATGTGAAATTCACAGAAGAATGTGATGTGTACAGAAAAGCATGTTTTAGTCAAATGTTTACAAATGAGTTAATTGCCTAGTTGGCTGGGGCTGTAGAATACACCGATTGCATCTGATGATAATGTTGAAGTTTTACCATCGCTCCCAGGTTTACTTTACCTTGGAGTGGTAGAGCTTGATTGGGTGTCAAAGAGAACTATTTAACATTTAAACTGTGTACAAAAAAATGCCTTATACTAAATTATACATATTAGAACTGTTTGATCATTTAACTGTATGCAAACAAATGAGTGATGTTTAATTGAATTGTTAGTGATACATAGCAATATTTGGAACCATTTAACTGAGTGCAAATGAATAAGATTGAATAGAATTATTTGTGTTGAATAGCAATACTTGGAACTTTTTAACTGTGTGCCTAAATTGAAATTGGTATAAGATAGGAATACTTGGAACCATTTAAGTGTGTACAAATAAATAGTGTAGAATAGAATAATAATTAAATAGCAATATTTGTAACCATTTTACTGTCTGCAAGCAAATGATTAACATTGAATAGAATAATTAGTTTTAGAAAGCAATAATTGAAACCATTTAACTGTGTAGAAACAATAGCAATACTTGTGTGCAAACAAATTAGTTCACATTTAAAAAATGAAATCACCTACAAACTGTGTCCAAACAAATGACAGATGTTAAATTGTGATTGTTCTATAGCAATACTCTTTAAACCATTTAACTTTGTGCAAATAAATAATTAATAAATCTCCAGGCACAGCAGTCAGTAAAGAAGGCTATGCTGACAGTCTTCTGGGATGTGAAAAGACTCATCACTATTGATTTCTTTGAAAAAGGTGCAGCTGTAAACAGTGCTTTCTATTGCCAACTCCTCAGGCAAAATTCACTTTATTTATTGAATTACCAACTCCTTAGGCAAAATTCACTTTATTTATTGAATTGCCAACTCCTTAAGCAAAATTCACCTTATTTATTGAATAACCCTTGTACTTTTACCATTGTGTATAACTTAAGGTTTTGTAAATGTTAGTCATCCATACTTCAGCTGTCCCATGAGACATTTATAAATCTAATCTTGATGTTTGAACAAAGGTAATCATTTATTGGGCATCTGGGTTGGTGTAATGGTTAACAAGCTAGACTAGCAAACCTACACAAATGAGTTTGAGTCTCAGTGGGTGCCCCATTCATACAACCCTGTGCTACATCTAAGCAAAAAGCTTAGTAAATGACTATAGGGCACCTCAGGTGGTGTAATGGTTAACAAGCTAGACTCTACACAGTATATACAAAGCTGATGAATGTAAGTTTTTTTCTGGTCAGCCAACATTGGTATGTCTATATGTAGGAGCCCATAAGAAAACGTTTATAAGTTCTTGTATGTCTTGTTTGTCTGGTATGGTTTATGAGATAGAAGGTAAGTGGCGGTGCAGTTGCTGTTTTGTTGGGTGTTGCTTCCAAGATTTTTTCAAAACACTCTGCAGCCGCCTTCTATAGTTTCCATCTAGCTTTTTCTCCAGGCGTTTCATTGAGTCCATACAGTAGTACTGACATAGGTAAAGCTTGGAAGAATTTGTTTTATTTTATCAGGGTGATCAGATTTCATGCCTTTTCTCTTTTGAAAGAAGACTGAGTATGGCATTAAGTAACTCAAAAAAAAAAAAGATTGACATGCTGTAAAACCAACCAGTCGGCTAGGGATGTAGGATACACCAACTGCATCTCTGCAGAAGGGTAAGACTCCCCCCCAATGAGTTTCCTGGTTATGACACTAAATAATCTGATGGTGAGGCCCCAGTAATGCTGGAGCTTCAGGGAATGCGGAGTACTTCTTTACTGCCATCGCTCCAAGGTCCACTCTAGCCCAGAGTGGTAGCATCTGATAGGGTCCTATCTACGGGTCAAATAGTATTAAACTGTGATTATTCTAAACTGAATTGTTTGAAATAGAACAGTTTTTACATTTAACTGTGTTCCAAGAAAAACTGTACTTATGCTTAACTGTTTGAAATAGAACGGTTTATAGGTATAAAAATGGATTTGGCATTAAATAACCTACAATGGTTGATATGCCATTAAACTAAAACAAAACTAAACCATATACACATGTTGGAAGAAAACGAAAAAAACAAAACGGTTGTCGGGGTAGTGTCTCATGGCATAATGATTAAAGTGCCTGACTTTGGCCTGCAAAGTAAACAAGTTCAAATTCCAATCACGTCAGGTTGATATGCCATTAATAAACAAAAGAGAAATCAAACCATACCATAAGTACTGATTTCATTATCTTATTCATATTTAGGTATATTTTAAAAAAATACCTTATCTATATTTAGACATAGTAATAAAACAGAAAAGAGAAGAGTTCTTGTGGCGTAATTGTTAAAGTGCTGGACTGTGGCCTGGAAGTAAGCAAGTTTGAACCCCAGTTGTGCTATTATGTTCACTTTTGGACTAATACCCTTAAAAAAGATATGAACCCCCTTATCCCTCCAGCTATGGTTTAAATAGTATCACTGCTGTTCTTCTGCAGGGAAAACTTTAGCATTAAATAACCCATGAAGGTTGATATGCCATTAAACAAAGAAACCAAACCAACAGTTTACAACAGAAGCAATTAAATGATACATATTATCCAGGAACAAAATTTATCTTACATAATTTTATCTGGGGCTGAGAAGCAAATTTTGAAAAGAATAATGGCCATTTTCTATACTTTTACAGCATGCGTGGGTGGGGTGGGGTCCTTGAAATGGCTAAAATGCTAGACTCTAGCCTCAAAATAAGAGAGTTCAAACTCTAGTCATACTATTGTTTTCTTTTGAACTAATATTCTTGAGAAAGGTATAAACACCCTTATTCCCCTTGCTATGGGTTGAATAGTATCACTGCTGTTCTTTTGCAAGGATGGCTTTGGTATTAAATAGCCCACAAAAGTTAATATGCCATTAAACAAAGAAACCAAACCTATCTTTTAAAACATAAGCTAATAAGAAATAACACGTACTATCCAGGAACAAAATTTATCTTACATAGTTTTATCCAGGGCACAAAAGCAAAGTTACAATGGAATAATACTGTTTTTCTACAGGGATGCCTTTGACATTAAATAACCCATAAGGTTTTATATACCATAAAACAGAAACCAAATCAAAACAGCTGTGCTGCCAATAAAGCCTTGATATACACACATATGGGGTATTATTCTATTATAAGTTCAAAGATTTCAAAAATGCCCTTAGAAATCTTCTTTCTTTTTTTATTTCTTATTTATTTATTTTTTATGAAGTTGTCTTTTAAGTAAACAATACTGAATACTTGTTTTAATATCGTAAAGCATTTTTGGATTCTGATCCTGGCCACTCCAAATGCCAAGTACTGTTGACAAATGTGTAAGAAGATTTTTGAATATTTATGAAGTCATTACTTTTGATATAGAGGAGATAGTTTCTCTAAAATTAGATAAATATGAATCATTTAGAGAGAAAAAAAAATTTCTCTCAGATTATTGTTATCCAATTAATGAAATTAACATATTCTAATGTTTGTAGCCCTGGTGGGTTGATTTTTTTCCCCCAATATTGTCTGCTGATAAGGATTTTGAGGCATATTTCATTTTCTTCCATTTCGATCTGCTCTGCCATCTGTTGATCAGTCTAAATGGTCGGACAGGATATGAATGAATCTCTGGATGCCTAGGTGTGTTCAGAAAGTATTGACACTGAAGTTGTATTTACCAAGACAGAAATGAACAATGAACAAGAGATTCATTATTTTTTTTCAAAATACAAGGTGTGTTCCTAAAGTATCAAGACTGAAGCTGTATTTACCATAAATGAAATGTTAATTTTTTTTCAAAATATAAAGTGTGTTCAGAAAGTACTCTGACCCAGAGTAATTGTACCTGATACTCTAATCTTTGGGTCAAATACACCTGTTTAAAAGTTAGTTGTATTTGATAGCACCATGTGCCAAATAAAAACCTTTTAAGAAACAACTACATGAAAAATGTAAATGTGAATCTTCAATGAATATGATTCCCTAACTCTTAAGTATAAAATAACTCTAGACAGGTTGATATTGTTGTATAGCCATGATACAACTATACATGTGGAAACATAATCAACAATAATGATGAACAAACACACTTCTTTATAAAAATATACCTTTCACAGTTAATTCTTGAAAGGGTTGCAAAAGGGTTGATGTTGGTTATGTGTGAGAGGTGAGTTGGATACGCAGAGAGACTGATACATATTGACCCCAAGTTCCTCTGACCATAGCTGCACTTCTTCCTCATTCTGCTGTGCTGCTCAACCGGGGTCCTGAGGGCCCAAGCCCTCTGTCTGGAGCTGGTTCCTATCTCCAACTGCAACTTGAACTGAACTGACTGCTCGCCTTGAACTCCAACTAGCTCAAGCCGTCTGTGTTACCTGGTTATATAATTGTTTGATGCCCACCTGCTTCCAGTGGGCGTACGCATCTGCACCGAATTCAACCCGTCCACAGGTCAAGGTGATATTCTGATATTTTTGACCGGATGCACCTGTTTCTTGATTGACAGCTCAGTCGAAGGTCAATATGTTACAGATATGCCATTTAAAATCAATCTATCAGTCAATCATTAAATCTAAGATAAAAGTCATATGGAGTTTAATCTGGTGATTATGAATTGTGCTGCACTTGGACAATCCTGTGTTTCGACAAAAACATTTCATTTAAAAGGTCAAGACTGCTTTCATAATTTTCTATCAAATTGTCACTCACTCATCTTAACAGCATCACTTTATTAAATTAAGTTGCTCATCTGTGCACACATCTTTTATTTAGCCCAGTTGATTTGGGCTGTAGAATACACAGACTGCATCTCTGCAGTGGAGTAAGACCCCACCCCACCCCAATAATGGTCATGGATATGACACTAAACAATCTGATGGTGAGGCTCCTGTAATGCTGGACTTAGAGGAATGTGGAGTATCCCTTCATTGCTATTACTCTCAGGTCCACTTTGAACCTGGAGTGGTAGAACCTGATAGGGTCTGATTTATGAGTCATAAAACTATTTAACATTTAAACTATGTGCAAACAAATGACTTATGCTAAATTGAATTGTTAGTGATGCATAGCAATACTTGGAACCATTTAACTGTGTGTAAACAAATGATTAATAAAAAAAAATAAATAGAATTATTAGTATTAGATGGAAATACTTGAAACCATTTAACTGTGTGCAAAGAAAAAATGAGCTTAGGTTCATTTAAAAATGTTATCAACAAAATGTATTTACAAATCATATGTTTTAATATATATGTATAAAGAGGATTTGGCATTAAATAACCTACAATTATTGATATACCATAAAACCCAACCAAACCATATATATTTAATATATGTAAATAAAAAGGATTTGGCATTAAATAACCTACAATGGTTGATATGCCATAAAACCCAACCAAATCAAATCATATATATTTAATATATATGTATAAAGAGAATTTGGCATTAAATAACCTACAATTATTGATATACCAGATCTGTTTTGTTCTATCAACTCATCAGTGTGGCTAGACAGGCTAGATTCCCAAAGCTGGGATCGAAACCCGGTTGACTCAAATGCCAATCTACAAATTATATATATATTACTTGGAGGTGCCATGGTGTAATGGTTATTGTTGTAGGAAATGGACATGGCGACACCAATTCAATTCCTGGACGAGACTGATTGCATTTCACATAGCACTAATACCCTTGGGAAAGGTATGAATCCAATTATCCTCCCTCCAGCTATGGGTAAATAGTAGGACAGACTGGGTTCTTCAGCCTTGTTGAGGCAACTAGTCTAGGAGAAGGAAAACTGAATTCAAACCTGTTAAACTCCACTTAAAAAAATTGACCTTGTGTCATATCCTGCCCAAGTGGAGGGGTTAGGTAAATATATATATATATATTACTCAAACCTGCACATATATATAATTTGTGGAAGTGGCCATTTGTAATGCAAGTTGTGTGCATGTGCAGGTTTGAGTTCTTATTTTACTAATACTTATGAATATATAGGAGTTATCATGTAAAAAAAAAATCTAAGTTAAGACAGTTGTCTTTAGTTAACATTGGAAGAGAACTAGAATGATTGTGACATGTGGTTATTGTATGTAGAGAACACTTTTGTAAGTGAGAGGTAGAAAACAGATCAAAAAGGAAAACAAGTTCCATATGCCTTTTTCAGTTTGAAGGCACAAGAAGCATTACAAGACTATCATTACTTACTTGAAACCATTTAATTGCTTGTAAAACTTTAAACTATATAATTAGATACATGTTATTTATATTAAGAATAGTTACTGGAAGCTATAATTGTTTACAAATGATTATCATTACTTGAAACTATTTAATTGCTTGGAAAAAAGATTTAAAAAAAAACATCTGAGTTCAACATTAAAGGATTGATAGCTTGTAAAATCAGCCAACCAATCTAAACCCACTTGTGTGGTTACCATTTGGAAATTGTTGAAAACATGCAACAAATTGAAGGCATCTAATTGTATAAAAATTATTTGTATTAGATAGGAATAATTCAAGCCATATAACTGTATAAAAACAAATGATTATTATTTAATAAGAATAGTTAATTGAAACATCTGTGTGTAGATTATTTGTATTTGATAGGAATATTTTAAACCACATAACTGGATTAAAACAAATTATCATTATTATTGTTAAGAAGAAAAGTTACTCAAAAGCATTTATGTATAAATTATTTGTATTAGATAGGAATACCAGAAATTGTATAACTATTAAAACAAATGATTATTATTTAATAGGAATAGTTAATTAAAAGTGTCTGTATAAATTATTTGTATTAGATAGGAATACTTTAAACCATATAACTATTAAAACAAATTTTATTTTGAAATAGTTACTTGAAATCATCTGTGTAGAAATCATTTGTATTAAATAGGAAAAATTTAAAAATGAATTTTAAAAAATGCTTATCATTCTTGTTTAGCAAGAATAATTACTTGTAAGCATCTAATTGTGTAAAAATTATTTGTATTAGATAGGAATACCTGAAACTGTATAACTATTAAAACAAATGATTATTATTTAATAGGAATAGTTAATTAAAAGCGTCTATATAAATTATTTGTATTTGATAGGAATATTTTAAACCATCTAATAAGATAAAAATACATGATAATTATTATCATTATTGTTAAGAAGAGGAGTTACTCAAAAGCATCTGTGTTTAAATTATTTGTATTAGAAAGGAATACTTGAAACATATGACGATTAAAACAAATGATTATTATTTAATAAGAATAGTTAATTGAAAGTATCTGTGTATAGATTATTTGTATTGGATAAGAATATTTTAAACTTTATAACTGTATAAAAAAATAAGTAATATTTACTTGAAAGAACTTGATTGTGTAGAAATGACTTGTATTAGATAGGAATGTTTTGAACCATATAACTGCTTTATTATTTAGTAATAATTACTTGAAAGCATCTGTGTATAGATTATTTGTATTTGATAGGAATATTTTAAAAATACCTTTAAAATAGTTTTCATTCTTGTTTAGTAAGAATAATTACATGAAAGCATCTAGTTGTATATAAATTATCAGTACCAGATAGAAATACTTAAAGCTATATAACATAAACCAATTAAATTATTTGTATTAAGAATAGTTACTTGAACCTATATTTTATTTATATATATATATATATATATATATATATATATATATATATATAGGCAGCATTTCTTCGTTAATACAAATTTCATTAAACATAATAGACATTTTATGTCTACATATTTTCTTCTGGATCCGTTCGAATTCCCGTATTACTTTTATCGTATTCGGGGGGGGGGATTGATTTATGTATTGTCCATAGTTGTAAGTATCCCTAGTGCTTTCTGCCCAACTTTGGGCCATAATCAGGGGAGGATCTATTACAAAAGTGATGTAACTTTTGTTTTTGCATATTACTACTATGTAAGAGCGTCTTTACCGTTGAAGATTATGGCGTTTGCTTTTCAATTGGTTTCTCTAATTAGTGTCAGTAGCTAAAGTATTTAAGTACATTAGCACTGGTTTGAAAATTAATTCTATTAAGTGTCGGTTGATATGTAGACAAAATGTCTATTATGTTTAATGAAATTTATGTATATATATATATATATATATATATATATATATATATATATATATATATATATATATATACGTTTATCATTGGTTACTTAAAATAATTGCTTATTAAAAAAAGTCTAACTTTGGTAAAAAAAAAATAACCCAACAAGAGTTGACATGCTGTAAAACCAACCAACCAACGTTAATGTCATATAGGAATAAAGTGAGACACTGGCGACTAAACACCGATCACCAGTGGACGGAAGTGGTGGGCCTTTACATAATAAGAGGGTTGATTTGCAATGGACATCAATCAAAAGGACAATTAGCATAGGATGTTAGTCAGTGAATAGTAGTCAGATGGACCTCAGTGAGAAAGATTTTACAGTAATATCTTGGCCGGCAGTGTACGGATAGTAACTATATTTTGTTTGTCTTATTTTAAGTTAATGTGTTATTCAGTTGAAAGATGTACTTATACTTTTGTTATCTGTCTATTTTCTCTTTTTATGCACTATTACAAAAATTAACTTCAAAGATGTAAAAATTTTGTTAGACTAGTTGAAAACCTATCCCATATGTTTGATTTTAAGGTAGTTTTGTTGGAAGTGGCCAAGTCAGCTGGGCTGTAGAATGCACCTACTGCATCTCTGCAAAGGTGTAAGACTCTCCCAATGAGTGTCCTGGATATGACACTAAACAATCTCATGGTGAAACTCCAGTAGTGCTGGAGCTTTGGGGAATGTGGAGTATCCCTTTTTTGCCATTGCTCCCAGGTTCATTCTGACCCAGACATTTGAACTGAGTGCAAACAAATGATTTATGCTAAACTAAGTAGTTTGAAATAGAACTGTTTAATCATTTAACTGTGTGCAAACAAATGACTGATGTTTAATTGAATTGTTAGAGATACATAGCAATACTTGGAACCATTTAACTTTGTCTTATACTAAATTGAATTGTTTGAAATAGAACTGTTAGATCATTTAACTGTGTATAGGTAAATGACTGATGTTGACTAGAATTGTTAGTGTGAAATAGCAATATTTGAAGCCATTTAACTGTGTGCAAACAAATGATTAATAGAAAACAAAATTGTGTTAGAAATAAGTGAAACCATTTAACTGTGCAAAAAAAATGAGCTCGGGGTCATTTAAAAATGTTATCTACAAAATATGTTTAGAAATCATTTTTTTTTTTTATAAATATATATAAAAGATTTGGCATTGAATAACCTACAATGGTTGATATGCTATAAAACCCAACCCTACCTATTCATATATATATATATAAAATTTTATCAAAGAATTTTGTTGATGTTTGCGAGAATTGTCTTTTAACTGTAGTCTGATTAGCATATGTAGACTGATTTGCATATCAAGGCTTCTGTTAGTATATGTTTTAGGAATGCAAATTACAAGATTATTCCATATTTTCCTGTATGGCTTGGAAGAAAATGAAAACATTAATTTCAATAATTTAAACTAATCTGTTTAAGGTATATTTCATGAAGCCAGAATGTTCAGCTATTAAGTAAAAAATATTTTGCATCTTATCTATTATTAGTTTATTTACTGCTAAATAAAAAAGACAAAAAAACCCAAGGTGTACATCTTGTATATGCATTAATTCTATAATTCTTTCCCGAAGTAGTGGTCTAGTTGGCTGGTGTTGTAGAATACATCAACTGCAGCCTTGCAGTGGACTAAGACTCTCCCAACGAGTGTCTTGGATATGACACTAAACAATCTGATGGTAAGGTTCCAGTAATGCTGGAGCTTTGGTGAATGTGGAGTAACCCTTCATTGCCATCACTCAAAAGTCCACTCTGACCAGATTAAATTTCTATGTAATATTTTTTGTATATTCCCAGTGTGCTAAATTCTTGTTGGCATTCTAATCTTTTATTCAAAGAATCCAATGTTGGTAATCCAAAAGATACATTGCCCAGTCAGCTGGGGCTGTAGAATACACCAACTACATCTCTGCAGAGGGGTTAGGCCCTCCTCTGTGAGTGTCCTGGATATGACACTAAACAATCTGATGATGAGGTTCCAGTGATGCTGGATCTTTGGGGAATGCAGAGCAGCCCTTCATTGCCATTTCTCCCAGGTCCACTCTGGCCTGGAGTGGTAGCACCTGATGGGCCAAATAGAACTAAACTGCATACTTATGCTAAACTGAATTGTTTGAATTAGAACTGTTTAACTAAACTAAATAGCTTGAAATAAAAAATGTTTTTGACAATTAAACTGAGTACTTATGCTCAACTGAATTGTTTGAAATGGAACTGTTTTTGACATTGAAACTGTACTTACATTAAATTGAATTGTTTAAAATAGAACTGTTTTGATATTTAACTGTGTGAAAACAAAATCTATACGTATACTAAACTGAATTTTTTTAATTAGAACTGTTTGACCAAACTGAATAGCTTGAAATAGAAATGTTTTTGACAATTAAACTGTGTACTCATTCTAAACTGAATTGTTTGAAATAGAACTTATTATTTGTATAAAAATGGATTTGGCATTAAATAACCGACAAAGGTTGATATGGATAAAACCCAACCAACCAAAAGATGTTTTCCTAAAAGAAATTTCAACCAGCAATTGAGAACCTGAATTTTAAATGTTTTCAGTTCTCGTCTCTGATCGGCCCATTTTTACTGGAAATACCTGCTGCTGGCAGGAAAGTTCATGAATAGGAATAATAATCCTTCATACAGCTTATACCCAAAGACAATCCAATACAATGGGATATTCTGAACAAGTATTGAAACTTTCAGCTAGATATCTACTTTATACAGTTAAAAAGATTCAGTTTAGCTAATTTGAAAGACATAAAGTAAGGGTACAGTTTGACATTGGATTTACATTGTAAATGAAACTCTTTATAAAGACTTAAAACCCTTTGGAAATTTAAAAAAATCAATATCTAAAAACATTCACTGGGGTCCCACTAGTAACCATAGGAAATATTGAAGAGATCATGTGATGAAAAAACAAAAAAAAAGACATTTAGTAGATAAGTATTTTCTAAGGTTTTGTCATTTGGGTTATTTTTTTTCAATTTATCTAAATCCACAGTGTGTAGTCAAGCCATAGTTAAGCTGAAAAATCTTTTGGCAATAGATGATGTGAGTTGAAAGTGAATGAAACAATGATTCATGGGAATAATCTGAATAATTGCCAAATATTGTTGAATGTTCTTAAAATAGAAGTTGGCTCAAGGGATGGTTTCATCTTGATATTATCTTTACTGTTGGTATTTCAATTCACACAGTTGATTTGACCAGAAAGGAAGTAGTCACAGTCTGAATATTAAAGTTAATGAGGGTCTCATTAAACAGCTGAAGATGTAAAATAGATAAAATTTTCATTTGAATGCAAAGAAAGAAATTCCTCTTTCCTTTTGTGTGAATTTTGTACTGATTAGTTCAGAAAATTCTCATTGAAATTTTTTTTTCCTTTCCTTTCAAAAACCAAGTATTTAAGGGTTAGTAATTGTTGTTATTGTTATTCCGCCTTGGGCATCTCTCCTTTTTACTATATATGTATAAACAGGATTTGGCATTAAATAACCAACAATGGTTGATATGCCATAAAACCAAACCAATCTTTTAATGGGAAGTCCTTGTGGTGTAATAGCTAAGTCTGGACTTCAGTCTTGAAGTAAAGGAATTTAAATTCCGGTTGTGCTATTATGTTCACTTTTGGTCTAATGCCTTTGGGAAAGGTATGAAACCCCTTAAAACCCCACTTATCGTTTAAATAGTATCACTGCTGTTCTTCTACAAGGATGACTTTGCCATTAAATAACCCACAAAAGTTGATATGCCATCAAAACCAAACCAAATGCTATTAATTCACTTGATACTTTCCAAAAATGTCCTCATATTCGTTTTCTTACCATTATTTCTTAAATCCTCCAATTCAATTTTGATTTTTTTTACCCTATTGCTGTCTTTGATCTAATTAAGCAATTTGTTTAAAAAAAATGTATGGGAGAGGCCTCATAGTGTAGTAGCTAACGTGTTGGACCATGATGACATTGTAAGCAAGTTCAAACTCCAGTTGCACTGTTGATGCATTCAAGATAGAAAAAAAAATCTTTCTTATTCTTTCTCCTCTTTCTTTTTTTTGCCTTGTCTGTCTGTCCTACTACTTGAACAAACTACCTCCTCCATGATCTGCTAAACTGAATTGTTTGAAATAGAACTGTTTATGTTTAAAAATGGATTTGGCATTAAATAACCTGCGGTGGTTGATGTGCTATAAAACCAAACTATCCACCAGATTGCTCTTGTTTTTGTATCTCTTTCACTTCAAGCATTCAGTATCTTAGGCCCTTGATCAGCCTTTGTACCCTACCAGATTGGTTTTAAGGATTGCTTTTGTTTTTGTATCTCTTTCACTTAAAACATTCAGTATCTTAGGCCCTTGATCAGCCTTTGTACCCTACCAGATTGGTTTTAAGGATTGCTTTTGTTTTTGTATCTCTTTCACTTCAAGCATTCAGTATCTTAGGCCCTTGATCAGCCTTTGTACTCTACCAGATTGGTTTTAAGGATTGCTTTTGTTTTTGTATCTCTTTCACTTCAAGCATTCAGTATCTTAGGCCCTTGATCAGCCTTTGTACCCTACCAGATTGGTTTTAAGGATTGCTTTTGTTTTTGTATCTCTTTCACTTAAAACATTCAGTATCTTGGGCCCTTGATCAGCCTTTGTACCCTACCAGATTGGTTTTAAGGATTGCTTTTGTTTTTGAATCTCTTTCACTTAAAACATTCAGTATCTTAGGCCCTTGATCAGCCTTTGTACCCTACCAGATTGGTTTTAAGGATTGCTTTTGTTTTTGTATCTCTTTCACTTCAAGCATTCAGTATCTTAGGCCCTTGATCAGCCTTTGTACTCTACCAGATTGGTTTTAAGGATTGCTTTTGTTTTTGTATCTCTTTCACTTCAAGCATTCAGTATCTTAGGCCCTTGATCAGCCTTTGTACCCTACCAGATTGGTTTTAAGGATTGCTTTTGTTTTTGTATCTCTTTCACTTAAAACATTCAGTATCTTAGGCCCTTGATCAGCCTTTGTACCCTACCAGATTGGTTTTAAGGATTGCTTTTGTTTTTGTATCTCTTTCACTTAAAACATTCAGTATCTTAGGCCCTTGATCAGCCTTTGTACCCTACCAGATTGGTTTTAAGGATTGCTTTTGTTTTTGTATCTCTTTCACTTCAAGCATTCAGTATCTTAGGCCCTTGATCAGCCTTTGTATCCTACCAGATTGGTTTTAAGGATTGCTTTTGTTTTTGTATCTCTTTCACTTAAAACATTCAGTATCTTAGGCCCTTATAAACAACCTTCCAACTCCACCAGATTGGTTTAAGAACTCTTTTTCCAAGAGCATTAGTGCTATGTAAAATGCAGATGGCCTTGTCCAGGGTTTGAACTCTGGTTGCCAGGTCCATTTTTTTAACAATGATAACTGTTATGCCATCAGCTATTCAAATATAATAAAATCCAAATTCAAATTTGGAATTTGAGAAAATTGTTTGACCTTTTTTTTTATATTTAAATGTTTTATTTACTTTCAATTAAGACTTGGTTCAATCTATGAGTTAGAAACGTTAAAAAAGTGACTAAGGTATTCAACACTCTTCACTAACAACTCTTATTTCTCTTCCTCTGCTCTCTCTCTCTCTCTCTCTCTCTCTCTCTTTTCATATTGTTTGCTTTCTCCTTTGCCCTCTCTCATTATTCCCCAGCCAAGTATTTATTTGCCCCCACACCAATCCTTCTCTTGATTTATTTATCATCCTCCCCTTTTCTCTACCCTCCTTGACTCATTCCACCCCACTCTTTTCTCCTTGTCTCTATGCTCTCTCATCTTCTTATTTGCTCCCCCTCTTTCTCTCTCTGTCTCTCTTCTTCATACTATCTTTTTATTTGACCTCTTTGCTGCACTCTCTTCTACTTCTTACTAGGTCTTCTTACTTTTTTCTTTCCCTCTCTTATTTACTTCCTCTTTTCTCTCTATCCTTATTTGACCCTTTTTCTGGTCTCTCTTTTCTACACCTCTTTTTCTTCTTCTTCCTCAGCTTTCTCTCTATTATTTATTCTCTCTTTTTATTTGTTCTTTTTCCCCCTCTCCCTATTTCTTATTCCTCCTATCTGCTCTCTGATTCTAATTCTCCCCCTCTACTTGTTATTAATTCACTCCACCCTCTACTTATTTTTTCATTCCCCCTCTCTCTTTCCCTATTTCTACTTTACCTTTCTTTTACTCTTCCCCACAATTCTGACCCCCCCCCCTGCCCAATCTACTTATCTGGACACATTTTCATTGTCCTTAGAATTAAGTCTTTTTCTATTCTAACTTTTCACTAATCATTTTCACATGTCCACCATTAAATAGTGAATTGGTATTTTTCTTTGCTCTATACAAAAATAAAAATGCCAACATAAAAGAAATAAGAATAAAACGAAAGAAAATTTGAGGTAAATAATAAAAAAAAAAATTTTGAATGACAAAAGAAACTTTCAGTGACCGATTTAATTCCAGCTTCATAGAATTTAAAAAAAAAAGAAATAAAAAGCTGAGATTTTAAGACCACTGTTGATAATAGTTGCAGCACAAGGCCAGAAGTGTAGGGCATCCAGTGAGAATCAAACTCACTCAGATCTACTAATCCAACTTGCTAATCATTGCACCACTGGAGGTAGCCATGGTTGTTTAGTTTAGACACAAGGCCAGAAGTGTAGGGGTACTCAGTGAGAATCAAACTTACCAACCTTGGTCTGCTAATCCAGCTTGCTAACCATTGAACCACTTGAGGTGCCCTAATATTATTTGTATTGATCAAGTCTTCTCAGACTTTTTGCTTGATGCATTCCTTGTAACTAAACTGAATTTTTATCATTGATAAGAAAAATTCAGAAATTTGAGATTTCCATAAAACTTGAGGAAAGCCAAAGGTAGAAATTTCTGAATTTGGTTTTAGGCACATTGACTCCTATATAAAGGCCATGTGGTGCCAAACTGGGATTTTTAAAGGAGTAGTATAGTGGCTCATATACTAGACTGTAACATCATAGTGAGTTTGAACTCCAGTCATATTATTGCATTTACTTTTTGACTAATACCCTTGAGAAAGGCATGAACTGCTTTATTTTCCCCATTATGATTTAAATAATACCACTCCTGTTCTACAAAGATGGTTTTGACCTTAAATAACCCACTAAGTTTGATATGCCATTAAACAGAGGATAGTCCCAGTGGTGTAGTGGTTAACGTGCTGTACAGCACATAGTGAGTTGAAACTCCAGTTGCACTATTGCATTCACTTTTGGGCTAATACTCTTGAGAAAGGTATGAATTCCTTTATCTTGCCTCCCCTGACTAGGGGGTTAAAAAGCACCACTATTGTCCTACTAGGATTGCATTGGCATTAAATAACCCACAAAGGTTGATATGCTATTAACAAAAAAAAATAACTAAACCAAGGATTTTTAAGTAGATTCTCATGTGCAAGGTTCTGTTTCTGAATGTGGTTTTATGGCACATTAACTCCTATATAATGGTCATGTAGAGCTGTTGGTTCCTATATAATGGTCATGTAGTGCCAAACAAGACTCATCACAGACCCTGGCTAACTTTTGTTCCATTGCAAGACTCCTGATTATTTATAAAGCTACAAATGCAGGGCACTTTGTAAGGATTTTGGTTCTTACAGCAATTAATGAACTGCGATTATAGTTGGGGTAGCATTGGGTTTTTTTCTTTTCCCTTTTATTATTATTATTTTTAAAAAATCTTAGTTAACATGAGCAGTTATAGCAAAGTTTCTGGACAAAAAAATTAAGAATTTATTTTAATTTTTATATCCACTAATGAAAAGAAATAAAATAGTACCACTATTGTCCTTCTACAAGAATGGCTTTGGCATTAAATAACCCAAGAAGGTTGATAAATATAAATAAAGAAACCGAGAAACCTCTTTTTAAATTTGACTTCCTCAGTCATAAAAAAATAACTACTTTGTTCTCTTCACTGTCAAAATTCTGAGATAGAAATTTTTCTTGTCTGGTTCTAATTATAAAATCATTAATTTGAATCAAGGCTTCATCTAGTCTTCCTTTTTTTTTTCTTCTTTTTTTTTTTCTTTTTTTTTTAACAATCTTATTGAAACTATTACTGTAAGCTCTCCCTCTTGTATCCTGATATTATTATTCACTGACTTCTCCCACTTCTTCTTGGAAAGCAGGTTTGACATAAGTTCAAGTTTAATTGCACAACTGCTTGAGAACAAGATAAATGACTTGCTTGTATTTGCTGTTCCTAAATGGTCACCCATCTCAATACTTAACGTACCCATTGTTGCTTAATTTCATTTCCCTCTTTATAATTCTCCCCCTCTCTCTCAGCTTATTTACTCCTTCCTTCTCCTCTTTCTTCTAACCTGTCAGCTAGAGCTGTAGAATATGCTGACCTCCCTAAAGAGTGTCCTAAATATGACGCTAAACAATCTGATGGCTGGGCTATGGTCCTGGGGAGCGTTCATTCTGACCCAGAGTGGTGGTGCCTGTCAGGGTCCAATATGTGGGTCAAATAGAACAATTTAATCATTTACTATACTTAATACTGGCTCATTGGCCTAATGGGTAGAGTGTTTGCCAATAGTCCGCGAGACTGGGGTTCGATCCCAGGTCGAGTCATACCAAAGACTTAAAAAATGGTACTTGATGCTTCCTTGCTTAACACTCAGCATTATAAGGTACGGATCAAGGGTAAAGTGGAGCAATCCAGAGGAAGGAGTAGTGCCCTTCTCTACACCTCGGTGTAGTAGCTATTGAAAAGGGAGCCTTTGGGTCGCCCTCGACTAAGGGAGACAACTTTACTTTTTACTTACTATACTTAAACCTATTTAACTGTCTGCAAACAAATGATTAATATTAAATAGAATTTTTAGTGTTGGTTTGAAATACTTGAAATTATTTGTGTTCAAACAAATGAGCTATCATCATGTCGTGCCGCCAGCACGGATATCCCTGACCATCTCTCGCCACTTCTCCCTATCATTCATCGCCTCTGGCAGGTCTTCAGGGTTACATCCTGTGTCTTCACATAGCTGCTGTATGTAAGTTCGAGCTGGTCGTCCTGCTTTTGCTTGGCCATATGTGGGGGTCCATAGGAGTAATGTTACTCATAAATCTTTTGCTTACAAATCACACACACACACACACACACATATATATATATATATATATATATATATATATATATATATATATATATATAGGATTTGGCATTAAATAACTCCCAAGGGTTAATATACCATAAAACACAACCAAATAAAATAAATCCTCTTTCTTGGAAAGCAGGTTTAACACAAAGTCAAGTTCAATAACTAAACAACTAAGTGCTTACTCGTCTAAATATTAAACAGGCTCATTACTTTGATCTATCAGGAAATGCTTTTGAGTATAACTTAATTGTGAACCCTTTAACCTTTTATGTGTGTGTATAAAAGACATTCTTGTATTATAATAAAAGAAAATATTCCCTTTGCACTCTTTGTTGGTTTTGAAGTGTCATTTTCAATTTCCATGCTCAGTCAGTTACCAAACAAATATCTTCAAATTTCATAAGTCACTACCAAAAAAAAAAAAAGACCCTATTTGTAATTAAACTGAATAAGACCAGTAGATTCATTCAAACATTACTACCTAAGTACTTACTTGATAAATGCTTATTGTAATGTTAATGACTGTTATTAATCACTGAAGCTTTCTGTGTTAAAGTGGATTAAGTGAACTGCCACACATATGCAAATGACAGGAGTGACAGTCTGGGGGTGGGATTTATTTGATTTACCTATTGTCTTGCCAGTGTGAAGAGAAGTGGACAGTGGTCTTTCTTAGCAAACTCTTTCAGTGTTAGATGCATGCATCTAGGTATGATTTCTTAAAGTGTATGTATCTTTGTAAGTAAAGTTGGTGACTGTAGTCGAGGGCGACTCTAAGGCTCCCTTTTCAATAGCTACTACACCGAGGTGTAGAGGAAAGCGCTACTCCTTCCCCTGGATTGCTCCACTTTACCTTTGATATGTACCTTATAATGCTGAGTGTTAAGCAAGGAAGTATCAAGTACCATTTTTTTAAGTCGTTGGTATGACTCAACCTGAGATTGAACCCCCGGTCTCCTGAGCCATTGGTGAACACTCCGCCCTCTAGGCCAATGAGCTGGTATGGGATTTACAAAAATTTATATATAAACGAAGCAAAATAATTTTTCTTAACATTGTTCGAATCTGGGAGTGACATTGGATTGATTTTTAATGGCATGTCAACCCATCTAGGGTTATTTTATGCCTAAAGGTTAGGGAACTACATTGATTGTACATTTAATACTTTTTTGGTGTAGTTGTTTCTCATTCTCATGTGGTCTTATTGAATACAAATATTTTTCAAACAGATTTACTTGCTTTATAAAAAGGACCCTAACAGGTACTACCATTTTGATTTAGAGTGGACTTGGGAATAATTGCCCATGAAGGGGTACTCCACACTCCACAGATCCTATTTACCAACCCCTCCGCTCAGGCTGGATATGACACAAGGTCAATTTTTAAGCAGAGTTTAACAGGTTTGAATTCAGAGTTTTCTTTCTCCTAGACTAGTTGCTTCACCAAGGCTGAAGAACCCAGTCTGCCCTACTATTTACCCATAGCTGGAGGGAGAGAATAAGTGGATTCATACCTTTCCCAAGGGTATTAGTACTATGTGAAATGCAATCAGTCTCGTCTAGGATTTGAACTTGTGTCGCCGTGTCCATTTCCTACGACGATAACCATTACACCATGAGCACCTCCTAACACTCCACAGATCTTCAATTTAGTTTCATGTTCAGGATACCTGTTTTTTTGTTTTTTTTGGCTTAGCCTCGCTCCTCTGTAGGGGATACATCACCATCATGACATGTTACTAGCACTGGTTTCCCTGACCCTCTCTCAACATTCGTTGCTATCGTCCTGTATCAGTAAAGAGCTGTTGGAGATAGGTTCTAGCTGGTCGGCTTAAACTTGCTCATCTGTGTGAAGGGGTCCACAGGAATACATCACTTATGAGTTTGTCCTTACTCTTCCAGCATTTGTTTCTTAAGATTATTTTGTAGACAGTTTGATGGCAAGTATTTCTATTGAATACAAATAAATTGTACCAGTAATTATTTCTATTTAATAATAATTTGTTTGCATACAGTTATAGGGGATACAGCTAGTGTATTCTAAGTCATCTTTTTCTCCAAGCATTTCATTTAGAGTCCAATTAGTGCAACTATGCAGTAGTACTGACACAGCTACAGCTTTATCCTAGATATAACACTAAACTATCTAATGGTGAGGCTCCTGTCCTGGAGCTCTGGGGAATATGGAATGCCTCTTCATTGCCATTAATCCCAGGTCCACCCTAACTTGGAGTGGTAACACTTGTTAATTCAAATTGAACTGTTTAATCATTTATTATACTTGAAACCATACAACTATATGCAAACAAATGATTAATATTAAATTGAATTGTTGGTATTAGATAGCAATACATGAAACCATTTAACCGTGGGTATGAATTACAACTTTACTATAGACAAGCCTAATTATTTGGGGCTGTGAAATACACCAACTTCATCTCTGCTGAGAGGTAAGACTCCCCTAATATGTGTCTTGGATATCACATTAAACTATCTAATGGTGAGGATCCAGTCTTGGAGCTTTGGGGAGGTGGAGTACCCCTTCGTTGCCATTGCTCCCAGGTCCACTTTGACCCACTGTGGTAGCACCTGATAGGGTCTTATCTATGGGTCAGATAGAAATGTTTGACATTTAAACTGTGTGCAAACAAATGACTTCTGTTAAATTGAATTGTTTGAAATAAAACTGATCATTTAACTGTGTGTAAATAAATGTCTGATGTTTTAATTGAATTGCTAGTGATACATAGCAATACTTAAAACCATTTAACTGTGTGCTAACAAATGAGTAATGTTGAACACAAATATTCATGTTGATTAGAAATACTTGAATCTCTTTAACTGTGTGCCTAAATTGAATTGTTAGCGATTCATATCAATACTTGGAACCATTAAACTGAGTGCAAATGAATTAGTTATGTTGAATAGAAATATTGGTGTTAAATAGCAATACTTGTAACCACATCTCTGCCTGCAAACAAATGATTAATATTGAATAGAATTAGTAGTGTTAGATAAAAATACTTGAAACCATTTAACTGTATGGAAAGAATAACAATACTTGTGAACAAAGAAACTAGTTCTAACTCATTTAAAAATGAAATTACCAACTAACTATTCACTTACAAATCATATATGTATATCTATTTAAAAGTGTTCAAACAAATGACTGATGTTAAATTGTTACTGTTACATATCAATACTTGAAGACTGTGTGCAAAAATGAGCTCAGGCTTGTTTTAAAATGTTATCTACAAAATGTGTTTACTCTCGAAGAGAAGATGACTACCCAGCCTGGTAAAGTAAAGCACATATATACCAGGTGTGTAAAATGAGCGGTAGGTTCGAGAGAAAAGAAAAAAAAGTAACATGACTGCCCTCACACCTCAATTTAAGACAAGACGTTGTCTCTAGCGAGGAGAATTTCTGAGAGTGGCTTATGCAAACTTTTCAAAGTGAGCGTCCCAGCCAAGCATAAAATACCACATTCAAGAGAAATGGACATGTTTCTCATTAGTGGAGATTTGTACTTAGTGGATACATTTTTTTGTTGAAGATTAGTTCTTCAAGCTATTCTGAGCAAAGGGAGACCGCTGTGAAAGCGATTACTTCAATCTATTTCATTCCATTTCATTAACAAATCAAATATATTTGATATATATGTATAAACATGATTTGGCATTTTGCCCAGTTGGCTGGGGCTGTAGAATACAACGACTGCTTCTCTGCAGAGGGGTAAGATACCCCCCACCCCGAACGAGTGTCCCAGATATGACACTAAACAACCTGATGGTGAAGTTCCAGTGATACTGGAACTTTGGGGAATATGGAGTACCCCTTTATTGCCATCGCTTCCAGGTCCACTCTGGCCCAGAGTGGTAGCACCTGATAAGAGTCCTATCTATGGGTTAAATAGAACTAAACTGTATTGTTTGAATTAGAACTGTTTGACTAAACTGAATAGCTTGAAATAGAAATGTTTTTGACTATTAAACTGTATACTTACTTTTAAACTGTGTACTTATACTAAACTGAATTGTTTTTGACATTGAAACTGTACTTACGCTAAACTGAATTGTTTAATGTAGAACTGTGTTGACATTTAACTGTGTGTAAACAAAATCTATACTTATACTAAACTGAATTAGAAATGTTTTTGACAATTAAACTGTACTCATGCGAAACTGAATTGTTTGAAATAGAACTGATTATTTGTTTTAAAATGGATTTGGCATTAAATAAACTACACAGGTTGATATGCCATAAACCCAAACAATCAACAAGATTTGGCATCAAATAACACACAAGAGTTGATATGTCATAAAACTTACACAAACCAGATAGCTACAGCTTTAAAGAATTTCCAGAGATCAGATTTCCATGTGATCGATAACCTGTCAATCCATATTTACCAACCCCTCCACTCGGGCAGGATATGACACAAGGTCAGTTTTTTAAGCAGAGTTTAACAGGTTTGAATTCAGAGTTTTCCTTCTCCTAGACTACTTGCCTCACTAAGGCTGAAGAACCAAGTCTGTCCTACTATTTACCTGGAGGGAGAATAATTAGATTCATACCTTTCCCAAGGGTATTAGTGCTATGTGAAATGCAATCAGCCTCATCCAGGATTTGAACTCGTGTCACCGTGTCCATTTCCAATGACGATAACCATTACACCACGGGCACCTCGATAACCTGTTAATAGAAGTTTAAAGCTTTACCTATTGTTGTAATAATTGACAATGAATTTTTCTTTCATCATTATATGTCATAATATAAAACATTTAACTAAAACTCTACCAGTCTGATATACCTCTCTTTAAATGGGGAGAGTCCCTGCAGCATAATTACTAAAGTGCTGGACTGCAGCTTCAAAGTAAACGAGTTATGTTATTACGTTCATTTTCGTACAAATACTCTTGGGAAAAGTATGAGCTCATTATCCCTTCCAGCAATGAATTAAATAGTATCAATACTGTTCTTCTACTAGGATAGCTTTATGAAGGTTGATGTGCCATTAAGCAGAGAAACCTCTTTTTAAATCTGAGTCTACCTTGATCATAATTCTATATTTGCTAAAGTCAAAGAAAAGTGTCTGATTTGGAGGTGAAATTAAAAAAAAAAAAATGAGTAGCAATTTTATGATAATCCACTTTTGCTTGTCTATTTTCTCATGAGAATTAGAAGAGATTAACTGTAATTAAGTAAAAGTTTTTTTTAATGTGTATTTTATCTTGATCCTTTCAGCTTTATGTTGGCAGGGCTTAGAATGTGATGACTGTATCCCCTGCAGAGTGGTAAGACCCCCTCCAAAAAGGAGGGGTTCTGGGTATGACACTAAACTTCACCTGGTAGTGAAGCTCTCATTCTGGAGCACAAGGGTAGTATGTACTCCTTTGTTGCAATTACTCCCAGGCCCACTCGGACCTAGAATGGTAAAACCTGTTAAGATCCAATCTATGAGTCAAATAGATCTGTTTAAAAATTATTTGTGTTCGATAGAACTGTGTGCAAAAAAAAAACAAACTCTTGAACAGTTGCACAAAAAATGTAATTGTTCATAGTTACATTTTTTGTGCAATTGTTTAAGAGTTTTTATGAATTTGATTCACTAACCCAAGACAAATTGACATGCCATTAATATCAATCAACTATCTAAGACCCTGTTATTTGAATAACATTGTTAAATCAAGGAAATTTGTGTGTGTCTGTTGGTTGGTTTTAAGGCATATCAACCCTTGTTGGTTTATTTAATGCCAAATGAAGTCTCCTTTTGCAAGCAATTATACAATTTCAAATATGTATTTATCTAAACCTTCATTATGAGCATAATGTGACACAATCAATTTTTAAGCAAAGTACATCTGGTTTGAATTCAGTTAGTTTGTTCCATGAAGTCTGTATGTATTTATTTGACCCACCACCAATGTTTAAGCAGAGTACAGTTGGTTTAAAGTCAGTTTTCCTTTAGATTGGTTGCCTCACCAAGACTAAAGATCCCAGTCTGTGGCATGAAGTGTGTATGTATGTATGTATGTATTTATTTGACCCACCACCATAATGATCTAGATGTGACACAAGGTCAGTTTTTGAACTGAGTACAGCTGATTTGAATACAGTTTTCCTTCTCCTAGACTGGTTGCCTATTAGTATTAGATAGCAAACAATAAATAGCAATATTTGAAACCATCTAACTGCGTGCAAACAATGAATAGCAATATTTGAAACCATCTAACTGTGTGCAAGCAATAAATAGCAATATTTGAAACCATCTAACTGCGTGCAAACAATAAATAGCAATATTTGAAACCATCTAACTGCGTGCAAAATTCTGGCTTCTTCAAACTATCCACTTTAAGATCATATGTATGTATAAATAGGATTTGGCATTAAATAACCATAAAGGGATGATATGCCATCAAACTATATAACCTAACCTATATCACATACTAAAATCTATACCTTTGGTGTTTTTTTTGTTTTGTTGTTTTTTTTTTTTTTGTAACTCTTGTTTCTTGAGGTGTTTGATGCATTAGTCCTCAGATTTTTTCTTTGATTTCTAAATAAGGTTTCAAATCTTACTTTTAGATGACTTTTCAGTTTAAGGAACAAGAAAGTTCCACAGAGCTCAAGGTCTGGTGAATATGGAAGGTGTTACCCTTTCATGAGCCTGTATTTCAGTGAAAACTGCTAATTAAAAATTATGATGTAGAAGTTGTATTTTTCTTTTCCATCAGTTTTAATCAGATCCTCTCACCTCATTTTTTTTTCTTTTTTCTTTTCAGTTCTGCCATATTGGATAGAATCAGCAAATAGTGGAATTATTTCAAAGACAGGAAACACTTTGGTAAGTAAAATTTAAACTCTGGAAATTCAAAGTAATCTTGAAATCCCCTCCATTCTCAAGTTTGATTTTTTTTTTTTTTTTTTTTTTTTTAACCCTTACCCCAATCTGACCCTGAACTAAAAATACTCACAAAAAAATCAGTGTCCTATGTAGTGAGGCTCCAGTTCTGAAGATCTGGGAGAGTCTGGAGTATCCCATCACTGACATTACTCCTAGGTCCACTCTGACCCAGAGCAGTAGTAGGATCCCATCTATGGGTCAAATAGATCTGTTTGCAAATTATTTGTATTAGATAGAAATTCTTGAAACCATACAACTTTGAGCAAATTATTTGTATTAGATAAGAATACTTGAAATGAAACAACTGTATGCTAATTATTGGTATTAGGCTGGAATACTTGAAATCAAACAATTGTATGCAAATTATTTGTATTTGATAGGAATACTTGATATCATCTAACCATATGCAAAAAACTCTGAAGAAACCACACAGAAAATGTAAATGTACAATGTATGCAATTCCCTAACCTCCAGGCATAAAATAACCCTGGACATGTTGATTGAGTTTAATGGTATGCTAATCACAAAAAATCAAGTACATAACACATTCACACTTTGCTACAGGAATAAAAACAATTTGTTTAAATCTATTTACTCTTTCTATTAAAAAAAAGACTATGATTGGTCACTTATGAGTTCAAAGGGGTAAATACAAATATATTGATCATATATATGTATGTGTGCATGTATATTATTTTATTTAAAAAAAAGATGTGAACATAGAAGTAGTTTTGCACATGAAATATACAGGTGTAGGACTAGTTTATCTGTGTGGAAAGTCAAAAAGAAGCAATGAATAGAACCTATATTAAAATGTGAAATAATTTTTAAAAATGCTGAAGATATAAGGCTGGTGATAGATATAGCCCCCTATGTATGGAGGGAAAGTTAGCTATAGCTTCTTATAATAACCCCAATAAAGTGCTCAGAGATATGAAATGCTAAACACTTGCAAACATAAAAAAGCCTGACTCCTTGGCAGATAGGTGTTGTTTTTCTTTTTTTGTTTTTTTTAGGGGGTGTATGCTAATTTTATCTTTTCTGGTGACCACTTTAATAATAAAATGTCGTTTGGGCCAACTCTCTTTTTTGTCAGAAGTATCTTGAAGATTTGTTAGGTGAAAACTGGGTAGGTAGCTTCTTGCTCTTTTAGGTATTATTGTATATACACACCTAAGCTTGTATATCATAGACACAAAGAGGACAGTTCTTAGTGACTTATTTTCTTGCTTATACAATCATCAAACTGATCAGCCCAGTTGGTTAGGGTTGTAGAATACACCGACTGCATCTCAACCGAGATGTAATAGCCTGACTAGAGTTTGAACTCAGTTACTTCGAGGTCACAGTTCAACACGTTAGTCATTATACCACAGGGATTCCTCGTAAAGAAATGAGATAGGGTGGAAAAATAGAACAGATGATAAAAATATTGACTGCTTTGTTATTTATCTGTCAATTTTGGCTGACATACTGGCTCATTTTCCGAGTGAGTAGAGTGTTTGCCAATGGTCCAGGAGACATGGTTTCAAAGACTTTAAAAATGCTACTTGATACCTCCTTACTTAACACTCAGCAATATAAGGTATGTATCGAGGGTAAAGTGGAGCAATCCAGGGAAAGGAGTAGCACCCTTCCCTACACCTCAGTGTAGTAGCTATTGAAAAGGGAGCCTTCTGGTCGCCCTCTTTACTTTACTTACTTATTGAGAAAATCCAAGTGATGACCTTGCAAAGGTAACATTAAAGTCAAGGGGAGATAATATTCATGTTAAATGGTTTCAAGTATTCCTCTCTGACTGTGTGAAAACAAATAAGCTCTGGCTTGTTTAAAATGTTACCTACAAATTATTCATACTTAATATATGTATGAACAGAATTTAGTATTAAATAACTGTTATATACCCTACCCATGAACATTGATGGCTATGTCCCATTCCTCATAAATAAATTTGTCCAGTTGGCTGGGGCTGTAGAATACACTGACTGCACCTCTGCAGAGGGGTAAGACCCCCCCCCCATGAGTGTCCTGGATATGACACTAAACAATCTGATGGTGAGGTTCCAGCAATGCTGGAGCTTTTGGGAATGCGGAGTGCCCTTTCATTACCATCGCTCCCAGGTCCACTCTGGCCCGGAGTAGTAGCACCTGATAAGGGTCCTATCTATGGGTCAAATAGAACTAACAGCATACTTATGCTAAACAGAATTGTTTGAGTAAACTGAATAGCTTGAAATAGAAATGTTTTTGACAATTAAACCATACTTACATTTAAACTGCGTGCTTATGCTTAACTGAATTATTTGAAATAGAACTGTTTTTCAACATTAAAATTGTATTTACACTTAACTGATTTGTTACATATAACTTCTTGAATAGTTTGAAATAAATGTTTTTGACAATTAAACTGTGTACTTATGCTAAACTGAATTGTTTTAAATAGAACAGATTATTTACATAAAAATGGATTAGGCGTTAAATAACCTATAAAGGTTGATATGCCATAAAACCCTACAAACCAAAACATCATAAATACATTGGACACTATTGTGAGGTGGTGAACCACTAGCAACGGTTACCTTGCCACTGGCAAGTATTGTATTTTGTTATAAAGATTTCTATTTCATTTCCAACCTCCATTTTGGTTATTTCTCATTTAGGATCCTTTTATTAGGTTACAACAATAATCTATAAGGGTTGATATGTCATAAAACCCAACCAAACCCACAGACTAAATCATTTTTATGTTTGTTTCTTTTATTTTTTATTTATTTATTTTTTTAAAATAAGTACAAGTTGAAACTTTTGGTCCATGGCTCAAGTGCTGTGAGTGACAATGTAAAAATAATATAAGTTATTTTAATGCCGCTTCAGGTGGTGTAATGGTTAGCAAGTTAGACTAGCAAACCTTCACGAGTGAAGTTGAATCTTACTGGGTGCCCCATTCATATGGTCTTGTGCCACATCTAAGCAAAAAGCTTTGTAAATTACTAAATCCCCCAACCAACCAACATATACATAGCTTCAATTAACTAATGATATTGAGGTTTAGGCATTTTCAGATGTTTGTAGAATCTATTTAATAGTTGAGTTGTTTTTTGGTGTATCCAAGTTACTGGTTTAGTTGTGTTTTATGGCATATCAACCCTTGTGGGCTATTTAATGACAATTTCTGTTTTATGTGTATATATATATATATATATATATATATATATATATATATATATATATATATATATATATATATATATATAGTTTACATCTTTAAACAAGCCAGAGCTCATTTGTTTGCACACAGTTTAATAGTTCCAAGTATAGTGAATAATTAAATATTTCTATTTGACCCATAGATGGGACCCTATCAGGTACTACCACACCAGGCTAGAGTCGAGCTTGAAGTAATGATACATTACCATCAGATGGTTTAGTGTTATATCCAGGACACTCTGGTTGTGGGGGAGGGTGTCTGTATTCTATAACCCTAACTGACTAGGCTAAGAGAAGAAAAAAAAATAAGGAAAATCAAAGAGGAAAGAAAAGAATGGATTGTTTACTTTGCTTTATGGCATATCAACCTTTGTGAGTTATTTAATGCCAAAGCTATACTTGTAGAAGAACAGCTGTGATGCTATTTAACCCATAGCTGAGGGGTGGGGGAAGACTAAGGTACTGGTCCAAAAGTGAACGAGATAGTGTGATGACTGGAGTCCAAACTTGCTAACTATAATGTTACATCCAACATGTTATCCACCATGCTACAGGGACTTCGTTGAAAAGTAATGGAAAAAAGAAGGAAGGTAAGAAAAAAGGTAGGAAGAGAAAGGAATGAAAAGAGGAAGAAAAAGTGAAATTAATGAGTGATTGTTTGGGTTTTATGGCATATCAACTTTTGTTGGTTATTTAATGCCAAATTCATTTTTATACAAATAAATAGTTCTATTTCAAACAATTCAGATTAGCATAAGTACACAATTTAACTGTCAAAAATATTTCTATTTCAAGCTATTCAGTTTAGTCAAACAGTTCTATTTCAAACAATTCAATTTAGTGTAAGTACAGTTTCAATGTCAAAAATAGTTCTATTTCAAAAAATTCAGTTTAGCATAAGTTCACAGTTGAGTTCTATTTGATCCATAGATAGGACCCTCTTAGGTGCTACCACTCCAGGCTAAAGTGGACCTGGGATTGATGGTAAGGAAGAGGAACTTTGCATTCCCTAAAACTCCAGCATTACTGGAACCTCACCATCAGATTGTTTAGTGTCATATCCAGGACACTTGTTGGGAGAGTCTCAACTCTCTGCAGAGAAGCAGTCGGTGAATTCTACAGCTCTAGTCAAATGGGCAATGAAAGGAATGAAAAGAGGAGGAAGAAGTGAAAGGAATGAAAAGAGGGGGAAGAAGTGAAAGGAATGAAAAGAGGAGGAGGAAGAAGTGAAAGGAATGAAAAAAGGAGGAGGAAGAAGAAGTGAAAGGAATGAAAAGAGGAGGAAGAAGTGAAAGGAATGAAAAGAGGAGGAAGAAGAAGTGAAAGGAATGAAAAGAGGAGGAAGAAGAAGTGAAAGGAATGAAAAAAGGAGGAAGAAGAAGTGAAAGGAATGAAAAAAGGAGGAAGAAGAAGTGAAAGGAATGAAAAAAGGAGGAGGAAGAAAAGAGAAAGGAATGAAAAGAGGAGGAAGAAGTGAAAGGAATGAAAAGAGGAGGAAGAAGTGAAAGGAATGAAAAGAGGGGGAAGAAGTGAAAGGAATGAAAAGAGGAGGAGGAGGAAGAAGTGAAAGGAATGAAAAGAGGAGGAGGAGGAAGAAGTGAAAGGAATGAAAAGAGGAGGAAGAAGAAGTGAAAGGAATGAAAAAAGGAGGAAGAAGAAGTGAAAGGAATGAAAAAAGGAGGAGGAAGAAAAGAGAAAGGAATGAAAAGAGGAGGAAGAAGTGAAAGGAATGAAAAGAGGAGGAAGAAGTGAAAGGAATGAAAAGAGGGGGAAGAAGTGAAAGGAATGAAAAGAGGGGGAAGAAGTGAAAGGAATGAAAAGAGGAGGAGAAGGAAGAAGTGAAAGGAATGAAAAGAGGAGGAGGAGGAAGAAGTGAAAGGAATGAAAAGAGGAGGAGGAAGAAGAAGTGAAAGGAATGAAAAAAGGAGGAGGAAGAAAAGAGAAAGGAATGAAAAGAGGAAAAAAAAGAGAAATGAAAAGAAAGGAATGAGTTGGAAGATAAAGAAATGAAGAGAAAGGAATGAAAGGGGGAAGAAAAATGGAATAGTAGAAAAAGAAAAACAAATGAAAAAAAAGATGAGACAAGAGAAGAAATAAACATTGAATAACAGAAATGAAAAAAGATGTAAAAGAAGAAAGAAAAAAAGCTATGAAAATAAACAAATGAGTTTGAACGCTAAAAGTATTCATTACTGAATGCTACAATTCGGATCTGACAACATGATTCAAAAAGAGGCTGTCAATGAAATCAGTCACCATGACAACAAGACATTAACATTGAAAGGAAAAAGAAATCAATAATTAAGATCAGAGTAGCTTAATGGACAGGGGAGAAAAAAAATCATGAAAAAGATTTGTTTGTTATTTGGGAAATTTGTAAGGATGAAAAAAAAAAAAAGAAATTAAATGAAAGTGTGAAAAGAGATAAAAACTGAATTTACAAATCTTAAAGATTACAGCAAAGAGATGATGACCTATGCAAAAGATAAAAGCTTAGATAAGAAAAGAACAAAGTCTTTGAGGAGGGGTAGGAAAATGGGCAGGAAAGATAGAAGAGAGAGAGAGTGAGCAAATTCCAACTTTAGGAGTGAGTGAGAGAGGATAAATTGTAACTTTTGGTGAGAGAGAGAGAGGAAATCACAACTTTTGATGTGAGAAGTAGAAGAAATTGCAACTTTTGGAGAGAGAGAGGGGGGGGAGTTGCAACTTTTGTGTGTGTGTGTGAGAGAGAGAGAGTAGTTGAGATAATGAGCAACCGGGAGACAACGGGGAAACAGTGGGAAGGCAAGTATAGACAGAGAAATTGGATGGCCAGAAAGATAAATGGATAGGATGAATTGATAGAAAAGATTGAGAGGAAGAACGACAGGCAAATGGATGGATAAATAGGTAGACAGAGAGAGGACACAGATGACTGGGGGGCAGTGATAGACGCAAAAAGGAGCAGATACATGGGAGTGGACAAAGACATAGGCACAAGAACATAGAGGAACCGCCACACATGAACAGATATGGAAATGATCAAAGAGGAGGTGATGAGGAAAAACAGATGGGCACAGTAAAAAAAAAAAAAAAGACAAAGAACTGACAAATAGGACAAAAAGAAAGAGAAAACCAAATAATGAGAAAATTCTTGGAAGTTAGAGAAAAATGACTGGTAAAAAAGGGTTTTTGTTAACATAAAGAATGCAGTTTCATCAGACAAGGCTGAAGATTATTTTATTTTTTGCATTTTGCATTACACTAATGCTCTTAGGAAAGGCATGAATCCATTTCTCCCCCAGCTATGGTTAAGTAGTTGGGCAGAGTGAGTTCTTTAGCCTAAGACAACCGATCTAAATGTAGGAAAACTGAATTCTAACCCATTATGTGTCACAATTTCATATCAACAGATCTCAGCATAAAAGCTGAGCTTTTCACAAAACTGTAGGGAATACATTGTGTAAGAAAACAAAAAAAACACTGATATCTTTCATTTGATCATACAAAGCTCTTATTTCCATGACACTGTCGGTAGAATAGAAATTTTTTGTGTTTAATCTTTTCTTATAATCAATGTCACAAATATTTACTTGTTATATACGTTGATGATTAACTTGGTTGGCTGGTTTTACGTGTCAACTCTTGTTAGGTCATTTTATTCAAAATCTTATATACACTGACACCAATTTTCTTCACATAAAACTTAGGTCATCAAAATATTTTATATATATATATATATATATATATATATAGTTATATGATTTGCTATATTTATGAATAGAGTTCTCAATATTGCTGTTAGAGCTGTAATTTGCAGCAGTTGACTTCACCAAAAATTCCACCGTCTTCCTCAACTTGCTTCAAAATCCACTGTGCCCTTTGTTCTTGTGTTTTGCTTTTTATTGAACTACTGGCTTACTCATGTAAATCACAGTTGGTCTTAAAAGGGCTTAATCTATGCATGCGCTGTGATGAAATTACAAATGGCAGCTGTGACAGAACAAGTCAAGCATTGACCCCTCAGCCTACTTCACTACAAGAGCATATGTAGTTTGAATACAATAGACAGAGAGTCAATAGCTCTTGGGCTGATGACGAGTTTGGTTGGGTTTATGGCATATCAACCTTTGTAGGCTATTCAATGCCAAATCTTGTTTGTAAATATTTATTAAATATATATCATTTGTAAACACATTTTGTGGATAGAATTTTTAAACAAGTTTGAGCTCAAATCTTTTTGCGCACAGTTAAATGGTTTAAAGTATTTCGGTCTAACATGAATAATTTCATCTATTATTAATCATGTTTGCACAGTTAAATGGTTTTAATTATTTCTATGTAACACTGATAAGTCTATTGAATTATCCTCATTCATTTGCAAACAGTTAAATGATTCCAAGTATTGCTATATATTACTCACAATTCAATTAGACATCAGTCATTTGTTTATACACAGTTAAATTGGTCAAAGATTTTGATTTCTAAGAATTCAGTTCAACACAAGTCATTTGTTATCACACAGTTTAAATGTCAAACAGTTCTATTTAACCGATAAATAGGACATTATCAGGTGCTACCACTCCAGGTCTGAGTGGACCTGGTAGCAATGACAATGAAGAGGTACTCCACATTCCTCAAAGATCCAAAACTGGAGCCTCATCATCAGTTGGTTTAGTGACATACCCAGGACACTCATGGCGGGAGGTCGTGCTATTACATTTAATTCTGGACTAATACCCTTGGGAAAGTTTTGGGGAATATGGAGTACTCTTTCATTGCCAGGTCCACTCTGACCTGGAGTGGTAGCTCTTGTGAGGGTCCTATCTATGCTTCAAATAAAACTGTTTGACATTTAAACTGTGTGCAAACAAATGAATTGTGAGAAAGAGAACTAAATGACCATATAACTGTGTGCAAACAAATGAATTGTGAGAAAGAGAACTAAATGACCATATAACTGTGCAAACAAATGAATTGTGAGAAAGAGAACTAAATGACCATATAACTGTGTGCAAACAAATGAATTAAATTGAATTGTGAGAAATAGAACTAAATGACCATATATCTGTGTGTAAACAAATGACTAATAGCAATACTTGAAACTTTTTAACTGTGCCTAAATGAATTGTTAGTGTTACATAGCAATAAAAGTTGGTGACCGTAGTCAATGGCGACCAGAAGGGTCCCTTTTCAATAGCTACTACACCGAAGTGTAGGGGAGGGCGCTACTCCCTTCCCAGGATTGCTCTACTTTACTCTTGATACATACCTTATATTGCTGAGTGTTAAACAAGGAGGTGTCAAGTACCATTTTTAAAGTCTTTGGTATGACTTGACCTGGGACTGAACTCCAGTCTCCCGGACCATTGGCGAACACTCTACCCACTTGGCCAAGGAGTGCAAATAAAACTATTGTTGTTAGATAGCAGTATTGGAACCCATTTGAGTGAGTGCAATGAAATCTTGTAAGAATAATTGGAACCATTTAACTGTGTGCAAATAATAATAATTCTTGTATGCAAACAAATAGCTCTGACTTATTTAAAAATAAGATTACCTTCAAACTATTGACTTAAACATGTATAACCATCTAACTGTGTGCAAATAATAGTTCTTGTATGCCAACAAATTGCTCTGATTTATTTTAAAATAAGATTGCCTTCAAACTATTGACTTAAACATATGTATAACAATTTAACTGTGTGCAAATAATGATAATTCTTGGATGCAAACAAATAGCTCTGACTTTTTTTAAGAATAAGATTACCTTAAAACTATTGACTTAAACATATGTATAACCATTTAACTGTGGTCAAATAAATGAGCTTGGCTCATTTTAAAATGTTAAATACAGACTATGCGTCTACAAATCATATATGTGTTAAGAGGATTTGCCCTTAAATAACTTACAAGGATTGATATGCCATAAAACTCAACCCAGACAAACCAAATCTAAGGAAACGTATGAATCCAGTTTTATACCCCCAGCTATTGGTCAAGTAGTATCATTTTTGTTCTTCTACAAGGATGACTTTGGCATTAAATAAAGCTGTGGTTATAGTTAGACACACTATTTTTCCAACTCAGTTCAGTGGCATTCATGTATATCCTTTCATCATTATCAACTTCCTTTATGATAGTATCACATTTTCAATCAAATAATTACCCTTCAAAGGGCATCTTTCTCTATTTCTGCAGTTGCATCTTTCACAGTTATCATTTTCATTCAAGATTTTAAAGTTATACCTGCTGATTATTTCTTTATTTAATCAGGGACTTTTTAGTAAAATGCTGAACCCCTTTATATTATCTTTATTATTATTCTACACACCCACACACGTGTATATATGCATAAACCTGAAATAAATTTGTAATGACACCAAAGAATTGAATTTTTCCTTTTTCTTTCTATATTTTATATATATATATATATATATGTGTGTGTGTGTGCGATTATTACACACATGCAACTTAATTTTGGTAACCTGAGTGTTCAGCATCATTTGTTGTCTGTACAACCATGTTTAAAGTCAGCATACCATCTTTTAACCATTGTTTTTGATGGAGCTGAGTCCGAATAACACTTATCAAGCCATTGCTTTGCTTGAACAGTATTTTTTCCCATCAGAAAGCAATACTTTATCAACATATGAAATTCAGATTTTTCCATTCTTCTGAAAATTTGCAACAGTAGCTTCACTTAAATAACTGTAATTTGTAAACTGATTATCTGATTGGGCTCAAATTTTGACATGTACCATTTGAAGGTTAGTACTTTATAAAAATCATATGGATTTTTTTATTAGTGGCACCTTCTCTATCTCAGGCCTGGGACTTATTGAGTGATGTGTTATAACTAGATATTGTATATTTGTATCAAATATATACAGAATGAAATTTTCACGTGTTACTTCCCTTGATTTTAAAAATAGTTACTTCCCTTGATTGAATGTATTTTTCTTTATACACTCGCGTTTCAAAAAGGATTTAGCCGTCTTTTTGACATCGTATTTAACCTTTACTGTGCTTGCGCGCTTGAAACAAGGGAACCTAGGGAACTCGTTTTTTTACTGTGGCATATTTTCCAGGGTTCTCCAGATTTCTTATAACGTAGAAAGACGTTGCAAGAACTGATTTGTTTATGATTAACATCTTGCATCAACTTGTGGGGCATATTTCTAAATTTAGAATGACTGAAATTTCAACGAAAAAGTCCGATAGTCGAAGGTAGTTTCTTAGATTTGTTCTGACTGAATTTGAAAGGTTTAACTCTGAAAACATTTTTATCATTAAGGGTTTTCGGATTATTGTCTTCATCTTTATTATTATTTCCACAACGTTCCGGCCGATATGTCCTCCGGCCTTCTTCAGGTGTTTGTCGAACTCGGGAACCTTCACGGAACTTCGAACTACGTCCTTTATTGAAAACCACGGGTGTCACCTGTTCTGATTCCGTTAGCCATAACTGGGTACAAGTGTTAAGTATTCCTGTATTGTTACTCGCCTGCAGTCAGGATTGAACCTGCAACCTCTAGATGATTGTCTCCTTAGAAGCTTAGGGAATCAACTCCTATAACCATTACGCCATGTGTCCCTTAATGATAAAAATCACCAAGCTTCATCTCAGAAATTTAGACATCTGAAAACATTGTTCACTTATGATGTTGAGTTTGGTGACTATATGTACAATGACATGAAAATAGGTATATCTGAATCAAATACAAATCAAGAAAAAATTTTTAGTTATTATTTATGTACATAACTGCCATTTAATTCTGTAACTGTATATTAGTGCAAAGTTAAGAGAATAAACAATGGAGGGTTCTATATTTGAGGTAAGTTGTGTTTTTGTATTTTCTATCCCTCCTTAGATGTTAGACTCTGGTTCTGGAGCTTCATGGAGTGTGTTGTACCCCTTTGTTGCCATTACTCCCAGGTCCACTCTGATTTGGCGTGATAGCACCTGTTAGTTTTATCTATGGGTCAAATAGAACCAATGTCCTAGGTATGACACTAAACTGCATCTGATGGTGAGGCTCCAGTCTTGGTGATCTGAAGGATGTGGAGTACCCCTTTATTTCCATTACTCCCTGTGTCTTGGGAACTGATGATGAGGGTCCAGTTCTAGAAATCTAAGGAGTGTAGAGTATCTCTTCTGCACACAACTTACCCTCAGGTCCACTCTGACCCAAAGTAGTAGTATCTGTTAAGGTCCTATCAATAGGCCAAATAGTTAGGTTTAAAAATTATTAGATAGGAATATTTGGAATCAAATTCTTGAAACAAATGATTTATATTATCATATTTACCCAACCCCTCCGCTCGGGCAGGATATGACAATTTTTAAGCGGAGTTTAACAGGTTTTAATTCAGTTTCCTTTTCCTAGACTAGTTGCCTCACCAAGGCTGAAGAACTTAGTCTGCCCTACTATTTATTTACCCATAGCTGGAGGGAGAATAATTGGATTCATATCTTTCCCAAGGGTATTAGTGCTATGGGAAATGCAATCAGTCTCATCCAGGATTTGAACTCTTGTCGCCATGTCCATTTCCTACGACGATAACCATTACACCACGGGCACACAATGATTTATATTATTAAATAAGAATAGTTACTTGAAACCATAATTGTTTATGAATTGATATTTGATAGGAATGTTTGAAACTATATAATTGTGTGCAAACAAATTATTATTACAGCCTAGTCAGCTGAGGCTGTAGAATATATC
>OY757946.1:33681048-33733548 GCA_963585895.1 Sepioteuthis lessoniana
ATCAACTTGTTTTTGCATTTCATTAATTTTACCATGTAAAAAAGTATATTTTAAAATTCAGTATTTGTATGAAATAATCATTCAAAATATAATTGTTTTCAAATGTTTTCTTTCATGAAAATATTATGTGTTATTAATCCTATTTACCCAACCCCTCCGCTCAGGCAGGATATGACACAAGGTCAATTTTTAAACGGAGTTTAACAGGTTTGAATTCAGAGTTTTCCTTCTCCTAGACTAGTTGCCTAACCAAGGCTGAAGAAATCAGTCTGTCCTACTATTTACCCATAGCTGGAGGGAGAATAATTGGATTCATACCTTTCCCAAGGGTATTAGTGCTATGTGAAATGCAATCAGTCTCGTCCAGGATTTGAACTATTGTTGCCGTGTCCATTTCCTATGACAATAACCATTACACCACAGGCACCTCTGTTGATGTGTGTTATTAATGATATGAAAAAATCCAGATTAGTCAGAGCCAGATGGTTTATTCACTTAATGACTTGTATGTATTGAATGGCATGTTAGCAGTGACTAGTAAACCCAATTAGGAATTCTGCTTGGTGTACGAGACCTGGTAATCTATATGATCCAGCGGTTTCTTTTCTTCTATTATAAAGGGATTAATTGCAAACGTAACATGACTAGTGGCTCTCACACCCAATCAAGCATTCTGCTAGGTGTACAAGATCTGGCAGTCTAGTCTATATGATCCAGTGATTTCAGTTATCTTGTTATAAAAGGCTTTAACGTGAACTACACATCTGTAGTGGCCAACACACCCAATCAAGCATTCTGCTTGCTGAATGATATCTGGTAACTCGTCTACATGATCCAGCAATTTCGTCTTTTTTTTTCTCTATTATAAAAGGATTTATATTTGTAAACTATTAAATTCACTTCCTGTGATATCCCTATGCTTTTTATTCACCCCCAGGAGTCTATATGGACCTCTTTGAGAAGCACTGGAGACAATATCATGATGTATTATTGGTAATGGATGTTCAAATCCCAACACTTTGTTTTGATCATCTAATGATCAGTTAGAAATATTTCGGATATTATTGTAAACCTTACCACTATAGGTACAATCTATTTGGGTGACAATTAAATACTGTTTGAAATAAATCGTTTTTTTTTTTTTTTTCTTTTTGGGTTTTTTGCACGCGAAGAGTTACTTCCCTTTAAGTAGAAATTTTTATGAGTTGTGATCAAAAAGTATCGAGACTAAATCTTGAAATTGTTTTAGATTCAAATTAAGATATGTCTACAGCCGAATAACTTTAGTGTGTGTGTATTTATAATATATATATATATATTCAAAGTGATAATATCTAATCTGCTGTCATTGTTAATTTGATTAAAAAAAAAAATGTATATCACCAGTCTTGATATTTTCTGAGCTAAATATTTTTGGTGAAACAAAGGACTATGCAAGAGCAACATCTTCCATGTTCACCAGACCTGAATGGAAGGTGATGTTTCTAAACTGAAAATTCATTTCAAGGGTAAGGTTTAAGTACATGGGGGTATTAAAAGGTATATGATGACTCACAGCTTTAACACCACATCAAAAAAATTTAAGTGCTTAAACCAGTGGAAAACTCACCAGAATAAGTATTTTTAATGCTAAGGAGACTATTTTAAAGAAAATTAATGTATCACTCATTGTTTATTTCTCTTTTGGTAAAAACAGCTTCAATCTTGATACTTTTTAAACATACCTTGTTCAATTTTATATAACTATAGTCTTAGAAATTATTTTAATTTTGATATTATATAACAATAATGATAAGAGCAGAAACAGCAACCACTTCTTAGTATTATTTTTAAAAAATGGGCAATTAAACATGTTTTTATCTGAATGTGTAACTTCTGTACCCACTTTCTTTTTTTCTATCTAGATTTTTCAGATAAGGTATTGTTACTATTATACATTGATTCTTTTGAACAATTTTGTCATCTTTGTTGTCTATATCACAATATTTCAACCTCTCTACTCTCAGTCCTTCCCTCTATCTGAATTTCACTGATGAGGTATTGTTACTATTATACATTGATTTGGGATCTGAAAGTATCTATGTATGATAAGAATTTGCATTCTCTTCTTGAATTTCTATGATCCACCATGGAATTTCTAAATATCCGGTTAAAAAATTTGTTTTCTCTTATTTTGCAGACAGCCATCACATCTGATCTCTTTAACCGATATGTGTGGATTTGGCCAAAATGGGACACAAAAAATCATAATGAAACTTACCGGTCAGCTTTTGCCCATCTTGGTTGGGCAAAAATTGATGAGCCTAAGAAGACTGCTGGGAAGATGCGTGCATTCTGTGCCTGTATAAGCCATGAGAAGTTGTCTCCAAAGAAATGTTCAGTGTATAGTTTCATTAATTCTACTAGAGTTGAAAAGACCATCTCACCCAATCATTGCCACTTGAAACGGACTGTCAAATTAGAAAAAGTCCGTGAGGATGTTGCCATTGATAAATTTAAACATGGCGGCTGGATCCACAAAGCGGACAATGTAGTTTTAGATCTCGATGAGGATTTCCTCGGATATGAATCTGTATTATCACCCCTTGTTGCAACAGGGATGTCCCTAGTAGATATCGCCCAGGTCAGCAAAGATGTCCAAAGGATTATTTGCCCAAAGGCTATTGAAGAAGAAATCGGAGCTGACAAACTACTAGCCAGAGTTTTGTATGAACTTTACAAGATGCGTCGGGCATTTTGCTCCAAGATGAAATCTGACAGTTGCCGGAAGTTTGCCTCCATTGGGAATTTCTCCTCAATTGTGCATATGATTAACAAAGCTCTTGCTACCATCACGCCAAGCCTAACATGCAAAAAGAAAGCCACGTTGAAATACATCCATCGGTTTGTCCAGAAGTTGGCGCAATTTAAAGAAAAACAGCTCTTAGCACTTCGTGAAGTTGGCTTCTGTTTCTCTCCTCTTGTCAAGTCGTTTGGGCTTGAGTACCGTTTCCAGCTATGCTACGGTGGCAGCATCTTGAATGGCAGTCTCAGACATATTCATTTGACCCATCAAAAGGATATTGCCATGCGTGTCGTGTCGTTGCAAAAACTTCTGGATGCTCTCGTTCTTCAACCAAAACCCAGGATTGTTACTTTGGTTCGCTCCATACGCTGTGGCTTCAGTCCCCGCAAATATTTCCACAAGATTGAAAAGGACATCATGAGCCGATTACGGAATCTTCATCCAAAAGTTAAGGTTTATTACGATAGCGGACTTCTTGGAGGCAGGTCAGGCTGGCCGAAGAGACACTCCCAAAACATGACCTTTCGGCCACATTAGAAGTTTGACAAATAATGAAAAAAAAATTTTATAAAAAAACAAACATTTTTATTTTTTTCTGATGAGGAATGATTAACGTCTGGGAGATTTTTCTGTTGGCTTGCCTGGTGTGTATTTTTTTTTTTTTTTTTTCCCAAGCATATATCCTGTTTTTTTTGTGGAGATATACATGATATTCAGTGAAAGGAACATTTCATCTACAAATAACTCCAAATGATAAAAATCTAACAATTGTGACATCAGTTAGAGTATTGGCGGGAAGTGGGGGGGGTTAATTAGCCATTACAGTATCATCCACAAATAGTTGGCCTCCTCCATATTTACAAGGAGTCTGCTGTACAAAACTCCTACAAAAGGGAAATTTTAAAAAAAATTTCTCTATCCTCATCCTAGCTTTTCCCTTAATACAGTTTAACATGCACAAAAAGTCAAATGATAGACTGGACTGCAACAGTGTGTATTACTAATATGTGTATATATATAAGGTTAGGATAGTGTAGATGTAGTCAGTGGTGCTTGGTGACTATCACTTTCTCTCTTATGTGATCATTTGACCAAGGAAAACTGACACTGATTCTATGTCTATGTTATCTCTAGATATATGCTCTATCATTGATATTAAGCACTCTATTTTTAGATATAGCAAACTATATTATTTGTGTGTGTACATATATATATATATATATATATATATATATATATATACACACACACATACATTGAGAGTATTGCCTAAAAATAAGTACGCTCTAAAAAATTTATATATATGTATACACACGGTTCATTTGAAAAGTTGTAAACCTCACCCAAATTTTAGATTTGTCACACACCTCTCATTTTTGTATAGACCTCACCTGCATAGAAATTAGGAGAAAAATCTGAATTAGTTTTTCAAGTTTCATATTATATATGCACCCGTATGTTTGTGTGTGTGTGTGTGTATATATATATATATATATATATATATATATATCGCTTGAACATATATACATGCATATGACTCATAAATGTTTTAATAGAAAAATCATCAAACATAACCTTGAAAATGGGCATTCAATTCTAGTTGTTAGCCATTTCCTTTAGTGCTGGTACTCTTCAAGAAAGCCTGAAACCAAAATGTTCATCATGTCCTGTTCTCTAGCCAGTCATCTTATGACTGACTATATCAAAAGAGAGTGAATGAAAGAAAGCAATCCACTTATTTTTTTTTAAATATCATCCAGGCAATGCTGGCAGAAAGAAAAAAAGCTCTTATATTCATTGTCAGTTATGCCAGAACAAACTTTTTTTCTTCTTTTCTTCATGAATTCATTGTCCTGTCTCTTGTAAATTTACATTAATGCAAAAAAAAATTTTTTTTTTTTTTCTGTATTTAAAAAATTGTTTTTCTTTATTTTCTTTAGTCAAAAAACTTTTCTCTTTTTTCTTTATTTCCTTTTTTTTCTTTAATTTTTTTATTTTCTAGATTTGAAAAAAATTTTAATTTTTCAAAAATTTTTATTTAATTTTTTTCTTTATTTAAAGTTTCTTTTCTTTTATTTAAAGAATTTTTCCTTTTTCTTTATTTCAAATTTTTTTATCTAATTAAAAAAATTTTTTTTTTTTTTTAAATTATATAAATTTAAATAAAAAGAAAAAGATCTTTGTTTTCTACAAAATACCAACTATCAGGAGGAAAGTTTTGCAAAGAAACTGATGGACTTAGAAAAATTTCATTTTTTTATTTTTTTTTTTATCGTGAATGGTGGTGGTTAAATGTATATTTTCACTTCTGATCATCAGTGATCATGTGGACAATTTTTTTTTTTTTTATGTGTGGATAAAATAATTTTTATTCTTTGAGTATTGATATTTACCATAAGTCTGAAAGTGTGTTTATATGCAGCTATGCCCAGGTACATCATATCAAGAAAGGGTTACCTCAAGTACCAAAGGAGAAAACAAACAGGTGAAACATTGAGTGGTTATTTGTCACCCTCTGCATCTATAATTGAGGGACATGTTTAGCTTCATGGTTATCGCATAGAAAATGTAATTTGCCAATCAAGATCAAAAACTGAATGAAACTTTTTACGTTTCACTTCATGTTGATGACCTTGTGAAGGGCGTGTATCATCTTTTTTGAGTTTTTATCAGTTCTTACTAAAATAAGGATTTACAATGTTTAGATTATGTCTTGAAATACAAAATTTACACATTATTTAGAGCAAACACACGGACATGTTCACACAAAAATGAAATAAATCGTATTTAAAAGCTAAACTTCGAAGTACAGTGAGATATCCCATTATTACTCATATTTAAAAGAGAAGCTTCCTGTAATTGATAACACAGAATTCCCTTCACTCAAACAATTAAATATGCAGCCTGTTACTTCTATATAAATACAGCAGTCAGTAACCACCTGCATGGTGTCGCTGAGAATGCGTGCCCAGAGGAGAGGTATCTGTTTCTCTCCTACTTTTCAAAGCCAAGAACAGATTCGAGGTCGAATGGTTCCCAGCTTCGGCTGGGCCAACTGCAGGTGAGCAAAGACGTCATTGACAAGCACTGCATAGCAGTAGATTCTCGGGTCTAGTTCAAGCTATGAACAGGCATATTTGCCGGACTCTATCAAGTGAGTCTAAGTCCTACAGTAGGCTCATCTGGCTCACATTGCACTAAGTGAGCCGATGACCAGTACAAAAATGAAACAACATTGCGACAAAAATAAGATCGCACTAGAAGGAACAAGATTATATAGACATTCCAGTGGATATTTCGCTGTAACTGTGTAAATCATATCAGTTTGGACTTTAGAGATAACACTTTGGTCATCCCGTCCAGAATATAGTGAGGCATTTGGCTGGAAAAGAAGTTAATTATCTCATTTTCAGGTATAATATGCAACCTTAAACTTTAAACTGAAAGATTTGGAAAAATAAGTGTGTCTTATACACAAATAATTATGGTATATCATTCTCGTGTATAATAGACACCTGTAACTTTGGGGATGAAAAATTTGGAAAAATAAGTGCACCTTATACACAAATCATTATGGTAGATTGTTCTTGTGTATAATACGCACCATTAATTTTTGGACTGAAAAATCTGGAAAAATAGTGCATTTTATACACAAATAATTAGAGTATTTTTATGGAATTATGCATCCCAATAGATCTATATGTAAACAAATATCTTTTGTGTTCATGCCTTTATGTGCAGATACTTGTGTGTGTGTGTGTTTTTATATATATATATATATATATATATATATAGCGCAGATATACTAATATTTTCGAACAAAATAAAGAAAATATTAATATGGGAATTGACATTCCATGGGAGGAACATGTAGAAGAGGCTCATGAACGAAAGAAGTACAAATATGATGAACTCCTAGAGAAATGCCAAAAATAGGGTGGTATGCAAGCTGTTTGCTAATAGAGGTTGGCTCAAATGGTTTTATTGCAAGGTCTCCATGCAAGGCTCTGGTAGACATTGGTTTGACAGGAGCCAAAAAAAGTAAAGCCATCAAAATGATAAAACGACGGAGAGGACAGCCAAATGGCTGTGGTTAAAAAGAAGTAGATCATGGGCTACTAAATAAACACGTAATATAACATACACATCTTTATGATATTTTTTTGTTTTTTTTTGTAAATATTCACAGACGTGGTATAAATATTTTACATGAAGATTCATAGATTTCATTGGTAGGTAGTTTCAAGATTTACATGGGGGAAACTACAAACGAGATAGACGTTTTACATGTTAAATTGTTGACATGGGGTCAATCAAGTTATAATAGATAATCGAATAATCAGAATATAATTGTATAAATGGGTGCATGTGTGTGGCTGAGTGTGTGGGCATGTAAATATAAATAAGGGTGCGGGGGTGGTCAGAGTGGGTTTATCAATGTATGTTACATTTCATTTGGTATCAAAGGAAAGAATACACAACCTTTCGAATTTTTGTTTTATATGCCAGTAGTTTTTGGTGGTGGTCTGCACGTCTTTTTTTTTTTTTTTTTTTTTTAAATTTTTTTTTATTTTATTATATATATATATATATATATAATTTTATTAAGACCTTAAAAATAAAATGTAAATAGTAGGGTTTTAAACGTTATTTTGTAAATATTTATAATCGATAAACATTTTAATATTCCATGTTTTGATTTAATGTGTTCATCTTAAATTGGTTGTTATAGTTGCTAAGGTAATTGGAACCTTTCATAATACAAGATCGCTTGTAGGTTTTTATTTTATTTTTTAAAATTTTTTTTGTGTCATCATATTTACCCAACCCCTCCACTCGGGCAGGATATGACACATGGTCAATTTTTAAGCTGAGTTTAACAGGTTTGAATTTAGAGTTTTCCTTCTCCTAGACTAGTTGCCTCACCAAGGCTGAAGAACCTAGTCTGCTCTACTATTTACCCATAGCTGGAGGAAGAATAATAGGATTCATACCTTTCCCAAGGGTATTAGTGCTATGTGAAATGCAATCAGTTTCGTCCAGGATTTGAACTCTTGTCGCCATGTCCATTTCCTACGACGATAACCATTACACCACGGTCGTGTGTGGGAGTTGATACAGGAAAGGGGAATATAAGTTTTGTGGTTTCGGTCTTTCAATTGTTTTCAAATATTTTAAGACTACTATGTCTCGATCAGTATTTTGAATGTCAGTGATTTGCTCTACTATAGATAGGACGATTTCATTATTGCTGTTCTTCTTTTATTTTTGTTCATTTTATCTTATTTGTTTTTTATCCATTTTTTTTTTTTTTTTTTGAAAATGTTGATATTGTATAGAGGAATTTTTAACATATGGACGAAGGAATACAAAATCCATCAAATTTTGTCTTTCAAGTAAATAGTTAAAAAGTATTGATATTTCTTGATCAATGTGTTAAGTGCCAATGATTTGTTATATTGTAAATAGGTAAAATGAATTATGAAGTTTTTACTGTAATTCACTTAATATTTTATTGTCAATTGATTTTTTTTGGGTGGTGGGAGTAAAGGGCAAAAAGGTTTTAATAACCGGCGTGATTAAGTCGCCCTTTAAAATAATTCATTTTATCTTTAGTTGATAAAAAGCAGATATGGCATAAAGGGGTTTTAGTAGCCCATGAAAAGATAGAATCTTTCAATAAAACCATTCTTTTAAAACTCAAAATTTCTCGAGCACCGTTTCAAGAGGTGTTGTTCTACAAATACATAGAGGGGATTCCTTTTATTTCAATTATTTGATTAGCAAAAGTGGGGGGTGGTATAAAGAAAATTAAAAAAAAATCTTTTTCTCTGTTGCCATCGTAATTTTAGTAAGTTGATTAGATTGAAACTGAGATAATTTAACTTTGGTGAATTTGGAAAATTTGAAGACGTATAGAGGGGAAATTTTTTTGGGGGGGTGGAAGAGCAAGGAAAAGAAAAATTCACCAAACCAGACACCCTTGTCCAGTGAGAGCTGAGTACTATACAGGAAGACAAGAGCTGTGTAAATGAATAATTACGAACAATCCATATGTTAAAAAAAAGTGCTAATGTCCTTGCAGATCACTAAAATAGATCTGTGTATTTGTTTGCAACAACCAATCAAAGACGTGGATGAGCGGTCTATAATCATCCAAATAAATAAAAAGCCAATCTAAAATTTTTTTCCTTTTTTTTTTTACATTGTGTGAATTGGAGATTGTATCAGAAACTGATCATCTCTGATAGGGTCTGCTGGATGAGGGGAGTATGATGCTGGAAGACCTGAAACTCCCCAAGGATCCAAGCAAAACCTCACTGACGACACCCTCCAGTGCTAAATGTATCAAGGTGTATATTTAAAGTATAACCAACCTCTCCACCACAGACAAGACATAACAGACAACTTTTAAGTGAAGTAGAGCTGATTTAAATTCGGTTTTCCTTCTAGACAAGTTGCTTAGTGATGGTCAAAAAACTCATTCTGCCCTACGGTTTTTCACAGAACTGGAAGAACATTCATACCCTTCTTATCTGATGGTGAGTGTTGGATTGTTTTTTGGTTTGTTTGTTTTTTTTGGACGGGGAGCTTGATGAGGTATTGGCCGTCTACAGATTGCTTGTAAATATTTATAGACTTTCCCATCACTAGAAACAGTAGATTAGCCAATCAGAGGTGATTAAGGCATATATAAACAATGGCAAAATAACAAAGTCTAGATTTAATGCAACCTTGTTACTTAGGAGTGTCTTGTATCTCTGAACTAAAAATGAGATGGCTACCCGAATTTCAATAGTGAGGCTCCAATCCAGGAGCTTCGGGGAATCTGGAGTACCTCTTCATTGCCATTATTCCTAGGTCTACTCTGACCCCCCCCTCACAGAGTGATAGTACCTGTTAGGGTCCTATCTAGGGGTGTGCAAACTAATAACTGATGTTGAATTGTTAATATTAAAAAGCAATGCTTGAAGCCATTTAACTGTGTGCAAATAAATTCATACAAAATAGAATTATTTGTGTCATGTAGTAATACTTAAAACCATTCAATTGTATGAAAGCAAATGAGCTCTGGCTTGTTTAAAATGTTACCTACAAACTATTCTTTTACAAATCATATTAAATATATATATATATATATATATAAACAGGATTTGGCATTAAATAACCTACAAGGGTTGATATGCCATAAAACCAAACTAATTAACCTTAGATTGGTTCAATAAATTATTAAACAGTTCTATTTGGCTTAACAAATATTACCACTCTGGGTCAGAGTGGACCTGGGAGTAATGGCAATGAAAGGGTACTCCTATTCCCCAAAGCTCCAGAACTGAAGCCTCACCATCAAATATGACTTAGTGCCATGTTTCGGACACTTATTGGCAGATCTTACCCCAGCCGACTGGACTGTGTGTGTATATATATGCAAACACATACTTTAAAATGAATAGGTCCACAAGAAAATTTGTTTTTAGGTTATTCTTCTTCTCCAACATATGTTTCTGACCTTTTTATTTTGTTTTCAAGAAGTAAATGGTTTATTTTTCCTATTCCCTTTAATTTTTATAGATTTTTATAGTCACCACTGTGTTGGGGAAGAATAAATAACCTTAAAGCAAATTCACTTGTGGACCAATTCATTTTAAAGTATTTACTTTTTTCTCTCATTGGACCAATGAAAAAAAAACAACATATATGTACATATATAATTCTCTCTCTCTCTATCTATTTATCTCTCGGTATCAAGTCTTTTCTCTCTCTCTCTCTCAGTTCCTTTCTCTACCCCCCTTTCTCTCTTCATCTATTCCTTTCTCTCTCTCTCTATCCCTCATATATATATATATATATATATATATATATATATATATATATATATATATATATATATATAACTTTAAAATGAATAAGTCTACTAGTGAATTAGCTTTCAGGTTATTAAATAACCTTAAAGCAAATTCACTAGTAGACCAATTCATTTTAAAGTATTGACTTTTTTCTCTCATTAGAGCTACAAAGAAAATTTTTATGCACACACACACACACACACACAATCTTTGTCTGTCACTATTTATATTTTTCTTTTGATCTCTTAAATTTTCATTGAAGTAATTTCTTGACACTTACATTACACATTTTTATAGTACTGTACAGTGTAAAATTAAGTTATCCTACAACTTTTTAGAGTTAAATGAATTTTGGCAACTAATATATAAGTTGTTAAGTTGACCAACTGTAGTTAAGGGCAGCCAGGAGGCTTCCTTTTTAATAGCTACTTCACCAAGATGTAGGGGAGGGTTCTACTCCTTTCCCTGGATTGCTCCACTTACCCATGTTCCATTCCTTATAATGTTGTGTGTTAAGCAAGGAGGCATCAGGTACCTTTTTTTTTCTTTTAAAGTCTTTGGCATGACTTGACCTGGGATTGAACCTTGGTCTCCTGGAACATAGGTAAACTATACTATATATATATATATATATATATATATATATATATAAAAGCAGCAGATTCATTTGCAGACATGTTTTATTGTAAATAACAAGCCGCTGTCTTAGTGGCAAACGAGATGACATAACTTTGGTTGTAGGCAATTGAAAAACTGCCCAGTTTTTGTTAGTGTGGGCCAAGTACTGGTACCTTCAACTATCTTTGGTCATTGTTGAGGATGTGCGAGAATCCTGTATTATGTATGTGCTTGAGAATGACCATAGACTGTCGAAAGTACTCAGACTAAACTAGCTGAGAATTTTGAAAGTCTCATTCACCAACAAGATCAGATGATTAAAAAGAGAAACACCAATTCCTTATCTGTTATTTTCAATAAAATGTTCCGACAAGAGCATCTGCAGCCTAAATATATATCATCAAATAAAATAAGAGAATTTTTCTAAGTTGTAGCCATGTCAGTACTAATGTATGGTTGCACTACTTAGACTTTATTGAAGCTCCTGAAAAAATAACATTAGATAGAACTATACATGTAGTCTGCGTCGTCTTTTGAAGAAATCTCAGAAACAGTACCCTACAAAACAGCAGCTGTACAACCAGGCTTAGCTTTCATCTTGCAAACTATGATAATAAAACAAGGTGCCCTTTTTTATTCATCTAGTTGATGAGTGAGATGTCTCAATTGCAGTTGAAGGCAGCTTAAAGACCTTCCACCTAAGTCTTTATTGGTGTAGTCTGTGCACAGAGACTTTCAGTCATCTTTGGTCATTGCTGAGAACGTGGGTACTCCTCTGTTCTGGCGTGCAGTACTTGGACTAATGAAGACTTTGGGTAGGTTTTAAAGTACCTACAACCTCAGTCGTGACATCTCGTTCGCCAACAAGAGAAAGTGAATAAAAAGAGAAACACCAAATCCTTGTTGGTTATTTTCAATAATATATACATTTTTATTTATTATTGATATCGCTTTTATAAGTTATGTTATCATAATAGAAGTATTTCGAACATTTATTTTTACTGTTTATTTATATTGTTTATTCTTTAAAGGTGGTCATTTTATTGTTTGTTATTCAAGCAGTTGCTGTTTTAATATTAGCCTTCTTCTTCTTCTTCTTCATTATTATATTTTATATATATATATATCTGACTAAGTTATACAAGGTGTTTCAGAAAAATTGATATTTCATTTTGGAATGGCTGCTATCATTGAGATGAAAGTATCTGAGTATCTACATAGGTAAATGGAACTTAACAAAATTAATATTGATCCAAATAATATTTATTCCTCAAATTTTTGAGAAATTCAAGGGTATGTTGATTTGATGAACAATTCCACAAGTATTCAATATGTATACTGCCTGTGACACGGCACTTATCAATTCAAAAATCCTGTCTTTTTTACACTGCCCAGACAAACTTCCTTTTTGAACATTTTGTGTCATATCTAAATCTGCATTGCAGTTGGTGCATTTTTAGCCAATTCTCTCGCAGATGTTTGCTGCACAATCTTGTTTGACTGTGTTTGAGCATATTGAAACACACAAAATAAGATTTATTCCTCAAATTTTTATTGGGAAATTCAAAGGTATGTAAATTTTATGAACAATTCCACAAATTTTCAATATGTATACTGTTTGTGACATAGCACTCATGGTGGTCATTTTAAGATGAAATATCAGTTTTTCTAAAACACTCAGTGTGTGTATGTGTGTATATATATATATTTATATAATGTGTGTGTGTGTGTATACATGTATATATGTATACATATATGTGTGTGTGTGTGTGTGTGTATATATATATATTTATATAATGTGTGTGTGTGTATACATGTATATATGTATACATATATGTGTGTGTGTGTGTGTGTATATATATATAGTCTATAATTCTGTTGGTGTGAAAAAAAAACATACAATTTGTAAATTCTACAAACTGATATCTGAGGGAAAAAAATTCAGTAAAAAAAAAGAAAAGATGAAAAACACGTGCTACTTGAAAATAATCAAGTAGCATGCAAGGTCCTTTCAAAAAAAGATTTTACAATCATAAAAGTTGCTTTGAAAATGAATTATATAGACATAAGCCGGGTTAATCCAACTACGTATGGGAAGTCAAAAAGAAATTTGGTATAGATCCTATATTAAAATGGGAAATCGTGCAAAGATGTAGTAAATATAAGGCGAAGGATAGATATTGTAAATTATTTATGGAAAAAAATTAACCATATAATAACCGGGCCATTGGCCTAATGAATAGAGTGTTCACTATTGGTCCAGTTGGTTGGTTGTTTGAGTTTCACGGCACATCAACCACTAGGGGTTTATTAATGCCAAATCCGGTTTACATATATATGAATTATATATGATTTATAACCATTTTTATATGAACTCACTTTTTCTTCGTAAACTCACTTTTCTTTTAAATTCATGTTTTGATCCATTCGACCCACAAGTAGGAACTAATGGTCCGGGAGACAGGGGTTTAATCGCAGGTCAAGTCATACCAAAGACTCAAAAAATCGTACTTGATACCACCTTGCTTAACACTCAGCATTATAAGAGCAATCCAGGGAAAGGAGTAGTGCCCTCCCCAACACCTTGGTGTAATAGCTATTGAAACGCGAACCTTCGGGTCACCCTCGACTAAGGTTGCCAACTTTAAACCCTCAAACACTCTACTCATTTGGCCAATGGCCCATTAAGAGGATCTTAAGATTGGAAAGAAGACCAAAAAAAAAAATTTTTTTGTACTCCAGAATTAAGCCAATGACTCCCCAAATAGCCCTAATTTCCTTGAAAAAGGTGCAACTATAAACAGTACTTCTGATTGCCAACTTCTTAGGCAAAATTCACGTTATTTATTGAATAATCCTGATATATTGTCATGTTCTGTGTTAGATCCTTCAAATCCAAAAGAGGATCTGATAGTATAAGATTTTTAAAATGTATTCCATTTATTTCCTCAGTTTTGAGTGACGATTCCACTTATTTTGCTGTTATAGCCAATTTATACATTTTATCCACATTAGCCTCTTAAGATGACCAGTTTATATTTTATATCATACTACCACATCTGTCCATCCTTATAGGTTATTTTCTTGTATGTCCACTTCAGTCTATGTCCATCTGTCCTTGCACTTCCATATCTAAATTTATATTTTTTTGTTTTTCATGTTATATTAAATGTGTGTGTGTCTATCTATCTATGGATGTATAAAAGTGTGTATGTATTTGTGTACTTATGAGATATCCATGTGTGAATATGTTGTTGGTTGGGTTTTATGGCATACCAACCTTTGTAGGTTATTTAACGCCAAATTCATTTTTATGAAAATAGTTCTATTTCAAACAATTCAATTTAGCATCACACAGTTTAAATGTAAGTACAGTTTAATTGTGAAAAACATTTCTATTTCAAGCTATTCAGTTTAGTCAAGCATTTCTAATTCAGTTACGTCAAAAAACAGTTCCATTTCAAATAATTCTGTTTATCATAAGCATGCAGTTTAAATGTAAGTACAGTTTATTTTTTAGTCAAGCAGTTCTAATTCAGCTAAGTATAAGTACAGGTTTTGTTTGCACACAGTTAAATGTCAAAACAACTGTATAATAAACAATTCAGTTTAGTGTAAGTACATTTTCAATGTCAAAAACAGTTACATTTCAAACAATTCAGTTTAGCATAAGCATGCAGTTTAAATGTAAGTTTGGTTTAATAGTCAAAAACATTTCTATTTCAAGCTATTCAGTTTAGTCAAACAATTCAGTTTAGCATAAGTATGCCGTTAGTTCTATTTAACACATTGACAGGGCCCTATCAGGTGCTACCAGGCCAGGCCTGAGTGGACCTGGAAGCAATGGCAATGAAGAGGTGCTCTGCATTCCCAAAAGTCCCAGCATCATTGGAGTACATATCACGGGTAAAGAGTCCAGTCTGCCCTACTATTTACCTATAACTGGTGGTGGAAGAGATTAGTTGGATTCATGCTTTTCCTAAGGATATTAGCATTATGTGAAATGCGAATAGCCTCATCCAGGGCTTGAACTCCATTTACTAAGCCCATTTCCTATTATGATAACCGTTACACCACTCTAAAAGATATGTGTAAAGTTGGTGACCATAGTCAAGGGTGACTCAAAGGCTCCTTTTCAATAGTTACTACACCGAGGTGTAGGGGAGGGCGCTACTCCATTCCTGGGATTGCTCCACTTAACATTGCCCAGTCAGCTGGGGTTGTAGAATACACTGACTGCACCTCTGCAGAGGAGTAAACCCCCCCACCCCGCCTAATGAGTGTCCTGGGTATGACACTAAACAATCTGATGGTGAGGTTCCAGTAATGCTGGAGCTTTGGGGAATGCGGAGTACCCCTTCATTGCCATCACTCCCAGGTCCACTCTGGCCCGGAGTGGTAGCACCTGACAGGGCCCTATCTATAGGTTAAATAGAACTAACGGCATACTTATGCTAAACTGAATTGTTTGAGTAAACTGAATAGCTTGAAATGGAAATGTTTTTGACAATTAAGCCGTACTTACATTTAAACTACTTGATTATGCTTAACTGAATTATTTGAAATAGAACTGTTTTTTGACATTAAAACTGTATTTACATTTAACTGAATTATTACATATAACTGCTTGAATAGTTTGAAATACAAATGTTTTTGACACTTAAACTGTGTACTTATGCTTAACTGAATTGTTTTAAATAGAACAGATTATCTAAATTAAAATGGATTTGGTGTTAAATAACCTACAAAGGTTGATATACCATAAAACCCAACAAACCAAACCAAACCATCCACTTTACAATGCTGAGTGTTAAGCAAAACGGCATCAAGTACCATTTTTTGGGTCTTTTGTATGACTCGATCAGGGATTGAACCCCGGTCTTCTGGACCATTGGTGAGCACTCTAATAATGCGTATACTCAGTTTCACTTCTTACAAACACATTTATACATCTATACAAACAAGTTTTTATATATATATATATATATACACACACACACCTTGTGTGGTGTAATGGTTAGCAAGTAAGACTAGTAAACCTACATGAATGAATTTGTGTCACGCTAGGTGAACAATTCATAAGGCTTTGTGCCACATCTAAACAAAAAACTTAGTGAATTGATATATGTATATGGTTGTCATGTGACACTCCACAAGGCACTCGATAAACCCATTCATTCTCTAAGGGAGATAATTATTCATTGTCTCCCTAAATTTTTTACACCAGAATTTTATTCATTTTTATCTTGAGATTAAGCATTGACAACCATTATTATTATTAGTGATGATTTTGAGTTTTATTTTCTTTCATCTTTAATTTTTAGTTGCTTTTTATTACAATTTTCTTGCATAGTAAATCTATGATAGCAAAGATCAGCACAAATCAGAAATAATAAAAGATAAACTTATATATAGGGTACAGCAGAAATACCTCCCACATTTCAAACTATCACCTATGTGCTGACAGGGAACTTAGGCAAATGGTAATGGTAGCTCCATATAACTAATATCTTAACATTTATTTCTATTTTTTTCAAATGCAATCAGTTACGATCATGGTTTTGACTAGTGCACACACTATGCATTTGCTGTTGAAAGGTTTTCTTAAGACAGGTTAATCTGTGATTGTTATGCAGAGAGATTTTCATGCTCATTTCATGTTAGGTCGGAATGATGCTGTTCTGGATAGAATCAAAATGTTTTTAAGAATAGTGAATCTATAATTGCTACACAGATTTTCATGCTCATTTCATGTTAGGTTGGAATTATAGACCATCTAGTCTGTATAAAAGTCAGCTTATGGCATTGTATACAGTGTACTATTTTGCAAGGCCGTGTTCAATGCTTCCAAGTTATGCTGGCGATGAAAATCCTTCAGAAAGGGTGAGAAGTTTTTGTGTCTAAGTCATTCTGCAAAGAAAAAGAATCAAGTCTTCACTACTTTTCCTGTCATTATGGTAACTCAGTAGTGTTACCATTTAATACTTTTTACTCAAAATTAATTTACAGACAAGGGAGGTAATCTCAATATATTATAATGTTTCGCTCTGTACGAACTTCACCAGGTAATGATTTGAAAGGAAAAAAAAACTAATATTAGTAAAAATGGAGGACGTTAGAACTGTTTATGAGGTTGTCATGGCAATGTAATTTGGAACGCCGATCGTTATGAAAATTAAAAAAAAATTTTCCTGAACATTCACTAAGTTTTAAACACCATTTAATTAGATTTTATTATAAACAATATTTCACTTCATATAACAATACTGATATTTTTAAAGCCTTTAATTCATAACTTAAATAAGCGCAATTTCAATTTTTTTTTTTTCACACTGTTTAGAATTTCATAAGGATCGGCCTTCCTAGTCACGTTACCATGACTTAATCATTGACAGTTGTAATGTTTTGTATTTTTCGAATTTTTTTTCCAAATTATTAGGTCATGTGACAAAGGGGCTGCATTTGATTAGCCGAATAATTAAATTGTAGAAACATCAGTTTGAAAACAGATGAAAGAGTTTCCGCTTGTGTAGTGTCTCCTGCTAACAAAGCTCATACAAAATGAAACGTCATAATAAGTATAGAAATATTCCATGTGCAAGACATAAATCCCAAGGAACATTTAAAGGGTGTCAAAAACAACCCCCGGGCGCTGAAGACAAGGAGTAGATGACGATAAATCAATCAACATAGACGGAAGTGATCTGCGAAAGCTAGAAAGTATTTAAAGCATAGAGAATCAAACATTCTGGTATAAAATGCCCTTTTCGAGAGTAGGACTTGACCTCGGTCCCAGATACTTTACAGCCTGAACATGTTTGTAACTTTGGTAGCAGCGTCTGTTTTTTTTTTTTTCGCAATGCCGGACTTGCTAGTCATATATAAGATCTCATGACAGCAAACTCTTGAATGCTCCTTTTAAAAAGGTCTTTTAGCAGCAACCTACAAGGAACTCGTATCTGTTCTGCGACAAAGTATGCAATTCCGCAACAGGTTTGGGAAATCATATGAAAGTTTATAGGCACAATGTCAATGAAAAAAACAGCTAATTCATTTGTCACACATACAATAGGGTTTGTATACTTGGCCTGAGGTATCACACACACTTATACGGGTGCTTTTATTCTGTAAAGAAATAACAGTCTCTGTCAGTCTGTTTCTCTCTCTCTCTACCTATATATATATATATATATATATATATACGCTCCTCCATGGGGGTTGAGCACATTGGCGAAGGAATTTACGGCTGCCACTCGCATAATGCAAAGCTCTTCGAACGAATTGAGCACTCTGGTATCCGGTAAGGTATAAAGGTAAACAAACGAAAGCTGCTACTTCATGCCTTATACTTCCCGTGGTACGCTTGTTGGCTGAGCGGTCTGATACTAAGTCTAACGAAAAGTTGGGCGGGTTTCGATCCCAGCTTCAAGCATCCTACGTGTCTAGCTACACTGAAGAGTTGTGATATAACGAAACAGTCTGTCTGTGGATGACAATATATATATATATATATATATATATATATATATATATATATATAGAATAAATAGTCATAGTTTACTTCTAATTGCTTGTTTGTTTTTTTTAACAGGAACATTACAATCAACATAGCAAGGTATAAATTTAGTCTTTTTATTTTTTGTGGTTCCGGATGTTAAGTTTTTTTTAGGGAAAAAAGACTTACGATGTTTCATTTTGTATGAGTTTCGTTAGCAGGAGACATCACACAAGCGGGAAGACTTTTTAAAGACAAAAATTGATTAATAAATAAAAAAGAAAGACTTAAAATAACCCAAGCATGACAAAGAAGGGGAAACCTCAAGAGAGAAACTGAATCTTTTAATAGCAGCACAAAATAATGTCACAAGGACTAATTTTATCCAGGCGAAAATTGATTATAAATAAGAGAAGAGTGAGTGTAAGCTATGTGGTGTAATGGTTATCATCGTAGGAAATGGACATGGCAACACGAGTTCAAATCCTGGACGAGACTTGTTGCATTTCACATAGCACTAATACCCTTGAGAAAGGTATGAATCCAATTATTCTCCCTCCAGCTATGGATAAATAGTAGGGCAGACTAAGTTCTTCAGCCTTGGCGAGGCAACTAGTCTAGGAGAAGGAAAACTCTGAATTCAAACCTGTTAAACTCCGCTTAAAAATTGACCTTGTATCATATCCTGCCTGAGCGGAGGGGTTGGTAAATATGATAAAGATGAAACAATTAATCACATAATTAATGAATATCTGATAGGGTTCAATCCCTGGTCGTGTCATACCAAAAACTTAAAAAAAGGTACTTGATGCCGCCTTGCTTAACACTTAGCATTATAAGGTACGTATCAAGGGTAAAGTAGAGCAATCCAGGGAAAGGAGTAACACCCTTCCCTACACTTCAGTGTAGTAGCTATTGAAAAAGGAGCCTTCGGGTCACCCTCGACTATGGTCGCCAACTTTACTAACTTACTTAAGTGAGTGAAAAAAATACTAAATAGAACTATTCCTGTAAGAATATTTGGAATCATTTAACTGTGTGCAAACAATAGTGTAGCAGAAAGAAAGAATTTAAAATTATTATTTAGTGTGGGAATTGTTTTGGCCGTTGGAGCTTCGAATTTATATATTTCGTCCAATGAGAATGACTAATGCCATTCTGCCCGGGTTACCTCCCCCGGGCAACATAAAAAGACTGTGCATTGTTCCCTCGACCTCTTTTCGTATCCTCCTTGGTAGCAGCAAGACAGACCAGCCGATATGAGAGAGAACATTCCCTCTCACAATCCCGGGCCGATTCCAACAGCAGACAGGGACATTTCATCTCGATAGAGCACATTCAACATTTGTTCCTCTGCTTCCTTTAGGAGACCATTCCGTATCATTTATTTCTTTCTCCTAAATCAAATGGACCTCGAAGCTTCTGGCTGAGTACTGAATTCCTGCACGGCTATTTACAACTGTCCTTCTATTATTACCCACAGCACAAGGGTTCCTTTTTTCTGAAGCTGTTAATAAAACTTCCAAATTGAAAACTATCAATATCTTCGTCAACTCATTTGTTCTTTCTTTTAATATAACAAGAGGCAACAGAACTCTAAAACCCCAACTGCTATTTTTGTATAAATGGTAATATCATATGGCCTATTGTTATAATAGTAATACTTACGAGAACACAAATTAGCTTGGACTCATTTAAAAATAAGATTACCTTCAAACTATTGACTTAGAAAATAATATATATAACCATTTAACTGCGTGCAAACAAATGAGCTTTGGATCGTTTAAAAATGTTATTTATAGACTTTGCGTCTACAAATCATATATAGTATGTGCAAAGAGGATTTGGCCTTGAATAACCTACAAGGGTTGATGCGCCGTAAAACCCAACCAAACCAAACATATACTTAAGATATATGTATAAAGAGGATTTGGCTTTGAATAACCTACAATGTTTGATATGACATAAAACCCAACCAAACCAAATCATATATACTGATATATATATATATATATATATATATATATATATATATATATATATATGCCATGAACCCAACCAAACCAAACATATATTTAAAATACATGTATATAGAGGATTTGGCATCAAATAACTTACAAACGTTGATATGCCATAAAACCCAACCAAACCAAACATATATACTTAATATATACGTCTAAAGAGGATTTGTCATCAAATAACCTGCAAAGGTTGATATGCCATAAAATCCTAACCAACCAATCCCGACCAGAAAAGCAGACTGAGGATAATTTTGGAAAAGAAAAGAACATGTCAACAAGTTGTTTGGATTTTTTCAAAAATAAAAGCGAAAAGATAGACAAATACTTGGATCGATGAAGTGAAGATCAGAAAAAGAATTGAAACCATTTAGACCATAGCACTGTTCAAATCGGTTTGAATATTTAGAAGAATCCAGAAGATTTGAGGAGATTTGTTGTCACTCAGATTTCAGTGAAAGGTCTCTAACTGACGTGAAAAACTCTCAAAGAGTTTGATGATGTAGTGAAATCGTAAATGGTCTTTAGATGAATATATGAAATAAAGGTCTGTAAAAAGAGAAAGAAAAAAAACTTTAAATATACCCTCAGAACTATAAGGATTTGTATCAAACTGTTCTTAAGCGTTTTTTTACTGACTTTGTGTCTTAACACAGATTGAAATGATTACAATGTTGTTTTTATTATTCAGTGCCTGAAATTAAAAGAAAAATGGCGATGGCGAAGTGATAATTATAACGATAGCTACAAATATAATAATGTTGATGATAGCACCTAAAAAAAGGAGACAGAGTAGACAACCATGCTCAGCTGTGCATTGGGTCATGTGACAAAGGGGCTGGATTTAATTGGCCGAGTAATTGAATTGTAGAGACATGTTGCTGTTTAGAAGGAGATGAAAGACTTTCCTCTTGTGTGGTGTCTGTGGCTTCCTGAAAGCACATTAATAACTTAAAATGGAGATTTTTTTACACTAAATTACTCTGATTTGTTGGTCGTCATTTTATTTATTTGGTTCGCGCAAAAACAATTTTGGTTTTATTATTTAAAGCTTTTCGTGCTTGGTTTTTCACATATACTAGGAGCGTTCAAGACGTATGGAGATTGAAGCTGTGTTTACCAAGACAGAAATGAACGATGAATGAAACGTTACTTTTCTTGAAAATACGAGCTGTGTTGAAAAAGTATCGAGGCGAAAGCTGTATTTTTACCAACACAGAAATAAACAATGGTTTAGTTTGGTTTTATGGCATATCGACTATTATAGGTTATTCAATGCCAAATTCAGTTTATACATATATATTAAATATTTATGATTTGTAAACACATTTTGTTGATAACAATTTTTAATGAGTCTAATCACATTGTTTTGCACGCAGTTAAATGGTCCTAAGTATGCTTATGTATCACTAACAATTCAATTAAACATCAGTCATTTGTTCACACACAGCTCACTAATCGAACAGTTTGTAGCGGTTTTGAATTTATAGGCACTAGAAATGAATTACGAAACTATTCTTTAACAATACACAACAAACGAAAGTTCTTTATTTGCAGCTTTGAGGCGGTTTGTTCTTGGTGCTGCAAGACTCGTGGTATTTAGGCTTGTTGGTTTTGGAGACGCGATAGCTTAGCGGGATGTTGGATAGCAGCGTGTCGTTGGACGTGTGAGGGAAGTATTCAAGGTCACCGTGTAGTTTTGTGTGTCTGGTAATTGGGGAGAGTAGGCGTTATCTCCATTAATGTCAACCAGAGGTGAAATGAGAGCTAGGTGTGTCGAGAGCGAAGTGGCGCTCGGATCGACATAGTAAATTTTTGTGGTGCTTGTGGAAGGCATGCTGAACGTATCTAATTCATATTCAACTGGGATTCCTTGGTCTAAAATATATTAGACGCAAAGAATCCATAAATTAGGAGGTTCCCTCGCTGAGTGTCCATGTTGCTGCTGCTAGTGTTAAAGCCACAGTGATATGTCCACACTGGGTGGCTTGTTTAGCTAAAGAGCATCGCTAAGCAGGGGCGACCAGTCTCAAGCCGAAGAGAGTGTGTTTGGCCGCTCACCCGTTTTTCTAGCCGGAAATGAAGGTCCGGGCTGAATGGGATATGTCATCCTGATTGGGTGAAATTCCGTGTTGAATTAAATAGCGCGCCAAAACAAAATACGAGATTTTCCTCTTCTCTACAAGTTCTATTTCTAACAAATAAATTTAGTACAAGTCTTTTGTTTGCAATCAGTTTAAATTTTTAATAGTTCTATTTGACTCATAAATAAGACCCTGGCTCGCGTAGACCTAGGAGCAATGACAATGAAGTGGTACTCCGCATTTCCCGAAGCTCCAGCATTACTGAAGTCTCACCATCAGATTGTTTAGTTTCATATCTAGGACACTTGTTGAGGATGGGGTCTTGCCCTTCAGCAGAGATGCAGTCGATGTATTCTACAGCCCCAGCCGACTGGGCTGAAATAAACAAGGAATGAAACGTTAACTTTTTTTTAAATACGAGGTATTTTGAAAGAGTATCGAGGCGAAAGCTGTATTTACCAAGACAGAAATAAACAATGAATGAAACGTTCATTTTCTTCAAAAAAGTCCCCTTACCATTCAACACTCCTGCGGGTATTCTATTGGTCGGCGCATGTCTAAAAATCCTGCTTGATATCGTGTGACGCTGTGCTGTCGTGTTTCTTTAATTGTCCCCCCCATTGTCAAATCTTACTATTGAGAAAAATGTTCATTTAAGGAAACAAGGGAGCTCGGAGCTCAATAGAGTACAGAGGGTGGTGCACTTATATAAGCCTGTGATTCGGCGAAAAAATTCTTAATCAAAAAGTATCAAGAGTTTGCACTGACTCGTCTAGATTAATGTCTAGACGTCTAGACATCATTCCTCTATTATAAAAGTTGCTTAAAATTTGAACTAAAAAAAATTAAAGTTTCAGTTTTGTTGCGTTTTAATCACAGCGTGACACAGTGGCTAACATGCAAGACTGCATATATATATATATATATAGAATATTTTTTTTATCTAATTGATCTGATGAAGTCCTGTTAATTTTTTTTCGTGTTTTTGAAAATTTCAAAAATGCGTAACAGGATTGAAATAAATTTATAATCCTTTGTGATTGGTTTCGTTGTTTTTTTCTTAATGTATATATATATATATATATATATATATATATCGTCATCCACAGACAGATCTGTTTCATTCTATCAGAACTCATCAGTGTGGCTAGACAGTATCTTCCCGTTGCCGGGATCGAAACCCGGTTGACTCAAACGTCAAGCCAAAGCTTCAAACCATATATATATATATATATATATATATATATATATGTATGTGTGTGTGAGTGTGTGTGTTTGTGTGTGTGTTATTTTCGTTCAAATAATCAGATGATTTCAAATTTTGACAGCATCTGTAGAAACAATGGAAAATGCTATGTTTAATGTTTAAAGGGCTCTCGTTCTCTCTCGCACACATACTCTCTCACACACAGGCTGGCCCAGTCAGTTGGGGCAGCAGAATCTTTGCAGAGGTGTAAGACTCTCCCGACGTGTATACTGGATATGACACTAAACAATCTGATAGTGAGGCTTCAATAATGCCAGGATTTTGGGGAACACGGAGTACCCCTTCATTGCCATTGCTCCCTGATCCACTCTGGTCCAGAGTGGAAGTACCTGATAGGGTCCTATTTATAGGTCAAATAGAACTGTTTGACATATGGACTGTCAACCTGTGCTAAACTGAGTTGTTTGGGATAGAACTGTTTTTACATTTAACTGTGTGTAAACAAAAAAAAACTGTGTACTTATGCCAAACTGAATTGTTTGAAATAGAACTGTTCGATCATTTAAATGTGTGTAAACAAATGACTGATGTTTAATTGAATTATTAGTGATACATAGCAATACTTGGAACCATTTAACTTTGTTGACATGCAACTGTTTTTACATTTAACTGTGGGCAAACAAAAACTGTATTTAAACAAATGATTGTGTAAACAATAAACTGTGTACTTACGCTAAACTGAATTGTTTGAAATAAAACTGTTTTTACATTTAACTGTATTCGTATAAGACAGAAATAAATGGAACCATTTAACTGTGTGCAAAAAATGAGCTCAGGCTCTTTTAAAAATGTTATCTACAAAATGTGTTTGGAAATTTTATATATATATATATATATATATATATATATATATATATATATAAAGGATTTGACATTGAATAACCTACAATGGTTGATATGCCATAAAACCAAACCAATCCAAAACCAATTCAGTTAACGGTCTCATCTGATAATCAAAGAGAACTGTTCAATCATCTAGTAAAGGATTCTTATAGTTATTTGTAACCATTTAACTGTGTGGAAACAATTCATGTTAAATAGAATTGTTTGTGTTTGATAGAAATACTTTAAACCATTTGACTGTGTACAAACCAATGATTAATATCAAATAGAATTATTAGTGTTAGATAACAATAATTGAAACCAGTTAACTGTGGACTAACAAATAAACTCTGGCTCGTTTAAAAATGTATAGCGATGGGATATTATTATTATTATTGTTATTATTATCGGGTTTTTAGGTTTAAGGTTTGAGTTGGTTTTACGTTGGTTGCGTTGGTATTTCGTTGGTAGCGTTGGTATTTCGTTGGTAGCGTTGGTATTTCGTTGGTTGTTATCCCCTCGCTAAATGTTGATGGAAAATAAAGGTGGTGGAGAAGAACAAAGACGTCTTTAGGTTTTAAAGGAAGGTTTTAATGGCAGCATGAAGTAGAGGGTTTTACGCTGGTATGCAGCGAGACTAGTAGTAAGGAAAGAAGGTAGGAAGTTGTTAGAGTGTATCATCTAATTTGTTTTTAACTAGGATCCCTTGGTCTAGAAGAATAGACTCAAGAGGTCCATAAACTAGATGGCTCTCCTCATAATGGTTATTGCGGCTACTGCTATTCAGGAACAGACGAATAGACGTCCGTTCCTTTTGAAGATTTCTGAACGAGAGAGAGAGAGAGAGAGAGAGAGAGAGAGAGAGATTCGCGGGCTTTCTTCAATTTTTGGTGCTGCTAGGAAATATGGTTTGGGCTGAATAGGACAAGTCATCCTGATTGGGTGAAAAGGTTCGGCGACTCTAACGGTCAAATTAAATTACGCGCCAAACAAAAATTCAAGTTTCTTTCTGCTACAAATGTTACCAACAAACTATTCGCTTATAAATCATCATCATTCGCTTATAAATCATCATCAGCTGCATCAAGTTCCACAGACAGCATGGATTTCCTTGACTCTCCCCCCTCTCTCTCTCCCTCTCTCTCTCTCTCCATCTAGCTCTATAATCCATCGCTCCCGGTAGGTCTTCTAGGCTGCACAGAGCTGATGTGGATAGTTCCTGCTTGTCGACCAAAACTAGCACGTCCATAGAGTTCGTCCTTGCTTTTCCAGTAGTCTACCGCATGTCTTGTTCATTTTGGATTGTTTTATTGGTGAGAGGTAAGTGGCTGTTTTTTTTTTGGGGGGGGGTTGCTTCCAGGATTTGTTCAAAACAGTACATATCATTTTTGTGTTGTTCCCATTGAGCTTTTACTCCATGCATTTCTGTTAAGGTCCATGTGGTGCATCCATACAGTAGTATTAACACTGCCACAGCTTGGAAAAATCCCGTTTTATTTTATCGGATAGCTTATACTTCCACATGATCGATAATCCATCGAAAGAAAACCATGCCTTCGCTAGACGTATGTTGATATCACTTTCAGTAGATGAGATATTTCAGTCAAGGTATGTGAACTTGTCTACTCATTTTAGAGATCTACCATTTAGAGTGGAGACGGCTTCCTTTTGTATAAAACACATATACTCTGTTTTATTTACATTCACATGAAGGCCAATGCATCCAGCTGCTTACTGTAGGCTATGAAGTCGGGATTCGACTTGAGCAGGTGTGTTTGCAAGAAGCATTAGATCATCTGCATAGTCTACCTCTGTATAATTTCTGTAGGATATCATCTGCTTCTGACTTTTTTTAAAACGTAAAGCCATTTTCTTCTATTAGATCTATCTACGTTAGAAGAACATAGTCTCAGCAGATCATAAACAAATGTGGTGCTAATATATCTCCAGCAACAATGTCGAAGAAATCTTCGTTTTTATTAGGTGAGCAAACCATTATTTTCTTGTTTCTCTGACGCATCATTATATTGTAACATTTTTTGTATGTGTGTGGGGGGGAACCATAGTCTAGAAGTATTTACTCCATCTTCACTCTGTGTATGGAATCAAATGTCTTGGAGAAATCTACGAACATAAGTATTTCCTCGAGATTTTTTGCACGTGGTCTTTCAATGATTTTACAGATAGAATGTGTGATATTTCGTTCGGGTCTTATTTAATCTTCATGAACTTCTTCAAGACAGAGGCTGTTTTCTGAGTTTTTCTATTTAAATAATATATAATTAGGCAGTTGTCCTCTGTTTAAACTATTGCCCAGTCAGCTGGGGCTGTAGAATACACTGACTGCACCTAACTAGTGTTCTGGATATGACACTAAACAATCTGATGGTGAGGTTCCAGCAATACTGGAGCTTTGGGGAATGCGGAGTACCCCTTCATTGCCATTGCTCCCAGGTCCACTCTGGCCCGGAGTGGTAGCACCTGATAAGGGTCCTATCTATGGGTTAAATAGAATTAACAGCGTACTTATGCTAAAATGAATTGTTTGAGTAAAACTGAATAGTTTGAAATAGAAATGACTTTTACAATTGAACCGTACTAACATTTAAACTGCGTGCTTATGCTTAACCGAATTATTTGAAATAGAACTGTTTTTTGACATTAAAACTCTATTTACACTTAACCGAATTGTTACATACAACTGCTTGAATAGTTAGAAATGGAAATGTTTTTGACAATTAAACTGTGTACTTATGCTAAACTGAATTGTTTTAAATAGAACAGATTATTTACATAAAAATGGATTTGGCGTTAAATAACCTACAAAGGTTGATATGCCATAAAACCCAACAAACCAACCTATGTTTAAACTAGTTAAATGACATAGACACATATGGTCGTAATAATTTTATTAAGATCCTTTCCAACCTTCTGACAAGTGTTTTAATTTCAGGTGTGTGTTGGTAGATAAACTCACCAAATTTTCCCTGGGTTCTTTCGGACCCTTCGTAGGCCATTCATCATCAGGGGGTTCATAAACACAAAGGATTCTTTTTTCATAGTTTATTTTTTTGAAATGTTAAATCATTTTTTTTACTTGGATACATAAACATATAGTAGGATTAAAGTGAGATAATAAGAAGTAACGTTGATAAATTTTGGAACTCTAATTACATCAGACAAATTTATAATAGAACGTTATCAACATAAATGAAAATATTTTTAAAATTTTTATCGTTTTTATTTTGGTTGAAGATTTCTTGATATACATTAAGCATATAGAGAAATGGTGGATTTTGTTAACCAGACGAAATAAATAAGAATAGATGGAAAAGTGAATAAACTAAACGCTGATAAATGATTCCAATTTGATATTTCGTCCTTTCTTCAAGACTTTGAATCCGTTGTCAGTGTTTAGTTTTTCCATTTTTCCATTAATTTTTATTACTTATGCATACAGTAAATACTACCGTATGTGAAAATGAGCTTATCTAGTCTTTCTTTCCGTTTATTATGTGGTGGCATATAACGGATATTTTAATGCTAATATTAGTCCTTGGTGAGTAGAGACTGGACTAATTATCCTCATTGCTATCAAGCAACCTAGTACTAACATTAAATGCAAAAAAGAAGAAAAAAATAAAAATCTGGTTGTCTTATGTAAATATTGACCTCTCCTTTCGTGCGAGCAGGATGTGACGTAAGGTCAATTTTAAAAGCGGGGTTTAACAGGTTTGAATTCAGAGGGGTTTTTTTGTCCTAGATTGGTTGGCATATCAAGATTAAAGTGTTCAGTCTGTCCTACTATTTACCCATGGCCGGAGGGAGAATGATTGGATTCATACCTTTCTCAAAGGTATTAGTGGTATATGAAGTGTAAACAGGCGCCTAGTCTTGGATGTGAACTCGAGATTTGTTCATTTCGTACGACGCTAACCATTAAAACACGAGTACCTTATATATATGTATATATATATATATATATATCGTGTTCGTATATATATATATATATATATATATATATATATATATATACGAATATGTTCGAATATATATATATATATATATATATATACGAACACGATGGTCATTCGAAAAGTTCGAAGCGTCACCCTGAATAGACACACACCTCTCATCTTTGTATGAGTCTCACCAGCACGGAAATTAAGACCAAAATCTGAATTAGTTTTTAAAGTTTTATAAGTAGAGGTAAGGTGTTGCCACCACAAAAATCTTCAGCTAGTTCTCTTTTGTGTGTGTGTGTGTGTGTGTGAGTGTGTGTGTGTGTGTGTGTGGAGGGGAGGTGAGGTTTAAAACCATTTGAACGACCATCGTATATACATATATATATATATATATGGGGGGAAGTAAATAATAGATTGTAATCCGACAATTTGTACAGAAATATTGATAACAAGGTAATCCGAGTAGAAGGAGAAATTTATTGAGAAGCTAAGTCGACACTTTAGCGCTTCGGTTCTAATGAACATCAGGACTATATAGAATACACATTTTTTTTAGTGGGGGTGTCCTCGTGGTGTAATGGTTAAAGCGATGGACTGCGGAATCGTAGTAAACGAGTTCGTACTACAGTCGCGCTATTACGTTCACTTTCGGGCAAATAACCTTGGGAAAGGTATGAACCCCCTTATCCTCCTAGCTATGGGTTAAATAGTACCACTGTTCTTCTAGGAGAATAGCTCAGGCATTAAATAACCTACAAAGGTTGATATGCTATTAAACAAAGAAACCAAACCAAACATTTTTTTAGCCTTAAAATAATTAACCCCAAAACATACATAAGAACATTCTAGAAATTTTGGATCAGAATCGCATTAGCATTGAAGTTACATTTTTATATTTTTCAACCAATCAGCTCAAAACATAGAATAAGAACATTCTTGAAAATCCGGATCAGAAACTAATTAACAGAAAATTTGTAGGCACTAAAACAAAAAGTAAATATATGAATCTAATTGGTCAAGAAATGAATTTTAGGACCCGCAATAAGACTCTTTTTGATCCACTTTAGTTACCCCCAAAGTATAAATAACGAAGAATTTAATCAACCAGGTCATTCGGTCATTCAATTCAATTCATTTCTTCCACGGCCAAAAGTTCATTCCGTCTACAACCAAAAAGACCTTACACTACGAGGTCATGAACGGACAGCAGAGAGCCACACCATAAGACACAAAGGGAAGAGACATGCGACTTTCTTTTATAAATGCGACACGTTGTCGCCAAAATCATGAGAAAATGCACGTGCGGACTGAATGAAAGCAAAGACCCATACTTACGGTCCATCACTCATACACACACACACACACACACACACACACACCCATGTATGTGAGTAAAGACAAAATTTTTATCCTCCTTACTTTGGCCAACTTATTGTTAGACTTTTACTAACATGTAAACACATACACACGAGCAAACAACCCTATTTTCATTTAACTGGCCATAGCTGTATTTCTACAAAGGCCGCTCGTATATTATGTTTCTCATTAATTTTTATTCCTGTTTTGTTATGAATATTAAATTGTTTGTTTCTTAATGTTCGTTGTTTTCATATGCCATTTGTTTTACGTGCTTGTAAAATTTGTGTTGTTTTTGTGGTGGAACTAAACGTGAAAGTAATACCCGTAAAATACGGACGAGAACTCACACTCATTCGCTACAAATTGGAGAGAAACATATCCGCTAAGCAATAACATGTACCCACTACAACTATGAGGGGTGATATTAGTGTTGTTAAATCAACGATGGATGCGTAAAAAGGTGTTAAATATAAAAACCTAGGGAAAATTCGTATAACAAGAAAAAAGTTGGCTGTTTAAGACAAGAAAAACTTGGCTTTATTATCTTATTTTTACAATAAGGAAGGCACAAGGCCTTGAAGTTTTGTCGGGGAGAGAGGAAGGGAGTGGTCATGCTGTTTCTATATATACTAAGGGAACCTGGCACGCCACATTCGCCGACCCATTCAACAGTACAATATATAGACAATCATATATCACCATGCGCGCTGCAAGCACCAAAATACCACATTTGCTCTGTGAAAAGACCTGCTTAAAACCTCGAATATAATGTATGATTTTATTTAAAATTGATGATTTATTTACAAAAGATTCTTCTAGATCACTGCTGCAACGAGCACAATCGGGAATGTCTGCCAGGCCGGCTTTGAAGTTCAAGTCGAGAAGGGGGAACGCGTTCCGTGCAAGTCACCAGGTGAGCAAGAATTCGGAATGGTTCAAGAAGCTCGATCCTGGCGCTCAATTCCAGTTAGAGCGGATTTCCTCCGCCATCCAGCCGTGCTGCTCACTAGGAGGGTCCGAAGCAGGACCCAGCACTAGCTCCCGATATAGGTCTTTTCGTCTTCACACCGCGTCCCCCGGCAAGGATCGCCCCAAGTATGCGAGTCCTTCAGCAAGCCAGTGGCTCTCCAGATCAGGCATACCCCGACCCCCGTCGTGTGTACGTTGGATGCATACCTATCTACGGACCATCGGCCTTCGGCCTCCCCAAAGCAATCTGGAGAGGGATTGTTCAAGCGCTAGCCGATGTGCCTTAGGCAAAGGAAGTACAGCCAATCGGTAAAGGATCAAGGGAAAGACGTACCCGGCGCACGCCTCTGCCCAGCCCTTTAAGGACAACCTCTTTGAAAGCCAGGTTCTCACCTTAGCATTCACCTTAACTTGTACTTCCGACCAATTTCGCTTCAGTTGGAGGTCGGGCCCAAACCACACCCCAAGGATGCGGACGGGTCCGTCACTCCAGCGGAAGGGCCCTGGAAGGGTATTGCTACCCCTCCAAACACCGAGCCGCAAACCGCTTTTGTCAAAGTTGACCTTGGCTCCTGCAATCCGTTTGTACTCGCCAACTGCCTTCACAGTCTCTATATCTTGGCGACGGGATTCGAAGACTGTGATATCATCAGCGAACGCAGAAACCCTTGCCGTAAGAGGGCCAGCAAAAGGGACACCGCGCAGGGCCGAATTTGCCCCCTCATCCCTGAGCCTACGTAGCAGGGGCTCCAAAGAGAAGACATAGAGAAGAGGAGACAGAGGGCAGCCCTGCTGGACCGAACGCTCGATCGCGAACGCCTACGAACGTCTTCCGTTCACCTGCACCATTGCCTGAGGCTTGTGGTACATCATGCTAATCCATCTGCAGAACTCCGGTTGGAATCCGGCAGTCTCCAAAACTGTCGACAAAAACCGATGGTCAACCTTATCGAAGGCCTTGGACAGATCTAAACTGATCAGCGCCGCTTCCGCGCCGTCTTTTATCCCCTCTACGACCTCACGAATCAAGTGCAGATTGTCTTGGAACGATCTTCCCTTCACTGCGAATGTCTGTTTGGGGCCGATCAGATCGCTAATGACAACCTGTAAACGATTCGCTAAGACCCTGGCCAAAATCTTTAACTCTGTGTTAAGTAGACTTATGGGCCTGTAGTCATTTAATCCATCCCAAACATGCTTGTCACCTTTCTTCAGCAATGTGATCACGCCCTTGGTAACGCTTACCAGGGATGGCTCCCTGGGCGAACCAATGGTTGAACATATCCGTCAGAATAGGCATAAACATGTGCGGCAGCCTTAAGTACACTTCATAGGGTAAACCATCTAGTCCTGGCGACTTGTTGAGGCCGACTTGCTTCAACGCATCACGGACTTCACATTCAGTAATCACACCCTCGCAGCTAGCCGCTTCGGCCGCCCCAAGGCGGGGGAAGTCGGCAATATAGCTGCGAAACTCCTGAAGCGGCAGATCAGGACAGCGGGCAAAGCGATCACGAAAGTGCACCCGAAAGTCATCACGTATCTCGCGATTCGTTCGCAGCACGCACCCATCCGGAGTCTTGACAGAATCGATATACTGATCGGGAAATCTTTGCAATTCTTCCTCACGCGTATACGCATTGGATTTCACAGCTTTATTGAGAACTCTTTTTAACCTAGATCTAACTACGAATCCCTTGTAGCGCTCGCTAGTCTCACGCTCAAGCCACCGCCCGGGAAAGTCTATCTTCTATAGATTTCGCCTCCCTGGTCTTATCTAGGTTGAGCTGTCGACCGTAATTGGTAGCGAAATCTCTAATCCTATGTTTAAGAGAAACCCACCACCTATTTCCGGTAACCGCCCCCACTAATGCCCGCTTAATTAGGGATTCCAGCCGGTCCCGGAAGTCCCGTATCTCCAGTAAGGAGGTATTGAACTTCCAGTAGCCGGCCAGACTAGGCCTATTAGTCAACCGCAGGCTGACCTTAACAAGTTTATGGTCAGTCCACGCTATCAAGTTAAACGTGGGACAACTAACGAAATCGCTATCAGCTCTTCTAACTAACCTACCTTGGCAGAGGGCTAGCTATCTAGCCACGTCCACATCTCCTTCCTTTGGTGATTCAGACGAAACCTGTCGACCAAGTCGTGGAATGCCACAAGGCCGACAAGGCTGCTTTCACACCTTCCCAACCCACTAGCTCTACACCCAACCTTATCTATCTTGGGATCAAGGATCACATTCCAATCACCCATTAAGACTAGCCGCTTCGAACCGTCCAGGAACAGCACCAACCGACGAAAAAAAGAAGCCCTCTCTGCAGCTATATTGGGCGCATAAACCACAACCAGCCAGTACTCGAAATTTTTTAACGGCAACATCGGCCACAACCAGTCGGCCTCCGTCACCTGCAAAAACAACGTTAACATCAGCATCAAGGCTGCGTCCAACTAGCAAAGAGACCCCAACGCTGGTGCGGCTGCCGTATGCTGAGAAAACGTTAAAGTCGTTCTCCAGTACCCGACAGTCCGCAGCGCAAATAAAGTGAGTCTCTTGCACTGCAGCGATATTCACTCTCAGGTTCTTGAATTCAGCAAGCAAGCTCGCACACTTGCTTGTATCTATCAGTTCCCTCATATTCCAAGTGGCAAAGTCATCAGACCCACTTACCTTACTCAGTGTCCACTACGGTCCGGAAATCCTCCGGGGTGAGGATGCTGACGACTTGACACGGGGACCCAGTGCCGAGTTCAGTAGTAACTCGGTCGTCCCTGGAAATTCCTCTGACATCTAGGGGATACCTTAGTTTTTGGGACCTATAGAATCTCAGGTGAACCTCGATCGGAACCCTGCCCACACAGTGTGTTAACACTTTTTTCAGCGAGGGGTGCTCCATCTCCGCAAGCCTCATGTCCGCCCGACTATCCCCCTTGATAAATTGTCAAAGCTCTTTTGTTCGGTTGCTAGCTAGACGAACAAAGGTGGTCACCATGGGTTCACCCCTAAACAAATACGGATTCGTTATCATTTTATTGTTTACATATTTTAGTGACCTAAATGGCAAAAGTGATCTTTTCATTTGATGGTAGATGTTCGGTTGATCAATGTCAGTGCAAAAATAAATTGCGTTCAGTGCTTGTCGGTTTTCCTTTGAAACCGACTTGGCTCTTTGCGGTGTTTTGGGGATTTCTGTGGGTCGATGGTGTCTAGTCTCAGAAAGAGACCTGGAGAACAGTTTGTGGGATAAGAGAGGTGAGAGGGGGGACAGTGTTGGGTAGAAGAGGGTTTGGAGGGTTTCAGAGGAATGAGATGGTGTGGATTGTGAGGGTGGTATTGGTACAATTTGTGCAGGGCGCTGTGGAATTGTTTTTGGTGGCATGTTTTTGTTTTTACACTGTTTTTTTCTTCTCCTCTCCTTTTTTTTTTACACTGTTTTTTCTTCCCCTCTCTTTCTGTTATAGAATCTACGCTATCCCTCCTCTTTTTTGGATTTGTTGATGTATCCATTTCCTCATGCGATACTTCCGGTATATTTGTTTTTTTCTTATTTCTTTTCTCTGTTTTTGTAGTAGAAACTTCTATTTTTTTCTCTGTTTTTGTATTGGAATTTTCTTTTTCTTTTTTCTCCTCTGAACTCTTATTTTTCCTCGTTTTGTCGGGGGATTGGTTTTCAGGTGATTTGGGGGCTTTTATAGGGGACTTTTTCTTGCTCCGTGTTACCTGGGTCCACTCCTCCTCGTCCAGTTTCTGTATTTTGTGTATTTGTTGTTGTTGGAGTAGTAGCTGGAATAGTAGCTTTTGAGGTTGTCGTTGTGTTTGTCGTTGTTGTTACTGTTGTTGATGCTGAAGATGCTATTACTGTTGTGTTGTTATTATTTGTGTTATTTTGAGGGCAGGGTCTAGAAAAGTAGCCAAGCTGCTTAAAATGCCAGCATTGAGGCCTTCTGCCCTCGAACACTACCATCATCACTTGGTCCACGTAATCGAATGTGTGGGGGTATTGCTTGAAACCCCCCTCTGTTCAGACACATGGTAAAAGAGTAGTCGCCGTGTGCAGTGTCACTTGATGACTTAATTGTTGAAAAATCCTCGACGTCCCCAAAGTCACTGAGGAACGCCGCCAACACGCCCCCACTTAATTGAATGGGTACGTTGCACACGGTGACCTTTATTCGTCTTTTACCTATGTACTCTGGCAGTAGTCTGTAGTATTTAGAGGTGATACTGCTGTTCCCGGCCAGGTTTGTCGCTAATTCTTGTGACGGCAGCAGGACATCCCAGGTAGCAAAACTGCGTCTGCAGAAGTATCTAGCTGGGATTCCTGCTACTTTTAGAAGTTCCTCGAATGTCTCTTTTTTAAGGCCAGCCAATCTCCTGGTTCTCATGTCTGTAACAATCAAGGATAGGGTCTTCGGCTGTACTGCCTCTACTAATTCTGGTATTGGTAAAATTCGATTTCCTTGGAAATACTGGGCGTATTTTTCAGCCGTGTCCTGTCCGGTAATGATGTCCATTCCAGCTTTTCTGATGAGGGTGGGGTTCTGGCTATTAAATATGTCGTGTTGGGTGTTTTGCTGGGTGATTGGCTCCTCCATAGTTGCTTTTAGGCAACTAGGAGAGAGCGTGAATGAGTTTGTAAAAAGGCGTTAGGCGTTTGAGATGAGGTGTAGAAGGAAAAAAAATGTTTGTTTTTTTCCATATAAAACAATAGCCCAAGGCTGGTCGGACGTTTGACCCCACCTCTAAAAAACCAAACAAAATAATAACAGTTGTTTGGGAGGAGCACGAAAGATAACAAAAGTGGCAACAAGGAATAACAATGAAAACAATAATTTCAACAAATACTTTGGTAACAAGAGTTTCAAGAAATATCTTTCAACAAACTTACTTAACAAGAAAAAGTTGGCCGTTTGATTAATGAATCAGCGTTTGTTGTTTTAAATGATGTCATTTGACTTATTAGAAATATTGTGTAGAATTTATGTTCTGTTTATTTATCGAGAAAGATTTCGAATCATTCCTTGTTTTCGACGAAGTTCTAATCCAATAAGTCTGGCTTTTTCAAATGTATGTGCCTCGGAAAATTTTTAATCACGAATAGAATTTTCAAGGTATAGACGTATGTATGTGTGTGTGTATGTGTGTGTGTAGTTGGGCTGCAGTCTTTCATTTCAGTATGTTTGATTAAATAATAAAGACACATTTTGTTTATATAATTTTATTAAGATCCTTTCAAGTTTCATGATAAGTGTCTTGGTTTCAGCTAGGAATTGGTAGATGAATTAACCAAAATTGTCCCAAGCACTTTCAGACTTTTCGTAGGCCACCATCAGGGGTTGCTGGCATGTATAAAGAGTCTTTTTTGAAAGAGTTTTTTGAAAACGTTTTTTTAGTTTTTTTACAACATAAAATTACATAAACGCAGAGTTGGATAAAACTGAGATGCTGATGAATTTAAAAAACAGAACGCTATCAACGTATATATATATATATATATTGTCATCCATAGACAGACTGTTTCGTTGTATCACAACTCTTCAGTGGGGCTAGACCCACGAGATGCTTCGAGCTAAGATCGAAACCCGGCTGACTTTACATAAGTCGGATATCTTACCCATAGGCATCGTCAGCGTAAGTGAAGGAATTTTTTTTACGTATAACATTTTACATATACGTTATCGGCAACCTGGAGTTATCAATTCTTGAGAAGAGCTATTACATTTCAGCATATGTGGCAGTCGCAAATTTCCCCACAAGAGTGCTCAACTCAAGGGGTGGGGGAGGATATATATTGTCATCTACAGACAATACATCTCGTTGTATCGCAACACTTCAGTGTGGCTAGACCCACGAGATGCTTCAAATGCTCTCTAGTCGCACACGGCATATGAGTGCTTATGTAGAACCAGCCACATTTTTTGGATGAGCAGATAACACAAGAATGGCACACCAGTGTGTCACAGATTCGCCCGAATAACATTCTTCGTCTTTTGTTTGTTATTTAATGGCATATAAACCTTCTCGAGTTATTTAATGCCAAGTCCAGTAAAAGGACAGTAGTGGTACTATCTAACCTATAGAGGTGAAGATATGGGGTTCATACCTTTCCCAAGGGTATTTGTACGAAGTGAACATAATAGCGTGACTGGAGTTCGAACTCGCTCATTACGATTCCGCAGTCCAACGCTTTAACCATTACACCACGGGGACACTCCCCTTCATCTTTTGAGCTCCTAGTTTTTCTTTCAACTACCATGGCTCTGGTGGTGTAATGGTTAGCAAGTTAGACTAGTAAACCTACACGAGTGAGTTCAAGTCTCATTGGGTGCCCCCATTCATATGGCCTCATGCCATATCGAAGCAAAAGGCTTAGTAAATTATTACCATGGCTCGGGAAGGGAGGGGCTCGTGGTTACCATCGTCGGTAAATGTCACAACGACCCGAATTCAAGTCCTGGGCGAGGCTGTTTGCATTTCACTTAGCGCAAATATCCTTGAGAAAGATATGAATTCAGTATTTTTACGGCCAACTATGGGTAAATAGTAGGGCAGACTAGGGTCTTTTAACCTTAATATGGCAACCGGTCTAGGAAAAGGAAAACTCTGAAATCTATTACACGAATATGACAGGCGACCACCTTCGACATACTCCAAACATAAATGTACATGTGGACACAGCTTAAGCTCCATCGGGTGAACACTGTCACACACGCAAACGCACCCCCTCTTTCTCCTTCTCTCTCTCTCGCTTTCTTTCTCTCTCTCTCTCTCTCTCTCTCATACATACACGCACATTCTCACACACAGGCACATACACACTCTCTCTTTCTTTCTCTCTCTCTCTCTCTCATTCACACACTCTTTCACACCCAGACTGATCCATTCGGCTAGGGCAGTAGAATACACCGACTGCGTTTCTGCAGAGGAGTAAGACCCCTACCTCAAGGAGTGTCCTGTATATGACACTAAGCAGTTGGATGGTTTAGCTCCAGTAATGCTGAAGCTTTGAGGAATGTGGAGTATCCCTTCATTGTCATTGCTCCCTCGTCCACGCTGGCCCGGAGTAGTAGCACTTGACAGGGTCCTATCAATAGGTCAAATAGAACTGTTTGACAATTAAACTGAGTGCAAACAAATGACTTATGCTAAATTGAATTCTTTGAAATAGAACTATTTGATCATTTCCCTGTGTGTAAACAAATGACTGATGTTTAATTGAATTGCTAGTGATACTCGAAAACGTTTAACTGAGTGCATGATTACTAGGGAATAGAATTATTCGTATAAGATAGAAATAAGTTAAAGCATTTAACTGTGTAAAAAAAAATAAAAATGAGCTCAGGCTCGTTAAAAAATCTTATCTACAAAATGTGTTTTGAAATCAAATATTTAATATGTTGTAGAAAGAATTTCGTATTTTTATTTGGCGCGTAATTTAATTCGACCGTTAGGTTCGACGCATAATTTCACCCAATCAGGGTGATTTATCCTATTCAACCCGGATCATCTTTCCGGATTGCAGAAATTGGGGAAGCCGTCAAACACGCTCTCTTTCGCAGAACTTCGTTCAGGACAGACGTCTTACTGTCTGCTCTTCAATAGCAGCAGCATCACACCACCGTGAGGGAAGCAGTCTAATTTATGGACCCCTTGCGTCTATTCTCTTAGACCAAGGGTTCCCAGTTGAATATGAATTAGATGAATTCAAACGCCACACACAGGAACAACTTTACGTCAACCCCAAAATTGGCTATGTCGACTGCGATGCAAAATCCGCTCCGATGCCTAGCTACTTCATCTCTGGGCAACATTTTTTGGAGACATTCACGCTTCTCCTCGAAACAACCAGAACCACAAACTCACGGTGACTACAATCGTTTCCGTCCTCAAACAGCAAACACGACTTTTGCTACACTATGGCGAACATATCTCCCTCAACACATTCAACAATGCCTTAACCTAACGATGCACTTTTCGCTCAGGCATTTAGCTGCTAAAATGCTTTCTCAACTCTATCATAACTTCATTTCGTTTCCTTACTTCTTTACTTACTACGAGACTTGCAGCATAAACGTAAACCCTTTATTCCATGCTGCCATTAAAAACCTTCATACGGCATCTTCGTCTTCTTACTTCTATCTCATTCGTTTATTTACCCTTTACTCTTAGCGAGGAAGTAACGTAACACCAACATAACCTAATAATATTCCCTCGCTAAAAATACATATGTATAAAAAGGATTTGGCATTAAATATCCTACAAGGGTCGATACGCCATAAAACCAAACCAAACCAAATCAAATCTCACACACTCTCTCCCTCTCTCTCTCTCTCTCTCTCTCTCTCTCTCTCACACACACACACACACACTTATATACACACACAGGCTCACACACACTCTCTCCCTCCCTCTTTCTCATACACACACGCACATTCTCCCTCACTGACACATGGAGTCTCTCTCTCTCTCTCTCTCTCTCAAACACACATACTCTCTTCTACACATACACACACTTTCACACACAGACACTCTCCTACACACACGCACGCATTCTCTCTCTCTCTCTCTCTCTCACACACACACACTTATATACACACACAGGCTCACACACACTCTCTCCCTCCCTCTTTCTCATACACACACGCACATTCTCCCTTACTGACACATGGAGTCTCTCTCTCTCTCTCTCTCTCTCTCTCTCAAACACACATACTCTCTTCTACACATACACACACTCTCACACACAGACACTCTCCGACACAGACACACACGCATTCTCTCTCTCTCTCTCACACACACACTTATATACACACACAGGCTCACACACACTCTCTCCCTCTCTCTTTCTCATACACACACACATTCTCACTCACTGACACATGGAGTCTCTCTCTCTCTCTCTCTCTCTCTCAAACACACATACTCTCTTCTACATATACACACACTCTCACATACGGACACTCTCCTACACACACACACACACGCATTTTCTCTCTCTCTCTCTCTCTCTCTCTCTCTCACACACACACTCTCTCTCTCACACATACACACACACATTCTCGCACAGAGTCACTCTCTAACATGCACTTTCATACACTCTATCGATCTCTATCTCATGCATACACACATACATACGCACATACGTAGCTAGAAAACCCACTCTATCCAACTATTTACCGAGAGCTGAAGAGAGAAGAGATTGATTCGCGCCTTCCCCAAAGCGAAATGCAACAAAACAGCCTCAACCTTGAGTCCTTTTCTGTTTCACCTGGTAAGTCGGCGTTTGAAATGTGAAATTTGTTTCCGACGCTAAAAGCTACGATACCCCGCCCCCCCCTAATGGGAACATCTTCCGATTAAGTAAAAGTACTTTCATTTTTCTCAATTTGCTTGACGTAACTTCAAGGGTTGTTAAATATACAGGCTCTGTAACAGGAAGATAATGTTGCTTGGCTTTTCATTTCACAATAACCGTTGGGAAACTGCTTGTCGTTGAAACACAGGCATTTTTTGATGCCAACAAGAAAAAACGAAGTGGATTTGGTGGGATTTATGCTTCCTTGAACAATTTCTTTCTTTCAGGGTTCCCTCACCCCCGATTTTTTTTTTATTTCTTGCTTTTGATGTCCGCTTGGATTTTATTTATTTATTTTTTTTATCACTCACGCTACATAAAAAGAAAAGAAAAAAAAACCCTTTTTCTTTCTTTTTTTTATTTCCTTCCCAAATATTTCTTTTGATCTTGAGTAAGCCTAACCTAAATTTTTTCTTGCCTTTTATGTTTCTTTTACACTTTTTGTTATTTTTTTAAATCTCATCTACGTATTATTTCTGCTTGTCCGTACTTTTTATACTTCATTTCCTCTCCAATTCGCTCGTATTTCTTTCTTTTCTTTTTCATTCGTTCGTTTGGTTTATTCTTTTTGTTTAATAGCATTTCAACCTTCGTGGCTTATTTAATGTCAAAGCCATCCTCGTAGAACAGAAATAGTACTATTTAACCCATAGCTGAGGTGATAAGGAAGTTTATATTTTTCGCAAGGATATTTTTCCGAAAGTGAACGGAATAACTTGACTGGAGTTCGAACTCGTTTTTTATGATGTCACAGTCCAACTCGTTAACCATTATGCCACTTTATTCGTTTTCATTTCTTTTCTTTTACCTTTTCTTTTTTTCGTTGTATTTTTTTTTACATTCGTTTTTATTTTATTCGTTTTCCATTCCTTCTTTTTTCTTTTTCTTATTTTTCTTCCTTTTCTTTTTCTTCTTTTTCTTCCTTTTCTTTTTCTTCTTTTTCTTTTTCTTCTTTTTCTTCCTTTTCTTTTTCTTCTTTTTTCCTGTCTTTTTTTTCATTTGTTCTTTCATTTTATTTTTCATTCGCTCTTTTTCTTCTTTCCCCCCCCAATATGTTGTTTTTATTCTATTTTTCATTTCTTTTCTTTTTCGTTCTTTTTCCTCCATTTATTTCTCAATCTTTTTCGTTTATCATATTACTCCTGGCGAGTTTTTCATACCAACATTAGCTGGTGGGCTTTCACTGGAGTGACAGCAATTCTCCTCAGGTCTCCAGGACTCTTCTCAGTATTCTGGTCGATCTCAACAATGCTGTTATCTAGATGTTCTCGATTCTTCCATCGATTTACAATTCTTCCAGTCCCTTTTCCAAGCTTTTGGGAACCGTTCCAAGCCCACCAATTACAATTGATATTACCGTTATAGGACTTTACACTCCTATAATTCAATTTGGGTGGTATGCCACTTGTTCCCACAACAAAGATGGCGGACACACACATATTCAGTCTCGGGAAACCATTGGCCAGGAGAACCACGTGACCTGCGTAAAACTACGTACGCGTAAATTTCGTTATGCGTTTTTTTTTTTTAGCCGATTCCAAGACACGTATTTTCTATAAATACGTCGTCTTCAAGCACTCTTTCTCTTTTTCACAATTTCCATTGCAGCGCTGACACGCTCTCTCTTCAGGGTGACACTCTTCTTATTCACCAACAGAGTTAAAAAGCAAAAAATGGATAGGCCTCGCAGACATTCATTTCTTCAATATACATTGACTATGAGACTTTTTCCAGTCTCGAAGAAACCGACTGTTTCGAACCACAAAAAGAAATAGACATTTTAAATATGTAATCCAACTTAATAGGACGTTTTCGTCATTAACCTTTTTGTAGTTTAGTTGTGTTAGTCACACACACACACACACACGCGCGACTATTTTTAATGTATCAATGTCTGTTTTATTATAGTATATAAATTTGTTTTGTTTGTCGCCTTGTTTTGAATGTTCCTTTTGTCCGCGCCGTTTCATATCTTTACTCATTGGCTTCCTTCATTTACTACCTTTTCCATACGCCTATATTATGCCTATTCTACCTTTTTCTAAACACAAAACTAAACACTATATCAAACTTCAACATTAAAATTTTGGGGGACTAAGCATAACTACCAAAATAACATATCCCCCTACACCAACACCGTCATGTTTCACAACTTTCTTTGTTCTCAGGCAACGTCTTAGTACTTGTCTTTCTTTTCGCTTTCTTTGGTTTTTACTTTGTCGTCTGCCAGAACGGCAAAATCCACTATTCGGTACTCTCACTCCCTACCTCCCCTTTCTCTCCCCTCTCTCTCTGTAATTATCAATAGGTCTGATCTTCTGGCCAGGATTGTGTGATCTGTTTAGATCTCAAAGTCCCTGAGAATTTTGTGCGTCTGATACTCCAGGACGGATTTGTACATATACATATTTACCCAACCCCTCCGCTCGGGCAGGATATGACACAAGGTCAATTTTTTTATGCAGAGTTAACAGGTTTGAATTCAGAGTTTTCCTTCTGTTAGACTAGTTGCCTCACCAAGGTTGAAGAACCTCACTATTTTACCCATAGCTGGAGGGAGAAAAATTGGATTCATACCTTTCTCAAGGGTATTTGTGCAATGTGAAATGCAATCAGTCTCGTCCAGGATTTGAACTCGTGTCGCCGTGTCCATTTCCTACGACGATAACCATTAAACCACGGGCACCTCCTATTTGACCTATAGATAGGATCCTATCAGGTGCTACCACTCCGGGCCAGAGGGAAACTGGGAGCGATGGCAATGAAGGGGTACTCTGCATTCCCCAAAGCTTCAGCATTACTGGAACATCACTATCAGATTGTTTTATGCCATATACAGGACACTCGTTGTGGGGGGGGGGTCTAGGATTTGAACTCGTGTTGCCGTGTCCATTTATTACGTCGATAATCATTACACTACTGGCACCTCCTAAAAGTACATATACCATTTACCAAATGGTATATGTACAAACCGGTATAGTCATATTTCAATTTCTTGCACAATTCCCAGGGGATCACCTTCCCCACTCAGTCGTCTTGCACTCTTTTTGCGCTAGTTTGTCACATTCACTTACTACGTGATTAATCCTTTTGTCCATGTCACCACATAATCCCCGCTTGCTATTCTGTTGTGTCTTATCTATTTTCGCTTTAACTGAGTTGATCCTTACGGCGTCGTTTTGTTCTGCTATTTTACTCTTTGAGAGTTTTTCACAATCAGTTTTAGCTGATTGTCTTCCACTGGAGTTTGAGTGACTGCCAGTCTCCTAAAGTCTCCAGAATTCTTCTCAGTATTCTGGCCGTTCTTAATAATGTTGTTGTTTGGATGGTCTCCACTCGTCTCCCAAACTCCAAGTCCTCCAGTCCCTTTAATAATCCTTTAGTTACTGTACCAATAGCACCAATCACGATTGGTAAAATTGTTACCTTCATGTTCCATAGTTTTTTTCAATTCCCTAGCACGGTCCAGGTACTTATCCTTCTTTTCACTTTCTTTCAGTTTTATTCTGTGGTCAGCCGGGACTGCAAAATCCACAATTTTGCAAGTTCTCCTTTTTTGTTGTTGATTATTATAAGGTCTGGTCTTCTGGCCGAGATTAGGTGATCCGTTTGTCTGTCAAAGTCCCATGGGAGTTTATGTGTGTCATTTTCTTGGACAGATGATGGTTTGTGTATATACTATCCTGCTCTTTACATGTTTTTCAGACCAGCTGAAGTTGGTGTACTTTGACTGGGGTATAAGTTGAAGGAAACCTCTAGGATTCACCAGAGTATTTTTGCTGGATCTTAACTATGCTTTGGTCTAAAGGGTCACGATTCCATTTCTGATTCACAATTCCTCCATTCACCGTTCCAACCGTTTTTAAAGTCATCAACTTCAAATGGTATCATCATTACATTTATGCTCTTTGAAAAGATCCCAATATTTTTCTATATTATTTTCATTATTATTATTCCTTGAGAGTTTTTCACACCAGCATTAGCTGATGGTATTTCACTGGAGTGACAGCAATTCTTCTCAAGTCTCCAGGACTATTCTCAGTATTCTGGCCGACTTGTTCTATTATTATTATTATTATTACTCATTAGAGTTTTTCACATCAGCGTAAGCTGATGGTCTTTCACTGGAGATTGAGTGACAGCAAGTTTCCTCAAATCTCCAGGACTCTTCTCAGTATTCTGGCCGTTTTCAATAATGCTGTTGTTTGGATGGTCTCCACTCGGCCGTCAACTTCTATTATTATCTCTTTATGATTTTTTTTTATCCCACTTGTAACTGGTAGTTTTTCACGGAAGTCTGAATGACAGCAAGTCTCCTCTGCTCTCCAGGACACTCCTAAGTAATCTAGCCAATTTCAGCAGTGCTGTTGCAGGGACGGTCTTAGATATTTTTGAGCTTTTGATTTTCCTAAGTCGCTAAATTCTTTAGGATTGTTCCAAGGACTCCTACTAGCACTGTTACCTTCGTATTCCATAATTTTTTCAGCTCTCAAGCAAGGTCCAAGTGTTCATTTAGTTTTTTGCTCTTCTTTACTTTCAACACTGTGGTCTTCTGAAACGGCAACGTCGACTAATTAACAAGTTCTTTTCTTTTATTAAGTAAAACAAACACTGGTCTAATCGCCTGGATTTGAGGGTTCGGTTTTTTTTTCATCTCAAGATCACTGGGAATTTTGTCTAATTTTTTTCATCTCAAGATTCCAGTCAATTTTGCGTGTCTTATTTTTCATCTCAAGATTCCAGTCAATTTTGTGTCTCTTATTTTTCATCTCAAGATTCCAGTCAATTTTGCGTGTCTTATTTTTCATCTCAAGATTCCAGTCAATTTTGCGTGTCTTATTTTTCATCTCAAGATTCCAGTCAATTTTGCGTGTCTTATTTTTCATCTCAAGATTCCAGTCAATTTTGCGTGTCTTATTTTTCATCTCAAGATTCCAGTCAATTTTGCGTGTCTTATTTTTCATCTCAAGATTCCAGTCAATTTTGCGTGTCTTATTTTTCATCTCAAGATTCCAGTCAATTTTGTGTGTCTTATTTTTCATCTCAAGATTCCAGTCAATTTTGCGTGTCTTATTTTTCATCTCAAGATTCCAGTCAATTTTGCGTGTCTTATTTTTCATCTCAAGATTCCAGTCAATTTTGTGTGTCTTATTTTTCATCTCAAGATTCCAGTCAATTTTGCGTGTCTTATTTTTCATCTCAAGATTCCAGTCAATTTTGCGTGTCTTATTTTTCATCTCAAGATTCCAGTCAATTTTGCGTGTCTTATTTTTCATCTCAAGATTCCAGTCAATTTTGTGTGTCTTATTTTTCATCTCAAGATTCCAGTCAATTTTGCGTGTCTTATTTTTCATCTCAAGATTCCAGTCAATTTTGTGTGTCTTATTTTTCATCTCAAGATTCCAGTCAATTTTGTGTGTCTTATTTTTCATCTCAAGATTCCAGTCAATTTTGTGTCTCTTATTTTTCATCTCAAGATTCCAGTCAATTTTGTGTCTCTTATTTTTCATCTCAAGATTCCAGTCAATTTTGTGTGTCTTATTTTTCATCTCAAGATTCCAGTCAATTTTGCGTGTCTTATTTTTCATCTCAAGATTCCAGTCAATTTTGCGTGTCTTATTTTTCATCTCAAGATTCCAGTCAATTTTGCGTGTCTTATTTTTCATCTCAAGATTTCAGTCAATTTTGTGTGTCTTTTTTTTTTTTAATTTCATGATCCCAGTGAATTTTGTGTCTTATTTTTTTCATCTCAAAATCCAAGTCAATTTTGTGTCATAAGACACAAAAAATAATTTTTGTCTCAAGATTCCAGTCAATTTTGTGTCTTATTTTTCATCTCAAGATTCCAGTCAATTTTGTGTGTCTAATTGTTTTTTTTAATTTCATGATTCCAGTGAGTTTTGTGTGTCTTATTTTCCCAGACAGATTCTAATCTGTGCATATACTATTTGTTTGCATGGTTCTCAGTGGATCACCTTCCACCCAGTCAAATCTGCTCATGTACCCCTCTGAGCCAATTTCTTGCATTCACTAATCCTTCACAGGGTATTTTTTGTGTTTTAATCTATTTTAGCTCTTATGAAATTGTTTCTTGTGACATTATTCTGTGCTGCTGCTATTATTATTTGACTTATTGATAGTTTTTCAATGGGGACTAAGTGACAGCAAGTTTCTCCAGGTCTTCAGGGACTGTTCCACGGGCCTCGACAACTATTGGTATCACTGTGACCTCTATATTCCACAGCATTTTCATATCTCGAGCAAAGTGCTGGTATCTATCCTGCTTTTTGCCTTCCTTAACTTTCACTCAGTTGGCATGCCAAAATCTACTACTACTACTACTACTACAACTATTATTATTATTATTATTATTATTATTATTATTATTATTATATCTTTTGCGAGTTTTTCATTCCAGCATTATCTGGTTGGCTTCCACTGGAGTCTGAGTGTCAGCAAATATCCTCAGGTCTTTAGGACTCTCCTCAGTATTCTGGCTGATCTCAACAATGTAGTCTGGATGATCTCAATTCTTCCTTCGATTTTCAACTCTTCCAGTCACCTTTCCTAGCCTTTGGAGAGTGTTTCAAGTGCACTAATTATTATTGGTATTACCGTCAACCTCATGTTGGGCAGCTTTTTTCTTTCTCTGGCAACGTCTAAGTACTAAGTCGCTATTTTTGCTTGAAAAAATCCACAAGATTGCAAGTTCTCTTTACTATACTTTTTTTTTTTTTTTTGTAATTATTTCTCAATCTGGTCTTCTGGTAGGGATTCACAACTTTCTTAGTTCTCTTGCAAGGTCTAAATACTTGCCACACTTTTCACTTTCTTTGGTTTTTACTCTGTGGTCCACCAGGAAAGCAAAATCCACTATTCGATACTCTCTCTCTCTCTCTCTCTCTCTCTCTCTCTCTTGTTAATTATCACTAGTTCTGATCTTCTGAACGGGATTGTGTGATCTGTTTGTATCTCAATCCCTGAGAATTTTATTCGTCCCATTCTCTTGGATAGATTCTGGTTTATGTCTATACCATTTGGTAGTAGGGTCAAAATTTAATCTTTTGCAAAATTCCCAGTGGATTACCTCATCCAACCAGTCGTGCCAAGTTTTGTACTCCTGTAACATACTCATAACATGCAGAAACATAGTCAACACAATAATGACGAACGAACACAATTCTTTAGAAAAATATACCTCTCACACTTTATTCAAAATGGTACGAAAGGGTTATGTATGAGATTTGAGTTGGAGACTGAACAAAGACTGTAACATATTGACCCCCAGCTCTTCCGGCTATAGCAGCACTTCTTTTTCGTTCTCCTGCGGGGCTGCTCAACCAGGGTCCCTGAGGGCCCAGCTCTCTGCTGGGTCTTGGTTCTCACTCCTCGAACTGCAACAACTGACTCCAAAATCTGATCTCCAACTAACTCGAACTTCCTGTAGCATCGGGTTATATAATTGTTTGACATCCACCAGCTTCACTGAGCGTCGCATCTGCACTCAATTCAACCCGTCCACAGTCAAGGTTATCCCCTGATATCTTCGACCGGGTGCACCTGTTATTTACACAGGTGCATTTCTTATTTGACAGCTCGGCCGGGTCGGAGATCGATATGTTACACCCCCTCTGTGCCAATTTGTTACATTCACTTACTATGTGATTAATCGTTTCGTTTCTTTTTCTGCATAATCTGCACTTGCTGTTCTGTTGAATATTATCGATTTTCGCTTAAACATAATTAGTCCTTAAAGCGTTGGTTTGTGCTAGGTTTAGTTGACATTAAAATTAATAATAATATTAGTTTTGTTTGATTGGCTGATCTCAATAATGCTGTAGTCTGAATGGTCTCGTTTCGTCCACTAATTTCCGATATTTCCAGTCTCCTTTGGGGACCATTCAAAGTGTGTCAATTCGTGGCCTCCGCGATATATATTAGCGACGACCACGGTCAACTACAATTGGTACTACTATCACCCTCATGTTCCCTAACTTTCTTACTTCTCTGGGAAAGTCTAACTACTTGTCTCTCTTTTCGATTTCTTTTATTTTTACTCAGTAGTTCGCTGGGACGGCAAAATGATTTAATATTATTATAAATAATATCATTAATACAAATTATTAATTATTTTGACATATATAAAGTATGTTTCATATCTAATTGATAAGAAGCCTTTCCTTTGGAGTGTTTCTTGTATAACCCAATAGTAAGGGGAAAAAGCCGATAGAAATAATGATATTTGTTTTTATCTCGCTAAGATACCAGTTTTTAAGAATCTTTTAAGTGGGCCACACACATATGGCACTGTTTGGTGAGTATTATGTCTTTGTCGGGGGTACAGTTTCAATCCGACTATATCTGTTTTAATTAGATATTTAGTATAGACAATTGTTTATTTATTTGTTTAATACATGCACACACACACACACACACACACACACACTTGGCCCAGCGGTTAGAGTGTTCGCCAATGGCCCGGGAGACCTGGGTTCAATCCCAGGTCGAGTCATACCAAAGACTTTAAAAATGGTACTTGATACCACCTTGCTTAACACTCAGCATTATAAGGTACGGTTCAAGGGTAAAGTGGAGCAATCCTGGGAATGGAGTAGCGCCCTCCCCTACACCTTGGTGTAGTAGCTATCGAAAAGGGAGCCTTCGGGTCACCCTCGACTATGGTCGCTAACTTTACTTTACTTTATATATATATATATATATATATATATCCCAACCTGTCCATACTGGCAGGATGTGACACAAAGTTAATTTTCAAGCAGAGTTTAACAGGTTTGAATTCAGAGCTCTTCCTTCTCCCAAACTGGTTGCCTAACTAAAGCTTAAGAACATAGTCTGCACTACTATTTACCAATGTATATATATATATATATATATATATATATATATATACGTCGATAATATCCAGTTTGTACCTGAAGACAATGGGTGTGGATTATTTGTGTAAAGAAAATATGAGTAATTACATATAAATCTCCGGGAGTGCTCGATGTATGGCTATTCTTATATATTCCCTATCCAGGTTTATAAAATAAAACTCACATACAGAGCGTATACAATGCAATTAGAAGAAAACTCAAACCTGGTTGAATTGTCACAATGAATTATTTTGGCGAAGAATATCATTATACTCCTCGTCTCATCAGATAATTTCACACGTTTAATTGGAAGTTGAAAAACAGCAAATATGGATTACAGTCTATATATATGTATGAAATGAAAAAAAGAGGAAGAAAAAAAACAACATAAATTTAAATTCTCTAGCAAAAGTAACGGGGGTTAAAACAATAAAGAATTAGAAAAATTAAGAATCTAGCAAAACGGCGTTCCGGTGATTTAACTCATCCTAATTTGAACATCAAAATAGTTAAAGGGAGAACTTTAAATATTAATTAAAAATTAGTTTTTTTTTAAATTTCTGGAGTAGTTAATTCCCTTTGACCATTTTTGGGTTAATTAAAGACACCTGGTGGCTGCTGATAGGATCTTTTTTTTTTTCTTTTTTTTTTTAGGTGGAGGATGTTGACCCCATCACCTGATTTAACATATGTAAAAGGAGTAAACAGAAAAATATGTGAAGATAATAGTTTAGTTTACATGCTTACATTATTCATAAAATTCCACCTGCTATGAGAAATCTAGCACATGTTCAAATTAGGATGGGTTAATTTACAGGAACACCCTTTTCCTGGTTTCTTATTTTTTCTAATTCTTTATTGTTTTAACCTCCTTTACTTTCCCCGAAATTTAAATTTATATAGGTCTTTTCTTTCTTTTTTTTCACATTTCATATATATATATATATATATATATATATATATATATACTGTAATCCATATTGGCTGTTTTTCAACCTCAAATTTAACGTATGAAGTCAGCAGATGAGACGTACAGTATAATGATATTCTTCGCCAAAATAAATTTATAATGACAATTTAACCAGGTTTGAGTTTTCTTCTAATTACACTTTATATATATATCATCATCATGTCGCGCCGCCTGCGCGGATATCCCTGACCGTCTCTCGCCATTTCTCCCTATCACTCATCGCCTCCGGCAGGTCTTCAGGATTACAACCCGTGTCCTCACATAGCTGCTGTATGTAAGTTCGTGCTGGTCGTCCCACACTTGCACATCCATGAGTGGGGGTCCACAGGAGTACATCGCTTATGAGCTCGTCCTTGCTTCGCCAGCAGTGTCCCGCGTGTCTGGTTCGTCGAACTTGTATAGTTTTTGTGATGGGGGGCAAGTGTCCGTATAGTTGGAGTCTCGTGGGGTGTTGTCGCCAGGACTTGTTTAATACTGCTCTCAACATTCTTGTGTAATTTCCGTCCAGCCTCCTCTCCAGCCGCTTCGTAAGCGTCCATGTGGTGCATCCATATAGCAGTATCGACACAACCGCTGCCTGGAAGAAACTGCGTTTCATTTTATCTGTTAGGTCCGACTTCCATATGATCGAGAGCCTATCGATAGCTGTCCATGCCTTCGTCAGTCGTGTGTCGATGTCCTTCTCGGTTGATGAGACGCTGCTTCCTAGGTAGGTGAATTTGTCGACTAGTTTCAGAGAGGCTCCGTCTAGTGTGGCAATGTTGCCTGTTTGGTTGTAACACATATATTCGGTTTTGTTTGCATTGACATGTAGGCCAATGCCAGCTGCAGCTCGTTCCAGACTATGTAGTAGTGTCTCTGCTTGATTAGGCGTATTCGCTAGTAACGCCAAGTCATCAGCGTAGTCGGCGTCCGTGATTGTTTTTGCGGGGTACCTTTTGCTTCTTCTCTTAGTCAGCTCAAAGCCATTTTCTCTGATTTTGTCGATCGAAGTCCTAAGCACATAGTCTAGACAGATGATAAAGAGGTACGGGGCTAGTGTGTCTCCTTGTAGTACTCCTGCAACAATGTCGAAGTATTCCGTGTCTCCATCTGGTGAACGTACTTTTACTTTGGTGTTTCTGTAGAGAATCATTATCGCTGCTACGGTTTCTTTTGGTAGGCCGTAAGCTAGTAGGATTTGCTCCATCTTCCCTCTGTGTATGGAATCGAAGGCCTTGGTAAAGTCGACAAATAGTAATGTCGCCTGTAAGTTTTTTGCCCGAACGCCTTCCAGGATTCTACGGATGGTCAGTATTTGTGAGGTTGTGGATCTATTTCTCCGGAAGCCATTTTGGTTTTTCCTAAGGATGTTTTCCATTTTGGGTTCTATGCGGTTTCGTAGTAGGGCATTGTAGATTTTGGCTGCTATGGATGTAAGTGTTATCCCTCGGTAGTTCTTGGCTAGTCCGAGGTCGCCTTTTTTAGGGAATGGAAGGATGCATCCCTTCGTCCATCGTTCTATCCTATTTTGACTATAGACTGCGTTGCATTGCCGGAGCAGTATATCGTCGAATTGTCTCGTCTTCCACACTTCTGGGGGGATCTCGTCTAGCCCCGCCGCTTTCCTATTTTTAATTCTTCTGAGAACCGTGTCGAGTTCTTCTTTGGTGAAAGGACCTAGTTTTACGTCTAATTGCTTACTAATAATTCTGGTGATCGGTTCATCCGTTATTTCCGGTGGGTTTCCTAGTAGATTTTTGAAATGCTGTTCCCACAGTTTTATTCTTTCTTGTTGGCTTGCAGCTTTCAATTTTGCTTTGGCTGTGCTCTTTCTTCCACTTACTTCGTTTATTGTTTGCCAGGCTATCCTGGATTGCCTATCTTCCACCGAGTCTCTAATCTTATCTATCTGATTTTGTACGTATTCTGCCTGTTCTTTTAGGTATATTCCTGTTAATTGATGTTGCGCCTTTTCTAGTTCTCGTGCATTTGTATTTGTTGGGTTCTGTTGATAGTTTTTGGAGGCAGTCTTCACAAGTGCACGTTTTTCTCTAGCCGCTAGCGTTTCCCAAGGGACTCTATATTT
>OY757946.1:33738548-33896048 GCA_963585895.1 Sepioteuthis lessoniana
TTCAAGTGTAGCAATCATATAGAAAATCATATAGAAAATCATTTACATCTCCAAACTAAACTCGATTGATATTTTCCTGTAGTCTTGTATCCTGTTAAACAATAAAATCACGTTACTAGCAAATATCTTAACGATTGTCTTGGATATGACATTAAACAATCTGATAGTGAGGCTCAAGTAATGCTGGAACTTTAAGGATTGCGGAGTACCCCTTCATTGCCATCGCTTCCAGGTCTACCCTGGCCTTGAGTCATAGCGCCTGGTAGGGTCCTATTTATGGGACAAATAGAACTGTTTGGCATTTTAACTGTAAACTTTGACATTTAAATTGATTGCAAAAAAAATGAGGTCAGACTAATTTTAAAATGTTATCTACAAAATATGTTTAGAAATCATGTTATTGAAAATTATTTACGGAGTCACTTTTACGTGCCCCGTGATTAGCTGAAAAACAACCAATCACAGGCCGCTATCAGCACATCTGCCGTACCACCACGTGTGCGTGCGTTCTTCAAACTAACATCCTTTTTCGCCCTTTGACGTCAACGATGTAACAAGGAATCTTGGCTGCAGACGAAACAGGATACGAGTCCATGTGGAGGTACATATGAGAAAGGGTCATCCGTGGGAGACTCTGTGCGCCTGGGAACCCAGAATTCTCCTTCTTCAGGCCTTTGAATCTGTAAGGACTAGCCACCGAAACTACATTGAACTGAAAGAACTGTTACCTAGATGAATGCAATAATTAAGTCTGCAGAAAATACCTCTTTTTGCAATTCTTCATCTTTTCTTCCTTTTCTTTATTTCTAAATATGAACCCTTTTTTCAACCAAATTGTTTTGTTCCTTTTCTCTTGTCACATCTCGTGCTACAGGAAGCCTTATTTTTTCCTAACACTGCAAATGTAGATTTTGTCTTATTCTCAACGGATAAAATCCCAACAATGTTTGATATATATATATATATATATATATATATAGGATTTGGCACTAAATAACCTACAATGGTTGATATGCCATAAAACCCAACCAAACCAAAACATATATATTTAATATACATGTATAAAGAGGATCTGGCATTAAATAACCAACAATGGTTGATATGTCATAAAACCCAACCAAACCAAATCATATATATTTAATATATATGTATAATGAGGATCTGGCATTAAATAACCTACAATGGTTGATATGCCATAAAACCAAACCTAACCAATTACAGTTATATTTAGATTTAATCTTGAGTTCATAACTTTTTTATTGAAAAATATATCAATATTTACCTAATAATATACTCAAGTTATCATTCGCTTAGAAATCTTCATCAGAATCCTCATCGCAACAATCAGTGTCAGCTGAAACTTCACTTAAATCGCAATGGTCGTCATTATTATCTTTGTCAGATGAACACTTGAAGTTTTCTAGAACATCAACAAGCTGATGATATCAGCTCTTGTCTAATGTGGTATGATTTCAGTATTTTTACTATGAGTCTATCCATGGCTAATGATTAGTAAGGTATATGAAGTTTAGCAATATGTGCCCGTTTCCAAATACCAACCTGGTAGTTGACACAATTTGAATGTCCCTGCAATGCAAGGAAGTAATGTTTGAATGTTGTATCAGTGTAAAGTTGTAATATGCTTAGGTAAGAATTTCCTGATATATTAAGAGTTTCATCTTCCTTTCTATATTTCGACTGCAAATAAAGAATCTCAATTCATTAACATATTTAACACACTTATTCCCATACAGAACACAGGTAAGTGTCTTCATTTATTTGCCATAACTTTCCTAACTTTATAAACATCTCCTGTGAGTGCTTGTTTTTTATCTTTTTTTTTTTCAACAAACTTTATTTCCTTTCCTTTTAAAAGTATTTGTACTATCTCAGCCAGTGAAAGCTAAAAAGACTAAGTTGAATATTGCAATTTATTTCCAAAAAATTTGAAACAATACATGGGTAAAATAACAATTTTTTGATGAGCACAAGGCCCAAAAAGTTTGGGGAGGGGAAGAGGACTATGTTGATTCTGGGGAGCCCTAGCTAGCCACTTTTGCGACCAACCATTTTGTACAATAATTTACATCTATGCATCGCCATGCGCACAACAGACACCAAAATACCACATTCACTTTATGAAAAACCAATTAAAAACCCTGATGTAATGAAATGGTGGATATACAATTGAAAAATAATGATGGGGAAGGGGAGAGAAGCCTGGATAATTTTTGGTATTTGTGAATCAGCTGCCACATTGATGTTGATTCAACGTTTTTCGTTTCCTTCCTTATTTCGAATAACACCATGTTTGCAATATAATGGCCGAGGGATTTCGTTTTATGCCTTTGGGATTAGTTAGGCTGAGAACCTTTCGGCTCAGTGTATGGGTTACTTAGGTGCAGCATTAACACAGGTGTTTGCACGCGCGCGCTGAGCGGACGTGTTACTCAGAGATGTCACAATAGAAACCTGAGATGGGAAACGGGGCTAGGGAGTCTGAATGACGTCATGCACCAGAAGCGCGCGGAGGAGTTTGGGAGATTTGAAAACGTCAGTTAGTTGAGTTCCTGGCTCGGAAGAAGACGGTTGACTTTCGGGGCTCGCAGAGGCCAGACAAATTTGCGCGCTACGGGCGCTGCACGAGAGGAGGAGGCAGATGAAAAAGCCAGAATAGAAAGAATATGTATCTCTCTCCTTATGTCGAAGAACCTTTTAACTCAAAGGTAATAAAAAGTTTCGTACCTGAACTAAGAAGTCGTGTTTTTCGTGTTTCGAGATTCCTATGTTCTATGTATATATGTTATGAACATTTTATTATTAACATTTTATTATCATGAACATTTTATTTACGTTTCACACATATCCGTATTATGGGTATGGTACATGTTGTTGATGGGATTTTGGGATAGAATGATCATAACACCATGTAGTTGATGAGTTTGTTGGCTGTTTGGGTTTTATGGCATATCAACCTTTGTGGGCTATTTAACGCGGAATCCATCTTTATACAAATAATCAGTTCTATTTCAAGCAATTCTGTTTATCATGAGTACACAGTTTAATTGTCAAAAACATTTCTATTTCAAGCTATTCATATAAGTCAAACAGTTCTAATTCCAACAATTCAGTTTAGTATAAGTATAGCTTTTGTTCACACACAGTTAAATGCCAGTTCTATTTCAAGTAATTCAGTTTAGCATAAGTACGCAGTTTAGTTCTATTTGACCCATAGATCATATTTACCAACCCCTCCGCTCTGGCAGAATATGACATAAGGTCAATTTTTTTAAAGGGAGTTTATCAGGTTTGAATTCAGAGTTTTCCTTCTCCTAGACTAGTTGCCTCACCAAGGCTGAAGAACCTAGTCTGTCCTATTATTTACCCATAGCTGGAGGGAGAATAATTGGATTCATACCTTTCCCAAGGGTATTAGTGCTATGTGAAATGCAATCAGTGTCGTCCAGGATTTGAACTCGTGTCGCCGTGTCCATTTCCTCCGACGATAACCATTACACCACGGGCACCTCCAATAGACCCATAGATAGGACCCTATCAGGCACTACCACTCCGGGTCAGAGTGAAACTCGAAGCGATGGCAATGAAGGGGTTCTCCGCATTCCCCAAAGCTCCAGCATTACTGGAACATCACTATCAGATTATTTTATGTCATATACAGGACATTCGTCGTGTGTGTAGGGGGGTCTTACCCCTCTGCAGGGGGGCAGCTGGTATATTCTGCAGCCCCTCACCGACTGGGCAATGTAGTTGATGGGATTTTGGGATAGATTGATTATAACACTACTAAACAACACCAAGTTTACAGCAATTGGGCAATCCAAAGAAAAGTTATTGGCTTTAAGAATCCACCTCCTTAAAAATCGAGATTTATTTTTTCTTTTCTTTTATTCGTTTGGCGTGGGAATGAGTTTACTGCTAGTAAGATTTATTTTGATCCTATTGGGTACAAGATAACAAAAAAATACCAAGAAAGTTTAACTTGCTAGTGCGGGGGATACAGTACCCTCCTCGCTCATTACTGATAACATAATGCATGACTATATGGTTTCAGCCAATTATTTCTTTTTAACAATAATTATTTGCTTGCACACAGTTTCGTGGTTTCAAGTAATAAATAATATTATTCATTACTGATAACTTAATGCATGACTATATGGTTTCAGCCAATTATTTCTTTTTAACAATAATTATTTGCTTGCACACAGTTTCGTGGTTTCAAGTAATAAATAATATTATTCATTACTGATAACTTAATGCATGACTCTATGGTTTCAGCCAATTATTTCTTTTTAACAATAATTATTTGCTTGCACACAGTTTCGTGGTTTCAAGTAATAAATAATATTATTCCTATTTTGCATTGTCCTCAGATTGACTGCCAACCATTCTGAAATTTTAATTTTGTGCTTCCGGTGTGAATGTGAAGTTTTACATGTCAAATCCAAATTTCTGGGGGAGCGAATTGCGTCATCGTGCTACTTTCTTCATAGACAATGACCAACCTACTTGATCGGTTTACAGCACAGTAGACAAAACCGGAAACAAACAAAGCTCATGCGCAAAATTGATAAATTAAAATGGCGACTATTTACTCATCTCTTCCTCTGTGTGTGTGTGTGTGTGTGTGTGTTGTTTTCCTATAAATTTATCCTTGTGTGTGTGTGTGTGTGTGTGTGTGTGTGTTGTTTTCCTATAAATTTATCCTTGTGTGTGTGTGTTGTTTTCCTATAAATTCATCCTTGTGTGTGTGTGTGTGTGTGTTGTTTTCCTATAAATTTATCCTTGTGTGTGTGTGTGTGTGTGTGTGTGTGTGTAAGTGTGTGTTGTTTTCCTATAAATTTATCCTTGTGTGTGTGTGTGTGTGTGTGTTGTTTTCCTATAAATTTATCCTTGTGTGTGTGTGTGTGTATTGTTTTCCTATAAATTTATCCTTGTGTGCGTGTGTGTGTGTGTGTGTTGTTTTCCTATGAATTTATCCTTGTGTGTGTGTGTGTGTGTTGTTTTCCTATGAATTTATCCTTGAGTATTTGTGTATGTGTGTGTGTGTGTGTTTTCTATAAATTTATCTTATTTATGTACGTGTGTTTTTCTATAAATCAATCTTGGGTGTTTATGCGTGTGTGTGTGTTTTTCTACAAATTTATCCTTGTTTGCATGTGCGTGTGTGTGTGTTTTCTACAAATTTATCCTGGAATGTGTGTTTGTGTGTGTGTGTGTGTGTGCGTTTCTACAAATTTATCCTTGTGTGTGTGCGTGTGTTTTTCTAGAAATTTATCCTTGCGCGTGCGTGTGTGTGTGGGCGTTTTTCTATGAACTTATACTTGTGTGTGTGTGTATGTTTGTGTATGTGTTTCTATAAATTTATCCTTGTGTGTGTGTGTGTGTGTGTGTGTGTGTGTGTGTGTGTTTTCTATAAATTTATTTTTGTGTGCGTATGCACAAGAGGATAAATTTCTAGAAAAATGTATGCGTGTATGTGTTAGGGTGTAATGACTTTTTGCAATATCTTAAGTGCATTCTCTATTGTCACCTGCTGAGGGTCAGAGACTTAGAAATCTAAATCTTCAGAATTATTCAAACAATAAGATGAATGTGCAGTGAAAATAGCCAACATTTCCAGGATGTTTTGCAAAAGACAAAAGACAAAACAAAATGAAAAATGGTTGGAATCTCAAGACACGTCATAAGGAACGAAAGTCTTTTGTGTATTCTACATGTTACAATTCGGTTTTTCCATTGTTAAAAATGTTTATATTCTTGTCAGCTTCAAGATGCTTGAGGAGTTGCCTTGACGACTGGGTAGATTCAATTTACTATCTCAACGAATTTTTTTCGTGTTTTCTGGTTGTCACGGCAACACTGGCTTCCTGGAATTTTTGTTTATTTATCTTCTTATTTTTTTTTAATTCATCCAATGTTTTTCAATATTTGATAAAAAAAAAAAAAGAAGAGAAAAAACTAAATAAAATCCATAAAGAAAGACTTACAAAATTAGAAAACGAATGACTTGATTTTTTCTATTATGTCTGAAACGATATCTCTGCATAAACAAGGAATGTGCTATTGGCCATCAGAATGTATCTTGTAATATGTGCTTTTGTCACACGATCTATAAGAATGATAACAAGCCAGTAACAACAAATTCTGCACAACTTAAGGACTGTGGTCCCTTGAAAGCTGCACAATCTTTCCTAAAAGAAAAACTTTAGAAAAACTTATTCCGTAATCTGCTTTGGTCGTAGGGACACCACTCATGTAGCGTGTCTTGAGCGGATATTGTTGGGCGAAGCCCGTCCCTTCTCAGGTCTACAACTTGTTTGAATCCAGTTTTCCTTCTCCTTGATCGGTTACCATAACGAGATTAAAGATCCCAGTCTGCCCTACTATTTACTAGTAGCTGGAGAGAGAATAGTTCGATTCATACCTTTCCCGGGGATAATAGCACTATGTTAAATGCGAGCAGCCTCGTCCATGATTTGAACTCTGTTGCTAAGCCCACTTTTTCACGACTACAACCATTATGCCACAAGCAAACTCAAATATTTCTTACATATCTCTTAAATTGCTACTCATAGGAATATCATCAACTTTTTTGCTTCCTTTCAGCTCATACGTCCAAATACCTACAGCTCGATGGGTGAGGCTAAGATTTGGTTGGTTGGTTGTTTGAGTTTTATGGCATATCAACCTTTGTAGGTTATTTAATGCCTAATCGTTTTTATACAAATAATCAGTTCTATTTCAAACAATTCAGTTTAGCGTGATTACATAGTTTAATTGTCAAAAAAAATTCTTTTTCAAGCTATTCAGTTTAGTCAAACAGTTCTAATTCAGCCAATTCAGTTTAGTATAAGTATAGATTTTGTTTACTCACAGTTAAATGTTAAAACAGTTTTATATTAAACAATTCAGTTTAGCGTAAGTACAGTTTCAATGTCAAAAACAGTTCCATTTCAAACAATTCAGTTAAACATAAGTACACAGTTTCAATGTCAAAACATTTCTATTTCAAGCTATTCAGTTTAGTCAAACAGTTCTAATTCAAACAATTCAGTTTAGCATAAGTACACAGTTTAGTTCTATTTAATCCATAGATAGGGCCCTATCAGGTGCTACCATGCCGGGCCAGAGTGGACTTGGAAGCAATGGCAATGAAGAGGTGTTCCACATTCCCCAAAGTCCCAGCATTAATGGAACCTCACCATCAGATTGTTTTGTGTCATATCCAGGACAATCGTTGGAAGGGGGAGGTCTTAACCCTCTACAGTGGTGCAACCGGTGTATTTTATAGCCCCAGCTGACTGGGCAAGTGAGGCTAAGAATATACTGTATCCTCTGCAGAAGGGTAAAGCCCCCTCCACAAACGTTGTCTTTCGTATACATTTGGTGGTGAGACTCTAGTTCTGGAGCTCTGTAGCGTATGAAGTTACCATTCGTTGGCATTAATCCCAGCTCCACTTTGACTTGGAGTGGTAGTATCCGTTAGTGCTTCATCGATGGGTCAAATAGATGTTTGAAAATTATTAGCATTATGTAGGAATACTTGAAACCATATAACTGTGTGCAAATAATTTATATTAAGAATAGTTGAAGCTATAATCCATATTTACCAACCCTTCCACACAGGTAGGATATGACACAAACTCAATTTTTAAGTAGAGTTTAACAGGTTCGAATTTAGAGTTTTCCTTCTCCTAGACTAGTTGCCTCACTAAGGCTGAAGAAGCTATAATAGTTTACTTAGGTTATCATTAGTTTCTTGAAACCTTATGATTGTGTGCAAACAAATGATTATTCTAAGATAGAAATAATTACTTGAAACCAAATAATCATTATGATTAGATTGGAATATTTGAAATTATACAATTGGGTGCTAATCATTTGATTGGAATATTTGATGCTATATAACTGTAAATTAACACTCAGCAATATAAGGTATGTATCAAGGGTAATGTGGAGCAATCCAGGGAAAGCAGTAGCACCTTATCAGTTGGAGCTTAGAATACACTGATTCATCTTCTGAAAGAGGATCAAGACACCCGCCTACCAAAAGGTGTGGTATTTAACTGCATCCGGTGGTGAGGCTCCACTTCTGGACCAACCACCAACCCATACATACACATTTCAGCATAAAATAATCCTCAAAGTGTTGACTTAACATAAAAAACAACCAACTAACCAACCATTTCTGGATCTCTGGTGAATGGGGAGTCACCCTTTCTCTCTGACGCTGAGTGGTAGTACTTGTTTAGGATTCCATTGATGGGTAAAATAGATCTTTTTGGAAAATTATTGGTATTACCTTGGAATGCTTGATACCATATTCTAAATAATTTGTATTAAGAATAGTTACTTGAAGTTATAATTGTTTACATTATTTACTTGAAACCAAATAATCGTTATGATTAGATAGGAATATTTGAAATTATACAATTGGGTGCTAATCATTTGATTGGAATATTTGATGCTATATAACTGTAAATTAACACTCAGCAATATAAGGTATGTATCAAGGGTAATGTGGAGCAATCCAGGGAAAGGAGTAGAATGTTCCCCTACACCTCAGTGTTGTAGCTATCGAAAAGGGAATTTTTTCAACTATGGTCACCAACTTTACTTACTTATTTCTATTAAGAATTGTTACTTGAAGCTAGAGTTGTTTATAAAGGATTATTATTAGTTACTTGAAAGCATATAACTGTCTAAATTATTTGTATTAAGAATTGTTACTTGAAGCTAGAGTTGTTTATAAAGGATTATTATTAGTTACTTGAAAGCATATAACTGTCTAAATTATTTCTATTAAGAATAGTTACTTGAAGCTAGAGTTGTTTACAAAGGATCATTAGTTACTTGAAAGCATAGAACTGTGAAAATTATTTGTATTAAGAATTGTTACTTGAAGCTATAATTGTTTAATCGGGATTATTATTAGTTACTTGAAAGCATATAACTGTCTAAATTATTTGTATTAAGAATAGTTACTTGAAGCTAGAATTGTTTACAAATGATCATTAGTTACTTGAAAGCATAGAACTGTGAAAATTATTTGTATTAAGAATTGTTACTTGAAGCTATAATTGTTTACTTGGGATTATTATTAGTTACTTGAAAGCATATAACATAAAATTATTTGTTTTAAGAATTCTTACTTGAAGCTAGAATTATTTACTTAGGATCCTTATTAGTTACTTGAAGGAATATATCTGTGAAAATTATTTGTATTAAGAATTGTTACTTAAAGCTAGAATTGTTTACAAAGGATTATTATTAGTGACTTGAAAGCAAATAACTGAAAATTATTTGTATTAAGAATAGTTACTTGGAGCTAGAATTGTTTACAAAGGATTATTATTAGTTACTTGAAGGAATATAACTGTCCAAATTATTTGTATTAAGAATAGTTACTTGAAGCTAGAATTGTTTACTTCGGATCTTTATTAGTTTCTTGAAGGAATATAACTGTGAAAATTATTTGTATTAAGAATTGTTACTTGGAGCTAGAATTGTTTACAAAGGATTATTATTACTTACTTGAAAGCATAGAACTGTGAAAATTATTTGTATTAAGAATAGTTACTTGAAGCTAGAATTGTTTACAAAGGATTATTATTAGTTACTTGAAGGAATATAACTGTCCAAATTATTTGTATTAAGAATAGTTACTTGAAGCTAGAATTGTTTACTTCGGATCTTTATTAGTTTCTTGAAGGAATATAACTGTGAAAATTATTTGTATTAGGAATTGTTACTTGGAGCTAGAATTGTTTACAAAGGATTATTATTACTTACTTGAAAGCATAGAACTGTGAAAATTATTTGTATTAAGAATAGTTACTTGAAGCTAGAATTGTTTAAAAAGGATTATTATTAGTTACTTGAAGGAATATAACTGTCCAAATTATTTGTATTAAGAATAGTTACTTGAAGCTAGAATTGTTTACTTCGGATCTTTATTAGTTTCTTGAAGGAATATAACTGTGAAAATTATTTGTATTAAGAATTGTTACTTGGAGCTAGAATTGTTTACAAAGGATTATTATTACTTACTTGAAAGCATAGAACTGTGAAAATTATTTGTATTAAGAATAGTTACTTGAAGCTAGAATTGTTTACAAAGGATTATTATTAGTTACTTGAAGGAATATAACTGTCCAAATTATTTGTATTAAGAATAGTTACTTGAAGCTAGAATTGTTTACTTCGGATCTTTATTAGTTTCTTGAAGGAATATAACTGTGAAAATTATTTGTATTAAGAATTGTTACTTGGAGCTAGAATTGTTTACAAAGGATTATTATTACTTACTTGAAAGCATAGAACTGTGAAAATTATTTGTATTAAGAATAGTTACTTGAAGCTAGAATTGTTTACAAAGGATTATTATTAGTTACTTGAAGGAATATAACTGTCCAAATTATTTGTATTAAGAATAGTTACTTGAAGCTAGAATTGTTTACTTCGGATCTTTATTAGTTTCTTGAAGGAATATAACTGTGAAAATTATTTGTATTAAGAATTGTTACTTGGAGCTAGAATTGTTTACAAAGGATTATTATTACTTACTTGAAAGCATAGAACTGTGAAAATTATTTGTATTAAGAATAGTTACTTGAAGCTAGAATTGTTTACTTAGGATCTTTATTAGTTTCTTGAAGGAATATAACTGTGAAAATTATTTGTATTAAGAATTGTTACTTGGAGCTAGAATTGTTTACAAAGGATTATTATTACTTACTTGAAAGCATAGAACTGTGAAAATTATTTGTATTAAGAATAGTTACTTGAAGCTAGAATTGTTTACAAAGGATTATAATTATTAGTTACTTCAATCCGTATAACTGTGTGCAAACCAATTATTATTATTACTATTATTATGACATCACTTTTTGCCAGTTTCTCACACCAGCGTTCGCTGATGGCCTTTTACTGACGACTGAGCAACAGCAGGTCTCCCCAGGTCTCCAGGGCTCTTCTCTGTATTCTGGCTAATCTCATCAGTGCAGTAGTTTGGATGGTCTCCACTCGTTCTCCGATTTCCAACTCTTCTAGTCCATTTACTAAGCCTATGGGAATCGTTCAAAGTGCACCAATTATAATTGGTATTACCGTCATCTTCCTGTTCCATAGCTTTTTAGTTCTCGCTTTGCGTTTTCTTTGGTTTTCACGCTATGGTTGGCCGGGACGGTAAAGTCCACAATTTGGCAGTTTTTCCTTTTTTTTGTTTACTATCACTAGGTCTGGCCGTCTAGTCAGGATTATGTTATTTGTTTGTATCTCAAAATCCTAGAGAATTTTGTGCGTCTCATTCTCCAGGACGGATTATGGTTTGTGCATATACTATCTGGCAGTATGGTCAAATTTAAATTTCTTGCATAATTCCTAGTGGATTACTTTTCCCACCCAGTCGTATCTAATCTTGTACTCTTTTTATGCTAGTTTGCTGTATTCGCTTATTATGTATCATCACATAACCTACATTTACTGTTTTGTTGCATCTTATCTATTCTTGCTTTTATATGATTGGTCCTTATGGCATTGTTTTGAGCTGCTATCAAAATAGATTCAGTTTCTCTTTTAAAATTCCCTTTCCGTAGCCATATCCAAGTCTTTTCGTGTGAAATTTGGTTTGTTTGTTGATTGAAATATCCATATCATTATTATTATTATTATTATTATTATTATTATTAAACAGAAGTAAAACTCTCCCAAAAGTGATATCCTAGGTGTGACACTAAACTGCACGGTTTCTTTGTTTAATGGCATATTAACCTTCATGGGTTATTTAATGCCAAAACAATCCTTGCGGAAGGACAGTAGTGATACTAGTAAAGCCATAGCTGGGGGGATAAGCAGTTGTTTGTCCGAAAATTAATGAAATAGCACGACGGGATTTCAAAATCCCTCACAAAGAACTAGCAATCGAGTACTTTAGCCATTGCACCATGGGGCCTCTCTCATTGCATCTGGTGGTGAGGCTCCAGTTTGGGGAGTATGAAGTCACTCTTTCAATGCCATTTTGCTGTAATATAATGGCCGAGGGATTTCGTTTTATATATCTTGCCTTTCGGTTTAGTTAGGCTGAGAACCTTTCGGCTCAGCACATGGGTTAGTTAGGTGCAAACTTGAGCGCAGGTGTTAACGCGCGTGCGGGGAGGATGTGTCGTTCACAGATGTCAAAATAAAAATCCCGGGACCAGGGGATGTGAATGACGCCATGCACCGGAAGCGTGCGCGGAGGATTTTGGTGGAATTGAAAAAAGGGAGTTGAGTTGAGAACTAGACTTTGAACGGGAAGGTTGACTTTCGCTTGCTCGCCGAAGCCAGGCCAGAGGCCTTGTGGTGGGTGCCACACGTGTGTTGGGGCAGATGAAAAAGCCAGAATAGAAAGAATGTGTATCTCTCTCCTTATGTTGAAGAACCTTTAAACTCAAAGGTAATAAAAAAGTTTCGTACCTGAACTAAGAAGTCGTAAGTGTTTTCGTGTTTCAGGATTCGTATATTCTATGTATATATGTTATGAACATTCTATGTACGTTTCATATATCCGTATCTGGCTATGGTACAATGCTAAGGTTCAATCAGAGTTGTAGTACCAGTAAAGGTTCCATGTATGGGACAAATATATCTGTTTGAAAATTGTTTTTATTGGTTTGGTTTGGTTTCTTTGTTTAATGGCATAACAACTTTCGTGGGATATTTTATGTCAAAGCCATCCTTGTAAAAGAACAGTAGTGTTACTATTTGTGTATTATAAAGGTATTCTCCAGTGGGGGTTAATTTTAGTACTAAATTACAATAGAAAACTGATCCCCCTGTTTCCTACCAAATTAAATGTAGAGAATTATATTTGTATAAAGAAACCAGCTTAGAGAAGAAAGTCTTGTGTATTGTAAGAGTTTGGTTTCTTTGTTTAATGGCATAACAACCTTCGTGGGTTATTTAATGCCGTCTTTGTAAAATAACTGTAGTGGTACTATTTGCGTATTATAAGGTATTCTAGAGTAGGGGGGTAATTTAAGTACTAAATTATAATTGAAAACTGATCCCCCACTTCATACCAATTTACATATTCGGTTTTATATTTGTATAAGGAATCACACTTAGAGAAGAAAATCTTGTGTATTGTAAAGGTTTGGTTTCTTTTTTTAGTGGCATATCAACCTTTGTGGTTTATCTAATGTCAGAGCTATCCATGTAGAAGAGCAATAGGGATACTATTTAAGTTATAACTGGAGGGGATTGGTGGGGTCATATATTTTCTTAGAGTATTTGTACGAAAGTGAATAGCGCAAATAGAGTTCGAACTTGCTAACTAAGGTCTCGCAGTCCAGTACGTTAGACACTACACAACTGGGAGTCTCCTCTATCAGTATTAGATAGAAATATATAATACCATATAACTGTGCGCAAACAAATGATTTTTATCATTAAATAAATACAGTTACTTGAAACCATATAGTTACTGGGATTTTTGATAGTAGATAAGAGTAATTGAAATTTGAAATCATATAACTGTGAGCAAATTGTGAATTGAATTACCATGACCAGAAAATCCGGCGAACACTTATCCACGACATACGGAAACATTGGACAGCTGTTTCGAACTTATTAGGTCTTATCAGCAGTGTATACCGTAATCTCCACCACTGGAGATCGAACTCGGGAAGACGTGGCTCTGGAGGTGACCGTGTCCTCTGTAAAGTGTACAGATGTAACTTGCAAGACACATTCAGGTTAATTGGCGGGGCAATTACCATGACTAGTTAATTTGGCATCTGATGTGTGCGATATGGACTGATAGCTAAGGTGTAGAATTTCATCTCTGCAATCTGTAGTCGCTGGTTCGATCTCCAGTGGTGGAGATCACGGCATACACAGCTGATGAAACCTAATAAGGTCGAAACAGCTGTCCAGTGTTTCCGTGTGTCGTACGTAAGTGTTCGCTGGATTTTCTGGTCATGGTAATTCAATTCACAATATGATTTCTCTACTTAAAAGAAAATGTAGATGTGAGCAAATCATTTGAATTAAGAATAGTTACTTAAAGCGATTATCGTGTACTAAGAATTATCACTAGTTACTTTAAATCATATAATTGCGAGTAAATTACAAATGATAGATAGCAATACTTGAAACTTTGAACTGTGTGCTAGCAAATTATAGTCATCAAATTAGAAGTGTTCCAATAAACCAAATAATTGTGTATAAAGTATTAGATAGGCATACTTTAGATCTTGAATCATTGTGTATTAATTATTTATATTAAATAAAAATTCTTGAATATTGATATATGTATATATATATATATATAGTCCAATGGGCCGGTAATATGTATATATATATAAATTAGGAGTATTCCAATAAACCAAATAATTGTGTATAAAGATCTTGAATCATTGTGTATTAATTACTTATATTAGATAAAAATTCTTGAATATTAATATACATATTCAATAATTTCTATTGATATATATATATATATATAGTCCAATGGGCCAGTAATATATATATATATATATATATATATATATATATATATATATATATAGTACAGTGGGCTGGTATTATATATATATATATATATATATATATATATATAGTACTTAATGCCTCCTTGCTTAACACTTAGCATTATAAGGTACATATCAAGGTAAAGTGGCTCAATCCAAAGAAAGGATAGCGCCCTCCCCTACATCTCAGTGTAGTAGCTATTGAAAAAGGAACCCTCAGGTCGCCCTCGAATATGGTCGCTAATTTTACTTATATATATATATATATATATATATATATATGTTTGAATACACATACAGACATCTAATTACATATCTGAAAAGGTGATAATATATTCATATAATAGGAATAAGTAGCTATATATATGCCCACATCCAAACACACACACACACACACACACACACACACACATACATATATATGCATTGTAAGTGTAGTATATTGATCTAATGAAGAAACTGATCAAACAACATTACTGAAGAGTTGTGATACAACGAAACAGTCTATATGTGAATGATAACATATACCCCCAGGGGGTTGAGCACTCTGGCGAAGGAATATAACGGTTGCCACTCGCGTAATGCAAATCTCTTCTAACGAATTGAGCACTCCGGCATCCAAACGCCAAACGTATACAAACGAAACTTAATACATATGCGTTAATTCCCGAGCGGACGTTGAGTCGCAGGCTATCTCTTGGGGTATGTCATCAGCCTGACATAGTTATGCGGGTTTCGATCCCGACTTGGAGCGTCCCGCGTGTCTAACCACACTGAAGAGTTGTGATACAGCGAAACAGTCTGTCTGTGGATGCCAATAAATATATACATATATACACACACATTGGCATCCATTTGTATATATATATATATATATATAACATCTTCATTAGACCAATGGATATACAATGCCACAGTATATATATATCTATTTAAATACACATAGACATCTATTTATATATCTTAAGAAGAGATATGTTCATATAATAATAGAAATAAGTAACTATATACATGTCCCCATCAAACATATATATATATATATATATATATATATACATATATATGTGTGTGTGCGTGTGTTTGTGTGTGTATGTGTGTGTTTTTGTGTGTGTATGTGTGTGTTTTTGTGTGTTTGTATGTTTTAAGTAAGTAAAGTTGGCGACTGTAGTTGAGGGTGATCAGAAGTCTCCCTTTTCAATAGTTACTATACCGAGGTGTAGGGGGGGGGCGCTATTCCTTTGAGAAATAACCAAAACGGAGATTGGAAATGAAATGAAAATCTTTATAACACTAACAAATACAATACTCGCCAGCAGCGTGAAGAAGGTACCCACTACTAGTGGTGACTACTTTATTACCCCGCTCACAATAGTGTCCAACATATCTATGTGGAATTGGATGTACCCATTAATGTTCCTAGGTAGGGTATATAACAATATATATATATATATATATATATATACATATGTATTTACCAGACTATCACCAATCACAAATTTGAGAGAGAGAGAGAGAGAGAGAGAGAGAGAGATAAAAGATTTAAAAGAGAAGTATAAAATGACAGACAAAAATAAAGACAATAGATAGATAGATTGCAGAGAGAGAGAGAGAGAGAGAGAGAGAGAGAGAGAGAGAGAGAGAGAGATAAAAGATTTAAAAGAGAAGTATAAAATGACAGACAAAAATAAAGACAATAGATAGATAGATTGCAGAGAGAGAGAGAGAGAGAGAGAGAGAGAGATAAAAGATTTAAAAGAGAAGTATAAAATGACAGACAAAAATAAAGACAATAGATAGATAGATTGCAGAGAGAGAGAGAGAGAGAGAGAGAGAGAGAGATAAAAGATTTAAAAGAGAAGTATAAAATGACAGACAAAAATAAAGACAATAGATAGATAGATTGCAGAGAGAGAGAGAGAGAGAGAGAGAGAGAGATAAAAGATTTAAAAGAGAAGTATAAAATGACAGACAAAAATAAAGACAATAGATAGATAGATTGCAGAGAGAGAGAGAGAGAGAGAGAGAGAGAGAGAGAGAGAGAGAGATAAAAGATTTAAAAGAGAAGTATAAAATGACAGACAAAAATAAAGACAATAGATAGATAGATTGCACACACACACACACACAGAGAGAGAGAGAGAGAGAGAGAGAGAGAGAGAGAGAGAGAGAGAGAGAGAGAGCAACGGCTTTCCATATCAGATTGATAGTGAAATAGATTCTATTCACGTTACCGACATTCTTATTCTTGAATCTTCTGTGTATCTTAAAATGTATTTTTGTATCACCAACACATTTTCGCCGTCAACCCACGGTTCTTCCAAAACTGAATCATGAGTTCGACGCCCACAAAGTTTATTCATCTATTCTTGAGCACTAACTTCCTTCATGTGGATAGTAGTCGTCATGTCATTGGTACATTACTTCTTCCATATCTTTGGGTCCAAAAGAGAGTTAACAATCACTGTCAGAAGGTGTCAACATTCTTTTTGCCAGTGAGTGCTAATTTCTTGTCTCTGCTCATATAATATAATACTTTAAAAGGAATCAACAAGCAAACTGATAAATGTCTAGAGGCGAATTAAAATGATGGCGAATATACAGGGTGTCTCAAAATAGATGCAACCCATTAATATGATAATGATTTATTACTAAGACAAGCAAAATGGTGATCATTTGGAACACGTCATGTAAAAAATACATCCTTAGAGCTAGAGACATTGTAGGGAATAAATAAACAAAAAAAAATTTAATTGAATTAAAATAATTATTAAAATATGCAGAAATTCCCAGAGGCCTCTGACGGAAATAGGGGCGACACATGCGCAAAGAAGAGGGACCATCCCGACAGGAGAAATCGCGTTCTCATTCAGCAGTGACTGGCGGGGTGACGACATCTAAATCTCCCTTGCTGCTAGTGGAAGGCCACGGAGCCGCTCTAAAGCGCCTCGTTGGCTAACCTTTCACTAGTCGCAGCCAAAATATAAAAAGTATCGAAATGGACCTATCGAACTACGAACTAAAACACTGGACTTGGACAAATTCCCAAAAGCGACTAACATGTTAAAGCTTTATATACCGAATACGTTGTTAAAGCTTTAAATACTGAATAAGGACACATATATACCCAAAAAACGACTAACCCATTTTTAACACCTTCACTGGGGGGTTCAACAATTTCAATTGTATTTAGGGAGAATTTTCTCACCCATTGAAAGTTTGTTGAACCCAGAAATAAAGGAAAAGTATAAAAATATATCTTTGTCTCCTATCTGTTACTATTTTCTTTCATATAATTCTTTTACGGCCTTCTTATCCAAAATGTTATACCAACAAAACAAAAGAACCCAGAATTGAGTCAGATAGTAAACGGCAACACAGCATGCCCTGGGACCCCCCATAACATCAAATCAATGTTTTTTTTAATTGTTGTTATGTTAGCTTCCAGGACATGCAATTTTTTTGAGACTTTTTGTTTATCATATTAATGGGTTGCATCTATTTTGAGACAGTTTTAGATGATTTTCTCTTCAAATCAAAAAGTGACAGAAAATAGTTTTCCTCTTCTGTCCAAGGCATTGTGATCGAGGACTTATAGATGTTATAACATACTATTTTCAAATCTAAAACAAAAAAGAACACATTATTATTATTAGAGTTATCAGCAGTCACATGGGTCCCATGTATATTGAAGTACCCTGTATACAACAACCCTCCTAAAGTTCGCGTAGTGATATTTGCTTATACAAATTATTATGGTGTAATGGTTATCGTCGTTAGAAATGGACACGGCGACACGAGTTCAAATCTTGGACGAGACTGATTGCATTTCACATTGCACTAATACCCTTGGGAAAGGTATGAATCCCATTATTCTCCCTCTAGCTATTCGTAACTTGTAGGGCAGACTGATTTCTTTAGCCTTGGTGAGTCAACTAATCTAGGAGAAGGAAAACTCTTAATTCAAACCTGTTAAACACCGCTTAAAAACTGACCTTGTGTCATATCCTGTCCGAGCGGAGGGGTTGGTAAATATGTATACAAATTACTACTTTTTGTTTAAACAGACGCTTTTTACAAGGCGAGTCAAAAGTTTTGCAATACTTTTGTTACATGCCAGTTTGTGGTGCGTTTTTCGCACAAGCGAAGCAGTTCAAGCCGTGGTAGATATCCACTGTGGTTGATAGTATTGTGGTAGTTGGTCTGCTGACACGTTAGGCATTGCATCACCCTGTATGGGATTTGAAAGCCGTACCGATAAACTTGCAACATAGTCTGATTTGGAAAATTATGCTATACGAATTCAAACTGAGCCACTATGCTACGGAAGCAAGGCGCCTGTGGTGGTATAATGGTTAGCAAGCTCGACTAGCAAACCTACACTAGTGAGTTCGAGTCTCATTGGGTGCCCCTTTCATATGGCCTTGTGCCACATCTAAGCAAAAAGCTCTGTAAATTACCACTATGCTACCGAAGCAACCAAAAAACATTTGATGTGCAAAAGTTGAAGGCGCAGTTGATCACCGTACACTTACCACATGGTTGAAGAAATTTCTAGTGAAAGGTAGAGTTGCAGTTGATCAGAGTACACTTACCACATGGTTGAAGAAATTTCTGGTGCAAAGGGTGAAGGGGCAGTTGATCACAGTACACTTACCACATGGTTTATGAAATTTCTGGTGCAAAGGATGAAAGTACAGTTGATCACATTACACTTACCACATGGTTGAAGAAATTTCTGGTGCAAAGGGTGAAGGTGCAGTTGATCAGAGTACAGTATCCAGGTCTAAAAGTGTGGATTCTAAGGTCTTGCTCCATGCCAAAGAGGCATGTTTGGTGAGTAGCACTCAGAGAGTCCAAGGCGAGCTTAGCATCTCACTGTTTACTGTGGTTGGTCACTTTCACCCAACAAATGAGTTAAGGAAAGTAAGATGACCGGTCCATGAGTGTTCGCCAATGATCTGGGAGACCGGTGTTCAATCTCAGGTCGAGTCATACCAAAGACTCAAAAAATGGTACTTGATACCGCCTTGCTTAACACTCAGCATTATAAGGTAAGGATCAAGGGTAAAGTGGAGCAATCCAGGGAATGGAGTAGCACCCTCGGTGTAGTAGCTATTGAAAAGGGAGCAATCAGGTCACCCTCGACTAAGTTCGCCAAATTTACTTACTATTTATATATATATATATATATATATATATATAATAAGTTTTATTTTCTTAATAAAAAATAAAACTCATTTTATACTATAATGAATTTAAAACCCTCAACTTAGTCATTAAAATAATTCCTCTCCCTCGATTGGAGTTTTGCAAAAAAACAAAGTTATATATCAATTTAAATGTCCTTTAGGAGATAGTATCTCTGAAAATAACAATATATTTGTCAGTTTATCGAGAAGACTTAAAATGCACCTTTCTGATATAAGTTCCATAGCACAGCATTCATAAAAACATTCATGCCCAACAACAGAATGACAGAAAATTCTTACCGAAAACACAACAATATTAGAACAACAAAATAACAAGCACAAACTACAGATTCTCGAGACACTAAACATTTGGAACATACAACTCTAACTTAATAGAATTAATTTTGAAACCAGTGCTAATGTACTTTAATGTCTTTAGCTACTGACGCTATTCATAGAAACAAATTCGAGAAGTAAAACGCTACACAATACAACAGTACAAACGCCCATCCTTACAAATTAGTAATGTACATACAAAAACTACATCACTTTTGTAATACATCCTCCCCTGATGATGGCCTAAAGTTGAGCTGAAAGTACTTGGGAAATAACTAATTATGGAAGATTTATCAACCAATTCCCGCCGAATATCATGAGATCAATCTGGCAATTCGAAGGGATTTACAAAAAAATATGTAGACAAAAACGTCTATAATTTTCAATCATATATATATATATATATATATATACGAATACCTACAGAATCAGAAAAAAATCTACCTAGGTTTCACCTAACCAGATCACCTTAGTGTATTGGGCACTCTTACGTGTTAGTTTAAGAAATTCTGTTGGTGTTTTTTTTCTTTTGACTTGGTATACATAATTGGTTGATTATTCTTTAACAGTAAAAATGTTTTTAGTCTTTTTTTTTTCCTTATGGAATTTTTTTTTTTCGCCGTATATCAGTTTGTGTAACCTTTTCTTTTATTTGCAGATTGTATCATCTCGTTTTTTTCACACCGTAAGAATTATAGAAAAGGTATAAAAATTAAATTATATATATATATATATATATGTATATATATAATTTTATTTTTATACCTTTTCTATAATTCTATAGGAATTATAGAAAAGGTATAAAAATTAATATATATATATATATATATATATATATATATATATATATATATATATAGTGACTGTTACTTTTTACAGAAGTAAATCATCACTTCAATCTCAATTCACCCTTGCAAGCCGTGTCACATTTGATCAAACAAAAGAACAGTCTTAAGTGTTGATATTAACCCCTTGCATTTTCAAATGGCTTCTCAGAGCTGATGCAGACCCATTGGGGCAAATCCAGCGAGTAGCACTCGGAGAGTATCAGGCGAGCTCATCATCTCACAATCCATTGAGGTTCATTTCTCTCACAATTTCGGCAAAAGTATCCTGAGTTGATGAATTGCGTACCTCATGTGACCAAAATATTGCAAAACTTTTGATTCACCTTTGTAGATGACACTGAAACTGTCGGGCATTTGATTTTAAACGTTCTCTTCCTGACTTTAATCAGGGTCTTCCCAACTTCAAAGCAGGATTAATTGTCTGGCAGTGTATCAAATGTTGAAACAACTCAAAGTAAAATTATTGGACTCAGAGATTACTTGGCGCAACTAAACTTCAGGAAAGTCTTACTGTGATCGTTTTCTTTTCTTCATTTTAATTAAAATATATTGATTTTTTTTATGGCAGATCTATTTACAAACCATATCGCAAAATATACCAGCTAAAAACACGGTAATACAAACAGTTTAATTATGAATATCCACCAAGGATTAAAGTTCATTGTATCATTCTACTAGTTATACGATATCTGGCAACTAGTCTACACGATCAAGTGATTTCTGTTTTACACTTACGTTGTGATGCTGACAAAAGAAAGACACGGGGAACACAAAAAAGGGTTGATAGAAAAACATATATATTCAAGTAACAGAAACAAGATACATGTGAACCTGGTTAAACAGTAGTTAGTTGATAGGAAGCTGAGAGTCCAGTGGGGTAGTGACTATCCGTCCACTACGCAAATGGTATCACACGTGATTGTGTCATGCTTCGTTTATTTCCATTTAAAGTATAAATGGAAGGCACAAAGCCTTTACGCTTTGTGGGGGAAGGGAAGCGAGCGATCGTGCATTTACTATATGGTCTAAGCGAACCTAGCTAGCCACATTCGCCAACCCATTCAACAGTACAATATAAAAACAATCATCCGTCACCAATCCCGCTACATTCACCAAAATACCACATTTGCTCTGTGAAAAGACCTACTTAAAACCCCAAATGTAATGTATGATTTTATTTACAATTGATGATTTATTTACTAAGAAATGTTATATATGATGGGGATGGGAGAAAAACAACGAAATACAAAAACGAATATGAAAACCAAGGAAAAATTCCCCGTTTGTTTTCCCTCCCTGATTGTGTCATGCCTTCGTCTGACACTCTCGTTGACGTTATAGGATTTACGCTAATATACTTTAAAATGGACGTTGTGCCATGTGTTCCCGAAACAAAGATGGCGGACGTCAGTATATTAATCAGTCTCGGGAACCTATTAGCCAGGAGAACCACGTGATTAGTGCCTAAAAGTACATCTGCAACTTCAATTTCGTCCCGCGTTTTTGGAGCCTAGAACATGACAAGAATAAATATATAATATAAATACGCTCATCTTCCAACACTCACCCTCTTTTCACATTTTCACTTACAGGGCCAACAGACTCTTTCCAGTGCGACTTCAGAGAGAACACTCTCACTCTCAATTTCAACTAACAGAATCAACACACTGTTTTACATTTGACTTCCGACTCGAAAATGTGACTGTTTTCAACACACTGTTTTACATTTGACTTCCGACTCGAAAATGTGTACTCCACGCAACCAATCTCTTCCTTGCTTCCTTTGTCAGTGAGACTTTTTCCAGCCTCGAACACAGAAATTTCGTCAAACCACAGAAAGAAACAAACCGTAGAAATACTTAGTCAACACACACAGGAAACTTTTGTTAAATCGTCCCTTTTTGTAATATTAGTGTTAGTCACACACTCAGAGGAATATTTCGCGAACAGTATTAGAACTCTGGTAATGTTTTAGAATGTTTCATTGAATGTATTGTTGATATATAAATCTGAATTTTGTTGGTACCGCTTTGTTTAAATATATTTTTTGTCCACGTCGTTTCACATCTTTACCTCATTTACCTCGTTTGCCTTTTTCAAATATACCAACTAAAAATAGGGGGACCAAACATATTCACCAAACAATTATATGTCCCCCTACAACGTGTATTTATGGAGGGCGAGTCCATTAAGTAGGGAGTACAACAACTTATAAAAAAGATTTAATGTAAACGACTTATAATTAGTGACCATCACACCCAATCAGGCATTCTGCTAGTTGTAGGATGACTGGCAACTAGTATACAAGATCAAGTGATTTCTTTTATTCTTTCATAAAAAGATTTAATGTGAACGTCAAATCCCGAGTGCCTATTACGATCAATCAGACGTTCTAATAATTGTACAATATCTGGCAGCTACTCTACATGATCAAGTGATTTCTGTTTTACACTTATAAAAAGATTTAATGTGAACGACTTATAGTAATTTACAAAGCTCTTTGCTTCGATGTGGCACAAGGCCGAATGAATGGGGCGCCCAATGAGACTCGAACTCACTCGTGTATGTTTGCTAGTCTAGCTTGCTAACCGTTACACAACCAGAGGTGCCCTAATGTGAACGACTTATAATTAGTGGCCATCACACCCAATTAGACATTCTGGTAGCTGTATGATATTTGGTAAGTAGTTTACATCATCCAGCGACTTCTCTTCTTCTGGTATAAAAAAAAAATTAATGCAAAGGACACATTACTTGGGGCCATCAAAGCCACTGATGCATTTTTTCCAACTGTAGGATATCTGGCAACGGGTCGTTATGGTTCATTGATTTCCTGTTTTACTCTTATAAAAAAATTTTAATGTGAACGACTTATCATAAGTGGCCATCCAACTCGGTCTGGCATTGTTTGCTGTACAATATCCAGGAACTAGTTCAGTTTCAGTATAAGAGGATAATATTTTTAGGAGGCTTTAGTGGGTAATTTTAAACAGTTAGTTCCGCAATTTTCTAGTTCGGATACTGATTCAAAAAGATAATACAGACAATAAACTTTTAGAAACGAATTTTATACAAAAGAAACAAGAAAGAAAAGATGGTAAGGATAAAGCGTTGCAAATTTTGATGTAATTTGCGGGACTTATCTTCTTCTGCTATAAAAAAAACTTAATGCAAAGGACGCATTACTAAGGGCCATCAAAGCCACTGAGGCATTTCTTTTTCAAACTGTAGGATATCTGGCAACGGGTCGTCATGGTTCAGTGGTTTCTGTTCTCGTATAAAAAAAGGTTTTAATGCAGACGACACTTTACTACTGACTATAAAAGCTACTGTTGTCCAGTCGGCTGTATCTGTAGAATACACCGACTACTTTTCTGCAAAGGGGTAAGACATCCGAAACGAGTGTCCTAGATATGACACTAAACAATCTGACGCTAAGGTTCCAGTAATATTGGAGCTTTGGGGAATGCAGAGTATCCCTTCATTGCCATCGCTCCCAGGTCCACTTGGTCCGGAAGTAGCACCTGATAGGGACCTATCTATGGGTCAAATAGAACTAAACAGTGTACTTTTGTTAAACTGAACTGTTTGAAATAAAGTAAAGTAAAGTTGGTGACCGTAGTCGAGGGCAACCAGAAGGCTCCCTTTTCAATAGCTACTACAACGAGGTGTAAGATAGGGCGCTACTCCTTTCCCTGGATTGTTCCACTTTACCATTGATACGTACCTTATATTGCTGAGTGTTAAGCAAGGAGGTATCAAGTACCATTTTTAAATCTTTGTTATGACGCGACCTGGGATTGAACCCAGGACTTTCGGACCATTGGCGAACACTCTACCCACTGAAATAGATCTTTTTTTTACTTTGAAACTGTACTCGTGCTAAACTGAATTGTTTGAAATAGAACTGCTTATATGTATAAAAATGGATTTGGCATTAATAACCCACCATGGTTGATGTGCCATAAACCCAAACCAAAGCTACTGATGCATTCTACTAAATGTAGGATATCTGCCAACATGTCCACATGGTCCAGTGAATCCTGTTCTTCTCTTCTAAAAAGATTTAATGTGTACAACACATCACTATTGGCCATCAAAGTCATTGATGCATTCTGCAAACTGGCAAGTAATCGTCATAGTCCAGTGATTTTTGTCCCTCTCATATAAAACATTTAATGCAGACGACACATCACTAGTAGTCATCAAAGTCATTGATGCATTTTGTTAACTGTATGATATCTAGCGACGTGTTCACATGGTCCAGTGATTTCTGTTTTTCTCTTCTAAAAAGATTTAATGTGTACGACACATCACTCATGGCCATCAAAGCCACTGATGCATTCTGCAAACTGGCAAGTAATTGTCATAGTCCAGTGATTTTTGTCCCTCTCATATAAAACAGATTTAATGTAGACGACATATCACTTGTAGTCATCAAAGTCATTGATGCATTTTGTTAACTGTATGATATCTAGCGACGTGTTAACATGGTCCAGTGATTTCTATTCTTCTTTTCTAAAAAGATTTAATGTGTACGACACATCACTCATGGCCATCACACCTAATTAGACATTCTGCCAACTGGCAATTAGTTTCACGATCCTGTGATTTCCGTTCTTCTTTTATAACGGGATTCATAAATATAAACTCGTAAATTTAACCACTGTGGACTTTTATGGTTTCATTCACGGGGCCAAAATTTTATCCACCCAACCAGGTGTCTGTGTGAAACAGTTTTAGAATCCCTAATACTACCACACCGAGTCAGTATAGAACTGGGATTAATGGCCAAAAAGGAGTATTCTACACTCACTAGATGTCCAGAACTGGTGCCACACCATCGGATACCGTTTAATGTCATACCCAGGACATACTCCTTTTATTTGTGTGGGGGTCTTAGCCCTTTTCAGGTAATACAATTAGCGCCTCAATGACAAGGTGGTACATTTATTTTAAAGAATAATTAACAGCTATTTATATGAAAGAGATTTTTTTTCTTCTTTAAGATTTTTTTTAGTTACAAAAGTCTCGCTGCAAGATATTTTTAGTATTTTCTCGTAAAACTGCCACGTCCAAGCAAGTGACATTACACTTAGCCGATTTTATCAGGTCACATTAAAAATCTATTCTATTATTCTGTTCTTTTGTATGTACGGCCGTTACACAAAAGATTGAAAGGCATAAAAACTTTATGGTATTAGAATTCTTTAAAGAGAGACAGAGCAAAAGAAAGATGCAAGTGAGGTTTCGGTATGATTAATGACTAAAAGGGTATGAAAACAGTTGTGTGTAATAATAGTAATGTTTTATCTAAGTCTTTGAGATCAATAAAACTGGCTCACACATTTTTGAGCAAATTGTTTATATTCAGAATACTTGAAGCAATAGATGTTCATAGATAATTATTACTTACTCGAAACTTACAAGAATTTCAAGGAATTAATATGTCTTCAACGAACAAAAGAGATGGTACTTACAACTCAAAAAAAGAGATGTTATATGAATGAAAAAACAAGATTTAGAAGAGTCGCTTTGGCGAAAATTATCTCTTTGGAAAACCTGTTTACTTTTCCGTCAAGAATACAGAGAATAAAGCAGACATGATCTGAGTTGAGACAGCACAAATTCACAGATATATGACAATACCCCCTCGCACCCCCCGAATACATCAACTTCTTCGAAACCATTTCACTTCTTGGCCGGTGAATCATCTAGTGGTTCCGATAGGGGCATCGCACATTTCTTCATGGCTACAAGAAATACAATCAAGGGAGTGGGAGAAAAAGAACAAATGAACAATATGCTTGGGTTAACTCAAAGTGCAAGAAGAGGAGTTATGTCACACTCTGCATTCCCTGTTGACCAACGCTAACGTGTATTTCTAGCGAAAATTCTACAAACCACGAGGAGTGCAGACTCTTCTTAACTGGTCTTCCCTCACTGACTCTGGACTCTCTCTCTCATGTCGACTGGTCTCTTCTGTTGTCCGGTGTCGACTGGCCACTCGCGTCACCCTTCGCCAACTGACTTCTCTGGGTTCCTTCTTCCAACTCTCTACTCGTGTTCTCTTCCTACTTCCGGTCGCGTCGAGATCTCGAGTCCAAACCCTTTGTCTGGTTTCGCGCCAAAACAGACAAAGGAATCGTCTGCTTGGCGGACCACCTACATAATGTCACAGATATAGACATATCGCCAGGAAGAATACAGCACAGTAAAGTAATTCTGGAACACCTTCGTGGTTAAAGTCGGAACAACACAAATTCACTGATATAGGTAAGAAAATATTTCGTTAGGAGAGGTCAAGCACAGCAGCAAAATTCTCAGAGGGGTTTACTCCCTATTCACTATTTTCCCTTAACTACAAGGGACAGCAAAGCTTAAAAACCAGCTCATTCTGCGAGAATTCGCAGGACTACTAAAATTGATATCTTGTCAGCCTCATGGTTTGAGCGAAAAAGGATTATTCTCTCAGCGGACGGTGTCACTTCCAAAAATTCCTGTCATTTCTTTCCAGCGGTGACAACCATAAAAATCCCTTCCCATTACAATAGAATAATTACAACATAATACATAGGGATATTTGAAACCGTTTTACTGTATGCAAACAAATAACTGATGTTAAATAGAATTATTAGTATCACAGTATTAGACCAGACATTGGCATGATGGTTAGAGTGTTCGCCAATGCCCCGAGAGACCTGAGTTCAATGCCAGGTCGAGTCATACCAAAGACTCAAAAAATGGTACTTGATGCCTCCTTGCTTAACAATCAGCAATATAAGGTACAGATCAAGGGTAAAGTGGAGAAATACCAGGGAAAGGAGTAGCACCCTCCCCTACACCTTTGTGTAGTAGCTGTCGAAAAGGGAGCCTTCGGGCCACCCTCGACCACGGTCGCCAACTTAACTTTACTTTTACTAGTATTACATAAAGATAAAGAATGTCAGTTCAAGTTTAAATTTTTTTCTTAATTATTAACGATGTCATTAATGATTCTGAAATAACGATCGGGACATTTGAATAAAAACCAACTGAAATCAATATGAAAGAAATATTATTAAAATGCTTAATCTAAAGTTTTTGATTGCAAAAAAAAAAAAAAAAGAAAGAAAAAGAAAAAAGACTTTGGCATTAAAAGACCCAACAAGGGTTGACATACTTTAAAACCAATCATCAAGAAATGTTTAAAATATTGTTGGTTAAATGCCTGCTGTTTTACTATTGTTCTAAAGGGAGCGCGTCAAAACCATGTCTGTCTTAACTTTTCATCTTAACCATCTGATCATACCATGTGACGCCCTGCTAAGGTCACGTAGTACAATGTTGCAGCATAACATACACACAAAAATTGGATCATTTTAATTTAGATAGCTTCAAACTGTAATTGTTTTTATTTTTATTTTATTTTCATTTCAAAGAATGATTCACGAACTACCTATTTATATTGTTGCGGGATCGATAAATACGTCGATCCCACAAACTTTTGTAAATAATGTGATTGACAACAAACTAGGCAAGGATGACAAAGACAAGTGGGTAAATTCAAAGTACCAAGCTTTTATTTGGCAAATCGATAACAAGGAAATGATGGTTGGTCTGCTCGTGGACCAAAGTGCAGTCTGAGTTGCCGTGCGTGACTGGTCTGCTTCCGGAGTAGATGCTGTCGCTTGTATGGAGGTGTCAGCGTGCTTAAGTGCAGGAGCTGGTCTGCTGCAGGACTGGAGCTGGTCTGATGCGGGTCTGGAGCAGCACGAACTGGTCTGGTGATGCAGGAACTAGTCTGCAGGCCTAGCAAGGCAGGAACTGGTGCTACAGGTCTGGTCAACTGCAAGAGAAACTGGTCTGCTGCAAGTCTAGCTGATTGCTGCGTCGTCGTTTCGTGGTAATTGCAAGGTTTTACAACCCTGGAAATGGGGGTAAGTAAGAGGACCAGAGGTGATCCTCTGGAGACCTTCAGAAATAGCTCTTAAAAGAGCTGGTGATGACTTTTGTAATTTAGTTCTAATAAGAATTGTTTAAAATAGCTGTTTTGATTGGCCGAATCCAGGCATCAGCTGTGCTGAGTCTGCAGCTTTAATTGGTTGGACCCTACGACGACTGCTAGCTGGAGTTAATATATATACTGCTGTGTCGGCTGGAAACCATATGTCGTCGTCTGTTGCTGGTCGGTGTGTGATGTCTAACGGAAGATACGTATATATTTCGCCTCGCAGCTGTCTCACAGCCGAGTGTGAGTATTTGTCTATCTCTTCACCAAGAGAGAATATGGCACAAGGCCTCTTTTATAGTGGGAGTTGGCCACGAGCCAAAGCTTAAATGTGCGGTGTGTACAAAAATACCTTGGCCCCGTCGGCATTCCCTTAAAAAGAGACGCCAGGTAATAAACCTAACCCTGCCGAAGCAGGTGAAGCTCTGGGGGATGGTCCTCTGAGGCCAAGGGGTTATCGGTCTCAGCCACAGGACACGAATGCTTGGTTTCTCCAGCGCACATGTCAGACAGCCTTAACCGAAATGATCAACACAACCAGACTGAACCGTATTCCCACAAAGACGGTAAAGCGTGGTCAACGCCTGCTGAGTTTATATAGAAGGGAGGGACAGCGTATCGGAGTGGCGAAAATTCTGTGTTATCAAAAGAGGAAGCCACTCTTTTAAATATGAATAATAATGAAAAATGTCATTATACTGACGAGAGGAGCTTACGAATGAAACCTGTTTTGTTCTGCGTTTAGAAGCTATCCTTGAGATAATCTGCAGAATTAATTCATCTCGAAAATAGCTTCTGTGTTTGTAACGGAATATTCCACTCGCCAACGAAGGGGTGACGTTGTTGTTCATTCAGGGGTTCGTCGCTTCCGGTAGAGGTGAAAAGTTCCGTTATCTGACGTCACATATGACTATGCGGGTTTTTTTGGGGGGGGGATTTCAGCGGCGATTTATGATTTGAGTTGCTGAAGGACGGCGATAATATCAAAGAAAAATTTATCTTCTTTTGGAAAATTTGAAAAAGGAAAAAAAAAATTAGTGGCAGAAATGACACTACACTGTACTCTTTTTGTTGTCTAATAAATAACTGTTGTGGGAGCCTTACCCATCTCACCATAATGGACTCTTCTCACCGTTGTTAGTACTGAGAGATTTCGCAGCCAGAGGCAGATCAATGTCGATGTTATCCGAACAGTACGAGACTTCCTACCTTTTCTATGTAACTCTATCTTTCTTGTGTAATATAATCTGTTATCTAATATCAATGTTTGCGTTTTCATTAGTGACCCTTTCCGGGGCCACAACAATAACATACACTGAAAAGTTTAATCATCTTAATACAGATGTGGCTACCAGTTCGATGTATTTTCTTTTATTTTGAAGGACAATTCACCAACTACGATTTACTGGGGTTAAAACATTGTTATCATTTGAGATGTTCAGTGTTTAAAAAAATTGGTATGAGGAGTCTGCGTTGCGTAATGACTAATTTGCTGGTCTGTGACATTGTAATAAACGAGTTTGAACAGATGGAGCGAAGTAGAATTTGTTGGGTGTTATTCGTTTCATTTTGGTTTGGTTGGTAGTTGTCGGTTTTGGGTTCAGTTATCCCATTCAATTTGTTGACGTCTTCTATGTCTGTAGAAGGCTGCAAAGGAATTACTGAAGGAAGGAAGAAAAGAGACGAAGATAGGAGATGCCTTTTACATTTTAACTTTATTTCTGGGTTCAACAACTATTCTGTGGGTGGGAAATTCTTCCTGAAACCAATGGAAATTGTCGTGTATCTCAGACAAAGTGTTAAAAAATACAACTCGTTTTCGTTAGTTGATAAGTGAAAAGTCGGTGTTTTTATATTGTTGGTTTCGTCGGTATCGGCTCGCTAGCAGCAGACATGGTATCAGGCTATTAAACCTAATCAGCCATGTGTTCGCTGCAAGCAGCTGCGTGAAAGGGTAAGTGTTCAGTGTTACCGTATAGGCTGAAGTGAGGTCGAATTTCCTCTTTGTGCAGGACAATTCATTTACCGGACATGCGTCGCCCCCAGTTCCTATCAGGAGCATCTGGGAATTTCTGCACTTCTTGAACTTACTTAAAAAAATTTTTTTATTCAATCCTACAAATACTAGTCATTACTTCATTTACTGTTGGACTAATCCCCTTGGGAAAGGTATCAACCTTCTTATCCCCACCCACCAGCTATGGGTTAAAAAGTACTACTACTACCGATCTTCTACAAGGATGGCTTTGGCATTAAATGATCCATGAAGGTTGATATGCCATTTTACAAAAAAACAAAAACAAAAACACACCAAGCCTTTACAATGCACAAGATTTCCTTCTCCAAGTAGATTTTTTTATACAAATATAGTGCAATATATTTAATCTGGAATAAAGTGAGGGACCATTTTTCTATTATAATTCAGATCTAAAATGATCCTCCGCTTTATAATATCCTTAAAATTCTTCAGAATACCTTTATGGTGCACCAATGAATCACCTTACCCACCAGCTATCAGTTAAATAGCATCACTACTGTTTTTCTACAAGATTAGCTTTGGAACCAAATAACCCGTGAAATTAGATATGCCATTAAACAAACCAAACCAAACTTTTACAATAGACAAGATTTACTTCTCCAAGTGGATTTCTTTATACAAATACAGTGCAATATATTTAATCTGGAATAAAATGGGGGTCAGTTTTCTATTAAAATTAAGTACTAAAATGAACCCTCACTTACAATATTCTTAAAATACTTTAGAATCCCTTTATGATACACTAATGAGCCCCCTTAACCAGTTATGAGTTTATCGTAGCCTTCCAGCAACTCAAACCTAAAATCCTCGGTGAAAGAAAAACGCTGAGTCACCCATGACGTCAGTTAATGAAACGTAACCCCTACTCATACGAATGAATTTCTGTTATCAACACACGAACTATTTTTCGAAACAGATCAATTCTACTGGCCGTTTCGGAGACAGTTCTTAACCGCACGATAAAATACATCGTATTTAAAAGCTAAACTTCGAAGTACAGTGAGATATCCTATTATTACTCATATTTAAAAGAGAAGCTTCCTGTAATTGATAACACAGAATTCCCTTCACTCAAACAATTAAATATGCAGCCTGATACTTCTATATAAATACAGCAGTCAGTAACCACCTGCAAGGTGTCGCCGAGAATGCGTGCCCAGAGGAGAGGTATCTGTTTCTCTCCTACTTTTCAAAGCCAAGAACAGATTCGAGGTCGAATGGTTCCCGGCTTCGGCTGGGCCAACTGCTGGTGAGCGAAGACGTCATTGACAAGCATGGTATAGCTGTAGATTCTCGGGTCTAGTTAAAGCTATGAACAGGCATATGTGCCGGACGTTATCGAGTGAGTCCAAGTCCTGCAGTAGGCTCATCTGGCTCATATTGCACTAAGTGAGCCGATGAGCAGCATACGTCCAGCAGGGCTAGAGCCTCGGCTCATGCCCAATCCCCCTTCCTAAACCCCCACAATAAAAAAGACCTTGCAATAAGTCCTATCTGGTGGGAAGCAGAGACAAATATCTACTAGAGGAGAGGTATCTGTTCCTCTCCCAGGAACCAACGAGGGATCTGCGACTCTACTATCACCCAGTACCCAGCAGCCGATGTGGGATCCAACCAATGACAGCCGTAGATCCACTACAGCCGATACCATTTTCTAACCAATCATCGAAACCCTGTGTTATGTAGAAGAACGTGTCGATACCGACTCGTATGGTTTGAACACGGATCTCCAGCCAACAAACACAACTATTGAAATGGATTGTGCTACTATGAGAATGTCTTTGACATATCAAACACTGTGCTACTGGTGTCACGTGACAAGAAGTGGTGGATATATAAATCGACCAGACAGAGGTCTGACGAGAGGCGTGCGATAGTGGTGAAATGTCCCATTGCGAGTCAGTATTGCTTAGGATTCCATACTAAATATTTGGCATTGTATGACAGTGAAGAGATTTTAAAATGATGTGACGACGACGATTTTGTCACTTACGCAGGAGTCGTCAAACGAAAATGTAAGAAGTTGAAGTTAAATGAGTTAACTTTAGATTCATTTAAATGTCTGATCTTTGTTCAATGCTTGACTTCAAATAAGAACGCAGAAATAAGATCCAGGATTTTAACTAAACTAGAAATGGATTCAAAATAAATCTCCAAAATATAGCTGAAGAATGTCAGTGTATGGTGAAGTTAAAACTACGTACATACTGCTAGGATTGAGGAGAGAGACATTTTACAAATACATAGCGTCCGACAATCTAAGGAAAAATATAAACGTTTTTCAACTCGAAGCAAAAAAGTAAAAAATTACAATAAAACCCAATTAAGACCATCTAAAGAAAAATATAAACATTTTTTCAACCTGCAACGAAAATGTAAAAAATTACAATGACCCCCCCCCCCCGCTATACCGATTTAACAATTTGTCGAACGAAACACCTCCGAAGAGAAAATTTGTTTTTATCACGATTAACAGTATAAAAATAGAATTACAATTGGATACAGGGTCAGATATTACAATAATAAAGGAAAAGACTTGGAAAATTTTGGTTTAACCTAGTTTAATGACTTCAAGAAAAGTTGCTCGTGGTGTGTCAGGAAGAAAATTACATTTTTTAGACGAATTCGACAGTAACATTTCTTTCGTGGGAAAAACCAAAAAAGCAGTGGTGCTTGTGTTAAAGAACACAGCGAATTTATTCGGGATGGATGGTATTGCCTTTGTGGGGGGAAGTATGTAATTTGGTTACTTCAGTAGACTGCTCTCTAAATTATTCCCACCACAAATACAACACAAGACTTTACGATCGCGTGAAAGATATGGAATAGAACGCAACGAACATAAAACAACAAACAATTTAATATGCATATAACAGAATATGAAAACAAACAAAATATATGATGGCCTTTTGGAAAATAAAGTTTGACAAAAGGAAAATAAATTTGTTTAAAGATGTGTGTATGGTCATGTTAACGAAGTCCGTAAATAAGTCGTTCTTACTTACATTAAGTTCATAGCAGGTTTTATGATTGTGGCGACAGCGTGTCTCGTTGATGAAAGAAAGTTTGTCGGGTTTTCCTTTTGAATATAATTCTCGGCCATTTGAAAAGAGGTCATGAACTTTAGTTGAGGAAGGAAAGGAATTGGTTGGACATAGTATCGGCTACTGGCTTAGTAGCTTGTGTTCGTCTGTGTCTTCGTTTGTGTGTAAGCTTGTGTCTTGTTGGCGTTGGTGTATTCCTTGGTGTTGCGTCATTTGTTGAGTTGTATGATGTGGCGTAAACGTTCTGGTTTTGGTTATTTTCGTGTATTCTATCAGCTATTTCCGATACTCTCTCCAAGTCTAAATCTTCAGGAATCTCCAAATAAGTTGTGACGCAAAATGTTTTTTCCTCTTACTCAAGGCATTGTGATCGAGGATTAACAGTTGTTATAGTATACTATTTTCAAATTTCAAACAAAGTTGAACACAACATTATTATTAGTAGAGTTATTATCAGTCACGTAGGTCCCATGTATATTGAGATACTCTATAGTATTGATTGAAATTAATTCATTGTTAAATCATAGATGAATAAATTGTATTCAACAATTTTATTCAATCCAATGTATATATACCCGCACAGACATATAGACACGGTCATAAACACACACACATACATATACATACGCGCACACAGACGCACACACATATATACATATATATTTAGGGTGTCCGAAAAAAAAAAGATTGATATACTTCCGCAGGCCAATAATTTTGGCAATCCTTTTTTAAATAACCCCAAATTTTCACAGAATGTATAAAAACAGATAAAAAATTTTCATTTAGTGTTTTAATGTGAATCTGTCTGAGTATTTGTGTTGTATGACTGTGGAGTTTGTCCGTCCATAGTTTTTTTAACACTGTCTCGGACATGGTGTTGCTTTCTAACACCTTATTCGATCTTTGGGACATGCCAATCAATTCGTCCTGTAACCAAGTGAATAGGGTCACCATAAGTAATATTACAACAGAAAAATTCAAAACTAAATTAAAAAGAAAGTTTCCAGAAGCTTTTTTAGAAGATCTTGGGACGTGTACAAATGCAAAGACGAAATCTAAAGTTTAAAAAAAAAATTCAACAGCAGAATTCAATGTTTTCAATCCCCGTTGAAAAGTTGAAAACGACAACTTAATCCTTTTACATAACGTAGTAATATTTGGACGGGCGTCTGCTAACCTCTGTTGGTATTCCGTGAGGTGTCAATTTAGCAAGTACAAAAGTTCGTACTGCCTCGTTGGTAAAGAAGTAAAGTTAGCGACCATAGTCGAGGGTGACCCGAAGGCTCCCTTTTCGATAGCTACTACACCAAGGTGTAGGGGAGGGCGCTACTCCATTCCCAGGATTGCTCCACTTTACCCTTGAACCGTACCTTATAATGCTGAGTGTTAAGCAAGGTGGTATCAAGTTCCATTTTTAAAGTCTTTGGTATGACTCGACCTGGGATATATATATATATATATATATATATATATGTGTGTGTACATGTGTACGTGTTTATTGAACCGTTAGCCTAGTAGGTGAGTAAAAGTTTTTGTCGTGTTAACTCCTCAGTGGTTCCTGGTTAAAGCGTTAACAACGTGTAAGACGCTTTGGGGAGATATGTCAAAATCCAATGTTTTTAGTTGTAGTCATTAAATCCGTTGTATGGTGTCTTAATTGTGATTCTGACGAGTTCATTGACTGCTACTAGTGGAAAGGTTTGTAGGGGAAAGAAAATTTCGTATTTTGGTTTGGCGCGCAATTTAATTCGACGCATAATTTCACCCAATCAGGCTGACTTATCCTATTCAGCTCGGAACTATTTTTCCGGGCTGCAGAAAATTGGGTAAGCTGCCAAACACACTCTCTTTAGCTGGACAACGCCGCCCAGTGCAGACGTCTCACTGCGGCTCTAGAATAGCAGCAGCAGCAGCATGGACACACGAGGGAACCCATCTAATTTATGGATTCCTTGCAAGGAATCCCAGTTGAATATAAATTAGATACATTCCATGCCTCGCACAGGCACAATTTTATGTCACCCCAAAATTGGCTATGTCAACGCGATGCTTTTATTCCGCTCTCGACACCTAGCTATCAATTCACCTCTGGGCCACTTTAATGGAGACAACGCATGCTCTCCTCTCCAAAAATACCAGACACACGAAACTACACGGTGACTCTAAAGTTCCATCCCTCACACGCCCGACGACACACGCTGCCATCTCAACCTTCACAACGTCTCATAACTCAATTTCGTCTCCATACTCACAATCTTACTCACCATGAATCTTGCAGCACCAAAAGCAAACCCAATATTCCATGCTGCAAATAAAACTTATTCCTAAAAACATTTCGACCTTCGGCATCTTATTTTTCATCTTTTCCTTTATTACCTTACAAACTTAGCGAGGAAACAGCTCAACGTAAACACGCAAACGTTACAATTCTTCCTCGCTCAACAACAAAACTTATCGCTAGCCAACGCGTCGTCTAGAGACGGACGCATGGCGCCTTCCACCCCAAGCAAGAAAGATTTAGGTGTTGTCACTCGGCTGATCACTGCTGAAAGAGGACGAGATTCTTTTTTGTCGGGATGGCTCCTTTTCTTTACACAAGTGTCACCCCTCTTCCTGCCTGGGGCTTCTGGGAGTTTCAGCATATTTTTAATTTGATTTTTCAATTCCCTACACTTCTACAAGGATTGCCTTTGACATTAAATAACCCACGAAGGTTGATATGCTATTGGAAACCGAATCCAAAACAGAAAATTTCTTATCACTTTGTAATCTAATAACCTGGTCAATTCTCGTTAAAATGATGTCAAATTTTAACAGTGTGTGTCGAAACAACTCAAATTTCTGTTTAAGGTTTAAACGCCTTTTTTTTTACTGAATGACATTTTTATATCTGAAAAGAAAAAAAAAAACATAAAACATTAAACAGAAAATTTTAAGTTATTTCTATTCATGCTGTTAAAATTTGAGATCATTTGAATGAGAATTGGTCAAGTTATTAGATAAAGAAATGATATCAATTTTTCTGAAACAGTATAAATTAAAGAGAAATTTCTTTTTTTAATTTAATTTTTAAAAAAACATTTTAGTAACAAAATTCTTGCTACAATGCTATTTTTTCTGTTGTTATAATAACATAGAAAAATTGAATTATTTTAATAGAGATGTAGCTATAGGTGTTTGTCTGTGACATGGAAGAAAGATTTACCAAGTTATTTAAAGAGAAATTTGTCTTTTTTAAAATTTGATTTAAAAACAAATATTTTTAGTAACAAAATTCTCGCTACAATGTACTATTTTTTTCTGTTGTTATGATAACATAGAAAAATTGAATCATTTTAATGGCGATGTGGCTATAAGTGTTTGTCTTTTTGGTTTGAGAAAGATTTACCAAGTTATTTATATTAAAGAAAAATTTATCTTTTTTTTTTTTTGTTTGTTTTTGTTAATAAAAAAATTCAAGACTTCGTTCATTTTGCACCGAATGATCTCTTGGAATTGTTAGATCATAAACGATACCAAAAAACGAAACAATTTTTTTTCTTTTAAATATAAGATTCAGAGGTATGATTGCTCAGAATATTTTAATAGAAGAATTCCTTTGATCTTCAAGGCATTACTTTTTTGTTTACACACACACACACACACACACACACACACATATATATATATATATATATGAACATAACCTTGCCTAGAGAAATATAAAATAATTCACGTACCGTAAAACAACTACAATTTTCAAATACACAATGCATGAAAGAACATTATAAAACACAATTCAAATCGATATTGATCTGTGTAGCGTTACGGTTTGAATAAGTCACCCCAGTCATTCAAAAATCCTTCTAGCTTGGGGTGCTCTTTCGAAACAGCAAAAATATTTTTTTCGCACGTTATATATAGATTCAAAAATATATTTTAGAAATACACTTATACATTTTAACATGTAAAAAAATAATTTAAGCTACAAGATGCTCGCAGTAATTTCGAGGGAGGCTCCAAAAGTAATGCCTCCAATTTCCACGGTAATTGCAAAAACAGTTACATACTAAAGAGACTATTTAGTTGCATCTTAACTCATCAAATTCCAGTATTAGCATTTGTATATCCATTGATAAATTAACACTGAATTAACGGAAAGAAAGACGAAATAAATAAGACATTTATAAATATATATTATAACAGGAAGGCAGAATATGTTACTTCCTGTTACGTTGAAATAAAGAAAATAAAATGATGGAGACGAGCATATTGATAAATTTCAACAATGCTTTAATGGCAGCCTGAATGAAAGAACCCTGTGAAAGAACACAGGAAGAAGAATACAGTTGTAGAGTTGAGAAGGAATAAAGTAGCTAACTGTCAGGGCAGGAATCGAGTCGCTGTAGACAAGACAAAAGACGAGTTGCTGAAAACAGACCAGGAATTGAAATGTTGATGTCAGAGGCGGAATAAAACATTCAATTTAATGCTTCTGGGAGCCATTGGTCTTGGAGTTGGTATAGAATGAATTCTTAGAAACCAACTGTCCATAAATTAGATGTGCTCTCCTCATGGTGATGTGGTCTGCTGCTGCTGGTTTTAATGAGAAAGATGATTGGTCTGTCCTACTCGAAAAGTATGTGAGGAAGAGGTCAAGGGAGCGATACCCAACCTTTTATGTTGCCCGGGGAGGTGATCCGGGCAGAATGGCATGACTCATTCTCATTGGACGAAATATATATAAATTTAAAATCTCAACGGCCAAACTATTCCTGCACTAAATAATAATTTGAAATTCTTTTTTTCTGCGACAATGTATTCTGGTTGTCCCAAAATTTTGACTTCATTTTAAAAGCAATTATCTTGAAAACTACTTAGTCGAGATGTACATTTTCTTTTTTAAGTTGAGGAATTTTATTGTAAATTAGATTATCATGATCAGAAAATCCGGCAAACACTTGCATGCGACAAATACCAGTAGCTCAGTGGTAGAGTTTCGGCTCTGAATTCCGTGGTCGCTGGTTCGATCTCCAGTGGGGAAGATCACGGTATACATTGCTGATGAGACCTAAAAAGGTCGAAACAGCAGTCCAGTAGTTCCGTATGTCGCGCGCAAGCGTTTGTCGGATTTTCTGGTCAGAGTGATTCAATTTACAATACTAAGTCGAACTCAATGAAATTAAACAGTTGAGGGGTTAAACATTATAAGTTTATTCTGGGATCGATTTCATAAGTGTTCAAAACGTGCACCGCCTGTGACACGGCACACTTCAAATCGGTAGTTAAGCTCTTGCCAAACACGCTGTAGCATGTCTCCGGTAACATTATCCAGTGCGGAAGTGATTCTCTGCTTGAGTTCATCAATCCTAGTAGGAAGAGGGGGACATAGACAAGTCCCTTCACATATCTCCATTAAAAGAAATCACTCGGGGACAAGTCCAAAAACCCCAGCGGCCATTTTATTAGAAAACTGTTTTCATTTCCACCACGCCCGATCCGTCTCAGACGGATTCACATTAAAACACTAAATGAAAATTTTTTATCTGTTTTTATACATTCTGTGAAAATTTGGGGTTATTTAAAAAAGGATTGCCAAAATTATTGGCCTGCGGAAGTATGTTAATTTTTTTTCGGACACCCTAAATATATATGTATATATATGTGTGCGTCTGTGTGCGCGTATGTATATGTATGTGTGTGTGTTTATGACCGTGTCTATATGTCTGTGTGGGTATATATACATTGGATTGAATAAAATTGTTGAATACAATTTATTCATCTATGATTTAACAATGAATTAATTTCAGTCAATACTATAAAGTATTTCAATATACATGGGACCTACGTGACTGATAATAACTCTACTAATAATAATGTTGTGTTCAACTTTGTTTGAAATTTGAAAATAGTATACTATAACAACTGTTAATCCTTGATCACAATGCCTTGAGTAAGAGGAAAAAACATTTTGCGTCACAACTTATTTGGAGACAAAATTATTCAAAACTATCTCAAAATAGATGCAATATGATAATGATTTATTACTGAGACAAGAAACTCAAAAAAGATTGCATTACCTAGAAGCTGATATAGTAGCAATTAAGAAAAAACAAACATTGATCTGATGTCTCTCGTTCGAAGGGTGTATTTTTTACAGGACGTGTTCCAAATGACCGCCATTGTGCTTTTCTCAGAAATAAATCATTATCATATTAATGGGTGATGCAACCCATTAATATGATAATGATTTATTTTGATACACACTGTATATTCGACTTATTTATACACACTGTATATTCGATTTATTTTGATACACACTGTATATTTTGATACACACTGCATATTATTTGGAGACACACTGTATATTCGCCATCATTTTAATCCGTCTCTAGACATTTATCAGGTTGCTCGTTGATTCCTTTCAACTAAAATTCAGCTTGTTTCGAATTCAAGAAGTTTTCCACAAACGTTTTCACCTGATCTTTAGAAAATGTTTTGTCATTCAGAACATTTTGTAGAGAAAGAAAAAGATGTAAATCACTTTGTGCAAGGTTTGGTGAATATAGTGGATGGAGGTGCCCGTGGTGTAATAGTTATCGTCGTAGGAAATGGACACGGCGACACGAGTTCAAATCCTGGACGAGACTGATTGCATTTCACATCGCACTAATACCCTTGGGAGAGGTATGAATCCAATTATTCTCCCTCCAGCTATGGGTAAATAGTAGGACGGACTAGGTTCTTCAGCCTTGGGGAGGCAACTAGTCTAGGAGAAGGAAAACTCTGAATTCAAACCTGTTAAACTCCGCTTAAAAATTGACCTTGTGTCATATCCTGCCCGAGCGGAGAGGTTGGTAACTAGGATATAGTGGATGGAATAAAACAGACCAGCCTAAATCCAATTTTTTTCCTGTGTGATTCTATAGCGGTTTTTAGGATAACACTATTGTTTTTAGGCACACAAATGAATTACGAAACTTTGCTTTAACAACACAACAACGAAAGTTCTTTATTTGCAGCATGGAATATGGTTTGCTTTTGGAAGCTGCAAGACTCGTGGTGTTTTGACTTGTTAGTTTTGGAGACGAAATGGCTTAGCGGGATGTTGAGATGGCAGCGTGTTATCGGACGTGTGAGGGATGTGTTTAAAGTCACCGTGTAGTTTTGTATCTGGTATTTGGAGGAGAGTATGCGTATCTCCATTAATGTGGGCCAGAGGTGAAATGGTAGCTAGTGTGTCGAGAGCGGAGTTACGCTCGAATCGACATAGCCAATTTTTGGGGTGACATGAAGTGGTGCCTGTGGAAGGCATGCTGAATGTTTCTAATTTATGTTCAACTGGGATTCCTCGTAAAGAATCCATAAATTAGATGGTTCCCACGTTGAGTGTCCATGTTGCTGCTGCTAGTGTTAAAGCCACAGTGAGACGTCCACACTGGGTGGCTTGTCTAGCTAAAAAGCATCGCTAAGCAGGGACGACTAGAGGCACGTCTGTTCTGGTCGCCGTCTCAAGCTGAAGAGAGTGGATTTGGCCGCTCACCCGTTTTGCTAGCCGGAAATGAAGGTCCGGGCTGAATAGGATAAGTCATCCTGATTGGGTGAAATTCAGTGTTGAATTAAATTGCGCGCCAAAACAAAATACGAGATTTTCCTCTTCTCTACAATTCCTACTGAATGTGGCTTTGCGTTATCGTAGAGAAGTGTCGTGCCTGGTCAAAAAGCATAAACAAACCAGATCACTCAAAACCCCTGAAAAACGCTGCGTCCGGCTACGTCCGGAAATGATAAAATCACTTATAGCCTTGACCAGTTGCCATGGCAAAGAAAGTCTACTTTTTTCAACATTAACAGTGCCAGTCTTTCGAAAGTCACTCTATCAAAATAAAGTGGATTATCTTCTGAAGCCTATTTCGGGTTAACGAAGGACGGTATTTCCACATATTTTTTTATGGACGAACTCTCTCTCCACGAACCCTGGTAGAGTGATACGACTTTCGTTCTATTTATAGCCAAACCTTCCTCTTGTCACGCGATATCCCACTGGGAGGAGGGAGATAAAATTAATACTATCCTCCCGTTGAATTAGCAGCATCTAGCCGTCAAAAAAAAGTGACCGTTAAGGGAGAATGTGGGTCACAGAGGGGATAAACAGATGTTGGTACTTGGTGACCTTACCCAGGTCGCCGGACACCAAGGGGGAGAAGAGAGAAGCCAAATGATTGGCTGGGACCTCAAAACGGAGGTGCCCCCCCCCCGTCAGCGGAAATAGATAGTAAGAAAGATCAGTTTTTGAGCAGGGTCCGTAGCGGGCAGACGAACCATAGCCATTCTACTCCGGGATGAAGACAAAAGAATACTGAGACATGAGGGACCCGAGTTCTTCAAGCCAGTATTAAAAACAGAACAAAGTCTAGTAGCCCGTGAAAGAAGAAAGATTCTCCAGTGGAACACCATCGAAAAATAAGATAAGTAACTTTGGGGCCATTTCTCCTTTATACCCAAACTTTGTATACCACTCTCTCTCTCTCTCTCTCTCTCTCTCTCTCTCTCTCTCAATTTGAAGAAAAACAGAAGTCAAGAAAAGACATCTATATTCGTGGACTGTCCAATTATTATATGTTTTGACACTTTGAAAGTGTATATAACTGTAGTAAAGGAATTCATGTATTTTTATGTTACCACCTGGTCTAAGTTGTTCTTTGCCGTTCTACTACGAATTTGTTGTTGTCACATTTTCTTTTCAGCTTCTATTCGCCTTATGTTATCTTGCTTAGAATTGTCCTATTAATTCCTTTAAAATATCCCACGGGAAACCGGAGTTGCCGACTACTACAATATAATGTTATTACGACTAAAACCTATAGGTCCATATTCTTCCATTGTCTCGGGGAAGGAAGAAAGCGGCCTGGTGGGTGTGTGATAGTGTGAAATTTGGAACCCCTTGCCAGCGGCGGTCAGTCTGGTCCTAAATTAATCCCTCACGTAATATGCCAGTTCTTATATGCCTGAGAGAAAAACTCTGAACGAGGACTTATTCTATAGGGGATCAAGTGCCAACCTGCCCGTCTTCACACGTGCGAAAATAAAGTCCCGTTTTGGAATTTTGGTCAATTTGCCGTCACACTCTCCTCTAAACCCCACTTTAATGGGCCTTCGGGTCATTGACCTTGTTTCAAGTCCTGTCTGGTGTGAGGCATTGACAAATATCTGACTCGCCCCTTGTTACGTTTTTACGTTAATACACGGACGCAGCGTCACCGTTTATCAGGACACTCTTAATCAGCCGTGTTGGCGAGGCACGGATCTGGTCGGGCGTGTCCTGGTTTCCGGTGGCTGTCGGTTTTAACCCACTTCGATGTGGTTGGGTTTATCACCTGGTGCTTGAGGCGCACCTTTTTAGGGGAATGCCGACAGGGCTCGAGGCATTTTTGAAACCGCCGGGCGCGTGTGGGCTTTGGTCCTGCACCCGGACACACCTAAAAACGGTCTTGTGCTACACTAGTACGCTTGGTGGGATGTATGACAAATACCCTCACCCGTTGGCACGGGCACAGACCAACAAAGGCAGACTTGAAGCCGTAAGACTCCCGGCTTCGGCTAGGCCACCTTCGGGTGAGCAAGCTGCATCATAGTCCAGCGGGGCTTGAGGTCCGGCTCGTGTCCGACCTTCCCCTCCCCTAAACCCCCACTATAATCGACCTTTGGGTTATTGACCTTGTGTCAAGTCCTGTCTGGTGGGAGGCAGTAACAAATATCAGCTCGCCCGTTGTTATGATTCTCTAGAGTCCTGATGCGATACCGAAGCTCTTAAGGCGATATCCTACGTCTGGTAGTCGCAGCCACCGTATACCTACGCACCCGCCTTACACCATATGCGAAAAGGTCCTTTTTAGGACCATTAAAGGTCTCTATCCTTAGTGTTGGATTATCTCTGACAGTTCTCATGAACTTGTTGAAGCAGACGGCCTGGAGGCAAACACGAAGAGGATAATAAGACCAGCTGGTCTTAACCATTTCGGTTGGTTCCCGCTTGCACTGTGCTAACCACGATCTTAACCACGACACTCGTGCGCTCGTTTCCACGGCTTCGCAGCGCTAAGGCACAGTCGCCTTAGCCACGGTTTCCTCGTCCGCTCGCTCGGAACCGCAATGCTAAGACACAATAGTCTTAGTTACTCGTTCGTTCGTTCGTTTCTTCGTTCGTTACTCGCCTACATGATGCTAAGACACAGCAGTATTAGCCCGCTCGTTCGATCCCACACGACCAAGCAACCAGCACCAACTGCAGACCAGCTCCAGCATTGCAGCATGTAGTCCACGTGCGGCTCACAGTATGGACTAGCGTCAACATTTGAGACCACATCGACCCCCCGCCCCGTTAAACCAAAGTACTGCACAACCAGGACATTGATCATCTAGTTGTCTCTACCAACGACGACGATCTTCCAGCTGACTCTACCAACAACAACGACCATCAGCTGTTTTTCACCCTCGATGACTATTCCACCAGTCGTCTCTGCTATTCCAATTGTGACGGGGAAATTGACTAAAATCCCTAAATGGGACTTTATTTTCGCACGTGTGAAGACGGGGCAGGTTGGCACTTGATCCCCTACAGAAATAAGTCCTGTTCAGAGTTCTTTTCTCAGGCAGATAAGAACTGGCATATTACGTGAGGGAATAATTTAGGGCCAGACTGGCCACCGCTGGCAAAGGGGTCCAAAATTTCACACTATCACACACCCACCAGGCCGCTAAACTTCTTTCCCTTAGATAATAGAAGAATACGGGCCTATAGGTCTTAGTTGTAATAATATTAATGTTGTTGTAGTAGTCGGCAACTCCGGTTTCCCGTGTGATACTTTAGGAATTAATAGGACAGTTCTAAGCAAGATAATGTAAGGCGAATAGAAGCTGAAAGGAAAGCATGAAATAATAACATAGACCACATGGTAAAATGAAAATACATAGGTTCTTTACTACGGTTATATATATACATATACGTTCAGTAAAATGTCAAACACATATAATAGGATAGTCCATGAATATAACTGTCTTTTCCTGGCTTTTATCCTTTTTCAAATTGAGAGAGAGAGAGTGGTAAACAAAATTTGGGTGTAACGGAAAAATGTCCCAAAGTTACTTATCTTATTTTTTTGACGGGGTTCCACTGGAGAATTTTTCTTCTTTCACGGGCTAATAGACTTTGTACTGTTTTTAATGCTGGCTTGAAGGATTTTGGAGTTCTTCGTGTCTCAGTCTTTTTGTCTTTAGCCCGGAGTAAAAAATGGCTATCGTCCGTCTGCCACCAGACTTGCTCAAAAACTACCTTTTTTTTGTATTTACTTCCGCTGAGGGGAAGGGAACCCCACTTCCGTTTGGGGCCCCCCCGCCAATCATTTGCTTCATTTTTCTTTCCCCTTCCGATGTCCGGCGACCCAAGGTCACTTAAGTGCGAACATCTGCGTGACCCACATTCTCTCCTAACGGTCACTTTTTGACTGCTAGATAATTTTAGTTCAACGGGGGGAGGGAGTATCATTCCCACCTCCTCGTCCCCGTGAGCCATCACGTGACACAATCATCAATACGAGTACAGATTGTAACCTTTCGACAAAAATAAATTGTCATTTGTTGTTATACTGTTATCTTGCCTTTTTTTTCTTCATTGTTCTCTGGCTGTCAATTACTCACACGCATAAAAAATAATTTGCAGGGTCGACGTTCTTAATGGCCCCGCAACAGAAGTGTCGCGACCTGTTCACAAACGTGTAACAGAAAGAACTAGTTTTCAGTTGTGCGTCGGTCCACCGTTAAATCACATGGTGATTTATAATTTCAAATTATCATTTTGTGTGGGAATTGCTTTGACCGTTGGAGATTCGAAAATACATATTTCGTCCAATGAGAATGACTGATGCCATTCTTCCCGGGTCACCTCCCCGGGCAACATAAAAGGCCACGCTAACCATTTCTCACTCTCTCTTCTCGCTTCCCCACTTCATCCCTTGCTAGCAGCAGGACAAAGCCAGCCAACATGACAGAGCACACATTCTCTCTCTTTGCTTCAAAGCAGCAGGAAGGACCAGCCAACATGACAGACCACATTCACTATTCTTCACTGACTCTTCTTCACTGACTCTCTCTCATATTTCAAGCAGTCTGCTAAGCACAGTGAGGAGACCTCATCCAATTTATGGACCGTTGGTGTCTGGTAAACCATTGTTTCATCATTCATCTTTCCTTCTAAACAAAAGGATCCTCGGCGAAACAAATTGGATATTTTCAACTCCTGCGTTTAACTTCAGCATTTTAATTCTTGTCCTGACGACAGCATCTCAACTCCTGCTTTGAATTCAGCGTCTTAATACCGGCTCAGCTATTTACAATTGTTTTCTTCTGCCTGAGACTTAAAGCACAAGGGTTATCTTTCTGGCTGTCATTAAACTTCTTTAAACTCCTCAATATTCTCGTCCTCGTTCCTGTATTTGTTTCTTCTTGATGTAACAAGAGGCACACTACGATTTGCCCTTTCGTTAAAAACGTTAACAAACCGCATTACTTACAACCCTTAAAAACATAACATCCGGCTACGGCCGGAAATGAGGAAACATTACATTGCCCTGACTTGTCATAACAGCTAAAAAAGGGAATAACTAACGTTTTACAACATTAATAGAACCCGTCTTTCAAGAGTAACTCTATTAAAATAAAGTGGATTATCTTCTGTAGCCTATCCCTGGCTAAAGAAAGGCTATTATTCCATTTCTATTTTTTGTAGACGAACTTTCTATTTACGCGGCCCTTTAGAATGACACAGTTTTCCCTTCACATAAACAAGACTTTTCAGGTAGTTCAGGCAGCACGCAGGCGCGCTCGTTTTCCTGAATGGCGTGGCTCTCCAGTGTTTGAGTCACATTTCGGCAGGTCGTGTTGCGTGTTGCACGGTTCTGGTCGGGTGTGTCTCATCACTGGACATACCTCTGGCCTCAGGGGGCCGTCTCTCCAGGCTTTAACCCTCCTCGTAGGGGTTAGGTTTAGGTGAAGGGGAATGCCGACGGGGCCTGAGGCATTTTTGGAACTGCTGGATGCGTCTGGGCTATGGCCCTGCGACCGGACCCACCTAAAAAAACGGCCTTGTGCCACACTCTTATGCTGGTGGGGCGTATGACAAATACAACACGCACGTTTCTCGTAGCGAAGCTCCGAAGGCGTAATCCTACATCTCGCGGTCGCATTCGCCTTACATCAAATAGACATGCAATAAAGGTCCTTTTAAGGACCAAAAGGTCCCCTTCTTCGGGTTGGAGTATCTCTGACGGTTCTTAAGAACACGTTGAATCAGACGGCCTGGAGGCAAACACGAAGAGGTCTCTCAGACCACCATTCAGTCGGTTTCCCTGTCTGTTTATTCACTTGGCTCCGCAGCACTAAAGCATGGTTAGCTTTAGCTGTCGGTTTCCCTCTCCGTTCGTCCTCTCGGCTGCGCAGTGCCAAGATACAGTAAATCTTAAACACAGCTTCCTGGTCTATTTGCTCGACAGAGCAGAGCTAAGGCACAGTTAAGCCTTAGCCACCGTTCCCGGTCCGTTCACTCAGCTTCGCAAAGCTAAGGCATGGTTAAGTCTTAGCCACAGCTCCCGATTCGTTCGCAGAGCTAAGACATGCTTAAATCTTTGCCACAGTTCCCGATTTGCTCGCTCGACTTCGCACGTGCTAAAGAATGGCAAACCCTAGCCACGGTTACTCTGTCCGTTCACTTGGTCCGCTGTGCTAAGACACGGTTAAGTCTTAGCCACCACACTCGCTCGACTCTACGTGACCAAGCTGCCAACACCTATTACAGACAAACTCTAGCAGTGCAGCATCTAGTCCACATACGACTTACTGTACGGACTGGCGACTACATCGACATACCCCCGGTTAATCCAATGTACTTCAAAAACCGGGACATCGATCTACCAACTTCGACCATACTAGCTACCGACATCGATCATCTAGCTGATTCTCTACCAACTTCGACTTCTCTCTACCAACGACGACCATATCAGACATCGACATCATTCATCCAGCTGACTACAACAACGTCAACTACTTACATCTGATTTTGTAACCTCGACAAATAAATTGTCATTTTGTTATACTGTTATTTTGCCTTTGTCCCTTCATTGTTCTTTTGGCTATCATTACTCGCACACCTAACTCTAAAATAATTTGCTGAGTCGACGTGCTTACTGGTTCCGCAACAGAAGCACAAAGTTTCTCTTACTAACAAGTACGAGGCATTTTCTTTGAAGATTTTCATGCACACGTTGCCGCTGTTGAGAGTAATACCGCGGTAATACACACCAGAAAATTTCTTCCGAGACTCGACCTATGGGATAGGCTGCGGAGATTCGTTCTTCATTCAGTCCACAGCCTTTTGTGTTGAACTTTATCTTAAAAGACCTATTTTCCATTACCTGTAACGATATTCTTGGGAAAAGGGTGATTTTTCTGTCTTGAAAGAAAACCTGTCACTACGAATTTGCAATCTTCCATATTCTTCTCTCTAAGAGTATGAGAAACCGAAACGACCAGCTTTATCGCTTTTCCTATCAAACGCCTATCACTTCTGATATCACTTTTTCCTATCAAACGCCAAACTTAAAAAAGAGTTTGACTTGATTTGTTTTGGTTTTATAGCATATCAACCATAAGATGAAAGAAATATCAATAAAAAAATGAATAATAGCATCTAGCTGCTTCTCTTCGCTTTTAAGAAATTCACACAACTTAAAATTATTACTACTTGGTATAAGAGTAAGAGAAATACGATGAAAGAAATACAAGTCAAAAATGAATAATAATTGACAATGTTCCCTCTAAGAAATTCACACAACTTAAGATTGTTACTACTTGGTATAAATGCAAGAGAAATACGATGAAAGAAATACGAATCAAAAATGAATAATCGACAATGCTTCACTTCTTAGAAATTCACACAACTTAAGACTATGATTACCTACTGTATATAGGATTTGCTCTCCTATATTTTTAAACATGTCTGCGAGGACCTCGTGGAACCAAAAAATCAAGAAAAATAGGTTCCATGGCTCACTTGTTCCCGAAACAAAAGTAGTGGGACGTTGGTAAATTAAATAGTTTGTGGGGTTTAAAGATTTTTATGAAGGTCAGTGGCTAAGGGCAAGACTGTGTTGCCGTAAGATATCTGACTCCATATTTTGGTTATTTTGCTTTACCCCACGTTGACTTGGCCGGTGCAATGCCTTGCCCAAAGAAGGTCCATAAGAAATATAAAAAAAGAGAAGATAGGAACAGATAGGAGACGAAAAACTTTTCTTTCATACTTTCCTTTATTTACCTGGTGAATGGACTAACCAACGCTACGTCTAAAGACATAGCGTGGTGCCCAAAACACCAGATAGTAAAAACGGTGTTGTCGGTTCGACGTCACTACCCGAAAAAGAGGTCGGTTCACAGAAGACCTGAGTATTTATCTCTCTTCACCGGCTCCAAATTCGCTACGCCAAAATCCTTCTAATTTTGGCGCGACCGCTTCTCATTGGCTACTTTACATTTTATTATTTTTCTTTTTTTTTGATTTTAACCGGATGGATGCGTGGAGCCTTATGCGTGGCGACGCATTTATACATTTCGTATCAGGCAGCCGACGAGTCAACATCCGGTTGGGAGTTCTTTGGTAATTCCTAAATCGCCACAAGTTTCGGGAACCTGACTGGACAGAGTTGTCACGTGCCGTGTGCTTTCGACTACGTTTGGGTATTGTGAATTTGTCCCGCCAAAAATAAATCTTTCATGTGGAGCCGGTCATGTGATATGGTTACCTATATATTGCCCGCTTTCAGAAACAATTTCCTTTTTTTCTTACGGGTCTCCTACCTTTTCGCTGACTCACTCCCAGCGTGACAGTTCTTCTCAGACGCACACGCCACTGTTTTGGTACTTTGGTTCCTCGAGTATACATACCTACTCGCACTTAAGTAAGGACTGTTACATTATAACCCTTTTGGTTTTAACAACGAACATACGTACACACAGATATTTTCGAACAAAAACTCACTTGCATTCTCATGATAATTGTATTACTCACTCACACGAATATCTAACAAAGAATATTCGGATGTTGTTTCTACTTCGTTTTTTTTTTGTTTTTTTTTGCTTTGTTGTTAGTACATAAAATTTTCTGTTATATGTTATCATGACATTAAATATCTTTTTGTCAACGTTGTCTATATTTCTTGTGTTTTAATGTCACCCTCCTGAAAATTGTGGGGGCTACATATTTACCGTCGCCTCTACACGTAAAGCAAGACAAATAAGATGAAAGAAATACGAGTCAAACATGTATAATAATTGACAATGTTTCATCTAAGAAATTCACGCAATTCAAAACCATTACTACTAAATATAAGCAAGTAAAATAAGATAAAAGAAATACGAGTCAAAAATGAATAAATATGGACAATGTTCCCTCTAAGAAATTAACACAACTTAAGATTGTTACTACTTGGTTTAAATGTAAGAGAAATACGATGAAAGAAATACAAGTCAAAAATGAATAATAATTGACAATGTTCCCTCTAAGAAATTCACACAACTTAAGATTGTTACTACTTGGTATAAGAGTAAGAGAAATACGATGAAAGAAATACAAGTCAAAAATGAATAATAATTGACAATATTCCCTCTAAGAAATTCACACAACTTAAGATTGTTACTACTTGGTATAAGAGTAAGAGAAATACGATGAAAGAAATACAAGTCAAAAATGAATAATAATTGACAATGTTCCCTCTAAGAAATCCACACAACTTAAGATTGTTACTACTTGGTATAAGAGTAAGAGAAATACGATGAAAGAAATACAAGTCAAAAATGAATAATAATTGACAATGTTCCCTCTAAGAAATTCACACAACTTAAGATTGTTACTACTTGGTATAAGAGTAAGAGAAATACGATGAAAGAAATACAAGTCAAAAATGAATAATAATTGACAATGTTCCCTCTAAGAAATTCACAAAACTTAAGATTGTTACTACTTGGTATAAGAGTAAGAGAAATACGATGAAAGAAATACAAGTCAAACATGAATAATAATTGACAATGTTCCCTCTAAGAAATTCACACAACTTAAGATTGTTACTACTTGGTATAAGAGTAAGAGAAATACGATGAAAGAAATACAAGTCAAACATGAATAATAATTGACAATGTTCCCTCTAAGAAATTCACACAACTTAAGATTGTTACTACTTGGTATAAGAGTAAGAGAAATACGATGAAAGAAATACAAGTCAAACATGAATAATAATTGACAATGTTCCCTCTAAGAAATTCACACAACTTAAGATTGTTACTACTTGGTATAAGAGTAAGAGAAATACGATGAAAGAAATACAAGTCAAAAATGAATAATAATTGACAATGTTCCCTCTAAGAAATTCACACAACTTAAGATTGTTACTACTTGGTATAAGAGTAAGAGAAATACGATGAAAGAAATACAAGTCAAAAATGAATAATAATTGACAATGTTCCCTCTAAGAAATTCACACAACTTAAGATTGTTACTACTTGGTATAAGAGTAAGAGAAATACGATGAAAGAAATACAAGTCAAACATGAATAATAATTGACAATATTCCCTCTAAGAAATTCACACAACTTAAGATTGTTACTACTTGGTATAAGAGTAAGAGAAATACGATGAAAGAAATACAAGTCAAACATGAATAATAATTGACAATGTTCCCTCTAAGAAATTCACACAACTTAAGATTGTTACTACTTGGTATAAGAGTAAGAGAAATACGATGAAAGAAATACAAGTCAAAAATGAATAATAATTGACAATGTTCCCTCTAAGAAATTCACACAACTTAAGATTGTTACTACTTGGTATAAGAGTAAGAGAAATACGATGAAAGAAATACAAGTCAAAAATGAATAATAATTGACAATGTTCCCTCTAAGAAATTCACACAACTTAAGATTGTTACTACTTGGTATAAGAGTAAGAGAAATACGATGAAAGAAATACAAGTCAAAAATGAATAATAATTGACAATGTTCCCTCTAAGAAATTCACACAACTTAAGATTGTTACTACTTGGTATAAGAGTAAGAGAAATACGATGAAAGAAATACAAGTCAAACATGAATAATAATTGACAATATTCCCTCTAAGAAATTCACACAACTTAAGATTGTTACTACTTGGTATAAGAGTAAGAGAAATACGATGAAAGAAATACAAGTCAAAAATGAATAATAATTGACAATGTTCCCTCTAAGAAATTCACACAACTTAAGATTGTTACTACTTGGTATAAGAGTAAGAGAAATACGATGAAAGAAATACAAGTCAAACATGAATAATAATTGACAATGTTCCCTCTAAGAAATTCACACAACTTAAGATTGTTACTACTTGGTATAAGAGTAAGAGAAATACGATGAAAGAAATACAAGTCAAAAATGAATAATAATTGACAATGTTCCCTCTAAGAAATTCACACAACTTAAGATTGTTACTACTTGGTATAAGAGTAAGAGAAATACGATGAAAGAAATACAAGTCAAAAATGAATAATAATTGACAATGTTCCCTCTAAGAAATTCACACAACTTAAGATTGTTACTACTTGGTATAAGAGTAAGAGAAATACGATGAAAGAAATACAAGTCAAACATGAATAATAATTGACAATGTTCCCTCTAAGAAATTCACACAACTTAAGATTGTTACTACTTGGTATAAGAGTAAGAGAAATACGATGAAAGAAATACAAGTCAAAAATGAATAATAATTGACAATGTTCCCTCTAAGAAATTCACACAACTTAAGATTGTTACTACTTGGTATAAGAGTAAGAGAAATACGATGAAAGAAATACAAGTCAAACATGAATAATAATTGACAATATTCCCTCTAAGAAATTCACACAACTTAAGATTGTTACTACTTGGTATAAGAGTAAGAGAAATACGATGAAAGAAATACAAGTCAAACATGAATAATAATTGACAATGTTCCCTCTAAGAAATTCACACAACTTAAGATTGTTACTACTTGGTATAAGAGTAAGAGAAATACGATGAAAGAAATACAAGTCAAAAATGAATAATAATTGACAATGTTCCCTCTAAGAAATTCACACAACTTAAGATTGTTACTACTTGGTATAAGAGTAAGAGAAATACGATGAAAGAAATACAAGTCAAAAATGAATAATAATTGACAATGTTCCCTCTAAGAAATTCACACAACTTAAGATTGTTACTACTTGGTATAAGAGTAAGAGAAATACGATGAAAGAAATACAAGTCAAAAATGAATAATAATTGACAATGTTCCCTCTAAGAAATTCACACAACTTAAGATTGTTACTACTTGGTATAAGAGTAAGAGAAATACGATGAAAGAAATACAAGTCAAACATGAATAATAATTGACAATATTCCCTCTAAGAAATTCACACAACTTAAGATTGTTACTACTTGGTATAAGAGTAAGAGAAATACGATGAAAGAAATACAAGTCAAAAATGAATAATAATTGACAATGTTCCCTCTAAGAAATTCACACAACTTAAGATTGTTACTACTTGGTATAAGAGTAAGAGAAATACGATGAAAGAAATACAAGTCAAACATGAATAATAATTGACAATGTTCCCTCTAAGAAATTCACACAACTTAAGATTGTTACTACTTGGTATAAGAGTAAGAGAAATACGATGAAAGAAATACAAGTCAAACATGAATAATAATTGACAATGTTCCCTCTAAGAAATTCACACAACTTAAGATTGTTACTACTTGGTATAAGAGTAAGAGAAATACGATGAAAGAAATACAAGTCAAACATGAATAATAATTGACAATGTTCCCTCTAAGAAATTCACACAACTTAAGATTGTTACTACTTGGTATAAGAGTAAGAGAAATACGATGAAAGAAATACAAGTCAAAAATGAATAATAATTGACAATGTTCCCTCTAAGAAATTCACACAACTTAAGATTGTTACTACTTGGTATAAGAGTAAGAGAAATACGATGAAAGAAATACAAGTCAAAAATGAATAATAATTGACAATGTTCCCTCTAAGAAATTCACACAACTTAAGATTGTTACTACTTGGTATAAGAGTAAGAGAAATACGATGAAAGAAATACAAGTCAAAAATGAATAATAATTGACAATGTTCCCTCTAAGAAATTCACACAACTTAAGATTGTTACTACTTGGTATAAGAGTAAGAGAAATACGATGAAAGAAATACAAGTCAAAAATGAATAATAATTGACAATGTTCCCTCTAAGAAATTCACACAACTTAAGATTGTTACTACTTGGTATAAGAGTAAGAGAAATACGATGAAAGAAATACAAGTCAAACATGAATAATAATTGACAATGTTCCCTCTAAGAAATTCACACAACTTAAGATTGTTACTACTTGGTATAAGAGTAAGAGAAATACGATGAAAGAAATACAAGTCAAAAATGAATAATAATTGACAATGTTCCCTCTAAGAAATTCACACAACTTAAGATTGTTACTACTTGGTATAAGAGTAAGAGAAATACGATGAAAGAAATACAAGTCAAAAATGAATAATAATTGACAATGTTCCCTCTAAGAAATTCACACAACTTAAAACTACAGTGTAACCCTGATATAAGAGACATTATCTCTGGTCCCAAATTAGAGATTGTCTTACCTAAACAACACAGACCAAAACCGGATATAAGAGAACTCGTCTCAGGTCCCTTCAACTCTCTTATATCCGGGTTACACTGTATTACTACTTGGGGTAAAAGCAAGAGATGAAAGAAATACTAGTCAAAAATGACTAATTATTGACAAAGTTTCATTTAAGAAATTCATACCACTTAGACTATTTCAAGTAAAAAAAGTTTGCGACTATAGTCGAGGGCGACCCGAAGGCTCCCTTTTCAGTAGCTACTACACCGAGGCGTACAGGAGGGCGCTACTCCTCTCCCTGGATTGCTCCACTTTACCCTTGATATGTACCTTATAATGCGGAGTGTTGAGCAAGGAGGTATCAAGTACCATTTTTTAGTCTTTGATATGACTCGACCTGGGATTGAACACCGGTCTCCCAGACCATTGGCGAACACTCTACCCACTAGACAATGAGTCGGCTAGACTATTTCTATTTAATGTTAAAGAAATATTATGAAAAAGAGAAAATCGGCTCGTTGGCCCAGTGGGTAGAGTGTTCGTCAATGATCCGGGAGACCGGGGTTCCATCCCAGGTTGTGTCATACCAAAGACTTTAAAAATGGTACTTGATACCTCCTTGCTTAACACTCAGCAGTATAAGGTACGTATTGAGGGTAAAGTGTAGCAATAAAAGGAAAGGAGTAGCACCCTCCCCGACACCTCGGTGTAGTAGCTATTGAAAAGGGAGCCTTCTGGTCGCCCTCGACTACGGTTGCCAACTTTACTTTACTTACTAGTAAAAGTAAGAAAAATACGATGAAAGAAATACAAGGCAAAAAATAAATAATGATAATTTTTCATCAAAGAAATTTACACAACTTAAGACTGTTACTACTAAGTGTAAAAGTTAGAAAAATAAGAAATAGTTGTTTTAATAATTGAAACTGCTAATAATAAATTCCTTATAAAATAATTCAAGTGTTTGAATTTTCATTTGTTTAGTTTGAGTAAAGTGTTTTTTATGGCACATATAACAGAAAGAAGTTTAATAATTTTCATACTGGTAAATGATTCTCCCAAGGGTGAATGAAATTCATTTGGGGGTGAGTGAAACTTGGGTGGTGAAGCGAATGATAAATCGACTAAGATATTTATGTTTTGCACCCCACACACTTTTTATACTAAAAAAAGCTTCCAAAGTGGTTACTTAGTTTTTATTGCTTTTTAATTGCAGTGGAACAGGAAACATGATCTCTCTCTCTATCTCTATCTCTATGTCTGTCTCTGCTTCTCACCCGTCATGTTTTTGTAATTTCAAAACGAGTACCCTCAGAACATCCGTCAAAGGAGGGTGGTCTGTATCTCTGTAACGGTTGTCGAAGGAAGTGGACACAGCTAAGCGAGTTCAAATCCTGAACGAGGCTGCATTTCACATCACGCAAATACCCTTGAGAAAGGTGTACATTCAACTATTCTTCTTCAAACTATGGGTAAATAGTAGGGCAGACTGTGCTCTTTAAACTTGGTACGGTAATCGGTCTGGGAGAATGAAAACTCTGAATTTAAACTAGTTGTAGACTTGGAGAGTGATGGGCTCTGCGAGGTTATTTCTGTACAAGATGAAGGTTTATATGAGTAGCGTCCATATATTATATCAGCACATGGTTGCAAGGAAAGAAATAAACACAGTTGCAAAAACAAAGAACACGTAAAATTTCCAACAATCGTATTGGAAACAAATGAGTAAAAAGTTTAAATAGCTGGGTTTGTAAGAACGTGTTGATATGGAATTAAAAAGTAGAAAAAATGTCCTATGTTTAATAGTGGTTGGATTGTTGGACTTACGCGTACGCAGTCAATCAGATGTTACGGGTGCAGAGAGGAGAGGGGTGTTCGGTGATGTACGAGTTAGTCGCTTCCTTCAAAGCGGAGATGAAGAAGGTCAATGTGGGTGATGCGTGGTTTCGAGTTTCGTTTCTCTCTCTCTCTCTCTCTCTCTCTCTCTCTCTCTCTCTCTCTCTCTGGAGTTCTGGTCCACAGACTGTCGTCTGCCTTCGGTTGATCTGTGCCCGCTGTCGAGAAATTTATCTTTTATATCGTTTTTCTCTTCTGATCAGATCAGATTGTGTTTTCTTTGTTTTTTACCGCGAAGGTCACGGATTGGCCGAAAAATTACTTTTAATTATTTTTATTTTTTGAAAAATTTCATCGATATTTCGCTATATGCTGATCATATGCGTAGAAACCTCTTTTCTAGATTTTGAAGAAAATCTCAGCACCGATGAATGCTCTCGTGGGCGTTAGTTGTAATTATTATTTTGTGTGCACGATAAATAAGAGATCTCTTTCAGTCATATAACACATACGACCAAACGATGTTACGAGACAAATAAGAGGAAATATTTATATAATTAATACGAATCAAGGATGTCGCTAAAGAAGGAGATTATGTTGGAAAATGAATATCTGTTGCGTAAAATACTTTTTGTGATATGGCGTTATATACTATTTTGTATTGGAAATTATATACGGAGTCACTTTTACGTGTCCTATGATAGGCTGAAAATCAACCAATAGCGGACCGCTATTAGCACATCTGCCGTACCACCACATGTGCGCGCGTTCTTCAAACTAACATCCATTTTCGCCCTTTGACGTCAACGGTGTAACACGGAATCTTGACTACTGACGAAACCGGCGACGCGTCCATGTGGCGTTACATACGAGGAAAATCATCCCATGAGAGACTCTACGCACATGGGAACCCAAAATTCTCCTTCTTCAAGCCTTTGAATTTGTAAGGACTAGCCACTAAAACTACTTAGAACTGAAAGAACTGTTACCTTGACGAATGCTAGAGTTAAGTCTACAGAAAACACCTCTTTTTGCAATTATTCTTCTTTTTCTTTATCTTTCTCTAAATATAAACCCTTTTTTCAACCGAATTGTTGCCTTGTTCCTTTTCTCATTTCACGTCTCGTGCAACAGTAAGCCTTATTTTTCCTTACACTGCAGACGTAGATTTTGTCTTATTCTCAACGGGTAAAATCCTAACATTGGAAGCATTTCAGAAAGTATACATGAAAGAATTTCATATTATGATATTTGATTTAAAGTAAAACGCAGACGACTTTCACGTTTCTTCACGTTTGCTTTTCCATCCAGTATGAATAACTACCTCCCTTAAAGAATGTGCGTGTCTTCTAGGTGGCTTATTGACAGTCAGATGACAATCCTATAAAGCCTTTCTCTTTCTCTTTGGACAGTAAAGACATTATTTCTTGCCCCATAAACATAGACCCAAGATGACTGCCAACATTTTACTGCCCATCAATTTTATGGATTGTCACGTGATAACCTAAGAAACCCTTTCTCGTTCTCTTTAAACAGTGAAGACGTTATTTCTTGCCTCGCCATTGAAGCATAAAGCCGAGACAGCTGTGACCATTTTACTACCCATCAATCTTATGAATTATCACGTGACAATCCTAGAAATCTTTTTTTGTTCTCTTTGGACAACAAAGAGTTTATTTCTTGCCTCTCCATTAAAACATAAAGCCAAGTTGACTGTGACCATTTTACTGGCCATTAATTTAATGAATTATCACGTGACAATCCTAGAAATCCTTTTTCGTTCTCTTTGGACAATAAAGAGTTTATTCCTTGCCTCGCCATTGAAACATAAAGCCAATTTGACTGTGACCATTTTACTGCCCATTGATTTAATGAATTATCACGTGACAATCCTAGAAATCCTTTTTCGTTGTCTTTGGACCGTAAAGAGTTTATCTCTTGCCTCGCCATTGAAACATAAGGCCGAGATTGTTGTGACCATCAATCTTAAGGAAGACTTTTTCCGTTTTTCCATCCCTTTTACATATTGCTTATTTCGAACAATATGTACATATTTCTTGGTATTGGAATACGTTTCTTTTCAGCATTACATGTATACATATAATAAAGTGGGCGACAGTCTTCGAAGGCGACCAAGTGGCTTCTTTTTCATTAGCTACGACACCGAGGGATAAGTGAGAGCACTACTCCTTTTCCTAGATTGCTCCACTTTACCCTTAATCACTACCTTATAATGCTGAGTGTTATTCCATTTATTCAGTGTTAGTCTTACACGAATATACCCGGGAGAGTGTGGAAATGTTTAAATATCCTTCTTGCCACAAAGCACCCAATATTCTGATCATACAATGTGCTCGGGTGTTATTGTTGTATGCGATTGACCCCAGTATTTGAGGTTTACTATATATCTTTATGGGTGTCTGTCTAATGAGCCTGATTTAAATTCAGTTTACTTCAAGCTTTTAAATTAAATTGAAGTGAAAAAAGAAATATAAGTCCTTGTAGTTAGAGCTAAAGTAGCAACAAGTGAGAGTAGGCCTTGTACTGATCTAGTTGTGGAGGTTGTTAGTTGGTTGCTTGGGTTTTATGGCATATCAACCTTTGTAGGTTATTTAACGCTAAATCTATTTTTATACAAATAGTTCAATTTCAAACAATTCAGTTTAGCATGAGTACAGTTTAATTGTCAAAAACATTTCTATTTCAAGCTATTCAGTTTAGTCAAACAGTTCTAATTCAATCAATTCAGTTTAGCATTTCGAGCCAGAGTGGACCTGGGAGCAATGGCAATGAAGGGGTGCCATGCATTCCCCAAAGCCCCAGCATCACTGGAACCTCACCATCAAATTGTTTAGTGTCATATCTAGGACACTCATTGGGGGAGGGGGTCTTACCCCTCTGCAGAGAAGCAGTCGGTATATTCTACAGCCCCAGCTGACTGGGCAAAGTTGTGTAGGTGTACGATGACTCATGCTACCTAAAAAAAGAACAAGAACTAGCACAACATTGGAGACATGTTAAAAAAGAAAAGAAAATCTTATCCTTATTATTGTCGATTGATTGTTTGTTCAGGAACATCTTACACAGCAGAGCCATAAAGAAATCCAAATGTAAGGTGTGGTTGTTGGCAACTTGTGCCAACCATTACAGATGGTTAAACCACTTACTGGACATGTTCTCTCTCTGCTGCTTATGTCCTTTCTGCCTCATGAGTTAAGTTAAGCTTTCTTATATTGTCTGCAGGAAAGTCAGATAGGCTTGCTGAGAGTCACATAGCTCTGTTTCTGATAAGCCAAAAAATGTTTTTATGACCCTTTATTCTTCTTTGGCATTTGTCCTAGAAGTGGGTACATGGAGCTGATTGAATTTCACTGTGTCTTTGCTATTTGAGTGGTGGCTCTTGAGATGAACACTTCATTTTAGGTTGTTCAGAGGAGTTTTGACAGGTTACAACAACCTCATCAGTAATAAGATGCAAATGGAACAGTCATGGTGGCTTGATGTCAAGATTAAAATTTTCAAAAATAAAAAAAACAGACTACAAAAAGAGAGAGATGTAAAAAAAAGTTCCAGTTAAAATGCTGAGAGGCAAGCATGAACTGAATATTTTCCCCAGTTCAAGGTCAAGATTGACCTTCTGATTTTCAATTAGGGTTGCCAACCTGAAAGATAAAAATCAGACATATTAATTACTAGACTAAAATACAGTAATATTTCAACATAATATATCTTGATATTTAATAATATCGATTGATTGATTAATTTCAATAACAATTCAACTCATTCGGGTTATTTTATGCCTAGAGGTTAAGGAATGCATTCACTTCATATTCACATTTTTGTATTGTTGATCCTTAATATTTTTTTGCACAAGTATCAAGTATTCCCATCTAATACTAATAATTTGCACATAGCTGTATAGTTTCAAGTATTCTTATCAAATACTAATAATTATATGGTTTTAAGTATTCCTATCTAATACTGATAATTATATGGTTTCAAGTATTCTTATATAATACTAATAATTATATGATTTTAAGTAAGTAAAGATGATGACTGTAGTCAAGAGCGATCTGAGGGCTTCCTTTTTCAATAGCTACTACACCAAGGTGTAGGGGAGGGTGTTACTCCTTTCCCTGAATTGCTCCACTTTACCCTTGATACATGCCTTATACTGCTGAGTGTTAAGCAAAGAGGTAACAAGTACCATTTTTTGAGTCTTTGGTATGATTCAACCTGGGATTGAGCCCTGGTCTCCTGGACCATTGGTGAACACTCTACCCACTAGACCAATGAGCTGGTTGGTTTTAAGTATTCCCATCTAATACTAATAATGATATGGTTTCAAGTATTCCCATCTAATACTAATAATTATATGGTTTCAAGTCATTTGTTTGATCATAGTTATATGGTTTCATGTAACAAATAATAATAATCATTAGTAAACAAGTAACTAACAATTCAAATAATTTATGGACCTATCAAGTATTCTTTTAAAATAGAAATAATCACATGATATTAAGTATTCATATGTAATATCTTTCAAACAGATATATTTGTTACATAGATAGAACCCTAACTGGTACTACCACTCTGAACCAGGGGAAACTTTGGAGAAATGGCAATAAAAGAGTACACCGCACTCCTCAGAGCTCCAGAACTGGAGCTTCATTACTAGATGAAGTTCAGTGTCATACCCCGGACTCTCCTTTCGGAAGGAGTCTTAGCTCACTGCAGGGGATATTGTAACCATATGCTAAGCTCCTCTGATAGGACTGTGATATTTAATAAGTACTATTTTTATTATCTGTAGTAGTAAGACCTGAAGACATTCCATGGCATATTTTGGCTTTGTGCTCTGATTCTTAATTTTAAAAAAAATGTCCCATGGGATTCCTGAGATTGCATTACCCTACAAGCAGCTTTTTCGCAACAAAAAACAATCTAAGTGTTATGTCATGATTATTTCACTGGCAACAACCCTCTTCTTTCTTCCTAAAAACAAAAACCCATGTATGTTTTCCCAAACACTTTCTCCACAAGTCAGATGTCACACAAGTTCAATTTTTAAGTGGAAGACAGCTGGTTTGAATGACCAGAGGCAACCAGTCTTTATTTTTCTACCAAATGTAGATCAATATTTTATATATATATATATATATATCTGGAAGTGCTCATGATATAATGGCTATTGTTGAAAGAAATAGACACAGTGACCTGAGTTCAAATCCTGGACAAGGCGGTTTGTACTTTACATAGTGCTAATACTCTTGGGAAAGGTAAGTATCAAACTATTCTCCATACAGCAATGGGTAAATTTTGGGGCAGACCAGGTTCTTTAACCTTGGTATAGCTACTGGTCTAGGAGAATGAAAACTCTGAATTCAAACCTGTTAAACTTTGCTTAAAAAATTGACCTTGTGTTATGTGGATGTGGATGGTAAATACATATGAAACCAAGACACTTATCAGGAAACTTGAAAAAATCTTAATTAAATTATATAGACAAAATGTGTCTTTATTATTTAATCAAACATACTTAAATGAAAGACTGCTGCCTAACTACACACACACACATATATATATATATATATATATATATAGTACTGGACATTATCATAATGGTTAGAGTATTCACCAATGGCCTGGGAGACCTGGGTTCAATCCCAGGTCGAGTCATACCAAAGACTCAAAAAATGGTACTTGATGCTACCTTGCTTAATTATATTATAAGGTAAGGATCAAGGGTAAAGTGGAGCAATCCAGAGAAAGGAGTAGTGCCCTCCCCAACACTTTGGTGTAGTAGCTATTGAAAAGGGAGCCTTCAGGTCACCCTCGACTACGGTCATCAATTAGTACTACTATGTATGTAGAAAAGGTAAAAATGGAAGAAAAATATGGTTGATGGTTTGTTTATTTTCCAACACATTTCAACTTCAGTCTTATTTTGAATGCAAAAATGTTTTTTCACATAGTAAGATCTATAAGCCCTGATGAAGACTTCCAATTGAATCAAAATTTATCATAATTATTTTTCATGCCAAGATAATTTTGATAAAATATTTTTGCATTAAAAAAGACTGAAATTCAAATGCACAGGAAATTAAACCAACCATCAAATATATTTTTCTTCTGTTTTACCTTTTCTACATACATTCAGTCAGATTCAACTCATTTCTTCTCACACACACACATATATTATCATCATCATCATGTCGAACCATCAGCATGAATATCCTTGACCTTCTCTTGCCACCCCTCCCAATCGTCCACTGCTTCCGGCAGGTCTTCAGAGTTACATTCTCTATCGGCACAGAGCTGTGGTATGTAGGTTTGAGCTGGTCGTCCTGCCTTTGCTTGTCCATGTAAAGGGGTCCACAGGAATACATCACTTATGAGCTCGTCCTTACTTCTCCAGCAGTGTCCCACATGTCTGGTTTGTTGAATTTTGATAGTTTTCATGATGGGTGGTAGGTGGCCGTACAGCTACTGCTTTGTAGGGTGCTGCCTCCGGGACTTATTCAATATTGCTTGCAGTCGTAGTTGCTGTCAAGCTTTTTCTCCATACATTTAGTTAGTGTCCATGTAGTGTATCCATATAGTAAAGTTATCTCCCTTTAGTCGAGGGTGACCTGAAAGCTCCCTTTTCAAGAGCTACTACACTGAGGTGTAGGGGAGGGCACTACTCCTTTCCCTGGATTTCCCCACTTTACCCTTGATACGTAACTTATTGTGCTGAATGTTAAGCAAGGAGGTATCAAGTACCATTGGCAAACACTCTACCCACTAGGCCAATGAGCAGTATCAAAATATATATATATATATATATATATAAACTCCTCTGAATGTGCAGGAAGAGACTCAAAATAAGAGAAGTAAGTAAAAATGGAAGAATAAGGACACATAAAATTTATTTTGTTGTTTAACAGCATATCAACCTTCTTGGGTTATTTAATGCCAAATCCACTCGTCTAGAAGAACAATAGTGGTACTATTTAACCCATAGCTGAGAGGATAAGGGGGTTCATACCTTTTCCAAGGGTATTTGACCTAAAGTGAATGTAATAGCCCGATTGGAGTTTGAACTCACTTACTATGATTCCACAGTCCAGTGCTTTAACCATTACACTATGAGGACACCCCCGATTAGGTTATGTTTGTTTTGTTTTGTTTTGTTTAATGGCATATCATCCTTCTTTGGTTATTTAATGCCAAAACCATTCTTGTAGAAGATAAGAAGTGATACTATTTAACCTATAGCTAAGAGAATAAGTGAGTTCATGCCTTTCCCAAAGGTATTTGTTCGAAAGTGAATATAATAGTGCGACTGAAATTCAAACCCATATACAACAATGTTACAGTCCAGTATTTTGGTCACTATGCCATGGAGAGTTCTCCCCCAGATGTGACACAAGGCCAGTTTTTTTAAAGCGAGTTTAACAGGTTTGAATTTGGAGCTTTCCTTCTCCAAGACAAGTCGTCATGTTAAAGTTGAAGAGCCAAATCTGCCCTACTATTTATCAATAGCTTGAGAGAGAATTGTTGGATGTATACCTTTCCCAACGGTATTAGTACTATGTGAAGTGCAAACAGCCTCGTCCAGCAATTGAACTTCGGTCACTGTGTCTATTTCCTATGACAATAACTATTACAACATGAGGAACTATATATATATATATATATATATATCTGAAGCACTGATTTACATTTGGTCGAAAGATAAAGACTGGTTACAGCTGGTCATTCAAACCAGCTGTTTCTCGCTTAAAAATTGACCTTGTGTCACATTCTACATGTGTGAAGTGCAAACAGCCTACTCCAGGAATTGAACTCATGGTACCATGTCCATTTTCTATGACAATAACCGTTACACTGTGAGCGCCTCTTTTACTACAAAAAACAATTTAGGTGTTCAACTATAATATACCAATATCAGTAATTTAGGAGATAGGTAAGCAAGTTGCAACAATCCTGTCTGATAAGAGACGGTTGAATCTCTAAATTACCAATTACCTAGACAAACAACTGGTATTTTAAACTTGTGGGCTAAGCATTGACGCCAAATAATATGTAATTACCTATTGACTAGTGATTAAGTTTTGGGTGAGAATGTCGTGGGACCCTTATCAATATGGCTTCCTCTCAAAGGCTCCTGCAGTTCTGTTGAATATTCTTTATTCCCTCCTCTCCTTGAAAGCATTACACATTTGGGAAAATTTTAATTCAATTGCTTTTGTGGAAAAAAAAAGAACGAGAGGATTTTATCTATTTTAAGGTCAATGTTCCAGTGGTGTTATTTCAGAGGTTTCATTTTCTTTCGACTGAAACGTGTTTGGAAGACTGCAGTGAAATTTAATTTGTCTATGGCTTAAACAAAATTGCAATCATTTAATATAGAAATTACACTGGAAATAATTTGAAAAATAATGTATTGCTTGAGATTTATTAGAGAAATAGAACGTAATTTAATATGGAAATGCATATAAAAAGAATTTGAATTGAATTTAAAACAAAAATTAATTTGTTTTACTCAAAAAATGCATTGGAAATGATTTTTACTATAAGAATGTTTTGGAACAATTTTTTCTATGAAAAGGCTTTGGAAATGATTTTTATTATAAAAATACATTGGCCAATGATTTTTACTCTAAAAAGGGCATTGGGGATGATTTTTACTGTAAAAATGCATTGGCCAATGATTTTTACTATAGAATGCATTAGCAATGATTATTTCAATTAAAAAATTTGAAATTATTTCATTATGAAAATACATTGCAAATGATTCTTACAATAGAAATGCATTGCAAATGAATTTTATAATGAAACTGCATTGGAAATGATTTTTACTATAAAAATGCATTACAAATGATTTTTACTATAAACCCCCACCACTGGATGCAGCTTAGTTGGGTGTTTCCTCTTTGCAGGGTTATACAGTGGATGTCTTCTAAGCCTTGCTGACAGGTATGCTCTTGGTTTTGTCCTCTGTAACCTATATTTGATGGAGGAGGTGGCATTGACTTGACGAAAGAAGTGGAGTTGCATGACAGCCTTTAATTTTCCCAGCCCTCAACATCACAGGTGACATAATTTTGGTGTGCATCACTGTTAATACCTACATGGTAGCTGTCCACTTTCTGTTTTTGAGTCCCTGTGGTTAGCTGCTAGAACCATGAGCCATGAGCATGGTGTGATTTTGCATTTCCATAATCATTGTGAAAACTGCTATGATAATGTGCTTAATATCTAAAAATGAGACCAGAAGGTTAATATTTAGGTCCTCTTTCACTTATGATTTCAACCTCTCTTGCCTCCAAGCAAGCCCACCTAGCATTCATGCCAGATCAATATAGGGTGTCTCAATATACATGGTTTGGTTTGGTTGGGTTTTATGGCATATCAGCCATTGTCAGTGATTTAATCCTTTTTATAAATATATCAAATATGCTTTCTAAACACATTTTGAAGATAACATTTTAAAACAGGCCTGAGTTTGTTTTTTGCACATAGTTAAATGGTTTCACTTAATTTCAAACAATTCAGTTGAGCATAAGTACATTCTTATTTACACAGTCATTGGTTTAAATACAGTTTTTTGTTTAAACACAGTTAAATGTAGAAACAGATAATATCAAACAATTCAGTTTAGTATGAATACAGTTTTTGTTTACACAGTTAAAGGTAAAAACAATCAATTTCAAACAATTCAGTTTACTGTAATTACACAGTTTAGTTCTATTTGACCAATAGATAGGACCCTATCAGATGCTACCACTCTGAGGCAGAGTGAACCAGGGAGTGATGACAATAAAGGGGTAGTTTGCATTCCCCAAAGTTCCAGCGTTACTGAAGCCTCACCATCAGATTGTTTAGTGTCATATCCAGGACACTTGTTGGGGGAGTCTTACCTCTCAGCCGATTGGACCCCAATATACCTGGGACCCATGTGACAGCTAAAAACTCTTCTGATTATAATGTTATGTTCTTTTTTCTTCAGATTTGAAAATAGTATGCTATAACAACTATTAATCCTCGATCACAATATCTTGGACAAGAGAGGAAATATTTTGCATCAATACTTATTTGGAGACAAAATCATTTCAAACTGTCTTATGGTGTATCTCAATATTCATGGGGCCCATGTGACTGTTAATAACTACTAATAATAATGTTATGTTCTTTTTTGCTTCAGATTTGAAAATAGTATGCAATAACAACTATTAATCCTTAATCACAATGTCTTGGACAAGAGAGGAAAAAATATTTTGCGTCATTACTTATTTGGAGACAAAATCATTCAAAACTATCTCAAAATAGATGCAACCCATTAATATGATAATTATATATTACTGAGACAAGAAACTCAAAAAAAGATTGCATGTCCTGGAAGGTGATATAATAACAATTGAAAAAAAAACAATGATTTGATGTCTGTAGCTCAAAGGATGCATTTTTTACAGGATGTGTTCAAAATGACAATCATTACGCTTGTCTCAGTAATAAATCATTATCATATTAATTGGTTGCATCTGTTTTGAGACACCATGTATGCAGATCATTATTATATAGACCATTATCATATAGATCATTTACATTTTAATGAGTTGTATCTATTTTGAGACACCCTGTATATAAACCATTATTGCTTATAAAATATTGTTATCTGTTATTTTTCAGCCAGGAACTAGGACTGCTCATCGGTGACAAAGTTGTCATAGCAATATATATCTGCATTCTTAAATCTTAGAAGATGAGCAATCAGTATTTGTGCTGCTTCCAAGAAGTACATCTACCTAGGCAGCCTGAATTCTGTCCAGAGAATTCCTATTTCTAGATCTCTATTGCCTTTAAATTGTTGCAATCTTTTTTTCAGCCAAGAGCCCTCGGTGTGAGGACCACAGGTGTTGGGGGCTCAGGGTTTAAAGGGTTAAGGAAGCTGATCAGCCAATATTTGTACTACTGCCTAGAAGTTCATTTACCTGGGCAGCCTGAATTCTGTCCAGAGAATTCCTTTCTTTACATCACTATTGCCTTTAAATTGTTGCAACCTTTTTTTCAGCCAAGAACCCTCGGTGTGGGGACCACAGGTGTTGGGGGCTCATGGTTTTAAGGTTTATTTGTATTTATGCAGTTTCCAAAAAGTAGATCTACTTGGGCAGTGTAATGATTATTGTCATAGGAAATGGAATTGGTGACCTGAGTCTGCATTAACTTTGCATTAACCCTCTTGGAAAAGGCATGAAACCATTGGTTCCCCCCCACCACCAACTATGGGTAAATAGTTAGGTATACTGGACTCTTTAGCTTTGGTAAGCCAACCAATCTAATAGAAGGAAAACTCTATTCAAACCAACTGTACTCTGCTTAAAAATTGACATTGTGTTACATACTACTTATAGCGGAGAGGTTGGGTAAATACATACCTGGATAGCCAGAATTCTGGCTGGGGAATCCCCATTACTAGATCACGATTGTTGTAATCTGTGATATTTCATCAAAAAGCCCAGGGTAGAGGGACTTCATGTTTTGAAAGTGGGGTGGGAGGCTCAAGTTTCTAACTGTCAAGGAAAGCTGAAAAGATAGATCTTTCTCTTTCACACAACATGCATTAGTAGGAAAATGTTAGTTTGTATCATTCCTTAGGAAACCCTCCAAAGTGCCTGATTTGCTTTGACAGTTTCTTTCTTTTCCTTTTGTTGTAATGGGTTGTTTGTGTAGAATAAAGAAAACCAGTTAGCCTTAGTAAATCATATTTTACTGCTTGATGCTGTGCCAGGCTGACTTACCTCTGCTCACTGCTCTTTGCTCTAGGCTCACTTCTCACTTGCTGCTTACCAGTCACTTAGTCACTGCTCACTCAGTGCTTACTCGGTCACTGTTCATTCATTCAAATGTGGTAACTTTCCGCTTTATATTGAGAGTGGATGAGTCCACCCCAACGTATTTGTTTTTAACGGCATATCAACCTTCATGGGTTAGATCACGATTACCTTTAGATTGTTGTAATCTTTAATATTTCATCAAAGAGACCAGGGTAGAGGGTCTCCATGTGTTGGAGGTGAGGTGGGAGGCTCAGGTTTCTAAGAGTCGAGGAAAGCTGAAAAGATAGATCTTTCTCTTTCACACAAAATTCATTAGTAGAAAAATGACAAAAGATTTAATGCCAAAACCATCCTTGAAGTAAAAGAGTAATGGTACTATTTGGCCCAAAACTGGGAATAAGTTGGTACATACCTTTCCTAAGTAATAGCATCAATGTAGTTCAAACTTGCTAACTACTGTATTGGATACATGTAATTGTTTAGTGGATATGTTACTCTCCAATTTGTAGTGAGTGAGTGTGTGTGAGTTCCCGTCCGGGTATTACTTTCAGGTTTAGTTCCACCACAAATACAACAGTAGCAGAAAGGATTTCGCATTTTTGTTTGGCGCGTAATTTGATTCGACCGTTAGGGTCGACGTATAATTTCACCCAATCAGGATGACTTATCCTATTCAACCCGGACTATCTTTCCGGGCAGCACAAACTGGGGAAATCTGCCAAACACCCTCTTTCGCAGAACTTCTTCGTTCAGTACAGACGTCTTACTGTCTGCTCTTCAATAGCAGCAGCAGCATCGACGCAATGAGGGAAGCCGTCTAATTTATAGATCCCTTGCGTCTATTTCTCTTAGACCAAGGGTTCCCAGTTGAATATGAATTAGATGAATTCAATATGCCACACTCAGGAACAACTTTACGTCACCCCCAAAATTGGCTATGTCGACTGCGATGCATAATTCCGCTCCGACACCTAGCGACTTCACCTCTGGGCAAAATTTTCTGGAGACATTCACGCTTCTCCCCGAAACAACCAGAACCACAAACTCACGGTGACTTCAACGTTTCTCTCCTCAAACAGCAAACACGACTTTTGCTACACTATGGTGAACATATCTCCCTTGCACATCCAACAATGCCTCAACCTAACAATGCACTTTTCGCTCAGGCATTTAGCTGCTAAAATGCTTTCTCCACTCATAAAACATTTCGTCTTCGTACTTCTCTCTCTCATTTATTTACTTTTAAAACCTTGCGAGGAAGTAACCAAACACACGCACGTTACAACTTTTCCTCGCTAAAAAAAATAAATAAATAAATAAAAATAACAACATGACATAATATATTCTATCTCTAAACAACCCAGATTTTACAAGCACGTAAACAAATGGAATATGACAACAACGAACATTAAGAAATAAACAATTTAATAATCATAAAAAACAGGATAAAAATAATTAGAAATACGAGCAGTCTTTGTAGAAAATACGGTTGTGGCCAGTTGAATGAAAAGAGGATTGTTCGCCCATATGTGTTTACATGTTAGTAAAGTCTATTAAACAAATGGGTCCATAGTTGGCCGAAGTAGAGAAAATAAAAATTTGACTTTACTTACATTCATTGGTATGTGTGTGTATATATATATATATATATATATAAGTGATGGACCGTAAGCATGGGTCTTTGTTTTCTTAAGTCCACATGTGCGTTTTCTTATGATCTTTGCGACAACGTGTCGCATTGGTAAAAGAAAGTCACATGTCTCCTTACCGTGTCCTGTGTTTGATGGGTGGTTGAAGGAATGAACTTTTGGTAGTGGAATGAATGGCCTTTTGGTAGGCGAAGGAATGAATGACCTGGTTGATTAAATTCTTCGTTATTTATAATTTTGGGGGTCACTTAAGTGGATCAAAAAATAGTTTTATTGCAGGTCCTAAAATTCAAGCGTGCAGACATTTCTTGACCCATCAGATTCGTATATTTACTTATTTGTTTTAGAGCCTAAAAATTTTCTGTTAATTAGTTTCTGAGTCGGATTTTCTAGAATGTTTTTATATGGTGTTTTTAGCTGATTGGTTGAAAAATATAAAAACTGTAACTTCAATGTTAATGCGAATTTGATCCGAAATTTCTTGAATGTTCCTACTCTATGTTTTTAGCTGATTGGTTGAAAAATATAAAAATGTAACTTTAATGTTAATGCGATTTTGATCCGAAATTTCTAGAATGTTCTTATTCTGCGTTTTTGGAGTTGGTTATTTTAAGGCTAAAAAAATGTGTATTCTATACTACCACATCACTGTCCAGTATGTCAGCCCCAATGCCGCAAGAACTGCCCCCTTAATTTGACAATATGCTGTACCGAAAGTTTTCACATATTACAGATATACAAGGAGCACACAATAAGTTTCCAGACTTTTTTCGTATGGGCACTTTTATTGATAGTACACACATGAAACTCTAGTCCCCTTCGAAGTGATATCCTCCGGCTGCAATACACTTGTTGTACCGTTCAAACAACTTCTGGAAGATCCCATGGAAGTCCTCTTGTGTGAGCATACCAATGACCTTCGTCACAGCATCTTTCATCTCCTCAATTGTCTCATAACGACAGCCTCTAAATTTTTCCTTGTGCTTAGGGAATAACAAAAAGTCACAGGGAGCTAGGACTGGACTATAGGGAGGGTAAGGAACTTTCTTGATGCCCATCTTGGTCAAATAGTCTGTGACAAGGATGGAGTTGTGGACTGGTGCATTGTCCTGGTGGAAATGCCACTGACCCGATTTGAAGAGTGCTGGCCTCTTTCGACGGAATCTCTTCCTGAACTCCCTTAAAACCTCAACATAGTATTCCTTATTGATTGTCTGTCCAGTGGGAACCCAGTGCATGTAGATCATGCCAGTGCTGTCAAAAAAAAGGGATCATCAAAAGTTTATGGGTGGATTTGCTCTGTCCGGCCTTCTTGGGTCTGGGAGAGCCAGCTTGCTTCCACTGGGAACTCTATCTCTTGGTCTCTGGGTCATAGCAGTAGATCCAGCTTTCATTGCAGGTCACCAGAGCATCAAGAACTGTGGGATCTAAATTGATCAGCTCGACCATCTCAACTGGTGTCATGACAACGTCTTTCTTTCTGATCTTCTCTGGGCACCCCTGGGACAAACTTTGCGCAAATCTTCCGCATCTTCAGTTCCTCGTGAATAATTGTGTGTACAGTTCCCACACTGACATCAAACTGTGCACTTATTGTCTCTATAGACACACCACAGTCCTTATCCATGAAATTCTTTATCTGGCCAATCAACTCTGGTGTTCTGACTTCCTTACTCCTCCCACACCACATCATCCCTCACTGACTCACTGACTCCCTGTCTTCCTTGAATCTCTTATGCCACTCAAAAACTGATGCTCGATTTATGCAAGATGGTCGAAAAGCAGTCTGAAGCATTCCATACGTTTCTGTGGCATTTTTTCCAAGTTTAAAACAGAATTTTATTGCATATTGTTCTTCTAAAGTGTCCACACGTCCAGATTGCATTATTGAAATTCACCAGCTGTGATAATCAGGCTTGAGTAGGGTATATTGCAATTGCTGCTGTAGCTGTTCATTTGAACGTGAAATCATAAAAATTGGACAGTAATCTCATAAGATGTATAGCAATAACATACTGAATTTTCAAGAGTCAATGACAATTTTAAATGCCTGTACAAAAAAGTCTGGAAACTTATTGAAGGCACTAGTATTTATCATAGACATAATCAAAAGACTTTTCATGACTGTTGGTAGGATTTCAAATATACTGACTGTTTCCCCAGCAGAGGGCAAGGACCCACCCTCCAAAAAGATTGTCCTAGGTATAATACTAATCTTCATCTGGTGGTGAGGCTCCAGTTCTGGAGATCACCAGAGTGTAGAGTACTCTCTCATTACCATAATTTCCAAGTCTACACTGCCACAGAGTAGGAGTATCTATTTGGACCCCATCTTTGCATCAAAAGTCTGTGTAATAATTATTTTTATTAGATAGGAATACTCGAAACCATCTACAAGGTGCGGAAGCAAAATATGGAATAAGTTTTAAAACATTTTTTTTTTAGTTAGATTAGTCTAGTTTTTAAAAAAAATGCCATAAATCTAAATTTTCATGATTAGCTCTATTATTCAAGCACTTTTTCATTAAAATTCAGCCCAATATGAGTGAGCAAGAAAAAAAACAAGAAAGAATCTACGATTTGCATAACGCAGAGGCCAAGCCCCAAAAAGTTTCCAAAATAATTGGAGTGTCTTTATGGCCTCCATCAAGCCCCTTGATTATACTATATGGGGCATTTTAGAAAACAAAACAAATGCAACTTCCCATCCAAATATTGGTTTGCTTAAGACTGCTGTTGAAGAGGAATGGAATAAAATAAATGAAGAATTCATTTTGAAGGTATACAAATTGTTTCGAAGGCATGTTGATACAATAATTGAAAAAAATGGTTTCCATATTGAGTAAATTTACTGTTTTATGTCTATTCACATATCTAGTTGTTTATTTTTCAAAATTAATTTTGTTTTATAATAGAGTCATTTATTATTATACTAGAATATTCCTAATTTTGCTTCCACATCTTGTAGCTGTAAATTTTTTGCATTAAAAACAGTTATGTGAAGCTGTATTTATTTACCAAAGATTATTATCAATTATTTAAAGCTATATAACTGGGTGCAAACAAATGATTATTTTTAAATACAAATAATTACTTGAAGCTATATAATTGTGTATAGAATATTAGTTGTAGATTGGAATATTTGATATTATATTAATGGAAATTATTTGTATTAAAAACAGTTACATGAAAGCTATAACTATTTACTAAGGTTTATTATTATTAGCTATTTAAAACCATATAACTGTATGCAAACAAATGACTATTATTGAACAGAAATAATTACTTGTAACCATATAATTATTAGTAGTTAAATAGGAATAATTGAAACCTTGTAGCTGTTTGCAAATAATTTGTATTTGATATTGTTGGATATTGACTTGAAGATCTCTTTTGACATGCCATGTAAATTGCATGGGTAGCATACTTGAAGGAAGTCGCATGCTGCAACAAAAAATCAACTGGAAATAGACCTGTTTCATAAAGTAAACAGAATGCAGGTGTTTCCTTAGTGGAAGTGCCATGAAAATTGTGTAAGTGGTATGTTGGAAGGAGTTGTGTACATGTACAATGTTTAGGCAATAGACTAGTGGTGTGACTATGAGAATTTGTGTAGGCATCCAGAATATTATATAACCAGCAGAGATGAGCAAAGACAAGAGAGACCAGAAGGCAGCTGCTAGATGTCAAGTCGCTCTGAGATCTGGCATTGTACCAGATTGCCCAGGGTTGGGAGGCTGAGAGGGGCCAGATATAATGCCAGATTTGTGAAAGTAGAAAAGCAAGGAGATTCAATGCCTTGGGATGACTCTTTACAAGACTTGTCAAAGTAGAGAAGTGAGGAAAAACTAAGATGATTCAAAGCCTTGCGGTGGCCCTTTACTCGTCTCACAAAAGTGAAGAACAAAGAAGAAAGGTAGAGAGGGTTTATAGAAGAACTGTACTATCGCTCCTCTGGGAGTGCAAGTTCAGCTGTCTTTGATTCTCTATCCCACACTACCCATACGTACATTTTGAGAAATAAAAGGAAAAGAAAAGAAAAGAAGCAGATTATATTTTTATACATCAGCATGGTCGTCTTTCTCTGCTATAGAACAATAGGAATACTTGATACTTGGGCTGAAGAAAAAAATAATTTTAAGAAACCGCTACACAAAAAAATGTGAATATGAATGTACTGTGAATGTGATTCTCTAACCGCTAGACATATGGTTTCATGTATTCTTCTTATTCAATTCAAATAATTTGCAAGGACATATGGTTTAGTTGGATGGGTTTTATGGCATATAAACCCTTTTAGGTTATTTAGTACCAAATGCTGTTTAGACATATCAAATAGATATGATTTGTAAATGCATGATTTGTAGATAACATTTTCAAATGAGCCAGAGCTCATTTGTTTGCACACTGTTAATAGTTTTATATATTTCCATCCAACACTAGTAATTCTATTGAATATTAATCATTTGTTTACACACAGTTAAATGGATATACATATATGATTTGTAAGTAAATAGTTTGTAGGTAATTTTATTTTTCAAAAAGTTCTAACTTATTTGTTTCCACACAGTTCAATAGTTTCAAGTATTGCTATCCAATACTAATAATTCTATTCATCACAATTCATTAATTTGCACACAGTCAAATGATTCCAATGCACTATAATGCACCAATGATTCAATTTTTGCACACAGTTAAAGAGTTTCAAGTATTGCTATTCAACACTAATAATTCTATTCAACATTACTCATTCATTTGCATACAGTTAAATGGTTCAAAGTATTGCTCTGTAAAACTAAGAATTCAATTTAGTCACTAATTTACACACAGTTAAATAGTCAAACAGTTCTATTTGACCCATAAATGGACTCTAACAATGTGAACCATGGCGTAATGAAGGTGTACTCTACATTCCCCAAAGCTCTAGTATTAGAGCTTCACCATTAAATAGTTTTGTGTCATATTCAAGACACTTATTAGTAGTGGGGGGGGGGTCTTACCTCTCTGCAGAGACACAGTTCATATATTCTACAGTCCCAGTGATGGTGAGGTTCCAGTGATGTTGGAGTTTTGGAGAATGTGGAGGACCTCTTCATTGCCATCGCTCCCAGGTCAACTCTGGCCTGGAGTAGTAGCACCTGATTGGGCCCTATCTATGGGTTAAATAGAACTAACTGCATACTTATGCTAAACTGAATTGTTTGAATTAGAACTGTTTGACTAAACTGAATAGCTTGAAATAGAAATGTTTTTGACAATCAAACCATGTACTTACATTTGAACTGCGTACTTATGCTAAACCAAATTGTTTGAAATGGAACTGTTTTTGATATTGAAACTGTACTTACACTAAACTGAATTGTTTAATATAGAACTGTTTTGACATTTAACTGTGTGTAAACAAAATCGATGCTTATATTAAACTGAATTGATTGAATTATAACTGTTTAAATAAACTGAATAGCTTGAAATAAAAATGTTTTTGACAATTAACCTGTGTACTCATGCAAATCTGAATTGTTTGAAATGGAACTGGTTATTGGTAAAAAAAATTGATTAGACATTAAATAACCTATAAATGTGGATATGCCATAAAAACCCAACCAACCAACCCAGTCGACCGGGTTGGACATAGGGTTTAAGTCATCTATTCTTACTTAATGATAATAATAATCATTTATAAAGAATTATTGCTTTAAGTAATTATTCTTAATACTAATAATTTGTATACAACTATGCTATTTTAAGTATTCCTTATTTATTTTGAGGCCAGAGTTCAGCACTTTAGGCATTATACTTTGGGGAATCACCCTAAATATTCCTATTTGACACTAATAATTTTCAAGGACTAATATAGTTTCAAATAACCATTCCTATTTGATTATAATCATTTGTTTATCCACAAATGGTTTCAAGTATTCTGATCTGATAGTTATAATTTTCAAATAGATCTATTTGACACATAGGTATTGCCACTCCGAGTAGGTTTATGAATATTGTATGCCAGTTTTAGAATACCAGTCATTTTCGATCAGAGTATCCATCAGATGGTAAGTTTAAGAAGGTAAACAATTACAGCCTAAACAAGAAGATAGAACTGTCTAATCAAAGGCTAGATAGAACTGCCTAACCAAAGGTAAGATAGACCTGCCTAGCCAGAGGTAATATAGAACTGCCTAATTAAAAGTTAGATTGAGCTGCATAATTAAAGGTTTAATAGAACTGCCTAATTAAAGGTAAGGTAGACCTGCCTAACCAAAGGTAAGAACTGCCTAATTAAAGGTAAGGTAGACCTGTTTAACCAAAGGTAAGATAGAACTGCCTAATTATAGGTAAGATAGGACTGCCAAACCAAAGATAAGATAGGACTGCCTAATTAAAGGTTAGATAGAACTGCCTAACCAAAGGTAAGATATAACTGCCTAACCAATAAAAGCCACCAGAATATCATTGCAATTTAATGAGTCATCAAAGGAATTGAAATTACAAACAATTTAAAGACAACTTCAGTTCTTACAATTCAGCACTTTTCTTTCCATTAGTACAGGGCTTCTCAAACTTTTTACCTGATGCTACCAATGTAATCAAACTTAATTTCCCTTCATCCTTAAATAAATAAGTTGAATATCAAATTACAAAACTTCACTAATTCACCAGTGTTTAATATAATTTACATGAGAAAATAATGAGTAAAATCTAAATGCAAATGCACCTTTAATTCTTGGATAATGGTTTAATGCGAAAGATTACTTTGGTGGGCGCTGAGGAGATCATAAATATTCGGTTGCAGTTTTGTGAGCTACAAATTACAACATTCTATGTTCAAAGTGCTTCTCTGTTTGCTTAGTATATAAGCTGCATGGATGAATTTGGATTACATTATATACTTGCCCAGTCAGCTGGGCTGTAGAATACACATTTAACTCTGCCGAGAGGTAAGCCCCTCCCCCCAAATGAGTGTCCTGGATATGACACTAAACAATCTGATGGTGGGGTTCCAGTGATGTTGGAGCTTTGTGGAATGCAGAGTACCTCTTCATTGCCATTGCTCCCAGGTCAACTCTGGCCCGGAGTAAGAGCACCTGATTGGGCCCTATCTATGGGTTAAATAGAACTAACTGCATACTTATGCTAAACTGAATTGTTTGAGTTAGAACTGTTTGACTAAACTGAATACCTTGAAATAGAAACGTTTTTGACAATCAAACCGTGTACTTACATTTGAACTGTGTACTTGTGCTAAACCAAATTGTTTGAAATGGAAGTGTTTTTGACATTGAAACTCTACTTACACTAAACTGAATTGTTATATATAGAACTGTTTTGACATTTAACTGTGTGTAAACAAAATCTATACTTATACTAAACTGAATTGGTTGAATTAGAACTGTTTAGATAAACTGAATAGCTTGAAAAAGAAATGTTTTTGACAATTAAACTGTGTGCTAATGCTAAACTGAATTATTTGAACTGGAACAGATTATTTGCATAAAAATGGATTTGGCGTTAATAGCTTACAATGGTTGATATGCCATAAAAACCAACCAACCAACCAACCATTATATACAAAAGTAAGTAAAATGGCTCAACAGTTGCATAAAGCTTGGGTAATTTGCCAACTTTTGATATCTTGTAACTTGTCTACATGATCCAGTAATTTTTATTCTTCTGTTATAAGGGGATTTGTCAAAGTTAACAAGTAAATTCACTCCCTATAAACCCCTATGCTTTTATTTAATAGAAAAAAGTGTAACGGAAATATGTGAAGGTAAGTTTGTTAGAGATTAGTGGAAGTAATTTTATTATAGAGATTTGTGAAGTATGTGATAGAAGTATGTTTCTAATAGGACTATATTAAAATACTTTTGTAATAGAAGTAAGAGAAGGTAGTTTTGTAATAAAAATATGTGAAAATATGTCTATAATAGAAATATATGAAAGTGAAAGTATGTTTCTAATAGAAAAATGTGAAAGTAAGTTTATAATAGAAATATATGAAAGAATGTTGCTAATAGAAATATGTTAAAGTACTTTTGTAATAGAAAAATGTGAAGGTAGTTTTGTAATACAAATATGTGAAATTATGCTTGTAATAGAAAAATGTGATGGTAATTTGTAATCGAAATATGTGAAAGTATGTTTCTAATAGAAAAATGTGAAGATAGTTTTGAAATAGAAATATGTGAAAATATGTTTGTAATAGAAATATGAGACAGCAGTTTTGTTATTGAAATAAGTGAAATATCTGCATGAAATATGGGAAAACATGTTTGTAATAGAAATATGTGATAGTACTTAGGTAATTGAGACATATGAAGGGTGTTTGTAATAGGGATATGTAAAAGTAGGTTTTTGAAGAAATATGTGAAGTATGTGATAGAAATATGTGAAAATGATGTTTGTGATTGAAATATGCTTGGTTTCTTTCTTTCTTTATTTTTTAATGGCACATCATCTTGGGGGTGGTATTTAATGCCATTGCCATCTTTGTAGATGAACAGCAGTAACACTATTTAATCAATAGCCGGGTCTATAAGAAGCTTCATACCTTTCCCAAGGGTATTTGACCAAAAGTAAATTTGAACTTGGTTATATCAAATATATATATATAACAATACACATATAGATCCATATATACAATACACATATATATGCATGAATACATATATATATATAGATATATACATGCATACATATATAGGTATATACATATATACACATTTACGTACACATACATATATACGAGGAGCTAATGATAAGTTTCCAGACTTTTTTCGTATGGGCATTTAAAATAGTCGTAGACTCTTGAAAATTCAGTATTTTATTGCTATTTATCTTATGAGATGACTGGCCAATTTTTATTATTTCAGGTTCAAATGAACAGCTACAGCAGCAATTGGATTACATCCTACTAAAGCCTGATTGTCTCAGCTGGTGAATTTCAATAATGCAATCTGACACTTTAGAAGAACGATTTGCAATAAAATTCTGTTTTAAACATGGAAAAAATGCCGCAGAAACGTATGGAATGCTTCATACTGCTTTTCGACCATCTTGCATAAATCGAGCATCAGTTTTTGAGTGGCATAAGAGATTCAAGGAAGGCAGGGAGTCTGTGAGGGATGATGAGAGGTGTGGGAGGAGTAAGGAAGTCAATACACCAGAGTTGATTGACCAGAGGGTTAAGGTTAGGGTTACTATGTTGAAGTTTTAAGGGAGTTCAGGAAGAGATTCCATCGGAAGAGGCCAGCACTCTTCAAATCGGGTCAGTGGCATTTCCACCAGGACAATCCACCAGTCCATGACTCCATCCTTGTCACAGACTATTTGACCAAGAGAGGCTGTCGTTATGAAACAATTGAGGAGATGAAAGAGGCTGTGACGAAGGTCATTGACATGTTCATACAAGAAGACTTCCATGGAGCCTTCCAGAAGTTGTTGGAACGGTAAAACAAGTGCATTGCATCCGGAGGAGATTACTTCGAAGGGGACTAGAGTTTCATATGTGTACTGTCAATAAAAGTGCCCATACGAAAAAAGTCTGGAAACTTATTTAATGATCCTCGTATATACATATATGTACATATATATGTGTAAATATGTATATATATATATATGTATATATATACATATCTGTATATATATATGCACACACAAACACACACACACACATATATATATATACAAATATGTTCAAATACGTATATGTACATATGCAAACATGTACATATACATACATGTACATATACGTATATATATATATATATATATATATATGCATACACACAAACGCACACACTCACGCATATATATATATATATATATATATATATATATATATATATTGAACTGAAAATTGAATTGCTGTGTTAACTGTGAATTATTGTTTTGATGGTCTGCTTCACAAAAACATTGGTTTGTAGAATAGGTGATTTTGAAAAATAGATAAAATAATAATCAAAGCTTTTTCGATCATAGATATGGTTCTGCTAGCAGACCACAAGATGTCGATGAAAGGAAACAAAAATTAGAAAAAAAGTCTCAGCCCTTTTTTCCTATACATAACAACACTGAATGCTTGGAAAGATGTAGTGTAATGGTTAGCAAGCTGGATTAGCAGACCATTGGTAGTGGATTCGATTCTCATTTGGTGCTCCATACTTCTGGCCTTGTGCCACAACTAAACTAAGCTTAGTAAATAGATGGAGCGATGTAATGCAGACTGTTATTAGAGAATTTGATTCCTATAGATCTTTTAAACTTCTGGCCTTGTTGCCAATGGCCCAGAAGACCTGGGTTCAATCCCAGGTTGAGTCATACCAAAGACTTAAAAAATAGTACTTGATGCCTCTTTGCTTAACACTCAGCAGTATAAGGTATGGATCAAGGGTAAAGTGGACCAATCCAGTGAAAGGAGTAGTGCCCTCCCCTACACCTCATTGTAGTTGCTATCGAAAAGGGAGCCTTCAGGTCACCCTTAACTATGGTTGCCAACTTTGCTTACACCAACTACTGTGTCTACTTGTAGGGAGTGCAATGAATATTATGACTATTTTGGCAGTGAAGATTTTATAAGTATAAACTTGTATTGCTTGCAGAGAATTCTATCTCTAGAAGGTTTGAATTTGAATCTTAGGTATGACACTTGAAGAAAGACTTGTTTTGTATCCAATATAGTTACATATTACCTTCCAATGACAGTCTTCCAACCCAGGTTAAAGACAAGAATCAAATGCTGATTTTTAAGGAAGCTATGCCCACCAATATTTAGAATATTAGTACCATGCAATTTTTTCTATCTGCATTTCACTCTATTCATGATTTACAGTAAATTAACCAGTAAAAATGTTTGTGATATCTGGAGAAAATAAGGAGTTTGTAGAATTCTTGATTTTGGTATATTTTTAAAATTAAGATAATTTTTTATTGGAATAAGTGCAACTTTGTTAAGTCTAAAGAATTAGACTAATATCAAATGGTTAGTTGTTGGTAATTATTTTTTTGTGAGTAGGTTGAGTAAAAAGGAAGAAAATTGCTTTTGAAACTTATAGAAAGGTTTGAAATCTGAAGGAGCAAAAAAAAAAAAGTAAAAATAAAGGAACGCCAGACTTACTGGGTTAGAGGCTACATGTGAGCTGTGACGTCACAAGCGGTCATGTATGAGAAGTTAATATGGCGGCCGATCGCACCCATCGGACAGATACTTTAGATATAATATGGAGATATCTCTTAATATTGTTGAACCTGCAGCAAGTAGGTAAGTGCAGAGGATACAGTGGACATTCTTCTTTCTGTTGCATTCGAAGTTTTCTTGCTACTGATTATTTCTTACTTCAAAGACCCCCGTATTTTTATGTCACCCTGTGTGAGTGTGTCAAAATGTTGTGTATGTGTTAAAAAGGTAGAGAATTTTATGCGTTATTCTTGTTCGGCTTTTCCGTCTTATGAGGCTTCGTTTTATAGTATCGAGTACTTTTAACGGTAAAACAGGCTCTCAGATAATTTATCTGAATCGTAAGGAAGCATATACTTTTTTGGCTGCTTAGGTGGGCTTTAAAAAGTCCAATGTTTGTTGTTTGTTTACAGAATTCGTTGTTTTTCACATACCTGTCATTTTTTTTCTGTACTTAAAAAGTAAAAATTCCTTCCAGTCTAGAGAAAAAAAGAAAAAGCAGAAATTTTTACACCGACCTTGAAAAAAAATGATAATAGATAGATTTATGTTTTAAAACTGTAAAATGCACCCGAAATATCATAGCAAATATATAATATTCCCTCAAAATACCATCTGTCCATAAAGTGAGGGTCTATTTTATTGTTTCCTTCGGTCATTATTTGGTCCGTCTCATAACACCTTTAAGAAAAAAAGAAGAAACTTTTAAACTGTTTTGTAGCAATTTTAGAGATTTTCTTTCTTCTTATAAATATCTCGATGTAAATTTTAAAAAAAATCTTATAGATTAAACCTGCATGATAAGTAGATTGAAAAAATACAGTAAAAATCTGTCCTGGGCCTTTTACGACAGTCATTTTAAAAACAACATCCATATTACGAACATCATTTATTTTATTCATCATCAATGAGAAAATGTGTTTTGAGGGGCACATGTTACTCGTGTTAAAAGAGGCTGTGATGAAAAAATATAATCTTTGTTATCTTAATTTTAAACTTGTACGTTCCTTTTGTGTGTGTGTATGTCTATATATATATATATATATATATATATATATATATATATATATATATATATATATATATATATATAGTTTGGTTTTATTTTATTTTTATTTTTTTTAATGACGGCATTAAACCTTTTAAACGTGGTTTTAAAAAAATATCGTATGAAATGAGTTATTCGTTGACTTTTGAATTTTTTTTCTATTTTAAAATTTCCTTAGATTCAAAATTACCCTAAATCGGAAATACCTTTTTTAAAACTTGAGGAACAAGTGCTTTTTTTTCCCATTCTTAAAAGCTAAATTATTTGAAATTCGCATTCTATTTTGTAAATATTTAAGTTTTCTTGTATTCAAATATTACATTTTTATTACCATTTGTTTGCATTTTTTGCTAACTAATTTAAAACAATTCACTGTTAAATTTAAGGGTTTTAATGATGAAGTTAACTAAGGTGTGTGTGTGTGTGTGTGTGGAAAAAAAATTAGAAACATGTTATTTTGTTTGATTAAGAAATAGGTTCTATTGTGATAAGAAACTCATAACTTTTAATTAAAAATTTTGTTAAAAATTATTTTAAAACTCTGAGTGAGTAAAATATGAGATTAAATTCAATTTTTTTTGTTGTTTTTTCGCTTTTAAGTGTTCTAAAATTCAGATTGAATTTATTAATGGATATACAAACCAGTTTGTAAAAAGGGAAAAAAAATCACTTTATTTTGAAGATCGTACTACTATATTTACTAACTTCGTTCCATAAGTTTGTTTAATTTTGTATATAAATTTTATACACTAAATATTACAATTATATGGTACAGGCTGTATAAAAATTTTGTTTAATGTAAGGAACAAGTTTATTTATATATCTCAAACATTCCCACAAATAAACTTAATTCTTGCTTGGGATCTTCTTACAATAGAATCTTAATTCGCAATTTTTCTTAAATGAAGAGCATTTAATTAATTTTACGCACTGGAAAGAAATTTTTTTTTTCTTTATTCATAAAAATTATTACCGCAGTTTCATAATACTTTAAAAATTTTTCAATTGATATAAAATTTATAAAACAGAAGACAGAAATTTAAAAATATTTAATGTGTAAACAAACCAACTTAGGAGAAAAGAGTTGGTGAATAAGAATTTAGATAAACCTCTCGCCAATGATTATCTTTATTTGTTGAAGCAATATGGTATTTTATCGAGTTTGACAAGTATAAATTATAAATTTTGGCGTTTTCTGAAAATGAATCTGTCAATTCTTATAGCCATCAATAAAAAGTGCACATTGATGACCTGACCTTAAAATATCCCAGGCCTTAATTTAGGAGGTCAGTCTATCAGGTTAAGCTGATATTGAATGAATTATTTCTAAATCTTAAAATATTTTATTGAATACAGTTTAAATTTCTTAACAAAAACTTTATTTATTTATTTTTTTGGCACTGTTTTCGTTTCTACGGCAAATAAAATTTTGTAGGCAATTGAGAGAGAGAAAAAATAGAAAACCCCGGAATATTAATTACTTTTTATTGCAAAAAGAAAAAAAAAAAGGAAAACTTTAATTCATTTTTAAACAAACGACTTAGTTTTTTTTTCTTTTCGAGTTGATTTTTTAAAAAAAAGTCTTGGCTTTCTTTCTTTTTACCTTTTCATTTTTATTCAAAGATATTTCACCACTACAAACAAGAAAATCGATCAGATCGATATCTGGATTAACCTTTGAATTAATCTTTAATAACCTGTAGGTATTTAAAAACCTGATTTGTATCGAATATCGATAAATACAATCTGAAATCGACTTGTGGACCAAAAAAGATTTTTAAATATGGACGAGACGGACAAGTAGAAGAGTAGGAGGAAGATCATCTGAAGTTAGAAAAACAGATTTTTACACCTCTGGATTTCCTTCTTTTTAGAAATTAAAACCAGAACAATATCTAGATATATTGAAAATGGTTGTTTGATAATAATTTAAAAAAGAATGAATAGACAAATCTAAAAAAAAGTTCTAACTCTTAAACTTTTTTCTAAAAACTTTTTTATGCATTTTTCCAGGTATTTTTACTTGACTTTATCCCGGTCTTAAAAATATTACTGGTAATTTGAAGAAATTTTATTAAATGAAATAATATTTGTACATCAATAACATTTCAATCAGTTAATTAATAAATCTTATATTTGTATATGACTGGATTCGAACCTTAAAAAACAAAAACGGATACCTCGACTAAGAAAAAGGATAGAATTAAAACTGTGTCACTATTCAAATTTTTTTAGCATCCTGAATGTTTTTTCTCTTCTTTCCCCACACATCTATCTGGTTATTATAACAAAATAAACATTTCCCTTAGTCAGTTATATAAAAAAATCACGTTTTGCAGTCTTGTATTGTGTACTTTTTTTCTTTTTTTAATGTAGTATTTATTACACAAGCAAGTGCGTGCTAGTGTACTGTTTATTTTTCTCCTTTAAGATGTGTAGGTTTATATATATATATATATATATATATATATATATATATATATATATATATATATATATATATATATATATATATATATAGCTTAGTTTGGTTCTTAAAATTAGGAACAAAAAAGACGAATGAAAAATACCCCATCTGGGACCCTTTGTTAAGATCAGAACACCGGGAGAGAGAGAAGAAAGAAAGAAGGGGGGAAAAAAAGTTAAATTTCTGACCTTAAAAACTACTAGGAAAAGGAGGAGGAAGAAGACTGTGGGATTTGAACCTAAGTCTCTCTATCTATTTATCTTCTTTAGAAAGAAAGGGAAAAAATCCTCAATACTCCTCCTTCTTTCTTGTTGCTCCAATAAAACTCAGCTTGAGTAAGTTTGTTTTTAAAGATAGGATTTAAGAAATAAAGAAAAGAAAAATGATGCAGGCTGTTCGTAGTGTGTTGTTGGCCTCTGTGTGTAGAGGTATGTCTTGTGAGGGTGAAAGAGAGATTACTGCTTTCTCTCTCTCTCTCTCTCGCTGGCTCTCTCTCACCCCCCCCCAACCGCTTCAGTTTCAAGTAGTAGTAGTTGAACCACTTCATATACGCCTGACTGGTATTCGTAACTTGGACACTAACCTGCTTTTTTTTCTTTCTTTTTTTTTTCATCGCTTTCTCTCTCCCCTCACCCTTTTATTTATTTATTTATATTTTTTTTTCCTTTTTACCATGAAATTCGGACACACTTCTTTTCCCCTACGCTTTTGCTACCGACTGTCTATGCTGGTTATTTTAATTTATCCATCTTGGAACTAACAACGCTCAGACGTATTTCTTCTTGCTGTACAATCAAGAATCCCTGGGAAGATATAACCTTCTCTTTTATATATATATATATATATTAATACTACTCAAATTTATTTTTAAAAGGGCACGGTTCTCTCTTATAGTCTTCCATCTAAGATTTTTTATGATATTGCGATAGAAACTGAACTCTTATTTTTAAAGGAAAGAGGAAAAAAGACCCTGGAAAAGCACTAATTTTATATATATATGGGTTTGTTTATATATATATATATATATATATATATATATATAAACCCACTTTATACTACTACATATATATCATTTTAAAAAAGGGCACAGTTCTCTCTGCCATCTAAAATGTTTTTTTTTACCTTTACTCATATTGCAATGGGAACTATGAAATTCTTTTTTTTTTTTCCTTAAAGGAAAGAAACAAAAAAGACTGGTAAAGCAACTTTTTATGTACCGATTTATCTATTTATTTAAATAATTATCCTTTATTCTTGACTCCAATTACCGTATATACTTGTATTTTAAATGACTTTTTAAGATCAATTGTTCACTTCAAAAACGAAATATTGAAAAAAATGTTTTTGTAGTCTCGCATATATTACAAGCAATATGATAAAAACACCTTTTTGTTGCTAAAAACTTGGGGTCATTTATTACACGAAGTATTTCATTATTCTAGTATATACAGTATGTTGTTATTAAGACAGGATGGTGGTTTTTAGATGAAATGTAAATAAATACCTAAATAAAATGTTATTGCTTCGGGTTTAAATAAAATTTGTCATGATTCTTAAATGTCTAAAAAAACCAAACAAGCAATTTTTAAATCAAATTAATTCCATTTCATTCGGGACCACCATGCCTACATTGTGCAGTAATTTATTCTCTCTATCCCACAATGACTGAACTGTACTTTGCGAGAAAAAGGGGGAACACGGCTGGCTATTTTATGTCACCCAAGAAAAGGGGGCGCATTTTTGTTTTAATGATATCCCTAGGTAGTTGAAGAAAATAAAAAAAATTGATCAACAATAACTGAATCTTTTTTTTTTTTTTTTTTTTTTGATTCATTCATTGATTTGGGGAAGCAGAAAAGTTTTTTATTTATCACGAATGTGTGTGTGGGGAAAAAAAATTTGTGCCCTATCACAAATGAGAATGTTAGACTTAGTTTTTTGTTTTTCTGTGTTTGGGCCTTCTTTGATCTACCGCGTAAGCGCGTGATAAAATTAAAGTACCGGCTCGGTGACTGGTTTAAATAATGATGTGATCTTCTGTTAGAACCGAGCACTTTGTGAAAATATTTTTGTTTTATTACTACTACTACTGGGAGCTTGGAAAAAAAACCCCAAAAACAAACTTGTTCATTTCAATTTTTCTTGTTGCCCTAACTTTTATGAGTGGCTGTAAAATGATTGGCATAAGTGTTCAGCTCTAAAATGAAAGATGGAATATTTGAGAATAGTCATAAGTGTGTGTGTGTATGTATATATATATATATATATATATATATATATAACAACACACAAAAAAAAAAAAAAACTTATAGAACTTATATTTTTGAAAATAATTTAAAAAGAAATAATCAATTAAAAAAAAAATTCTTTTAGAGATGGCTCAAATTCGTTCTTAGCACACAATGAATTGATGTCGTGTATATATAAGCTTTGCTTAGTTGTGGCACAGGAACTGATGTATAGGGCACCCCAGTGAGTCTCAAATTCACAAGTAATGTTTTTTTTTTTTTTTTTAGTCAGCGAGGTGTCATGTAAGATATATTTATCTGTTAAGCTTAACTTAGTTGTAGCACAAAGCTAGAATTTCGGGGCACTCAGTGAGAATAGAACTCATAATGGTCTGCTAATCCAGCTTGCTAACCATTAGACCACGTTATATATACATATATATATATACACACACACACACAAACACAATTATACTGTCTGTTGTTGTATTTTCAAAGATTGGTTCAGTTATCAATATTTAGGAAAAAAAAAATCCTCGTAATAGAAGGTAAGATAAAAAAAAACTATACAAATTTGGTTCCATAGATTTTAGAATCATCTTGTTCCCTTAGGTGGCGGGATTTTTTCCCCGGAATTTGATGGTAAAATAAGGGAGGTTATTCGTGTGTGCAAAAGTTCCTGGCGTTCTGTTTACGGTGCATGATATCCAATAATCACCCAAATCGAAATTATTTATACTATTACTATTTTGCTTGTATGCATGCATGCAAAAGTTTCCAGCGAAGGTGTTTCTTTAGTTTCTAGTTCTCAAATATTTGAAATAGATGGCGCTGTAATTTTTTTTTTTTTTACCCACATGTGCCGAAGACTTTGCTTCTATTTACTAAGCATAGCTTAGATTTATCATAAAGCCCCATGTACGTGCACTTCGTGAGGATCAATATATATATATATATATATATATATATATATATATATATATATATATATATTGAGTGTTTTGCAAGGTTAGCTTTTTAAGTATATTGCAACAGCATGAGGTGGCCATCTGCGTGCCTCTCGTATTGTCTAAGTTGAACGTCGTGTGTTCATTTTGTTTGTTTTTTAAATGATAAAAAAAGAGGCTAAACTAAAAGTTTAACCTTAAAAACTTGAAATTAGGGGAAAAAATTACCACATGTTATTTTGTGGCTACCGTATATACTCGTGTATTAGTCGATCGATTGATTTATAGTCACAGAAACTCCAACTTTTTAAGTCAACTCAGTCTAAAAATCAAGGTCTTCAAATCTCGATTCATGCACGAATGTACTGTAGTTTAAAAATATGTAATCAAGAAAATTAGCTAATGAGAGTCGAGATGAAAATTGATTTATTTGTTTATTTAATTACTCTTGGAAAAGAGAAGTGTTACGGGCCACGAGGTTTTGTTAATTGATCTTTAAAACGTCATTTTTCATTAAAAAAAAATGTTTTATTTCATTTATTAACAAGTTCTGGAAAACATACCAGAACCGTCTCCCACATAGAAACTCAACATTTCACAGAGAAATATTCTTGGTTGATAGTTTGTAATTTTAAAGGCAATAACCTTTTTATATTTTTAAGCCAAAAAATTGTTTTAATCTTATCATTATGAGGACAGGTGAAAAAAATTACTTTGCAGGCTGAGCCTTAATTGTGACACAAGGCCAATAAGTTCTGAATGAGATCGAATTTCTTATACTTGCTCGCTAACCGTTATTTGAATACTGAGAGAGAGAATGTATATTTTGATAAGTCTTTCCTCAATAGAAGACGTTTAGTTTTCTGAGATAAATAAAGTCATCGCCGGTCTAGTTTTTATTTATCATAAACAAATAAAGAAAAGATACGAAAGTGGAGGTTAGATCTTCCTCCCTGAATAACGCTTCTTTAGTTGAATGCCTCCGGGTGAATGACTAAAAATTTAGACGTAGGAGTGGGGATTTAATTGTGCATCAGGAAAAAAAGACAAAACAATAAACTTTGACAGGTAGTTGTTATTGCTGTTAACAGAAGGCTATAAGCAAGATTGATAGAAAACTTTTTAAAATGAAGGTGGTAATTGTACTCGTCATTACTGGCGTGCTTGGAATAGTCTCAAAGAAGTTGGAAGAATCAAATTCATGTATATGATGATCTTCAAGGTGTGCCGACAGCATGGATTTTCTTTACTCTCTTGCCATTGGTCCCTCTCGATCATCACTCTTTACAACTCATCTAGATAGCATCTAGTGTTTCTGCAGAGTTAATGAATGTAAGTTTTCTCTGGTCAGCCAACACTGGTGTGTCCATGTGAGGAGTCCACTGGAGAACGTTACTTATGAGTTTATCCTTATATCACTAGCTGTGTCCAGCAGGTCTTGTGTTACTTGGTTGTTTTGGGTGATGGGAGGTAGGTGGTCGTACAGCTGCTGCTTTGTTGAGTGCTGTTTCCAGGATTTATTCAAAACAGCACACAGCATCCTTATGTACTTCTGTGGAATCTATAAGAAAGCATACTTGGGAGAGTGCTGGAGTATTGAAATTTGCTGTTACTTGATCTCTACTTAAAGCCTCCAGTGACTACAAGTGGGGAAAACTGTACAAATAACTCTTGCCCTTATCATCAGTAACACGTAGCATCCTTGTGAATTTTCCATTTAACTTTTTCTTTAAACATTTCATTAAAGTCCATGTCACATAACCATACAATAGTATTAAGATGGTTACCATATTTACCCAATCCCTCCGCTCGGGCAGGATATGACACAAGGTCAATTTTTAAGCGAAGTTTAACTGGTTTGAATTCAAAGTTTTTCCTTCTCCTAGACTAGTTACCTCACCAAGGCTGAAGAAGCTAGTCTCTCCTACTATTTACCCATAGCTGGAGGGAGAACAATTGGATTCATACCTTTCCCAAGGGTATTAGTGCTATATGAAATGCAATCAGTCTCGTCCAGGATTTGAACTTGTGTTACCGTGTCCATTTCCTACAACGATAACCATTACACCACGGGCACCTCCTAGTATTAAGATGGTTACAGCTAGAAAGAATTCTCATTTTATTTTGTCAAAAGGATTACATTTCCAAATGATCAATAACTTGACTGTAGCAGTCAATACCTTTTCTTTGTGTGTGGTGTCATCACTTTTACAAAATAAGATATAGCTATTGAGATATGTAAACTAGTCTATTAATTTCAGTGGTTTGCCATTTAATGTGGAGATAGTTCATGTATTTTAAACAGGAAGAAGCTATTTTAATTGAGTTCATGTAAAAGCCAATACCCCTTGCTGCGTGATCCTGGCTATGCAGCAGATATTTGGGTTGCGCAAGTGTATTTGCAAGAATCTCTAGATCATCTGCGTAGTCCACATCTGTAATAGTTTCTGCAAGATATCTTCTACCACTTGCTATGAGACTATTTTCTATCATTAAAATTGATCTTTATAGTATGTAATCTAGGCAGATTATAAATATAGTGTTAATGTATCACCTTGCAAGGCTCCAGTAACAATGTAGAAGTCAGTGTCACCATTGGGGGAGTGAACCATTGATTTCATGTTTTTGTAAAGCATCATTATAATGGTAACAGTTTCTTTGGGGAGACTATATGCTCTGCAGCAAATTGGCATGAAAAGAGTAAATGAATAGGCATGATTGGGTAGGAAAGGTAATTTAATGAGAATTGTACAAGAAAGTAAAATTTGGCCATACTGACAAATTTGTGTGTATGCATGCATATATATATATATATATATATATATATAGTTAACCTCTCTGCATGGGCAGGATGTAGTATAAGGTCATTTTTTAAGTAGAATTTAACAAGTTTGAATTCAGAGGTTTTCATTTTCCTGGACTGGTTGTCATATCAAAATTAAAAACCCCAGTTTTGGCCTACTAGAGGGAGAGTAACTGGATTCATACCTTTCCCAAGAGTATTAGTACCATGTGAAATGCAAACCGCTTTGTTCGGGTCTTTAACTCAGATCATCGTGTCCATTTCCTATGACAGTAACTATTACACCATGAACACTTCCTGACAAATGGTATAATCACAAACCAGAATCTGTCCTAGAAAATGAGATACATAAACTTCTTTGGGACTTTGAGATACAAACAGATCGCCAATGTTCACTGATGATCACTGTTGCCAATAGTCAAGTGCATGAAATTTGATGAGATAAGTCTCTGTATTTTTTTAATTAATGGTAGTGGAAAATCTAATTTATTTTTATTTTGTTTTTGGAGAGCTGTTTTCAAGTCTACTATAATACGTTGGAGGTAATGGACTTGATCAAGTTCAGTGCCCTTGGAAAAAGTATGAATCTGTTCTACCCTGCCTCAACTTTGAGTAAATAGTCAGGCAAACCGAGCTGTTTAGCTTCAGTATGGCAACTAGTCAAAAAGAAAAACAAAACCCAGAATTCAAAACAGTGTACTCAAAACTTTCACCAGGCTTTGACACAAGGTCCATTTTTCAGCAGAATTCTGCTGAAAAATGTTTTGAATTCAATTTTCCTTCTCTTAGAGTAGTTGCCTTACTGAAGCTTGAAAGCTTAATATGCCCTACTGTTTACACATAGCTGAGGGGAGAACAGTTGGACTCATGGTTATTAGCATAAAATGAAATGCAAACAGCCTTGTTCAAGATTTTAACTTGTGTTCCTGACTCTATTTCCTATGATAACCATTACACTTGGCAAGCACACAAACCAACTTTAAACTGATTAAAAATTGACCTTGTGCCACATCCTGCCTATAGTGTAGAAGTTGGGTAAATACACTCTTTCCACATCATTGGTCACAATACATTTCCCTCTCATTCTTGATCCCACTCTTCTCCATGTTGGTCCAAATCATTTGATTGGCCCAGTTGGCTGGGGCTGTAGAATACACCGACTGCATCTCTGCAGATGGGTAAGACTCCCTCAACGAGTGTCCTGTATATGATACTAAACAATTTGATGGTGAGGCTTCAGTAATGCTAGAGCTTAGGGGAATGCAGAGTCCCTCTTTATTGCCATTACTACCAGGTCTACTCTGGCCTGATAGTCCTATCTATGGGTCAAATAGAATTGTTAGAAATTTAAACTGAGTACAAACAAAAAACTTAGGCTAAATTGAATTGTTAGAAATAAAACTGCTTGATTATTTAACTGTGTTTAAACAAATGACTGTTTAATTGGGTTGTTAGTGATACATAGCAATACTTGGAACTATTTAACTTAGTTAACTTATACTAAACTGAATTGTTAGAAATAGAACTATTTGGTTATTTAACTGTGTGTAAACAAATGACTGATGTTTTATTGAATTGTTAGTGTTAGATAGCAATACTTGAAAACATTTAACTGTGTGCAAACAAATGATTAATAGTAGATAGAATTATTCATATTAGATAGGAATAAGTGAAACCATTTAACTGTATGCAAAAATAAATAAGCTCAGGCTTGTTTAAAAATGTTATCTACAAAATGTGTTTAGAAATTATATATTTGATAAAAAGATTTGGCGTTAAATAACTGTTGTACTCCCTACATAATAGACTCACCTTCCTTCATAAATGCACATCAACGGAACGTTGACTAGAGTTCACCAGAGTTGATCCAAACCCACGTGACACAATCACATGTGACAGCACTTGTGTAGTGGACAATAGTCGCTACCCGACTGGACTCTCAGATTCCTATTAACTAACTACTGTCTAACCCAGTTCACTTGTATCTTGTTTCTGTTGCTTGAATATATACGTTTTTCTATCTACCTTTTTGTGTTTCCTCGTGTCTTTCTTTTGCCAGCATCACAACAATCACCTACAATGGTTGATATGCCATAAAACCAAACCTAACAAACCGAATTGTTTGACAATTTCATGGTCTTCCTATTGGTCATTTCCTGTCTCTATATTCCACTCAACAACCTGTTGTCTGAGAAACTTGAAACATGTTCAGCCCAGAAGATTTTATTTTGTTTCTTCTCAAAAGGTTGATATGAGAAGACTGTAAAAAAGGAAGATGCTCAAGGAGGGAGGTATTGCAAATATTTTTTAGATTGATATGAGAAGACTGTAAAAAGGAAGATACCCAAGGAGGCAGAGCAAACAAAATACCTGTTCATCATTTCATATATATGTGATTGCAAAGGCATATGTTAAGATCCCCAAGGAGGATATACATTATGAGGTCTAAGTACTGTTGATTACACTCCTTCCTTTGGAACCTGTGTACATATTTGATCTGTGATCAAGCTATATCACCTAGACATCTAATTTTGAATAAATTGAAATGCATCTGCCCCGTCAGCTGCAGAGAAGTAAGACTCAATTCCCCCACTTGTGTTCTGTATATGACACTAAACTGCATTTGATGTTGAGGCTCCAGTCTTGGAACTTTGGTAAATGTGGAGTACCTCTTTATTGCTATTACTCCCAGGTCCACTCTGACCTGGAGTGTTAGTACCTGTTAGAGTCTTATCTCTGAGCCAAATAAAACAGTTTACTCATTTAACTGCATGCAAACAAATGTCTGATGTTAAATTAAATTGTTAGTGTTGCATGACAATACTTAAAACCATTTAACTGTGTGCAAATAAAACTTGCTGTTAGCAATACATGAAGCCATTTAATTGTGTGCAAACCAATGATTAATACTAAATTGAATTATTTGTGTTAGATAGTTCAATAGTTTCAAGTATTCCTATGTGAAAAAATTGAATCATATTATTACATACTTGGAACAATTTGTGTGCAAATTAATGAATAGTATTGAATAAAATTATTTGTGTTTAATTGCAATACTTGAAACCATTTAAATGTGTGCAAACAATAGCAATTCTTAATTGTGGGCAAACAAATAAGCTCTAACTCAAAAATAAGATTACTTAAAATCTCTTCACTAATAAATCATATGTATAGCCATATAACTGTATGCCTGTGGTATAATGGTTATCGTCATAGGAAATGGACACGGCGACACAAGTTCAAATCCTGGACGAGGCTAATTGCATTTCACATAGCGCTAATACCCTTGGGAAAGGTATGAATCCAATTATTCTCCCTCCAGCTATGGGTAAATAGTAGGGTAGACTAGGTTCTATAGCCTTGCTGAGGCAACTAGTCTAGGAGAAGGAAAACTCTGAATTGAAACCTGTTAAACTCCGCTTAAAAATTGACCTTGTGTCATATCCTGCCCGAGTGGAGGGGTTGATAAATATGCATATAACTGTAGGCCAACAAATGACTGAAATGAAATTAAATTGTTTGTGTTACATACCAATACTTGAAACCATTTAACTGTGTGCAAACAAATGAGTTCTTGCCCAGTCGGCTGGGGCTGTGGAATACACTGACTGCTTCTCTGTTGAGGGGTGAAAGATCCCCAATGAATGTCCTTGATATGACACTAAACAATCAAATGGTGAGGCTCCAGTAATGCTGGAGCTTTGGGGAATGTGAAGTAGCCCTTTATTGCCATCGCTTCCAGGTCCACTCTGGCCCCAAGTGGTTGCACCTGAGAGAGTCCTATCTATGGGTCAAATAGAACTAATCTGTGTACTTAGGCTAAACTGAGTTGCTTGAAATAGAACTGTTTTGATATTCAACTGTGTGTAAACAAAAATTATACTAAACTAAATTGTTTGAATTAGAACTTTGACTAAACTAAATTGCTTGAAATAGAAATGTTTTTGATGACTAAACTACGTACTCATGCTAAACTGAATTGTTTCAAATAGAACTTTTTATTTGTATAAACATGGATTTGACATTAGATAACCCACAAGGGTTGATATGCCATAAAACCCAAACAAACAAGTTGTTTTTTTTTTATTTATTTTATTTAAATGTGACAAACGATTTGTTTACATTTAATATATATATATATGTGTGATTTAGCCTTAAGTAACCTAGAAGTTTGATACGCCTTAATATTGAAACAACCTTGTTATCCATCTTAAATGTTAAGATTTTATTTTTCATCAAATCAATGAGTAAATCAACAAGTTAATGACTCAATGTGAAAAAAAAAGCTTTAATTTCTCAAAACAAATTTATTTTTCAACATAATCTCTATCATTGTCACTTAATTCAGTGGTGAATATCAATTATATAGTTGGTTAGTAAACTTAGCCAGAAGTATGGGTCACCCAGTGAGAATTGATTTGGTAACAATCTGCTAATCTAGATTGCTAACCCTTACACCACATGTGGTGTCCTTTAGTCAGTACGAACCGATAATATTTTGAACAAATGCTAAATTTAGATTGAATTTATCTGCTGTAAATTATAGTCAGGGTGTATTATACATGAGAATTTCCTTTCTTCAAGAATTTCATCGTCCAAAGTTAGGTGTGTGTGTTTGTGTGCGTTATGCACAAATAATTATAGTATTAATTTTTTTTTTTTTTTTTTTTTTTTTTTTTTTTTTTGTAAAGTTAAGATTTCTTTAATCTAGTTTCAAAAACTATTCAGGTTGAATGATTTCAAATGATTGGAAATAAATTTTTCTGTGAAATGGGCAGAATTGAATTAAAGAGAAGTTTTTGTCTTTTGTTTAATTCATAGAAATATCCATAATTCTATCTGGTCATTTGATAATGAAATAAGATTTCTTTCCAAGTACATTTTTTTTGAAAGAGCTTTTACTTGAATACTACTGACTGTGCTTTGGCTGTATCTAATAGATAATTGAAGAACAGTCTGATGGTTCTTAAAAAATTTTGGTAGATAGACCCTAGAATAATGCTACCATAATTCACCAAATGTACTCCTCTCATCATCTATCATCATGTAATTCTCTGTGCGGACACTGGATGTAGTTTAGAGGACTTACCAGGAGCAATGGATGATAGAAAAGGGATAGCGAGAGAGTGAGTCGGGGATTTAGTGTTATCAGCACGACTTGATAATGACTATTTTGAAAAAATAAGTAGAAAACTTATTTTTTGGACATCTTTTTCAAACATGGCCACAATGTACTGGTCCTGTTTGGCAATTAAAACTCGTCTATAACTTGTAAACGAATGCACACTACTCGCACGTCAATATGGATTTTAATACATGGAATACTACACTGATATGAGGAATTGCAACAACACTCCTTGAAAATGGCTAATGTATTATTAGCCCAGTGTGTGAGGAGTGAACAATCATATGGACAAATCATTCATACTCTCTATCTTGAAAAGATTTCATTTGTGTACACTAGAAAAATTTTATCAAAAACTTCCCTTACACTTTTTGTCTTAATTGTGTGCAAACAAATGATTCATATTAAATAGAATTATTAGTGTTAGCAATACTCGAAACCATTTAACTGTGTGCAAAAAAAACTGAGCTCTAACTCATTGGAACATAAAGTTACCTACAAATTATTTGCCTGCAAACCATATATAAAAACAGGATTTGGCATTAAATAACCCACAAGAGTTGACATGCCATAAAGCACCACCAAACTGTACTCTTAGTCATCAATGAAGTATACATCAAAGAAAGATAACTGCTTTAGTGTGAACACCATAATATATATATATATATATATATATATATATATACACACACACACAAGCATTGTTAATCCATAAAATCTTTACTGAGCTAAATGTATGAAAGGGCAGAGCAATATCACAATATATTTATGAAATAAGATGATAAAACAAGATAAAAACTTATGACACTTTCACATTGTTTATCCTTCAGTTATGAATTTTTATCCCGTTTTATTATCTGTAATATTGTGTGGGTATATTTTTATATATATATATATATAGCCGGCTCATTGGTCTTGTGGATAGTGTTTGCCAATGGCCCTGGAGACCGGGGTTTGATCACAGGTTGAGTCATACCAAAGACTCAAAAAATGGTACTTGATACCTTCTTGCTTAACACTCAGCAGGGGATATTGAAAAAGGAGCCTCCAGGTTACCCTCAACTATGGTTGCCAACTTACTTTATATATCTTTATCTATATATATACACACACACACACACACACAGATGTGTGCAAATGAGTCTTATGTAATGAAGAACACCTTAAGTCTGATTTTGTTAGATTCAAACAAATATATAATTTTTTGTAAAAAAAAAAACAAAAACAAATAATTTTGTGTTTTCCATGAATGTAAATTCTACATCATTTGTTTGGAATTGATTCCAAATAAAAATTATTCTAATCACATAAAAATGTGTTTTGAAGCTATTCAAAATAATGGAAAATTGAACAGAGGTCTGTCAGGAAATTTTTGGTGGCTTATAAGCGCAAACCATATGAAATTTACAGAAGAATGTGTGATGTGTACAGGGAAGCATGTTTTAGTCAAATGTTTACAAATGGGCTAAACCTGGATTTGCCACTATGAGCCTGAGTGGAAAAGACGAGTCATGGAGTGGAAACACTGACTCTTTGGTAAGGAAAACATTCTGGGCACAGTGGTCAGTGAAGAAGTTCATAGTGACAGTCTTCTGAGACATGACAAGATCCATGACTATTGATTTCGTTGAAAAAAAGGCAACTGTAAACAGTGCTTCCAATTGCTAACTCCTTAGGTGAAACTCACCTGATTTATTGAATGACCCTAATATATAGATATGTGTGTGTGTGTGTGTGTGTGTGTATGTATGTATGTATGTATGTATATATATATATATATATATATATATATGGTCTGGGAGATTGAGGTTCAAGCCCAGTTCAACTCAAAAAATAGTACTTGATGCCACCTTGCTAAGCACTCAGCATTATAAGGTGAGAATCAAGGGTAAAGTGGAGCAATCCTGGGAATGGAGTAGCACCCTTCCCTACACCCCAGTGTTGTAGCTATTGAAAAGGGAGCCTTTGAGTCACCCTTGGCTAAGGTTGCCAACTTTACTTTTTTTTATTTATTTATATATATATATATATATATATATATATATATATATATAAATTAAAAGAGAGAGAGTGTAGTAATAGTAATGATAAATAAAGCATTAAAAAATAAAATTAAACAGAATAGAGTAAAATTCCAAATACATTAATACATTCAAAACAAATTCTGTTAGGTGATTCATTTAATAGTCCCCAAAAATGCCCTCTTAAATTCTTTTTCTTACCATGTTTGTCCGAAGCCATCAAATTTGATCTTAATTTTTTATGCTATTGCTATTTTTTATTTGATTAGGCACTTAATTCCAAAAGTATATTATTCTATTAGTAAAAAAAAATCCAATTGTTTTTTATGAAATCTGTCTTGACAGTACATTTCAAGTTTGAGGAGAAATATTAAAAAAAAAATGTCTACCATAATTAAAATTTTCATTTAATTATTTTGAAAGTTTCCATTAGCTCGCTTCTCATTCTTCTTTCTCGTAAAGTCATTAATCCTGATTTCTTTAATCTCTTCTTGTAACGATTATCTTATTACTCTTTTAGTCAATATTCTTTGTATGCCCTCAAATCTCAATATTACACCCCAATTTCCATGTTAACGATGAACAGAAGATAATGATCAACTGTAATGTCCCCACAAAACAATAAGAAAAAGAATTAAAGTTCTGGAAGAATTTAAAGACCCCCCCCGCTTTTTAAAGAGTGAAGTAAAGCTTGTGGAATGCTGTCTAGTATGTAGAACTATAGAATATTTGGAATAGGATGTACCTTTTTGTTGGTCTCATTTCATTCTTGGTCTGACTGAGAACTTTCCAGCACTCTATGGACATGCACACACACATAGGAGTCCCTGTGGTATAATGGCTAACATGTTGGACTGTGACACTATAGAAACTCCAGTAGTACTATTGTGTTCATTATTCACTGTTCAAATATTGTTGGTAAAGATTATCCCTCCAGCTATTATGAGTTCAATAGTACCATTACCCTTCTTCTATAAAGATGGCTTTGACATTAAATAATCCATGAAAGTCGTTAGGCTATTAAACAAAGAAACTAAACACATACCCATACACACTGGGAAAGGCATGAATCCACCTTTTCTTCTTGGCTATGGGCAGAATGGATTCTTATCCTTTCTATGGCAACTGGTCTAGGGCAAGTAAATTCTGAACTCAAACCAGCTGTTTAAAAATTGAACTTGTCTTATCCTGTTCATGCTGGAGGGGTAAACACATACTCACACACAACCATGTGTGTGATACATATATATATATATAGTGCTCAGTATTGATTATAGAGCATAAGTAGATCTAAGTTTTGATAGTGTAGACATGATCAGTGGCACTTGGTTATTGCAAGTTTTCTACCTATTAGATCAAAAGAGATCATGATGGGTACCTCTTTATATACAATTGTATGGAGCATGATAGAAAGGATTATCTAGTTTGTAGGGCATTCTGGGAATGGCAATGTAGTTTATACTGTTTTTTGTTTACATCTAAGGAGATATATCCGGGGGTTTTTTCCTTGGTTATTTTTATGACTATTGAATTAATTTTGTGATTTGTTAATTTTACTCCTTTATGTTGAATTTTATTTTTCTCTAATTTTTCATTCGTTTATTTATTTATTATTACTACTACTACTACTATTATTTAAAAAGAAATTATGACAAAATAATTAATTGAAAAAAATCTAATTCTGGATATTTTAATTATAGAGGTTTTCAATGATTTTTATCCAACAATAACACAAAAAAACTGACCTAGAATCATAAAGTGGATTTTTAAATTTGTACAGCAACTGATACGCTCAATTAATTTTGTATTTGTAAAAATCCACAATACTCACGGGTATCAAATTTGATTAAACACAAGCTGTGATAACAAATGCTTGCACTAATTCCTGTCAGTGGTCAGAAATTAGATCAAGCATTATTTGATAGAATAAGGCTTTTGAAAACCAGGAAGAAAGAAATTGTCACGGGTCAGGAATTCGTTCAAACATTACTTGGAGAATAGGTCTACTATTTACTGTAAATGCATTGCTAATAATTTTACTATAAGAATGGATTGTAGTGAGGTTCCAGTTCTAGAGCTCTTGGTATGTGGACTACCTCTTTATTTCTATTACTCCCAGGCCAATTCTAATCCAGACTGGCTGTACCTGTTATGGTCTCATCTATATGTCAAATAGATGTTTTTGAAAATCATTTGAACTATATAGGAATTCTTGAAACAATATAACTGTAAATTATTTGTATAAAGAATAGATACTTGAAGTTGTTTATTAAGGATATTAATTGAAACCATATAAGAATGTGCAAACAAATGACTTATTAAATTGAAATAATTACTTGGAACTGTATAATTGTGTATAAGATATTAGTATTAATAATACTATATGCAAGTGTATGAAAATTCTTTGTATTAGATAGGAACACTTGAAACCATACAACTGAATACAAATTCTTTGTATTAGATAGTTGTATAGTTTTAAGTGTTCCTTTCTAATTGAAAGAATTTAAACACAGTTGTATGGTTTCAAGTATTCTTACCTAATACAAAGAATTTGTACACAGTTGTATGGTTTCAAGTGTTCCTGTGTCCAAATTCTTTTTATTAGATAGGACACTTGAAACCATACAACTGTGTTCAAATTCTTTGTATTAAATAGGAATAATCAGTATCATAACTGTTTTCCAAAAACTCTAAAACTATTACATAAAAAATATTAAGTACAATGAACATGATTCCTTAACTTCTAGGCATTAAAATAACCCTAAATAAGTTGACATGCCATAAAAATCAATTTATTTTAGAAAGGTATTGTCAGTGGTCAAGCATTATTGATAGAAACGGGTGCTAATAGAATAGATTCTATTGAGTATCTCTTGCCATTTGTCCCTATCAGTCATCACTCTTGGTAAGTCCTCTAGACGGCATCCAGTATATTGATGGATGTAAGATTTTACTGGTTGGCTAATACTTGTCTGTTCATGTGTAGTAGTCCATAGAAGAACGTCCTGGGAGTGTCCTCATGGTGTAATGGTTAAAGCAACTGATTGTGGAATCGTTGTAAGCAAGTTCAAACTCCAGTTATGCTATTACATTCAATTTTGGATAAATACCCTTGGGAAAGGTATGAACCCCCTTATCCTCCAAGCTATGGGTTAAATAGTACCACTATTGTTCTTCTAGAAGGATGACTTTGGCATTGAATAACCTTCAAAGGTTGACATGCCATGAAACCTGAACTTATGTTAAACTGAACTGTTTGAAATGGAACTGTTTTTGTATGCTAAATTGTTTGATATAGAACTGTTTTTGACATTGAAACTGTACTTAAGCTAAACTGAATTGTTTGAATTAGAACTGTTTGACTAGACTGAATAGCTAAAAATAGAAATGTTTTTGACAATTAAACTGTGTACTTATGCTAAACTGAATTGTTTGAAATAGAACTGTTTGTTTAAATATGGATTTGGCATTGAATAACCTACAAAGGTTGATATACCATAAAACCCAAACAAACAAAAACGTCACCTATGAGTTTGTTTTTACTTCACCAGTAGTGCCCAGCATGTCTTGGATGTTTTGTGTGATGGGATGTAAGTGGCTGTACAGCTGTTTTGCGAAAGTATGACTATTTTATATATATATATATATATATATATATATATAACAAATGTTTCCACTCAAGTTTATGAATCATTTATTGCAAAGATGCAACTTGAGATTTTTAAAGGTCGAATACATAAAAAACAAAAACAAACAAATACAAAAGAAAGTACTACTACTCCTGAACACAAAAATGTTCAAACCTCTGCTGAAAAAAAAAAAGAAAATGGGGAAAAATTACAAAGTTTCAAATTTCAAGTATTTTAATGTCTTGTGCTTCTAGCAGTGACTAAGATTGCTTTTTACTTTTTAATAGATAAAAAGGTAGATAAACAGTCATGTACTACTTTATATTTCAGTTGTAACATACCCCCCCTCCTCTTCTCAGCCTGGGCATTTTTTCACTTCTAGTTCACTTGCCTATTACAAGATTTATAAGGAGAAACCAGTTTCTGTAGATTTACATATGCGTGGCTCTGAACATATAAATAAACCTCAAAGCAAAAACAAACAAAAAAGTTTTAAGATGGTCTGTCTGATGAGAATAGAGAGGGCACTTACTATTTGGCTATGATTAGCAAGTATCTCACATGCCATTTATAATAAATTTCACACTTGAAGTGTGCTCATGTACCAAAGTTTACATTCACTTCTAAACTGGACAGTACTGCACTCTTGGTGGAAAGAGGAAAGATCCAAGAGGGAAGGTTGTGGTGGTGTCAAAATGAAGTGTGTGTGTGTATGTACACTATACAAAGAATAAAATCATCCATGGATACCTTTTTTTTTCTTTTTTTTTTTTTTTTTTTTGCTTCCAGCTATTGTCATCTTTGAATCACTGGCTTTGAAGCAATTATCTTTATAAGTTATTTTAATTTTCTTTTATTACACAAACTTGAAGTAAATGAATTGAAATTTCATTAATTTAATTGGAAAATTTTAATTTCTGCCTTTGAAAATCTGTACCTCTGAGAGGCAAAATTCAATTTACAGTTATCTCTTGCCCCTATAAAATGATATGACACTTCCAAATAAAATATGGACTGAATTTGGATAAAGACTTTGGTAATTTATTATGTATAGCATTCAGCTACTCCTGATTTAGTGAAAGAGAAAGTGAGCCAATATGAGTAGTATCATTCAAAATCTTTGGCCTAAAGGAAATATTTAATTTTTTTTTTCTTTATTTCAATTGAATTCATTACTTAACATTGTTCTTGAAAGATGACATTAAAAAAGGGGAGTCCCCATGGCATAATGGCAAAAGTGCTGAACTGTGTTCTTAAAGTAAGTTTGACCTCCTGTTAGGCTTGTCCAGTCGGCTGGGGCTGTAGAATACACAGATTGCATCTCTGCAGAGGGGGGTAAGACCCCCCCCCAATGAGTGTCCTGGATATGACACTAAACAATCTGATCATGAGGTTCTAGTGATGCCGGAACTTTGGGGAATGCAGAGTACCCCTTCATTGCCATTAATTCCAGGTCCATTCTGGCCCGGATTGGAAGCACCTGATAGAGCCCTGTCTATGGGTTAAATAGAACTAACTTATGCTAAACTGAATTGTTTGAAATGGAACTGTTTTTGACATTGAAACTGTACTTACTCTAAACTGAATTGTTTAATATAGAACTGTTTTGACATTTAACTGTGTGTAAGCAAAATCTGTACTTATACTAAACTGAATTAGAACTGTTTGAATAAACTGAATTGCTTGAAATAGAAATGTTTTTGACAATTAAACTGTACATGCTAAACGGAATTGTTTGAAATAGAACTATTTGCATAAAAATGGATTTGGTGTTAAATAACCTAAAAAGGTTGATATGCCATAAAACTCAACCAACCAACCATCTAGTTATGCAATTAGATTCACTTGAGGACTTATGCCCTTGGGGAAAAATATGAACTCCCTTATCTCCTCAGCTTTGGGTTATATAGTGTCACTGCTGTTCTTCTAGAAGGATGGCCGTGGTGTTAAATAACCTGCAAAGGTTGATATGCCATTAAAACAAAGAATAAGAAAAATGTTTGTAATTCAAAGCTCTGACTTTCTTTTGAATTTGTAATTTTGTTTTGGAATTTATACTTTGAGGCTTATAATTGTAAATATAAATGTTTTGAAGAAATTCAATTGATGTTTTGGAAGTAATGTGAAGCATTTAATTTCATCTTTAATTGCTGTTAATTCATTTTAATTCCACCTACAAGATCGTTACGGTGTTATTTTTCAGGATACATCAATGGGTTCAGTTATAGATTGTCATGTCACATTTGACTCTTATCTATTCATTACATTATGTTATCGTTGGCTTATCACCAATGATGTTGTTCCTTCCATCTATATTAAGAATTGGAAAGATTTTCTTTGTCTGTCCTCAGACAAAGCCAAACGCTTTAATGGAGAGCTACCTTATATCCAATGCATTTTAAAAAAATCATGTCTGTTTTAATGATAAGTATAATTCCCAATGCATTTTTATAGTAAAAATCATTGGTCATACATTTTTTTATAGTGAAAAATCATTTCCCATTGCATTTTTTTTTTTTTTTTTTTTTTTTTTTTTAGATTAAAACTCATTTGCTATCCATTTCTATAGTAAAAATCATTGGCCATGCATTTCTATAGTAAGAATCATTTGCATTGGATTTTAAAAAAAAATTATTTTGAAAGTTTTACTTGCAAGGTAATGATTATAAACACAAACATGAAAAAAAAATTCAGTTGACATTTTGGAGTTACTGTGATTACATTAACTTAATCTTTAATTACTGTTAATTAGCTTTAATTCCACTGACAAGATAATAAGTTTTATTTGTTTATCTCAACATATTTTTCAGGATATGCCACTGATATATATGAGAAACTTATTGTGTGAAGACTATTGTTGTAGGAAATTAACACAGTGTTCATAATTCTAACTCTGAACAAATTGTTAGCATTTTTCTTTGGATAAATAGGAATTTTAGTATTCCCCTTCCAGCTATAGGTGAATATTAGGGCAGACTGGGCCTTCTAACGTTGGTAAAACAACTGGTCTAGGAGAAGGAAAATCTGAATTGAAACCTTGTAAATTCCATTTAAAAATTGACTTTGTGTCACTTCCTGCTTGTGCAAAGGAGTTGGGTTAACGCATACACACTCCTATATAAAATAGGAAATGATTTGTTGAAAGAATAAAACCATATGAATCATGATACAATGAATATTAAAGTGCTCAATATTTACGTTAAGTTGATTTAAAGAGCTGAGTTTTCCTGACAATCCTATTGGTGAGGGGGTGTCCTTGTGGTTGTAATGGTTAAAGCGATGGACTGCGGGATTGTAGTAAGTGAGTTTGTACTCCAACCCCGCTATTACATTCGCTTTCGGGCAAATACCCTTGGGAAAGGTATGAATCCCTTAATCTTCCCAGCTATGGGTTAAATAGTACCACTATTCTTCTAGGAGAATGGCTTTGGCATTAAATAACCTTCAAAGGTTGATATGCCATTAAACAAAGAAACCAAACCAACCTATTGGTGAATCCTAGGTAGTAAGCTTCTGTTTTTTATTTGATTCTTGTATGAATAATTTATTTTATTTTTTGATTTAGCCTTTATAAAAAAACAAAAAACCCCGAAAGATGTGCAAAGTTTGTTAAACTGCAAGATGGATATGTGAAAAAAGAATGTATCTTTCATCATACTCTTCTTGGTTGGGTAAAGAACTTTTCAGTATCACTTATGCATTTAAAAAAAAAAAAAAAAACTAGTTCCCCTATTGTATCTAAATCTGTTTACCAGAACATCATCAGACCAAGAAGACATGCAAAACACTAATAGAAAAGGAAGGATGAACTCATCATTGACGTTCTTCTATGAACCCCTTCACATCAACATACCAGTGTTGGCAGATAATCAAGAACTTACATCAGTTCTGTTGCCCAGTTCCCCTGGGGCTGTAAAATACACCGACTGAATTTCTGCAGAGGGGTAAAATCACCCCCCAACACTAAACAATCTGATGGTGAGGTTTCAGTAATGCTGGAACTTCATTGACATCACTTTCAGGTCCACGCTGGCCCTGATAGGGTCCTATCTATGGGTCAAATAGAACTAAACTGTATTGCTTGAAATAGGACTGTTTTGACATTTTAACTGTTTGTAAACAAAAACTACACTTATACTAAACTGAATTGTTTGAAATTTAATTTAGCGTTAAATGACCTGGAAATGCTTGATATGCCATAAAACAAAACAACCAACCAACCAGCATCAGTTCTGTGCACATATTGGATGTAGTTTGGATGACCTGCCAGAAGCGATGAATGATAGGGATGGATAGAGAGAGAGTGTCCTGCTGTCAGCAAAACTTGATGATCAGAATGTGTCACACTGGAATGAACTGGATTATGTAAAATTAATGACTTGCAATTGGCATGAATTAAAACTGTCCTGATAGGTTTGTAGTTGACTACCATGACGAATGGAATATGAGGAAACTTGAACAATGAAATAGATTCTAGTTGTTACATTTTTTTCTCTTTTAAAATGTTATAATCTGTCGACATTATATACTACAAACATTGCTATATCCACTGATAGAAAATTGGTTTTGTACTATAAAAGTCAAAGAGCAGACAGTATCATGCAGAAACTATAACTGATACAGACAACTTGAAAATATACTTGCCTGTTCAGTCAAGTAGGCATCTCTGTAGAGGAGTAAGACTCCCTCCCTTACGAGTATCTTGGGTATAACCCTAAACCATCTAATTCTGAGGTTTCAGTTTTGAAGTTTTAGGGAATGTGGAGTCCCCCTTCATTGTGATTACTCCCAAGTCCACTCTGAGCCAGAGTTAGGGTCACACCCATGGATCAAATAGAACTGTTCAATCTTTTACTAGGGATTATTATTGATATCAAATAGAATTATTAGCATTAGATAGCAATACTTGAAGCCATTTAACTATGTGCAAATAAATGATAAATATTGAATAGAATTATTAGTGTTGGATAACAATAATTGAAACCATTTAATTATGTGCTAACAAAGAAGATCTGGCTTGTTTAAAAATGTTACCTACAAACTATTTAACAAATAGTGTGAAAGAGTAAAAACAGGATTTATCATCAAATAACCATTAAGAGTTGACATGGCATTAAACCAATAACCTAGCTAAATACACTTGCTATGGCCTAATCTCTGTTACTTAGTCTGGAGCAGGTAGCAAAAGGCATTGCTCTCTACGTGAATTCAGATAAGACTGAGTTCATGTGTATTAATCAATTTCTTTAAATGGCAAACTTCTGAAAATAGTAGACCAGTTCATATACCTTGGTAGCAATATATCGTCTAAAGCATGGACAACTATCTACAAATTATCCGCCATATTTGATTCTGATCTCTCTGTTAAAATAAAATAGTAATTCTTCCAAGCTGTACCTGTGTCAGTACTATTGCATGGTTACCCCACACTAACAAAACATTTGGGAGAGAAAGCTAGATTGTAGCTACACAAGAAAGCTGCCTGCTGTTTTGAACAATTCCTGTAAGCAGCACTCTACAAAACAGAAGCAGTTCAAGGCTACTTACCTCCCATCTCACAAACCATTCAAGTAAAATGAACAAAACGTAGCTGGGCACTGTTGGAGAAACAAGGACTTCTCCACCAGCTTTGTGCAGACATTGGATGCAGTCAAGAGGATTTGCTAAGAGCAATAGCCGATAGGGATGGTTGGTGAGAAAGAGTCAAAGGAATCCATGCTGTCAGCATACCATGATGACATAATTAATTGAATAAGTCACATTAATTATTTTTTCAATTAAATTCTTTTCTAATCTGAAAGTTTATTAAAGAAAAACTAATTTTTTTCTTTCATAATAATTTTCTGTTCCAATTGAATAAGTTTTTAGACTTTAAATAATAATTTTCCAATTAAAATTTTGTACAGAACTTTGCTTGATTATTTTCTTAAATAATTCAAATTTTCTAAAATTTCTTCAGGAAATTAGCTGCATATGTAAATAATAGAATCAGGATTTTGCAAGTACGATGTTAGAGTGTGTGTACACCTTGTTGCCTGGGCTTAGAATATGCTGACTGTAAACTCTCTTGAGAGAGGTCTTCTTTTTTCTCAAAAGGAGTGTTCCGAGTATGACATTAAACTGCGTCTGGCAGTGAGGCTCCTGTTCAGGAGATCTGGGGAGTGTGGAATACTCCTTCATTGCCGTTACTCCAAGGTCCATGTTGATCTGGAGTTGTAGTAGCTGTTAGAATCCTATTTATGTGTGAAATAGATCTATTTAAAAACTATTAGTATTAGATAGGAATACTTGAAACCATATAACTATGCAAGTAAATTATTATTAAATGGAATTACTTGAAACCATTCAACTAGTTGCAAATTATCTATATTAAAATAGTTACTTGAAGATTCAGTTGTTTACTAGGAATTATTATCATTAACTCAAGGTCTGATAATTTTTCAAGTCTTGGTATTCAGGTGGTAAAGAAATTTTAAGCTGAGTACAGTTGATTTGAATTCAGTTTTCCTTCTAGAGTGGTTCACTAGCTAAAGAACTCAGTCTGTCCTATTTACCCATAGCTGGAGAGAGAAAAGATGTATTCGTGTGTCTTGAACCCCCCCCCCACACACACGGTTTGTGGTGTAATAGACAAGCCAACCTGAGTTCAAATTCTGGATGAGTCTGTTTGCATTTTCACATAGCTTTTCCTTAGGAAAGGTATGAATCCAAATTCTTTCCAGCTATGAGTAAATAGAAGTGCAGACTAGGTTCTTTAACTTTAGTATGGCAACTAGTCCAAGAGAAGGAAAACTCTGAATTTAAACTCTGTTTTAAAAATTGACCATGTGTCACATCCTATTTATGTGTAGGGTTTGGGGTGGTGGTGTGTGTGTGTGTGTATATATATATATATATATATATATATATATATATATATATATATATATATATATAATTGTGTGTGTGTGTATATATATATATATATATATATATATATGTAGTCATCCACAGTCAGACTTTCATTGTATCAACACTTCAGTGTGGCTAGACACGCAGGACACTTCAAACTGGGATTGAGACTTGGGCAACTCTACATTAGACTTAGTATCTTACTGCTCAGCCATTAGGCAACCTACGTCAGCTTGGGAATTATAATGCATTATGTATTGGGTTTCGTTTGTTTACATTTTTTGTGTTACTGGATACTAACAATTTGTTAGAAGAGCTTTGCATAATGCGGGTGGCTGCTGTTAATTCCTTTACCAGAGTGCTCAACTCCCAGGACACGCACACATACACACACACACTATTTTCATGTAAATTTAATTTTTTTAAATTTACTGACAGTCTTGGTCCATTGAAGGATTTTTTTTTTTGTTTTAGTTGGTTTTGAAATTGATCTCCAATTCTTTTCAGTGTCAAACTAAAATTATCATCTACTGTGCTGAGCAGAAAGACTGCACAAAAATACAGAATCAGTTAAGTTTAAATTACTTATGTACTATTTTGTGTGTGTGTATCTGTATATATCTAAAAAAAAAAAAAAAAAAAAAGTATATAGAGGATGGGTTCATATATAGTTGAATATTCTGACAATGTTAAATGTTTCGGTTTTTATATTAAACCATTATCAGAGCGTTAATTTGGTTTTGTATCTTCTGAATTATATTCAGATTTCATCTTGTATACACATACTCACAATGAGAATTTTAGTGCAATAATTATCTTAGAAAATGGGATCTGCGACCTGAGTTCAAATCCTGGGCAAGACTGTTAGCATTTCACTTTGTGCATATCCCTTCAATATAAGGCATGATCCACGGGTTCCTCCCCAACCATGTGTAGTAGTAAGGCAGGCTGGGCTCTTTAACTTAGGTATGGCCACTGGTCTAGAAAAAGGAAAACTGAATTCAAACTAGCTTTACTACACTCTAAAGCCATGAATGACATTGTATTTTTTAAAATCTCATATGTATGTATACTTTGCAGGTTTGCTAATGCCTTTGGGGAAAAGCATGAATCCATCTCTTCTCTTCTATGAGTAAATAGTAGGGTAGACTGGGCTTTTTAGCCATGGTTTGGCAACCAGTTGAGAAAGAAAACTGAATTTAAAACTGCTTTAGACCACTTTAAAATTGACATTGGCATAGTGAGTAGTGTGTTCACCAATGGCCTGGGAGACCGGGGTTCAATATCAGGTCGAGTCATACCAAAGATTCAAAAAAATGGTATTTGATATCTCCTTGCTTAACACTTAGCATTACAAGGTACATATCAAGGGTAAAGTGGAGTTATCCAGGGAAAGAAGTAGAGCCCTTCCCAACACCTTAGTGTAGTAGCTATTGAAAAAGATAGCCTTTGGGTTGCACTCAACTACGATTGCCAACTTTACTTATATATATAAAATGGTATAATAGAAATTTGGAGTGGTGCCAAAGATAGTTTGACATCTCAGTTTGTTCAAAGACAGCAGCAATACCCATACTTCATTCTTGTTAGTGAAAATGGCCAGAGAATGGTTGAAAGTTCTTGGGCTCTGAGACTAAATACCATGGAAAGTTTTGTGCTCTCTTAATCCTTACTGGCCCAGTTAGCTGGGGCGATAGAATACACTGGCTGCACATCTGCTGAGGAGTAAGACTCCCGCAATGAATGTCCTGGATATGACATTAAACAATCTGATAGTTGGGGAATGTGGAGTATCTCTTCATTGCCATTGCTCCCAGGTCCACTCTGGCCCTAGGTGGTAGCACCTGATAGGGTCTTATTTATAGGTCAAATAGAACTGTTTGACATTTAAACTGTATACAAACAAATGACTTATACTAAATTGAATTGTTAGAAATAGAACTGTTTGATCATTTAACTATGTGTTTCTACAAAATGTGTTTACAAATCATATATTTAATACATATGCAAAAACAGGATTTGGCATTAAATAACCAACAATGATTGATATGTCATAAAACCAAACCAAACCAAATCTTAATCCTTATATAAATTGTCAAAGGTTCCCTTTTCATTAGCTACTACACCAAGGTGTAAAGGGAAGGTGCTACTCCTTTTTCTGCATTACTCCATTTTACCTTTGATCTATACCTTTATAATGCTGAGTGTTATGTAACAAGGCAGCATCAATACCATTTTTAAAAATTTTGCCTCAGTTTCATGTTGTTGATCCTTGGATGAGCTTGTATTTGAACACATCTCTAACCCACCTAAGGATTGACAAAGTGAAACTCTGAGTCATGGGTTTCTATCCTGTTATCTTATTTGGGGAGGGGTCCTTGTGGCGTCATGGCTAACATACTAGACTGCGACATTGTAGGAAGCAAATTTGAACTCCAGTCATGTGTTCACTTTTGGACTACTATCCTTGGGAAAGATATGACCTCCCCCTCATTCCATGGGTTTTGATAGTACCACTACTGTTTTACAAGGTTAGCTTTTGGCATTAAATAGCCCATAAAGATTGATATGCTTTGAAACCCAAAACCCAAACTGAACCTAGTCCAGTCAGCTGGCACTGTAGAATACACAGACTGCATCTCTGCAGAGGAGTAATCCCCCTCCCCCAACAAGTGTCCTGTATATGACATAAATCATCTCCAGCCTTGGAGATTTGTGAAATATGGAGTACCCCCTCATTGCCATTTCTTCTAGGTCCATTCTGATAGGGTCCTATCTATGGGTGAAGTAGAACAAACAATGTATGCAAACAAATGACTGATGTTAAATTGTGACTGTTTTATAGCAATACTGGAAACCATTTAATTGTGGCCAAAAAAGAACTCAGAATATTATCTATAAAATGTTTACAAATTAACAAGATTTGGCATTAAATAGCCTACAATGGTTGATATGCCATTAAACCAAACTGATCTTATTTTATGCTCATAGTAAATTGTTATATTGCTCTGCATAGAGCAGTGTAAATATTTTGATTACAAGCACTTATAATGTTAAATCATGGTTGTGTGTGTGTGTGTATGTGTGTATATATATATATATATATATATGTACATATATACCCTGCTCTGCTGCTAACTTTCTGTAACTGTATTTATCTTTTTATATTATATGTGCATGTTGAAGATGACTTGGTTTATGAATGAAATACTGCTAATCATTTAAAGAAAATGTTGAAAAAAATGTATATAATGTACTTCTAAGGCCATTAGAATGGAATCATTTAAGAATAAATGTGTGTTCTTTTGTGATATTTTGAGGAAACTTTTCCTCTTCATCTGATGATAAAAAAATGACCAAGAAATTGATGTGATGTCATCAACCAGAAGTTGAGTCGTTGATATGTTTTTATCTAGACAGACATGCATATCAAATTTATATAAGAAGCATCTCTGGAACCCGTACTTCAGTGTGTGTGTGTGTGTGTGTGTGTGTGTGTGTATGTATATATATATATATACACACACACACACACACACACACTGAAACTGAAATTTTAATCTGCTGAATGTTTTAATTCACACAAGATTAAGCGTGTTAATATTGCTGAAGTAATGATCACATACGATGCTTAATAGATCCTCAGGTTAAAAAATAAGGGGTGTATCAACAGTACTCAAACTCTCTGCTTATAGGGTGATCAGGTCAAAATTGTATTAGACTTCAGAACATAATTTTATTTTCCTGTGTATATGGTTGATTGGTTTTATGGTTAGCCAACTCCTGTTGGGATATTTTATGCCAGGGTCAGTTTAACACTTATGGTCTCCAATTATATACAATAATAAAAAAATATGTTTTCACAATCATTTTAATTATTGTAAACTGTGGTGTATAAATCAACTAGTGGTAAAAGTTTGGATTTTAACCTAGCTGTATAAATTGACCCCTTGTTTTGTAGATATTTTTTTCTGGTTTAAGAAGTTGATGTGTACGTTACAGCTTATGGTAGGCAAACTCTTCATTAACTCTAATAGATCTTTTTGATCTTTAGGTGGGACTAGCAGTCTGGGTTAGAGTGGACCTAGGAGTAATTGCAATGAAGGTTTTTTTTTTTTCACACTCCCCAAAGCTCAAGAACTGGAGTCGCATCATAAGATGCAGTTTAGTAGTTGGTTTTTATAAAAGTATGTTATTGAGTTATTGAATATCAAAGTTATTTTATTTATTAGCCAACAATTATATGGCCCCAGTAACTAATAATAACCCTTAAGAAACAATTATAACCGAGTAATTATTCATAATTCATTTGCACACAATTGTATAGTTTTGAATATTCATATCTAACACTAATAATTTTCAAACAGATCGATTTGACCCATAGATGAAATGCTTAAGAAGTACTGCCACTCCTGGTCAGAGTTGACCTGGGAGTAATTGAAATGAAGGGGTGACTCCCTATTCACCAAAGCTCCAGAGCTGGAGCCTCACCACTGGATGCAATTTAGTGTCATACTCAAGACATCTGCTTTTTAAAAAAATTTTTTTTTATTAAGTAGTGTGCTTACCCCTCTGCAGTTGGCATACCCCCGGTCCTTAGAGAGTGTGTGTGTGTGTGTATATATATATATATATATATATATATATAGGTTCAGATATTTATTAACTTCTTTTTTCAGGTACTTGTTTTTATTGGTTTGGTTTCTTTGTTTTTTAGCATATCCATCATAGGTTATTTAATGCCAAAGCCATCCTTATCCTATTTACCAAACCCTCCGCTCGGGCAGGATATGACACAAGGTCAATTTTTAAGCGGTGTTTAACAGGTTTGAATTCAGAGTTTTCCTTCTCCTAGACTAGTTGCCTAACCAAGGCTGAAGAACCTAGTCTGCCCTACTATTTACCCATAGCTGGAGGGAGAATAATTGGATTCATACCTTTCCCAAGGGTATTAGTGCTATGTGAAATGCAATCAGTCTTGTCCAGGATTTGAACTCGTGTCGCCGTGTTCATTTCCTACGACGATAACAATTACACCACGGGCACCTCCACCAAAGCCATCCTTATAGAAGAACAATTGTAGTATTACTGGAAGGATAAGGTGGTCATACCTTTTACAAGCCATCCTGTCAGCTGTCAATTGCACTTTTTCAGAGGGGTAAGACCCTCCGCCCCTTAGTGTCTTGGATATGACACTAAACAGCATCTGATGATGAGGCTCCAGTTCTGGAGCTTTTGGAAAGGTGGAATGCCCTTTCATAGCCATTACTCCCAGGTCCACTCTGACCAGGATTGTTAGTACCTGTTAGGGTACCGTCTATGGATCAAATATGATTCAATCATTTACTAAGGATTATTATTGTTAGTTATTTGAAACCATAGAGCTGTGTGCAAATTATCTATATTGCATAGGAATAATTGATAAATAGAATTACTAATGTTAAATAGCAATACTTGTGTGCAGACATTTGATTAATATCAAATAGGATTATTATTGTTTGATAGGAATACTTTTAACTATTTGATAGTGCAAACAAATGCGTTCCAACAACTTATTTAAAAACAAAATTACTTTCAAACTATTCACTTACAAATCATATTCCATTGAGTCATAATTTCCATTTTAGTAAAATATAATTCATACATGAATAATTTAACAATGAATTAATTTCAGTCAGTAGTATATTTGCCATTATTTTAATTCACCCAGTGCCATTCATCAGGTAACTTGTTGATTCTTTTCAAGTAAAATTCAGCTTGTTTTGAGCTTGAGAATTTTTCCACAAACATTTTCACCTGATCTTCTTGAAAAGTTTTTGTCATTCAGAACGTTTTGTAGAGAACAAAAAAAAATATGGTGCAATGCCTAATGAATATGGTGGATCGAGTAGAACAGACCAGCCTAAATCCCATTTATTCATTTAATTTCTTGTGTGATTCTTGTTGAATGTGGCTTTGTGTTATCAGAGAAGCAATGTTTCTCCTATTGATGAGTGCAGGGAATTTTCTTAGAAAATTTTCATGCACATGTTTCAGCTGTTGAGAATATAAATTTGCATTGAGTGTCTAATTAAATGAATAATGCTGCAGTGATCCCATCATACAAACATAACTTTTCTCCCATGAATCTCTGCTTTTGATGTTGGCTGTAGAGATTCCTTCTAGTTAATCCATTGTCTTTTGCATTAAACATTGCCATTTTATTTTTTGGCGCCTGTGATGATATTTTTGAAAAACTGGCCATTTCTTTGCCTTGAAAAGAAAAAAAAAGAATTGTTGCTATGGACATGTGATCTTATTTTTTTCCCTAAAAGTATGAGGAAACCAAATGCCCAGTTTGCTCACTTTTCCTATCTTTTTCAAGTGCCAGCAGATTGTGAATTGGAATGTTTTGAGGTCAAGTTATAATTCTCAAGTTTTTTTTTTTTTTTTTTATGGATTGCATTCCATCAATTCTCTTAAAGCCTCTGCATCAAGGTCTGATGAGCATCCTGATCTAAGTTCATATCTCTATGATGTATTGCCAAAATCAAACTTTGAAGACCAGTTTTGAATTTGGCTGTCAGTCATGACACATTGGCCATAAACACTAGAATTTTTTTTTAGCTGTTTCTGTAGCATTTTTATGCTTAAACTCCCACAATATTACATTATATTTGAATATGCACTTTCTGTTCCTCCATTTTCGGTGTGAGAGATCATTGATCAAATTATGTGCACTCTTTTACAACTGAAATAAGAATGACCAATGAAGGTCCTATTTAATCAGGTATTTTTTGGTTGCTTTTAAAACTTTGGAAGTTTGAAATGTGTAGTTATGTTTGGGTTTTAAAAATGAAAATTATTTGACTCAATTCAATATATATAAGAACAAAAGTTAGCATTTAAAAGCCCACAAGGGTTGATATGCCATAAAACACCAACCAACCAACCAACCTTTCCTCAAGGGTATTAGTTTGAAAGTGATTATGATAGTGTGGCTGGAGTTTAAACTCTTACTATGATGTCAAAGTCCAGTTCATTAGCCATTATGTCATGGACTTTCCTGTTTTTACTTGGAAGAATAAATCTTATTCCTCCCCCACCAAAAAAAAAATTGCTTTTTACAACAGTTTCCCTGCTACATCTTACTAGTATATCTGATTGTTTGTTTTATAAGACCTATATTATCTTCACTAAAATAAGACTTAGCTGTTTCTGCTTATTTTATAGTGTTGGCTATGTGTATATGTCTATGAATGTATACACATCCACTCTGCTCTTAGCTTGATTATAGTATATCTTCCATATAGATATAGACCCTGTCATTTTGCTTGTATCTCGGCAAAGTCAGATTTATTGATCTTTCATCAGATGCGGACATGTTCAGTTCGCTGCAGGCCAAACCGAAAGTGCCTATACAACAATGATACTATAATGTTATTAACTTCCTTGCTTTCACCAGGAAGGCCGAACAAGAAATGATGTCTTGTTCTGCCCTTACATTCACCTTCTCTCTTCATGGTTCTCTTTCATACCATTATTCTCTCACTCTTTTTGTTGAATTCATCTTTGCCCTCCTTTCCTCTTTCTCTCTTCCTGGGGAGTCCCCATAGTGTTGCGGCTAATGTGTTGGACTGTGACATCATTATAAGAGAGTTTAAACGCCAGTCATGTGATTATGTTCATTTTCGGACTGATATTTTTGGGAAAGGTATGAAACTAGGAGTGGGTTAAATAGAACTACTAATGTTCTTCTACAAATCGATTTTGCATTAAATACCCCAAGAAGGTTCATATGCCATTAAACTGAAAATTTTTTTTATTTTGTGCATCTTTGCTTTTATCATCTCCCTTCTTGGAGAGTCTTGGAGCATTGAAGTTTTCTTGCTGGACTGTGACATTCAAACTCCAGTTGCACTATTATATTTACTTTTAGACTAATACCTTTGACAAAGGCATGAACCCCCATCCCCTTCTATTAGTGGCATTTAGAATATGCAGACTACATCCCCTGCAGTGGTGGAAGAATTCTCATAAAAAAGGGTGTCCTCAGTATAATACTGCATTTGGTAGTGAGGCTCCACTTCTGGAACACTGGGTAGTGCTTAATCACCCTTTCATTGCTATTACTCCCGAGTCAGCTTTGATCCAGTGTGGTAGTACCTGTTTGGGTTAAATCTGTGGGTCAAATAAAATTTGACCTGTAAATACGATCTGTCTTTCAAAATGGGGTATGTATTTACCAAACTCTTTAACCACAGGCAGGATATGACACAAGGTCAATTTTTAAGTAGAGTACTGATGGTTTGAATTGAGTTTTCCTTCTAGACTGGTTACCCTACTGAGACTAAAAACCCTGTCTATCTTACTATTTACTCAGAGCTGAAGGGAGAAAAGATGGATTTATTCCTTTCCCAAAAGCATTAGTGTTAAGTGAAATATATACAGTTCTACCCAGGGATTGAACTTGAAGCACTGATTCCATTTCAAAGACAATAATTATCAGGCTAACTTAACTCAACTCCTCTGTCAGGGGCAGAATGTAGCACAAGGTCAAGTTTTAAGCAGAGTACAGCTGGTTTGAATTCAGAGTTTGCCTTGTTCTGGGGCTTTGGGTAATGCTGAGTCACTCTTTCATTACCATTAACCCTCAGGTTAGCTTTCACCCAGTTGGCTGGATGGGGGCTGTAGAATATGCGACTGCATCTCTGAAGAGTGGTAAGACCCACCATCCAATGAGTGTCCTGGATATGACATTAAACAATCTGATGGTGAGGCTTCTGTGCTTGAGCTTTGGGAAATATGAAGTACCTTTTCATTACCATTGCTCACTGGTCCACTCTGACCTGGAACGGTAGCACCTGATAGTGTCCTATCTATGGGTCAAATAGAACTGTTTGACATTTAAACTGTGTGCAAACAAAAATTTGAATTGTTAGACATAGAACTGTTTGACTGTGTGAACAAATGACTTGTGTTCAATTGAATAATGAGTAATACACGGCAACACTTGGAATCATTTAACAGTGTAATGTAGTGAATGAGTAATCGTGAATAGAATTATAAGTGTTGATTAGCAATATTTGAAATGCTTTAACTGTGTATCTAAGCTGAATTGTTAGTATTACATAGAGATGCTTGACACCATTTAACTGTGTGCAAAAAAAAAAAAATCAATGTTAGGTAGCAATATTTGAAACCATTTAAGTGAGTGCAATCAAATGATTAACACTAAATAGAACTATTTGTGTTAGAATATTTGGAACCATTTAACTGTGTGCAAATAATAGTAATACTTGTGTGTAAACAAATTAACTATGACTCATTCGATGTGCAAACAAATGAGCTCTGGCTTGTTTAAAAATGTTATCTATAAACTGTTTACAAATCATGTGTATAAAGAGTATTTGGCATTAAATTATCTACAATGGTTTGTTTGTTTTAATAGAGGCATATAAAATCCAACTAAACCAAATCATATATATTTAATATATATAAGAGGATTTGGCATTAAATAACCTACAAGGGTTGATATGCCATAAGCCCAACTAACAATCTGGTTACCGTTTGACTAAGAGTGGAAGTACTTGTTTGGCTCACACCTATGGGTGAAATTAAAATTTTGAAAATTATTTGTATTAGATAATAATACTTGAAACCATATAATTGTGTGCAAATGATTATTTGGAATACTTACTTGAAACAATATAAATTGTTTTCAAAGAAAGAAAAAAAAAAATTTAGACTGACTTTGGCATCAAATAACTCTGCAAAAGTTGACCTGCTGTAAAACCAACCAACCTTCTTCCTCATGTTGTCAGATGCATTTTTTCCCTTTCTTTCTCACCTTCATCTTTCATTTTCTTGTCATCAGATAGCTCCCTGTCTGTCTCTATTGACAGTGCTTAGAGTATGCTACAGAGGGGCAAGATTCCCCCCTCCTTCAAAAAGATGTCTTGGGTATGACACTAAACTACATTTGATGGTGAAGCTCAAGTCCTGGAGATCTGGGAAGTATGGAGTACATCTTTATTGCCATTACTCCCAGGACCACTTTGCATGGGTCATATGCTCTTGAACGATTGCACAATAAATGTAAACATGAACCTCTAGGCATGAAATAACACTAGGTAGGTTGACATGCCATTAAAATTAATCAAATGCATCTTTCTACTGTCTTTTTCTCTGCTATTCCCTCTCTCCCATTCTTATGTTCTTGAAAATGTTTTTCATTTAGAGATATATAGGGACCAACTGAGGATAATTGCTCAAACTAGTGTAAATCCATTCTGATTAAAAAAAAAAAAAAAAAAAATATATATATATATATACACACACACACACACACATATATATATATATATATATATATATATATATATATATATATATATATAGCCTACACTTCCTGGATCTTAATCATGGCTATAAAAAGATAAATATTCAGAACTTGGATTGGGGATGTTTTTTTTTTATGATTTGTCTATGACAAGAAAGGATTAAAAAATGTATATCTAGGTTTTTGTTCAAATTCCCTTAGCTTTTTAGTGGCACCTTGTAATGGGGTGGTGATGTAGTAGTTGTGGTGTTAGTGTGTGTCTACGCGTGCGCAGGTGCTAGTGTGTATGTTGTGATGGGATGGTGTGTACAGGCAAACCTGCTTCTTCAATCAGCCTGAATTCATTTGCCTCTATTAAAACAAACAAAACAAAGCTAAAACCATTTTCTATTTGACGTCTAAATCATTTAGTTACGGGTAGATATTTTCCCCTGGAAATTTCTGGAAAACTCGAGTTCATTTACTTCGAGATCTTTCTAAGTATGTGTTTATTTATTGTCCCTTATACCCCCATTTCTAACATGACCTGCTTGTACGACTTGAGATAGGATTTTTTTCTTTTAAAGAAGTGAAGGCCACAAATTTAAAGAATTCTTTAAAAAGTCTTTTTTTTCCTGCTGCATGAAAGTCGTACTACTTGAATCTGTGTTGTTTTTACTATTTCACTTAAGTTTTTTTTTATTTTATTTTGTTTTTAAAGATATGTTAATTTAAAAAAAAAATCTTTTTATAAACTTTTGATGGCCTAACTGAAAAAAAGTTTCATTATAATTTTCTTAGCTCGAATTCGTTTTATGTGAGTAGAAATTGCCACAAATTAATAGTATAAAACCAGGGTTTGCCTGTACCTCGCCCTCTAACACACAGAGAGTGGCCTAAAAGTAGGTTAACACTTAATATATATATTGTGTGTGTAATTTATATCTTCTTTTTTCTTTTTCTCCCTTCCCTCTTTCTCAGACACTTATTTCTACCCTAAGCTTAAAGTTCTTGCTCCCATAGTAGTGTACCATCTTCGAGGAAAGATTTTATAGTGTTGGAACTTTTTTTCTTCTCATTGATAGCTTAGATCAGATATTTTTTTGTCGTTAGAATTGAGGGATCTTGGGGTATTAAGGTAATTTTTTTTTATAAAATGAATGTTTTGGGAAGTGTAATTATATTAATAATGAGATTTGTAGACTCTAATATTTTCTCCTCAGGCCGAGAAAGTCCCTTGTGTTTAAAAACAAACGAACAAAAAAATAAAGTGAAGATAGTTACGCCGTAAAAAGTTCAGTTTAACGTTACGATCATTTCACTATAAATTTATTTTGAAAAATAAGTAAAAATTTGAAAGAAAGAAAACAATGTAAATTTGTTATAGATGATAAATAATTATGACTGGATATTAATATTTAAATACTACTTATGACTAATAGGTAAATACAACTACTGGGTGATAGGTAAACACAAATACTATTACGACACCTGAGAGTGAGAAGTAATACCGCCACTATTACTACTGACAAGTAAATACCATTATCACTAATAGGTAAATACCACCATTATTATTACTACTACTGATGGTTGAATACCATTACTACTTTGATTGCTAGTTAAATATCACCACCATTACCACGTCTGCTCCTGATTGGTAAATACCATCATTACTCCTCATAGTGATAGGAAAATACCATGCTATTAGAACACAAGTTCGTACCAATATCACAACTATTACTAATATGTAAATCTTAGCAATACCACTGCTATTGATAGGTAAATATCATCACCATGACGCCTGTTATTACTAATTGGTAAATATCACTATTACTACTGATAAATACCACCACTACTAATACTGAATAAGAACCGAGATGACTACTACTACTAAAAATATATGATGATGATAAAAAAATATTCAGTAATAAAAACAATGATGTGGTTAGAAAATGAATAATATTCTAGTATTCAAATTGGAAGTTTCACAAAGTTTGTTGGTTGGTTGTTTCAAGGTTTAAACGAACTAGTTGTCTGTCAGCCCAGCCAGCAGGGGTTGTGGATTATGCCGATTGCATCTCTGCAGAGGGGTATCTCTCCAAGGAGTGTCCTGGATATGATACTAGATTAAATCTGGTGGCGAGGCTCCAGTTCTGAAGCTTCTGGAAAATGTGGAGTACACTTTTATTGCAATTACTCCCAGATCCACTCTGACCTGGAGTGGTTGTACAGTGTAACCCTGATATAAGAGTTGTCGGGACTGGAGAAGAAATATCTTATATCCGGGTTTGGTCTTTTTTATATACATTAACACAGCCTCTAATTTGGGACCAGATAAAATCTCTCTTATATCCGGGTTACACTGTACCTGTTAGTGTCCCATCTATGGGTTAAATAGAAATCATTTACTATATTGGACAACATTTAACTGTGTGCAACCAAATAATTTATATAAAATTGAATTATTAAATAGTAATGCTTGAAAACATTTAACTGTATCCAAACAAATGAGTTATGGTTCATTTAAAAATGTTATCTACAAATTATTTGTTTGTAAACAGGATTTAGCATTAAATAACCTGCAAGGGTTGATATGCCATAAAACAATCATTATTGTCAATGTGACATTTTTTTTTAATATAGTGTCCCCACCCCTTGATTGATTAATGTTGAATCTTTTCCAGAAGAAAACAGTATCTTTTTTAAATTTTTTTTTTCTTATTTTCTGCTGAATATTGTTTATTCCCAGAATGGAATGCCGCCGTCGGGAAATTACCTGGCTGGAGAAGATCCGATTCTGACTGAAAATAATTAACGTGTAATTAGTGTGGAATAATTTAAAAAAAAAAAAATCAAAGTCAGTATAGAAATTTTTCTTAATCCTAGCTGAAATTAAAATTCTTCTGGTCATTATTAGGGGGTGGGGACAGGGATCTTTTGGGTTTTAATTTCCTGTTATGTTCCTTGCTATTTGCTGTGTACCAATATTAATGTTGTCAGAAGAACTGCCCTGCCCTTCACATCCAGTTCCCAGATAACAAGCCACAAGGTGAATCTTAGACTACAGGGATAATGGTTTGCAGGCAATGAGGTCAGTTTGGTATGGGTGGGAATGGGGATTAGCTAATGCAATTTTTAAAATATTTTTTATTTATTTATTATTTTTTATTTTTTTTTATTAAATATTCAAACCATTAGTTCCTACACTACAAGCACATAATTTCTTATTAGAAATTCTAAAGATTAAAAAAATCTCTTTAAAAAAAAAAAAAAAAAGGCTTAGAAATTTTTCTCCTGTTAAAGTATGCCAGTAGTTGTGTGACAATTTGTCGTTGGTTCTGGAGATCTGTTGTACATCTTTGTTGCCATTACTCCCAGATCCACTCTGACATGGAGTGGTATACCTGTTCGGATCTCATTTAAAGTTTAAATACTTCTGTTCGAACATTATTTGTACTTGAGAGGACCAAGTGCAAAAAAAAATTCTTTGGAAATAACAATACAAAAAATCTAAATATGAATGTACAATGAATGAGGTAGACGAGTTGATATACAGTTAAAATCAATCATTACTTATATACCCCCCCCCCCGATGAAAAAAAAACCCAAACAAACTGTAATCTATGATTTATTAAATCTCTGCTTCTGTTTGTCTTTAACTGAATTATTGGAAAAATGGGACATTGTAGTATAACATTTTTATAAGGCATGACTGAATTTACCTGGGAATTAAAGTGAAATTGGTTTTGTGTTGATTTGACTACTCTGAACTGAATTATGGGTATTTTTAGGTAATCCAACTTGGGTATCAAAAATCTTCAGGTTTTTCACGTATTACTACAATTATTTCCCTTCTCTTTCACAAATTCAAAATCAAGACCAAAACAAGTAATTAGTATATTAATGTTGCAAGAAGGAATCCTTGTTGCATAGCTGCTAATGTGCTTGACTGCAACCTTGTAGGGAATCAGTTCAAACTCCAATTGCATTGTGTTCACTTTCCTTGGGAAAGGTATGAACTCTTATATCCCCAGCTATGAGTTAAATAATATCACTACTGGCCTTCTAGAAGAATGGCTTTGGCATTAATTAACCCATTAAGGTATGTATGCCATCGAACAAAGAAGTCAAAAACTGTTAATGCTGCATATTACATACATATTAATTTACAAATAAAAACAAATTGCTATGAAATGTTATTTTTCATATTTTCTCAGTAATCACCTAATTTTAAATAATTGCATAAATGTTTCTTAATAATTGTATTTTCTTGATAATTTTGTCAGAGTAATAAAAGTCAAAGAAAAGGCAATCTTGTTTGCTTTATAAGAATTGGCTGAGAAATTTTGTTGTCTTTACTCTGTGTCTTCCGAAGAGTTTTGACAGTTGTCAGAGCAGACATTTTGTTGATCTTGGAGCAAAACTATTTGTCATGAGGTCTTCCAATTTATTTGAACTTTGTCCTCAGCCTTACTCAGGTAGCCAGTTATTTAGAAATCCCAAGTTCGAAGTTCAACAACTAACTAAAAACCTGTTTTTATTTTTATATCTTTGGTCCATCTGAGTGCATAACCTGTCCATCTAGTTCCCATCTCCTCTGTTTTTAACTTTTTAATCAATCTTTATCGCCCCCCTCCTCCTCTAAAAAGTATTCCTCAGGTCATGGTTGCTACTAAACTTTCATCCAAACATTTTATTTTTTTGTATTAGGCACACTTAATATAACTTGAGCAGAAATTTTGCTCTGTTGGGTGGGTTTGTAGAATATGACGACTGTACCTCTGTAGAGGTGTAAGACCCCTCTCCCTGAATCCAACCAATATTTGATGGTGGGGCTGCAGTCCTTGAGCTTTGGGAAATGTTGAGTACCCTTTGCCATTACTCCCAGATCCCTTATTATTTGTTGTTTGAAACCTTACAGCTGTATGCAAATGATTTATATTACATAGAAATACTTGAGAAATCAAATTACTATTGCTAAATGTCAATAATCGATGCCATTTTAACTGAGTGCAAACAAATGATTAATATTAAATAGAATTATTAGTGTTACTACTGATAGCGATACTTGAAAGCATTTAGAATTATTAGTATTTATAATGCTTGGAGCCATTTAACAGTGTGCAAACAAATCAGCTATAAAAACTCATTTAGAAATAAAATTACATGCAAACTTTTTGCTTACAAATCATTAAAACAGGATATGGCATTAAATAACCTACAAGAGTTGATATGCCATTAAACACCAACCAACCAACTAGCAAAAATTACTCTTGAGAAGCAAATTTTTAATCATTTTAAAGCAGTTAAACACTTTTAGAAAAGTAATAAGGTTTTATATGGAGATCATGAAGGTCAATCCTCAGGTAGCCAGCAAAATGGAAGTAAATTAATTCCTTGTTTACTCAATTATGCTGCTAGATTGACATTTATGAAACCTGAGTTGTTGAAAAACTTTGGAGTTTTATATCTTTATATTTATAGTAGATTGCTTTGTTATTCCATTATTTAAAAAAAAAAAAATCAAATTATTCAGATAGCACAGAATTCCCTGACTCTTGCCATCCGCTCCTATCATCCATCGCTTTTGGTTGGTCCTCTAGATTGTATCCAGTATCTGCATAGAGCTTGATGTCTATCCTTGATTTATATCCTTGCTGGTTGATCAACCCTTGTGTGTCTATGTGTAGGGGTTCATAAGAGAATGTTGCTTATGAGTTCATCCTTACTTCTCCGGCAGTATCCCACTCATTTCACTTGGATCATTTGCAAGATGGGAGGCAAGTGGCCATACAGCTGCTGTTTTCTGAGATGCTGCTACAACGATTTGCTCAAAACAGCACCTAGCATTTAACTTACTCCATATGCATTTCGTTATAGTCCAGGTGGTGCATCCATACAGTAGTACTGATAAAACCACAGCTTGTTAGAAATTTAATTTTATCAGAGATCAGATTTCCATATGAATGATAACATACCTTTGCTAGGTATATGTTGAAATCACTTTCAGTAGATGAGATATTGCTGCCGAGGTATGGGAAGTAGTCTACTAATTTTGGAGGCTTGCCACTTGAAGTGGAAATGGCTCCTTTTTGTTTAAAACACATGAACTCTATATACTGTTAATTATAGTTTGACCTTTTAAGCCTAAAAGAATCTGGAGAAAACTAGGGGTCAACTTATATGGCAGGGCTAAAATCCAAACCTTTATCACAGTGGTCAACCTGTGGAACAGTATGCCTGACAATCGATATACACCACTTACTGTAACTCAAGCTGTAAGAGCAGGAGCTGTATTAACACTGTGCTTCTCTAGTTGTTGAGTCGCATTTCAGCCGACCATGCTGGCTGCGGCACGGATCTGGCCGAGTATGTCTTGGCAGCTGGATAATTTCCTTCGGCCTCAGGGGGCCTTCCCCCCCGGCTTTTACTCCCTTCGGGGAGGTTGGGTTAATCGCCCGGCGCCTGAGGCGTCTCTAATAAGGGGAATGCCGACAGGGTCGTAGGCATTTTTGGGAAATGCCGGGCGCGTGTGGGCTACGGCCCTGCGCCTGGACGCACCAAAAAAAAAAGCCTTGTGCCACACTTACCCATTAGGTGGGGCGCGCAACAAATACCATAACTCAAGCTGACTGCCACAAAAAATTTTCAACTTAAACACACATTTGGTGAACATATTTAACAAATCAACATAAAATAAAACTGAAATACAAATTATGTATCATATTGGCATTATATCATATGGCTTCTCCAACAGCTGATGCACTGACTGTAAGCACTAACCAGAATGTCACAGTAGCCTATTGTATGTTTGGGGGGGGGAATGTTGACTTGTACAGCAGGTATAGTTCTAACCCAGAATTTTTGAGTGTTCTGGGTATGACATTAAACTACATCTGATGGTGAGGCTCCAGTCATGGAGTTTATAGAATGTGGGACATCTCTTCATTACCATTACTCTCAGGTCTACTCTGAGTCAGACTGGTAGTACTTGTTAGAATCCCATTCATTGGTAAAAAAAAACCCCAAAAAACTAGTATGTTGGGTATGACACTAAACTGCATTTGATGGTCAGATTTAGCATTAAATAACCTGCAAGGGTTGATATACCATAAAACAACCCACCAATTGAAATTTTGGGCTAAAAATCTTGATGTCAACTTATATACTGTCATCGATGGTATATATAATGTCAGATCGAAGATTGAATATTGTGCAATATTATATATGTATTTTCCCCAACCCCCCATGTGTATATTTGTATTGTATGAGTGTATATATATATATATATATATATATATATATATATATATATATATATATATATGTGTGTGTGTGTGAGAATACAGGTGCCTGTCATGGAATGTTTATCCTTGTTGGAAATGGACACAGCAGCCAAAGTTCAAATCCGGTACAAGGCTGATGACATTTCATATAGTGTTAATACTCTTGGGAAAGGTATGAATCCAATTATTCTCTCTCGAACTATATGTAAGCAGTAGGCTAAACTCAGCTCTTTAATCTGGGTATGGCAACAGGTCTAGAAGAAGGAAAACTCTGAATTCAAACTTGATTCACTTTGCTTAAAAAATTGACCTTGTGTCAAATCCTCATGTGGAAGGGTTAGTAAATACACACACACTCAATGTGTGTGTATGTATGTGATGGCTGCCACCTCAAATTTGGGTATGGCCATAGCATAACATTTTGTGGCTTTCACTAGACTTCTCTTGCACAAATTTAGCACACTATGGGGAAACTGTTACATGATTTCTATTTATTTCAAAAAACCTTTTTCAGTTCTTGTGCTGATTTAGCATTCTTTTTCATAAGTGTGTAAGTTGTCACTATTGGTGGATAAATATCTACCAATCATAATCCACCTGTGTTCTCTTTTCAAGAGTACGTGAATAGCTTTTCATTACAACTTTATTTAAGCTGATCTTTCTACAGATATTGTAAGTTAGTTCCAAGTGGTCATCTTTCAGATTGATGTTAATAGCATGTCAACTCATCTGGGGTTATTTTATTCCTTGAGGTCAGGGAATCTTGTTTATTTTACATTTCATATGTACATTTTTGCTATGGTTGTTTAAGAATTTTTTTTTCACATGGTTATTTGATATCAATTATTCTTATGTAAAACAAATAATTTGCACACAATTTAATAGTTTCAAGTAACTGATAATTATAATCTTTGGTAAATGATAGAACAGTTCTTTTTGACCCATAGATGGGACCCTAACAGCTATTACCACTTTGGGTCAAAGTGGATCTGGGAGTAATGGCAGTAAAGGAGTACTCCACACTCTCCAGAGCCACACTATCAGATCAAGTTTAGAGTCCTATTCTTTTGTGGTGGTCTTATACCTATGCAGAGGATAGTCAGTGTATTCTAAAATCTGTAAACAGGGTGCTAAAATTCAAGGTCTTTCCAGACATTTCTTTTAAGTATTTTTTTTTCATTTTCAAGCCTGGATTGTACAAAAACATTTTGTAAAAAATTTTTTCTTCACAGAAAAACAATCTTCATCAAAAGGTCATGATTACATGCTTGAAGCTCCTTGTCAGCTAAGATATTTGTTGCTTTAAGTGAGAATTTATATATAACTAAAACTATATACATATATATATCTCACTGGTACTGTATCTTTTTTCTTTTCTTTTTTTTTCTGTTGTGGGGATGCTACTCATGTAATGTGTCTAGAGTAGTAATATCCTAGCAGAGCCTATCCTTCATCAGGTCTATAACAGATTTGAATTGAGTTTTCCTTCTCCTAGACCTGTTGCCATATATATATATATATATATATATATATATATATATATATGCTTCTACTTGTGTGTGTATATATAATGTTAAAGACGATGAAACCCTTTTTGTTTATTTTTTTAAAATTTCATTTTTTAAAAACTCCTTGTTATTTTTCTAGTGTCGGGATCTAGATGGTAAAGAAATTGTCTCATCTTCTCCCCCAAGCACTTTCGATCATACATTTGGTAGTCATCAGAGGTAGTGTAGTTTTGAGTTGACTGTAGAGTTTTTACTGTTTTAGTAATTTGTAGCAGTTTATTTTGAAGTTGTTGGTTGGAACATTTTCTGAGGTTTTGTTTTAAAACGTTCAGTTAAGAAAAGGTTTACTTATAAAGTTAATGTTTTTTAGTTATTAAAAATATTTAATATGTTGGTGCCTGTGTTAAATGCTCTTTTCTTTGTTTGTTTTTTTTATTTTTTATGCATATTGCTTCTAGGATTTGTAATAGTTTTTATATTATTGTTTTTATATATAATTATTGTATTATCTGTGAGAAGTTATAAGTTGGTTCATGCTGTTGTTGTTTTTTATGAATAAATGTTGTTTTCTGGTGCTATTTTCAGAAAGGTCATAAGGTGAGATAATGTTGTGGTTGTATAACCAATGTAAGAATTTGTTTTTCGGAAGACACTCTCAAAATGGACATATAAATTTAAAAACTACATTGGTCCTACTATCTCTAAATTCTACGTGCCCCACATCAAAAACAAGATATTTAAAGCAACAATAACTAAACCCTAGATATGTCTGCTATGTAGATGATATTTTCTTCGTAACACACTCCTGTGATGAAATTAACAAACTATAGAAAAAATTCTGCACTAAACTTTACCACTGAACTCAATATTAATAAAAAAATATCCGTTTCCTTTATGTACTTACAGACTCCTAATAAATAATTCACTACCTCTTCATATAAAATGCCTACCTACAGCAATTCCATCCTACTTAACTACCACAGTGAATGTCCTCAAAAATATAAAATAGCAATTATAAAAATTCATAGAACATTTTACATCTCATCTAAGACAATATTTTACAAAGAACTTACCAATATAAAACAAACCCATGTTAATAATAACAATTTTCCTAACAAACTAGTTGGTCAAGAAATAAAACTATATCTTTACAACATTTACAAAAATAACACTATCAACAAAATCAATCTATATTACAGAAATCAAATGCACTATAACTACAAATTAGACAAACAAGCAATAACCAACATCATAAAAAGACACATTAAACCTATCAAAAAACGAAAGCAAATAAAACTTATCTACTATACTAAATTTAAAACATCAAACCTTATCGTTAAGAATAACACCAATTCCGCTAAAATACACCTAAACAAAACCAATGAAGTTTTATAAATTCATTTTGAGAGTGCTTCCCGAAAAACAAAAATAATTCTTACATTGGCTATACAACCACAATGTTATCTCATCTTATTTTGTCACCTTTCTGAAAATAGTGCCATGAAACAACATTTAATTATAAAATGCAACAACAGCACAAACCAATTTATAACTTCTCACAGATAATACAATAAGTAAGTTGACAACCACAGTCGAGGGTAACCCGAAGACTCCCTTTTCAATAGCTACTATACCAAGGTGAAGAGAAGTGCACTACTCCTTTCCTTGGATTGCTCCACATTACCCTTGATCTGTACCTTATAATGCTGAGTGTTAAGCAAGGTGGCATCAAGTACAATTTTTTTGAGTCTTTGGTATGACTCAACCTGGGATTGAACCCTGGTCTCCCGGACCATTGGCAAACACTTACTCAAACAATAATAAAAAACGATTACAAATCCAAGAAGCAATATGCATAAAAAATAAAAAACCAAACATAAAGAAAATAGCATTTAACACAGACACCAACATATTAAATATTTTTAATAACTAAAAATCCCTAACTCTACTAGTAAACCTTTTCTCAACTGAACGTTTTAAAACAAAACGCTGAAAATGTTCCAACAACTTCAAAATAAACTGCTACAAATAATCAAAACAGTAAAAACTCAAGTCAACTCAAAACTAAACTACCACTGATGACAACCAAAAGTATGGTCGAATGTTCTTGGGAAGAAGATATGGGACAATTCCTATACCATCTAGATCCCGACACTAGAAAAATAACAAGGGGTCTTGAAAAAAATAAAATTAATTATAAACAGTTTTCCATGGTCTTTAACAAAACTTGCTTGAAAAATAACTTGCTGCCTAAATATACACATCAAAATATATATATATATATATATATATATATATTGTGTGTGTGTGTGTGTGTGTGTATATATACACCACTATTAATTAGCCCTGTGGGCTTGGGCTGTAAAATACTCTGACTGCATCTCTGCAGAGGGGTAAGACCCTCTTTAAAGTGTGTCCAGGATATGACAGTTTGATGGTAAAGCTCCAGTATTGCTGAAGCTTTGTGGAATGTGGAGTACCCCTTCATTGTCATCACTCCTAGGTCCACTCAGGACCCTATCAGGTGCTACCACTCCGGGACAATCTATGGGTCTAACAAAATGGTTTGACACTTAAACTGAGTGCAAACAAATGACTTATGCTGAATTAAATTGTTTGAAATAGAACTGATCATTTAACTGTATGTAAACAAATATCTGATGTGTAATTGTTAGTGATATGTAGCAATACTTGGAACCATTTAACTTTGTTGACTTATGCTAAATTAAATTGTTAGAAATAGAACTTTGATCATTTAACTGCATGTATCTACAAAATATTTTTAAAAATCTTACATTCAAGATATATGTAAAAACAGGATTTGGCATTAAATAACCAACATTGGTTGATATACCATAAAACAAAACCAAATAAACCATTACTAACCAAAAGTATTTTCATGGAAGTGATTCCCAAGCTGTGTGTAAATGTATAAAAACCTCTTGCTTTCTCTTAGTTTACTTTGAATTTTATAATCCTTTGCAAAATTAGCCTTTAACTTAAAGAAACAATTCAAGGTTGTCCCAAACTTCTGATAAGCTGTGTGTGTGTTTTTTTATATATATATATATATATATATATACACACACAAATCATTTGTTAGTGACTTGTAATCTGTCTAAATGAATCTTTGTAAATGATTCTTCTGTCTTCAGAAAATTAATCCCAATCAAAGCAAAATATCTGAAGATAAGTGCAAATTTTAATGGCCTAAGCAGAATCACAACATTGGTCTTGAATTCATGGCGCCATCAGCTTTCTTTGCCTTATTTCTAATCTGATTTTGCTCAAAGAATGCTCTCCTCATCCAACACCACAATCTTTTTTCTTTCTTCCTTTTTGATTGATAAAAGCAGTTGAACTTTTTTTTTTTTTTTTTTTCAATTCTATGAATGGTGAGGGTATTTAAAAAAAAAAAAAAAAATTGAAAACGAACAACTAATTATGCCAATCAAACTTAAGATTTTGCCTCATCTGGGATTGAAGTTAAAATGAGGATTTTAAAGAATTGAGAAAAAAAATTTTTTTTTTTTTCTTTGCTCCTGCCATTTAAATATTCAAGAGTTAACAATTTTTTTCCTTGCTGTAAATGAACATGACAAAAGACAATTAGTTTCCATCATGATTTCAAAATCTTTTTCAACTAAGGAAATTGCCTGGTGACTTTGTTCATACAACTTTTGTACCCATCAATCACAAATCTTTCATATAAAACATGATGAATGATACATGAATAAAGATTTGACCAGTCTTGTTCACTTCCTACAAAGTTTCCTAAGCAGATTTTATCAAACAAAATTGAAATCTATTGTCGTTCAAGATAATTATCTCTAGGCAATAAATCCAAATATGACCTGTCTCTTCAAGGTGAAACTATCCCTAACATTTTTCACTTGTCAGATAAGTACTAGTTTTTATATATTTTAGTAATGTGAGGTATAATTTGGCAGGTCCCAGGTTGTGAAAGTGATGAACCACAATGGGATGATTCTCTAATTGCTATTCCTTGGATTTGTCTCGATGTCTTGGAGTGTAAGAACCTATGGTTTTAGGTATACCCCCTTTCCCTAATCATCAAGATTCTTGCAACCCAAGCAAAATTTCTTGAACCATCTAACTATTGTATTGTAATCAAATGCACCTTTACTTTTTGCACATCAAATGTTCTTGGTTGTTTCTGCAGTATTATGACCTAGTTTGAACTTGTAAACCATAAGTTCTCGAATTAGGCTCTATTGCACATTCATCTATGTAGCTTTCTAATCACACATGGAACAAAGCAATGTGCAACATGTTACTGCACCAACTACCATGATGCTCTCAACTCCAGTTGGTACCTACCACAGTTTGAATGCTTTAGTTATGTAATATATGTACCTCAAACTAGCACATACAAAAATATTGCAAAACATTTTTGTGATGGTTTGATTTGCATTTGGTTATTGAAAAACTTGTCTGTTCAGTCTTGAAAAATACTGGAGAAGTTTTCAACTTATCTTATAAGTAAAGTTGGCGACCGTAGTCGAGGGCGACCTGAAGGCTCCCTTTACAATGGCTACTATACTGAGGTGTATGGGGAGGGCACTACTCCTTTTCCTGGATTGCTCCACTTTACCCTTGATACATACTTTATCTTGCTGAATGTTAAGCAAGGAGATATCAAGTACCATTTTTAAAGTCTTTGGTATGACTCCACCTGGGATTGAACCCAAGTCTCCCGAACCGTTGACGAACACTCTACCCTCTAGGACAATGAGCCAGTATAAACAGATTGAACTGTAATGTTTATGGGATCTAGAATATGCTAACTGTATTTCCTGCAGAGAGGTAAGACCTCCCTAATTCAAAGAAAAAAAGGCTGTCTTTCGTACGACCCTAAACTGAATCTGGTGGTGAGGCTCCAGTTTAGGAGCTCTGATGAATGTGGAATCACCTCTTCACTATTATTGCTCCCAGGTTCCCACTGAAAATTATTAGTATTAGATAGGAATACTTGATATCATATGTGTCCTGTGTATGACACTAGATTGCCTTTGATAGTGAGGCTTCAGTCCTGGAGTTTGGGGAATGTGGAGTACTCCTTTATTGCCATTATTTTCTGGTTCATTCTGACTTTGAGTCGTAGTACTTATTAGGGTCCTAGCTATGAGTCAAATAGAACTTTTCAATTATTTATTAAGGATTATTATTATCTGACATTTGAAACCATACAACTGTGTGCAAATTATTTGTATTACATAGGAATATTTGAAACCAGTTAAACTGTGTTCAAACAAATGATTAAATTGAATTATTAGTGTTCCATAGCAACAATATATAGGAGCTTTAAATAACCTACAAGGGTTGATATGGCCTATAACACAAACCAACCTATTGATATCCTATAATTATGCAAATTATTTGTATCTTACCCCACCCTCCACCTTCACAACTTGTGTCTTGGGTATGACACTAAACAATCTGATGGTGAGGCTCCAGTCTGCAAGATAGGGGGAATGTGGAGTACTCATTCATTGCCATTACACTTGGGTCTATTCTGACTTGGGTACCTGTAAGGGTCCTATCTATAGGTCAAATAGAACTATTTAATCATTTACCATACTTAAAATCATATAATTGTGTGCAAGCAAATGATTAATGTTAAATAGAATTATTAGTGTTTGATAGCAATACTTGAAACCAATCAGATATGTGCAAACAGATGATTGATGTTAAATTAGATAGGAATATGTAAAAAAAAAAACGAAAACATTAATTTGTTTGGAAATCGTTATTCTCAACTATTCTTTTACAGATTGTGTGTGTGTGTGTGTATGTGTATATATATATATATATATATATATATATATATATATATGTGTGTATATATATAATATAATGTTGTGCCGCTAGCACAGATTTCCCTGACTCTCTCTCGCTGCTTGTCTCATCCATCACTCCTTGGAGTCTTTTATGCTCCATCCTGTATCTGTACAGAGCTGTTGTATATAGATTCTATCTGGTCGTCCAACCTTTGCTTGTCTGTGTGAAAGGGTCCATAGGAGTGCATTGCTTATGAGTTCATCCTTACTTTTCCAGCAACGTCCTGCATGTCTGGTTTGTCTAATTGGGGTGTTTTTCGTGATGGGTGGTAGGTGACTGTACAGCTGCTATTTTGTGGGGTGTTGCCTCCAGGACTTGTTTAATATAGCTCATATGATGCTTGTGTAATTGCCATCAAGTTTTTTCTCTATATACGCTTTGTCAGCATCCATATAGCAGTATTGACATGACCGATGCTTGGAAAAACTGTTTTATTTTATCAGACAGATCTGATTTCCATCTGACCAATAGCCTGTGTGTGTGTGTGTGTGTGTATATATATATATATATATATATATATATATATATATATAAAAAGCATGATTTGGTATTTAATAACCCATAAAAGTTGATATGCTTTTGAATTAGATAGCCTCACCTAACCAGCTGATTGATCAGAGGTGGGGGTGTTAATGGATCAGCTTGTACTCAGGAACATTGCCAGTACTTGGCTACAATAATTCCTCCTACAGTATTGATAATGATAATGCTCATAATAATAATCATGAAGGCATACTGACAACTCTCTCTCATCATCTGTCCCTGTTAGCTATCATTCTTGATAAGTCCTCTAGACGCCATCCAGTGTCTGCACAGAGCTAATGATAAGTTTTTTATGGTCAGCCAACACTAGTGTGTCATGTGTAGGAGTCTGTTGGAGAATGTTGCTTATGACTTTGTCCTTACTTCACCATCATGTCTTGCTCATCTTACTTGTATAGTTTGTGAGATTGGAAGTAAGTGGCCTTGCAATTGCTGCTTTATAGCTATTTACTGGATTTATTCAAAACAGAATGCAGGATCCTTGTGTAGTTGCCATCTAACTTTTTCTAAAGATGATTCATTAATTTGGTTGGTTTGGTTTCTTTGTTAAATGCCGTATCAATCTTCTAGGGTTATATAATACCAAAGCCATCCTTGTAGAAGAACAGAAGTGATACTTCTTAATCGAAAGGGTTCAATACCTTTTCCAAAGGTGTTAGTCAGAAAGTAAATGGAACTGCATGACTAGAGTTTGAACTCACTTACTTTAAGGCTGCAGTCCAACACTTTAGCCTTATGCCTCAGAGACTTGTGATTCATTAAAACCCAGCTGATGCAACAACATTATAGTTCTAACACAGCTACAAATTGGGGAAAAATTTTCCTTTTATTTTATCAGATTGATCAGGTTTCCTTGAAACTTTAAAGATGACCTGATAGTGGAGATGGCTCTGAATATCCAGTGAAAACCCTTCACCTGACATTTGTAGTTTAAATCTATTTATTTTATTTTTTCTGCCCTGTGTCTGTCCTAACATAGGTGCATCTTTATAAACCGTCAAATACATTAACCAGTTAAATGTAATAGGTTAAAATGTTTTAATTGCTGGGGATGTGTGTGCCTGTGTTTCTGTGCTGCAGCTATTAAAAAATCTTTATTGCTGTAATATTAAATAATAATCCAACCCCTGCCCCATAATTTATTGATAAGTCTTTTGGTGACATGCACTTTGATACTTATCCCCACTCTTCATGTGTTAGTGTTTTGTCAAGCGACTTGTGATTGTTATACTTGCGTAATTCATATAGAAAACCAACACAATAGTTAATGTCCATCTTGTTGTCACTACATTTGAGCCAAAGGCAGTCAATTATGTCTTCATTGTTGGTATTATAATGCAATTGAGTAAAACATACTGATTAAATAGAACCAATTTTGTTGTAATTAACTAGACGCTAGTTAATTTGTGTACGATTTCTTTTTTCTTTTCTTTTTTTTCGTATGTGTATACAGGCATATTAATGTTTCGGTTGAAAGGAGCCACAAGGAGTGGCGGCATATTTTAGAGAATGGATAAAGCAGTTTTTAACTTTGATAATCTCCTGTGATGTGTAGTGCTAAGTCCTGTGAAAGTCATGATAAATTTTTTTTTTTTTAAATGGCATGTCACACTGTCTAGGGTAATGCTTAAAGGTGAGGGAATAATGTTCGTTGTATGTTCATATTTACATGTTTTGTGTTGTTTCTTAAGAGCTTTTTTTTGTTTGCACATGGTTCTATCAAGTATTCTTTAAGTATTATTTTGGACATAGTTATGACATCAAGTATTTCTAAAACAAATAATTTGTAGACAAATGTGTGGTTTCAAGTATTCCTATTTAAGGCAAATAATATATGGTTTCAATAATTATTTCTATTTAATAATAGTCATTTGTTTGTGCGCAATTAAATTGTTTCAAGTAACTAATAATAATCCTTAGCTTTAAGTAACTATTCTTGATACAAAGGATTTATGATATCAATTATTCCTATCAAATAATTTTTAAACTGATCTATTCATCCCATAGATGGGAGCCTAACAACTACTACCACTCCAGGAGAAAATACTGATGAGTACCAAAGTGAACAATGAAAGACCAGGAAGCACATTCAAAATGCTCCCAAGAATGAAGTCGCCTATAAGAATCAATAAACAGTGCAATGTTCTGGGATCAACAAAACCCTTACAAAGAACCTATTGTATAGAAAGTATGGATAGTGACACAGACTGTGTAGTTGCCAGCCTTAATCTTGAAGAAGCAGGAGGTGTCCTCGTGGCGTAATGATTAAAGCGATGGACTGCGGAATCGTAGTAAGCGAGTTCGTATTCCAATCACGCTATTACATTCACTTTCGGGCAAATACCCTTGGGAAAGGTATGAACCCCCTTATCCTCCAAGTTATGGGTTAAATAGTACCACTAGTGTTCTTCTCAGAGAATGGCTTTGGCATTAAATAACCTACAAAGGTTGATATGCCATTAAAGAAAGAAACCTTGAAGAAGCCTTAAATAACTACAATGCTTGAAACCATTTAACTGTGGGCAAACATAAGCTCACTCACCTTTTTTCAATGTTAATCTCATACATATCTATTTAAATGTGTACAAACAAATGACTGATGTTGAATTGTTACTGTTACATAGCAACATTCAAAACCATTTAACTGTGTGCAAACAAATGAGGAAAAGTAAATAGAATGATTCATATTAGATAGAAGTACTTGAAATCATTTAACTGTGAAGAAAGATTAACTCATGTTGGTTTAAAAATGTTAAATGTTCACACACCATGTGTATTTAATATATAAGTCTAAACAGGATTTTGCATTGAACAATTTGCAATCTTTGATATGACATAAAACCAAAGAAACTTATGAAGAACTAACTGTTTTTGACATTTGAACTACATAATTATATTAAACTAAATTGTTTGAAATAGAACTGTTTTATATTTTACTGAGTGTAAACAAAAACTATACTTATGGTAAACTGTACTGTTTGAAATAGAACTGTTTATATGTATAAAAATGGATTTTGCATTAAATTAACTAAAATGGTTGATATGCCATAGAACCAAACCAAAAATACCACTCCAGCTCAGAGTGGACCTGGGAGTAATGGCAATAAAGAGGTATTGAACACTCTAGAACTGGAGCCTCACCATCAGATGCAGTTTAGCGTTATAACTAGGACAACTTTTTTTGAGTGCAGGTTTTATCCCCCTGCAGAGGGTACAATCAACATTTTGATTTTAACTTAATCTCCTGTGACATATGGTATTAATTCTTGTAAAAGACATGTCAATCCTTCTAGGGCTTATTTTATGCTTAGAGGTTAAGGAATTGCATTCATTGTATATAATATTTATATTTTTTGTGTATTTGTTTCTTAATGTTTTTTATTTTTTTGCCCATGGTCCTATTGAATATCAATATTTGATCTATAGATATGTTTTTAACAGATACTGCCACTCTGGATCAGCTATAGTAAATAGTAGGGCAGACTGAGGTTCCTAGTCTTGGCTAAGCAATCCAGTCTTGGAGAAGGAAAACAGAATTCAAACCAGCTGTTTTAGCAATGTGGTTAACAAGTACTCTCCACCCACAAATCATTGACTTTGTCTCCCAGTAGAAATGGCTGGGGAGGGGGAAACCAACCAACTGAAACTATCCAAGTTCAGATTAATTTTTACATGGTGTATAAAGGGTTTACTGAAAATGGTTTTTCTGAGTTGTTGTTTTTTTTTGTTTTTTTTGTTTTTTTTTCAAAGGAAATAACTGGAAATCTTGTAGCTGGTATTTAAGAAAATTTCAAGTAAAAATTGCATTAATTTATTTTTATTTTATTTCATTTTTATTATTTTTCAAAGCATTTATTTGTGTTTATTTTTCTTTGAAAATGGTAAAAATTGTTTTTCAACACTGGTTGTTTCTTCGAAGTCTTGTGCAAATGTGTGGACAGACAGCCGCCATTTGCCATTATTATGTTGAAAAGGAAAAAAATTCTTGCTTTTGATGAATAAGATTGGCTTCTTTTGGGGAAAGAAACTCTTTCATAGAGAAATATCACCTCTAAAAGGTGAGAAAATATTTTTTATATCTTCAGAAGACTCAAGAGATTAAAATAATCTTTTTTTTTTTTTTTTTAAATATATACTAGTAATAACTTTACCATTTGTAAAGCAGCAATTTCTTGAGATGTGGTCATTAGTTTTTTATTTTTTGTTTTTTTGAATTTTTTTAAAATTATGCTTTGAGTGGAATAAAAAAACATTCTTATGTACTTGATAAAGTAGGATTATATTGAGTTCACCTGAAGTATCAGAGTAAATATATGAACCTCGTTCAAAAAGTTCTAAGCCTTACCTAGAAAAGAGGAGCCTTTTTTGTTGTGGATATACACTACCACTTCTTAAAGTAGACAAATCTGAATTGGTTTTTCTAGCTTTTTATAAGAATGTTAGTGTTTTGCTACAAGAATGTTCAACTATGGCCCATCTTTCGTGGTAGGGCTTAGAAATTTTTAAATGACCCTTTGTGTGTGTGCATGCATGTACAGATATATATGTGACTCTGTGCGTATGTGTGTGTGCACACACACACATTATAAATATATCTGACTGTGTGTATGTACACATAAACAGGCACACAAAATATTAGGGCTGGAATAACCTTTAAACAAAATAACCATGTGCCTAGGGCATCGATGAAAGAGGGTGCACCATACCGATTTTCCATCATCGGAGTTAACACAGTGCACATAGTGCAGTTGAACCAAGGTCCACTAAAGGGTACCAACCCCTACCCCACCAAAATGTGTGTGTATATATATATATATATATATATATATATATATACACACACACACAGATCTATGCACGAGTTGTTCAACTAGATTTTAAATTTGTCACACACCTTTATATGGGCCTCACCTGCACAGAAATGAAGACAAATCTAAATTAGTTTTTTTTCTAGTTTTATGATAAGTGGTTATGTGTTGCCACAACAAAAATATTCTGCTTTGGTTCTTCTTTCTGGGTGAGGCTGAGAACTTTTTGAACAATCTTTTTATATATGTGGATAGCTCCAAAAGTTCTAAACTTCACCCAGAAAGAATCTGAATTAGTTTTTTCTAGTTTTATATTAAGTGGTTGTGTGTTGCCACAATAAAATTTTCAGCTGTGGCTTTTCTTTCTGGGTGAGGCTGAGAACTTTTTGAACAATCCTCTCTCTCTCACACACACACACACACACACACACACACACACACACACACACACACACACGTGGATAGTTCAGAAAGTTCTAAGCCTGATCCAAATTTTAGATTCGTTGCACACCTCATTTTTATGAGCCTTACATGCACAGAAATGAAGAGAGAAATCTGAATTCGTTTTTCTAGTTTTATGAGAAATGGTAGTGTGTTGCCACGACAATGTTCAACTGTGGCTCTTATTTCTGGGTAAGCTTTAGAATGTTTTGAATGACCCTCATATATTGTAAAAAATAAACTGTTTTATGTGAGAACAGAAAACATTTTGACTTATGAACATCCTCACTGCCTTCTCTGTAGATGCCTAAGACCCCCTCCTCAAGAGGAGTATCTTGGGTATGACAACTCTTCATTGCACTTATAGTTCCACACTAATCTGGTGTGGTAGTACTTGTTAGGATCCCATAGCTCTATTGGAAAATTATTAGGATTAGTTAGGAATACTTGAAACCATATAACTGTGTACAAATCATTTGTCTTAAGAATCATTATTTGAAGCTGTGATTGTTAATTAAGGTTTTTGCCCAGTCGGCTGGGGCTGTAGAATACACTGACTGCACCTCTGCAGAGGGGTAAGCCCCCCCCCCACAATGAGTGTCTTGGATTTGGCCCTAAACAATCTGATGATGAGGTTCCAGCAGTGCTGGAGCTTTGGGGAATGCAGAGTACCCCTTTATTGCCATTGCTCCCAGGTCCACTCTGGCCCGGAGTGGTAGCACCTGATAGGGCCCTATCTATGGGTTAAATAGAACTAACTGCATACTTATGCTAAAATGAATTGTTTGAGTAAACTGAATAGCTTGAAATAGAAATGTTTTTGACAATTAAACCGTACTTACATTTAAACTGCGTGCTTATGCTTAACTGAATTATTCGAAATGGAACTGTTTTTCAACATTAAAACTGTATTTACACTTAACTGAATTGTTACATATAACTGCTTGATTAGTTTGAAATGGAAATGTTTTTGACTATTAAACTGTGTACTTGTGCTAAACTGAATTGTTTTAAATAGAACAGATTATTTACATAAAAATGGATTCGGTGTTAAATAACCTACAAAGGTTGATATGCCATAAAACCCACCAAACCAAACCTAATTAAGGTTTATTATCAGTAATTGCTTGAAATACTTGAAACCAATTATCATTAAATAGGAATTGTTATTTGAAAAAGGCTTTGGCATTAAATAATCAACTAAGTGCCTATGAATGTCGACACTGTGTATTTACATTTGAGCATTGTCCAAAAAAGAAAATTAGAATGGAACATCGAAAATATAGATGGTTATGTTTATAATCAGACATTTACAAATATTTCAGTTTGAAATAACCCATGAGGAGTTGATGAAAGCAAATAAACTGACCCAGCTCATGGAATGTTTAGAAAAATGTGACCCTGTGTCAGATATTATGTTTCATTTATACCAAAATAAGTAGCATAGTCACAGCTACTGCAATACAGTCTCTGTCTTTTCCTCCTTCTTAGCAACAGTATTAATAAAGAGAAATAGTGGGTCTTTCATCCTTACTATCTCTGTCGTTTTCTCTTTTTACTTCATGGCAGTAGATAAGAACTTAGAGTTCTGAGCACCAACTACTACAATATAATCTATTGCCCTTTCTTTTGGTCCAGTTGGCTGGGGCTATAGAATACACCGACTGCATCTCAGCAGAAGGGTAAGATTTCCTAATAAGTGTCCTGGATATGATATTAAACAATCTGATGGCAAGGTACAGCCTTGTTTATTTGGGGAAAGTGGAATACCCTTTCATTGTCATTGCTCCCAAGTCTACTATGACCTGGAGTGGTAGCACCTGATAGTCCTATCTATGGATCGTAAAGAACTAACTATGAATGCAAACAAATGCCTGATATTTAATTGACTAATATTGTAATACTTGAAACCATTTCTACTAAATGTTTACAAATCATATATATATAGGAATTGACATTAAATAACCTACAATGGTTGATATGCCATAAAACCCAACCAAACCCTTTCTCAACTTAGGTAACTTTGATCTTCAGACACAATAGGTTTGGAATGTTGATTTTATGAAGGTAAGAATTGTTATTATCGAAAGAAACTTTATACTCTTACTTTCAAAAAGTGCTTATATATACACATACACAATGATGTAATATGAACCCCCTTATCCTCCCAGCTATGGGTTAAATAGTACCACTACTGTTCTTCTAGAAGAATGGCTTTGGCATTAAATAACCTACAAAGGTTGATATGCCATTAGATAAAGAAACCAAACCAAACAATGATGTAAGTCTTATTTTTCTGCTTATTTGTAATGTTTGTTAGTTTTACAGAGTGTTAGCCTTTCCAGGGTTATTTTATGCCAAAGCTAGTTAATTATGCTCTCCAATCTACAGTACAACATGTATCTTTGCTATCATTTTAAACAGGTAAACCAACACCTCATATTCAGTACCATTTATCAATGGTTTAAGAGTCAATATATTAAGATTCACAATCATTTTAAACATCTAAAAAAAAAAAAAATCTGTTTGATCCTTAGATGAGAACAGGTACTACCACTCTGGAGGTTGGCTAGTCCTCATGGTGTAATGGTTAACATGCTAGACTGTGACATCATAGTGACTTCGAACTCCAGTCGCACTATTACATTCACTTTTGGACTAATACACGTGGGAAAGGTATGAACCCCCCTTATCTCTCCAGCTATGGGTTAAATAGTACTACTACTTTTCTAGGAAGGATGGATGGATTTGTCATTAAATAACCCACATAGGTTGATATGCCATTTAGCAAAGAAACCAAACTGCTCTGGAAGTCGTAGCAATGTAAGGTTAAGTGTCAAAGCCAGGAATCTTTTTTTTTTTCTTCTTCTTTTAGTGGTGTCTGCACATACACAAATTTTTTACTAGGTTTTGTTTAGTTGTGGTACAAAGTTGACTGTAGGGAACACGTCGTGAGACTCAAGCTAGTCTAGCTTGCTAGCCATTACATCACATGAGATGCCCAAGGTAATTACAATAAGGGAAAGGAATTAAGTAATGTAGTCTACATAGTTATTATCCATGGAAGTTATAGTAATCAAAGAAATTGAAAGAGCAAAAGAGTAGGTTACTTGTCAGTACCTTTTGAAAAAATTATGAACATATTTGAATTTCTATCCATGAGATGAATTTGGCAAATAAGATTTACAGAGAAGGAAGGAAATAAAATAATTTTTGCTGGATTAAAAAAACTTGAAAATGAATCATTGTAACTTTTTTCTTGATGTCTATGTAGGCATAGAATTATAAGCTGCTTGGAAATGTTTTCTTTACATTCTGAAGTTTATCTTTGTTGTAGGCGGAGCAACACTTTTTTGTTGTCATTATAGCTCAATGTAAGGCATTTTCCTATAGGCTGCTTGTGGACCAATTTAATGTTAATGTATAGGAAGATCACTAGGAGACCCCACTTCATGCATTGTAGTGGAATTCCTGTGATTTGTTTGTCATTATGTCATATAACTTCACCAACCCATTGGCATAATGGTTAAAATGTTTGGCAATAGTCTGGGAGACCAGAGTGCAATCCCAGGCTGAGTCATATCAAAGGCTCAAAAAATGGTACTTGATGCCTCCTTGCTTAACACTCAGCATCATAAAGTACAGGCCAAGAGTAAGTGGAGTAATCTAAGGAAAGAAGTAGCATCCTCCCCTACACCTCAATGTAGTAGCTATTGAAAGGGGAGCCTTCAGGTTACCCTCCTTGTTTATTTCATATAACACAATTTATCCTTTTTTTTTTTTTTTTTTTTTTTTTTTAATATGTTTGAATATACTCTCTATTTTGTAAATTTTTTTAATGATTAGCTCATTGAATAAGAATTTTAACAAATTATCTGCCTGTGAAAGAGTTTCAGTGTTTGTTCCACCTATTTGAGAATGTCTATTATGAAAATGGAACAGCTCCACTTATGGCACCTCCGTAGCCTCCTTTCTCTGTGCAGTCAAACAATGTCCAATATGTAACCAAATAAGGCAGGTTATCCTACTTTCTCCTTGGGCTGGAATTTTCACTGTTGTCGAGAGATTGGATTTCCCCAAAGGCCTCAGAGAATTTAGAAGCACAAGTCAACCATAGCTTATTTTATTTATTTACTTATTTTATGGAAAAATTATTCAACTGTGTTTATTTGTTTTGAGAATGGTACACATTGTGTGCATATTTGCTTACATATCATGTGTGTGGATATTTTTTTTTTTTTTTTATATTTGTGTATGTATATGATATGATCATGTATATGTGGTTTTCTTTGCTTGACTTAAACAAAACAAAGTAGGGAATAAATTTTTACCCTCATCCAATAAAAATACTTATTCAGTTGTCCACTTAGTACAAACTAGCAGGGGTCTCTGCTGATGCCTGGGATAAAAGATAGGTGAGGTAACACTAACTACAACATGATGATCACAGGCATACAAACCTGATTTTTCTTCCAAGTCAATGAACATTTATATCAGATCTGAGTGAGAATTGTTATAGCTAATTTAAACTAGCTGTACTTACCCAGAGATCATTATTTAAAAAATAAAGGATGTAGAGTTGTTTTTATCAAAGTTTATGATAATTATATTCAAAAGCAGTACTTTTATATAATACATTCAAGTTGTAAGATGGTCATGATTAAAAAAAAAAAAAATAAAGGAAATTGCTTTTTATTGAAATTGAAGATAATTATTCATAAGCAGTACTTGTCCATATTACACTCTGATTGTAAAATGGTCATGATTAAAAATAGAGAATTGCTTTTATTAGAGTTTATGATGATTATTTATAAGCAGTATTTACCCATATTACATACGAACTGTAAGATAATCATTATTAGAAATAGAGGATATAGAATATTTATATTGAAATTTAGGATAATTATTCATTTACTTACTACAGATGATCCCCTACAAAAAAACTTAAAAATTAATAAATATTTTAGATATTTAATTTGATTATTTTCCAGATTTAGACTATAAGTATTAAATCTGATTATTTAAAAAAAAAAAAGTTTCTAAGATTTTTATAGGCCAGTGACTGTTGAGATGAAATGAATTTCTTCTTAGTGGCATGACACCTGGTTATAATGGGATATGCATGCATGTGTTAAATATACACACACACACACACACCAACCCCTCCACATGAGCAGGAGGTCAATTTGTTCAGTGGAGTTTAACAGGTTTGAGTTCAGTTTCCCTTCTAAACCACTTGGCATATGATGGTTAAAGAAATCAGTCTGTCCTACTATTTGCCCATCACTGGAGGAAGAATAGATTCATACCATTCCCAATGGTAATAGCTCTGTGTGAAATACAAACACTTGTCTTGGATTTGAACTTTGGTTATAATCATTATACTGCGGGCACCTCTCTCTCTCTCTCTCTCTATATATATATATATATATATATATATATATATATATATATATATATATGGTTCTTACTAGCTGACTTGGTGAATTAATTATTAAATAGTGCTCAATATCAATAGTAGAGCTTATATATATATATATATATATGGTATGGTAGTGTCTGTTACCCTGGGTTTTAATGCTTTCCACATTCATCAGACAGTGAAGGGTTTTCCAAAAAAAAATGACCAATTACTATGGATAATTTTTTGTTTGAATATTAATTTGTGTATACACAAACATAGTAACATTCTAAAGTACACAAACTTTGACACTCATACATGCAAATAAAAGCCCCTTTTCAAACAAGATTTTTTGAAAACTTTCACTCTGTCTGATGAATGTGGGAAGCATGAAACTGAGGGTCACAGAGACTGCCATGTAATAAATATATAGGAGGGGAAGAGCTATTTGCTTTGTAATGATTACCAAGAGAGTGGGTAAAGGTGGTGAGATGGACATCTTGTTACAGAGAGGACAGTAAAGTATAAAGACAGATGCCATACACACAAAAAAACTATCTAAATTTTTTTTTCTCTCTAACTTTTAACAGCGGTTTTAATAGCTACTTAGCCTTGATGTATATCCTGGAGAACTGGGTCATTTTCTTTTTCTTTCTTCCTGCTCTTATATGCAAGGAAAGGCCAAATGTTGAACTAAGTTGTCTCTGCTTGTCACAGAAGATAATCATTCTGATGTCATCCTTATTGTGGTTGTCATTGAGTAACCTTCTCTTCTTCTAAGCAAAGTTGTTAGTTTGATATTTCAGGTGTGACCCACACATCCTGTGCACTCAAAGGAATAATTCTAAGCTAGTTTTGAAAGTGATTCTGTCTTGTCTGTGTGTGTGTGTATATATATATATATATATATATATATATGAAATGTGCATAGGATAATGGTTATTGTTGAAGGAAATGGGCTGATGTATGACCCTGTACTAATCTGTTTGCATTCCATTTTGTGTAAAGACTTTTTGGAAAGGTGTCAGGACAGTTCATGTAGAGTTATAGCAACAGTGCTATACTGTAGCTTTAAAGTGAGTGAGTTCAAATTCCAGTCATTGTATTATGTTCACTTTCTGACTAATACCCTGAGGAAAGGTATGAACATCCTTATCTCACCCGCAGCTATGGGTTAAATTGAATCACTGCTGTTCTTCTACAAGGATGGCTTTGGCCTTAAAAAATTCATGAAGGTTGATATGCCATTAAAAAAAGCAAGAAAGGAAAGGTGTCAATCCATACCTTCTTCTTTCTCCATCCCTGGATAAATGGTTGAGTAGACTGGGCTCTCTAGACTTGGTAAGGCAACCAGTCTAGCAGAAGGGAAAGTTCTGAATTTAAAAGTCTGAGGGATATTGTTTGGAGAATCTGTGGTACACTGCTACTTCATTCTTCTGTTCTATAAACAAAATCAACTATCTAAGCAGTCAAGTATTTCACATCTTTAAACTGATGTCTTGGACACTCATACATTGTACACTGTGAAGATCCCCTACTTCTATATATGTGTGTATATATAATATATATATATATATGTGTGTGTGTGTGTAACTTTAACCCAGGAAAAATGGCGCATTATTGCAAATTTAAAAAAAGATTTTTTTTAAAGAGAAATTTCTGTTCGATATGTTCTGGGTATGACACTAAATTGCATCCTGTCATGAGACTCCAGTTCTGCAGCTCTAGAGAATATTGTCCCCCTCTTCATTGCCATTACTTTAAGTCCACCACTGACCCAGAGTACAAGTACTTGTTGGGGCCCCATCTATAGTTTAAATAAATCTTTTTCAAAATTATTGGTATGAAACCATATAACTATGGTTAAAAGTAGGGTAAATTGGGTTCTTTAGCATCAATAAGGCAATCAGTCTATAAATGAAAAACAAGGAATTCAAAACTTGAATGGTTTTTGAAGAATCTGTAGCACATTGCTGCTTTATTCTTCTGTTATCAGCTCATTCAAAAAATATGGCTGCTTCTATACAAGTTTTTTTTTTTTTTTTGATATAAAAGAAATCACTTGTGTAAGCAGTCTAGTAGTTCACATCTTTAAATTGAAGTCTTCACAAGAGAGCTACTACTATTACTACTATCTAGATGTGTGTGTTATATAAAGTAAGTAAAGTTAGCGACCATAGTCGAGGGTGACCCGAAGGCTCCCTTTTCGATAGCTACTACACCAAGGTGTAGGGGAGGGCGCTACTCCATTCCCTGGATTGCTCCACTTTACCCTTGAACCGTACCTTATAATGCTGAGTGTTAAGCAAGGTGGTATCAAGTTCCATTTTTAAAGTCTTTGGTATGACTCGACCTGGGATTGAACCCAGGTCTCCCGGGCCATTGGCGAACACTCTAACCGCTGGGCAGCAAATCATTATCTAAGCATGTTTGGTTGAAGACCACAAATTGTTTTCTTTTCAAGATCTTCAAGTGAAGACATTCAAGTCTTCTTGTTATTTTTCTTATGTCTGGGTCAAGGTGATCAAAGTGCCCTATATTAGCCCAAGTGCTTCTGACCAGTTTGCTGGTTGTTCTTCGGGGTTGTGTTAGGTTAATGTGTTTCATTTATATTTAGAGTGTCATAACAAAGACATTGACAAACTTAAATCTCCAGATATATGAAAGATCCTAATCAACAATACAAAAATCATATAAAAATAATAAAAACTGCTTACAAATCCTCAAAACAATAACTATAAAAAATAAAATGCCTACTATTAATAAAATAGCATTCAACATATATATTAACATATTAAACATATTCAGTAACTAACCCTACCACCTATCCTAACAGAATGAGCCAACCCCATAAAAAAAAACACAAAAAAAAAAAACACTCCAAATAAATATAAATAAAACTAGCTGCAACAAACAACCTAACACAACCCCTGTGGACAATTAGTGAAATGGTCAAAAGCACTTAGCTAGTATGGGGCCCTTTCTTCATCACCTTGACCCAGACATAAGAAAAATAACAAGATTTGAATGTCTTTGCTTGAAGATCTTAAAAAGAAAACAATCTAGTCTTTAACTGAACATGCTTATATGCAGCAGATTTTGTAGGCATATTTTATTAAAAAGATTTAGTTGATTTTTTTTTTCTTCTATCCTTTTCATGTTGGTGAGTAAGCTGTTTCAAATGTGGATGAATGCTGTGTAGTAATTGTCTGAAATCTCTTGTGTTATAACCCGAGTTCATGTATATTCAAGCTTTGTGGGTCATTGTTGAAGACATGGCTACAACCATGCCATTGAGATTTTGGACAATTACTACCCAGCCTACATCCACAGTTGCAACATGTCACTCAGGAACATGAAAAAGCTAATAAATGATAAAAGAAAGAAAAAAAGACAATTTTATATTCTTGTCTGTTGTCTTTAATAAAATATGCCTACAAGAATGTGTGCACGTAAATATTTTTTGTTGACATGAAAAATCATTTCAAGCAACATTATCAACCCAGCATTTATCAGCATCTCCTCTCTTCTATGGCTAACCATGATTCATCAGATCACGTTTTAAGTCATTTACTCAGCTTAGTTTGACACAAGGCCAAAAGTATAGAGCATTCAGTGCGAATCGTAACTAATATACTGTGTAATAAGCCCAATAACTACTTACTAAGCTTTGCTCAAGGCCAGAAGTATAGGGCACTCAGTTGAACTCTGAAAAAACAAGTCTACTAATGTAGCTCATTAACCATTACATCGTGTAAGGCCCTAAAAAGCTTAGATTTTGGTACAAGACTGCAAATATGAAGCACTTACTGAGGATTGAACTCTGTACTCAGTGGTAATTAAACTGACAAATTTGCTAATCATTACACCATGATGATGTAACAAAGTTGGTATTTATCCAACCTTCCATAGTGCCAGTGTGACACAAGGTTTGTTTAATGTGGGGGAGCCCTACAGAAAGTAAGCCTCTCTTGTAGGAGAGGTGCCAAAAATAGCTCAACACCATTATCATTTCCCTTTTTGGGAAACCTCAAGTGCTTGGGAATAAACCCAGCCCTTACACCTTTAGACAATGGGCATGGAGAGACCCCCTTCAGAAGCAGAGCTTATTTTTATTTAATTTTTATTCCACCTTCTTGGTATATTTCTCGACCAGGTGCCCGAGTGAATTCTTTTTTAAAGATGTTAACTTGGTCGAAAGTTATCCCATCTCTTTGATGTTGGCTATAACCTGTAAAGTTTCTGTAAAAAAATAGTCTTGAGGGATGTTTTGATTCTCCCCCACCTCAGCCCATAACACAACACCTCTACCCTTGTGGTTTATATTTATTAGTGTTTTATGAATGTCCTTTAAATTTGGTTATTAACCTTCGTACTAATTATACAGGAATTTTTTACATTTTTTATAGCTGGGAGCTTTTCTCGTTCAGTTACTGTGAAATGCAAGAAGCACTTCGGATCTTGTTACGGTTCAGAGTATTAGGTTTTAACTAGTGTAGAACTTTTAATTTTACTGCAAATAAATTAAACTTAGGTTGTTGGAAATTGTGGAGAGTTAATTATAAAAACTTACAGTACTTACTCATAATACACATGGGGTTGTAATGTGGTCATCAGTAAAAATAAAGGATGTAGTGTTGCTTTTATTCAAGTTGATGATAATTATTCTCATATAAAGAGTATTTTACTTGTTTTTGTTGTTTATTTACTATGGGTGACTACTTCGTTTACAGTGTGGCATATAGAAGGAAAATATTGGAAATGAATAATAGTTTATATATATATATATATATATATATATATATATATATATATATATATATATATATATATATATATATTGTAATGAGTGATTTTTTTTAAAGCAAAGCTTGCAAATTAGCTATTATCAAGAAAAAAAAGGTTATATAGCAGACTATCCAGAAATTTAAGACAGGAAGAAGTTGTTGTTTTGGTGATAACAAATATATATATATATATATATATATATATATACTTGATTAATAAATGAACTTTTTTATATCATCTTCAAAAACAACCAAGTTTCATTTTGAACTTCGATTTTCTTTTATTTAAATTTTATTTTTATCTAAATTTTTGAGATGCAGAATTATCAATATACTTGGATGAGTATTCTCGTTTTGGTTATCACCATTACAATGTTTTTGCTATTTCTGAGATGAGAATTTTTTTGTTATTATACACTGATGTGCTTAGACTAGAATCCTCATTTTGATTGTTATTATAATCACATTTTGGTGAGGATCTCTTGAGGTCTCTTATAGCCCATATTTACTCAACCCCTCCGCTCGGGCAGGATATGACACAAGGTCAATTTTTAAGCGGAGTTTAACAGGTTTGAATTCAGTTTTCCTTCTAGACTAGTTGTCTCACCAAGGCTGAAGAAACCAGTCTGCCCTACTATTTACCCACAGCTGGAGGGAGAATAATTGGATTCATACCTTTCCCAAGGGTATTAGTGCTATGTGAAATGCTAACAGTCTCGTCCAGGATTTGAACTCGTTTCGCCGTGTCCATTTCCTACAATGATACCCATTACACCACGGGCACCTCTTATAGCCATTTACCAAGGCAAGAAGTGAATTGAACTCCCTAAAAATTGACTGCTAGTCCAGCTTGGTAACTATTATACTATGTAAGGTGTCCTTAACAAGTCTTCTCTCATATATGGAGATATATCTCTAATATATTATCACTATAAAAGCCATAAATATAGTGATGTTTGGCAATTATTGCATATTTCTGAATATTTGTTATTCTGATTGTCAGACAGGTTATTGTTTGATTATTTATTGCTTATTTGAATAAATTGATAATTTGTTTATTCCTTGATTTATTCAATTATTATAAAATGAATTATTGATATAGATGCATTGCAAATATTTTTACTACCAGATTATTTTGGACAACATCTTTTAAATTTTTATTGGACTGCTTTGGCCAATGATTTTTCCTTAACCATTAGGTTACATTGGCCAATGGTATTTTTCTTACCAGGATACATTGGCCAATGTATTTTTTAATTAGCGGGGTTACATTGGCTAATGGTATTTCTTTATTATCGAGTTACATTTACTGATGGTATTTGTTTATCATCAGGTTACATTGGCCAAGGGCAATTTTTCTTAATATCAGATTGAATTGCAAATTTGAAAACTCTTCACTAAACCAATTGACTCATTATTGAGTATTGACAAACTCTTCCTAATTATTAATATTCATCTTAATATGCTTTAAGTTATATATTCTTATATATGTTATATATTCAATACCCTGTCTGGTGGCAAATGCTGCTTGGTAGCGCCAGGAGTGGCAGTACCGCCTTGAGCTACTGAAACTGTGTTATCACTCTGGTTGGCGGCTGATGAGGATAGAGTATCGCATGTGCTTTCACACGTTGCATGATGAAAAAAAATGCTTTGAGTTATATATTCTTGTAAGCAATAATTTGAAAAATGTATGGAATAATAATACTAGTTTACTCCGGGGAAAATAACAAATAGAAATAAAGCTTTGTGTGTAATGTTTATATATATATATATATAGGCTAAGTTTACCACAAGGTCTAATTTCTCCAGTAGTTAACTTACTAGTAGGCTTTATTTATCTCTATATATTTTTTGAGTATTATCAAGAAGTCTCAAGCATTAAACTTCAGCAAGCTTGACACTTCCAGGGAGGCAAATTTGGTAATGCCCATAGAAGAGATATAAGGAGGAGGAGAGAAAAGGGATATGGAGTGAACACAGGTGTGGTGAAAGCCTATAGGGTGGGATATAGGAAGACATTTTTTTTCTCCTTTTTATTTTGTTTTTTCTAATAATATTTAGATCACAAATATCAATTCTCTTTCCACTGAATACTAATTCAGGGAGGTAGTTGCACTTTTAATATAAATGCTAAGAATGGTAAATAGGTTTTGGCGCCAAATCCCAATTTGTAGTATATATAAATATTTTTAAATGGTAAGAAGAAAAACAAAATATAGGTGCTTGTTGCATTTGTTGAAGATTAAACATTGTATATTTGGTTTGTCAAGAATTAAACCCTGGTTGGCCTCTTTTTTTTTTTTTTTTAAAATAGGCATGTTCTGTTCATTTCTTCCTATTCTTTTCATTTAAGAAAAATGGCTGTTATAAAAGAAATATTTAAGTACTATAAAACTTAATAATATGATGGTACAATATTTGATTTACTATACTGCTCTCTGCAGGCACAGAATGCACTTTGTCTTCTGCAGAGGAGTAAGTCCCAAACCAAGTGCATATCCTGGATATGACACTAAACTGGATCCAATGGTAAGGCTCCAGTCCTGAGAAGTGTGGAGTCATCCTTTTATTGCCATTACTTCCAGGTCCACTCAAGCTTGCAGTGGTCATATCAATTAGTCTCATCAGTGGATCAAATAGATCTGTTTGAAAATTGATATCAGATAGGAACATTAAAACCATATAACTGTTTGCAAATTTGTATTAAAAATAGTTAAAGTTATAATTGTTTACAAAGGATTATTATAATTAGTTAAAGGAGTAAGTAAAGTTGGCAACCATAGTCGAGGGCGACCAGAAGGCTCCCTTTTCAATAGCTACTACACCGAGATGTAGGGGAGGGCACTACTCCTTTCCCTGGATTGCTCCACTTTACTCTTGATCCTCACTTTATATTGCTGAGTGTTAAGCAAGGAGGTATCAAGTGCCATTTTTAAAGTCTGGTATGATGCGACCTGGAATTGAACCCAGGTCTCCCGGACTATTGGCGAACACTCTACCCAATAGGCCAATGAGCCAGTTAGATAGGAATACCTGAAACCATATCACTGTGTGCAACCCAATGATTATAAAATAATTTGTTGAATAGTTGGAACCATATAAGTAAAGTTGCCGACTTTAGTCGAGAGTGACCCGAAGGTTCCCTTTTCAATAGCTACTACACCAAGGTTTAGAGGAGGGCACTACTCCATTACTTGGATTGATCCACTTTACCCTTGATCCTCACCTTATAGTGCTGAGTGCGAAGCAAGGCGACATCAAGTACCATTTTTTTAAGTCTTTGGTATGACTCGACCTGGGATTGAACCTCTGTCTATTGGACCATTGATGAACACTGTACTCATTAAGCCAATGGTCCATTTGGAACCATATAAGTGTGTATAAATTATTAGTATTAAGAATAGTTACTTGAAACTAGGAATAGTAAAACATCTGCTGGTGAGGCTCCAATCCTGGAGCTTTGGGGATTGTAGAGTACCTTTTTATTGCACTTTTAAAAAAATTTTTAATTTCAATTTTTTTTAAATTGCTTTTCTCAACTCGGTCCAACTAAATGCTGAGGGGTAAGACTTGCCTTTCCAATGAGTGTTCTGGATATGACACTAAACCATCTAATGATGAGGCTCCAATCCTGAAGCTTTGGGAAATATAGAGTACCTCTTCATTGCTATCACTCCTAGGTCCTCTCTAACCTGGGGTAGTAGCACCTGATAGGGTCTCATCAATGAGTCAAATAGAATTGTTTTTACATTTGTTCAAACAAATGACTAATGTCTAATTGAATTGTTAGTTTTACATAGCAATACTTGGAACCATTTAACTGTGTGCAAAAGTTGAATTAGTATTACACAGCAATAGTTTGAACCTTTTGACTGTGTGCACATGAATGAATAGTGCTTAATAGAATTATTAGTGTTAAATAGCAGTATGTGTGACCACTTTACTGAGTGCAAACAAATGATTAATATTCAATTGAATTATTAGCGTAAGATAGATCTACTTGAAATCATTTAACTGTGTGCAAACAATAGCAATATTTGTGTATAAACAAATTAGTTCTAACTTAATTAAGAATGAGATTACCAACAAACTATTCACTTACAGATCATATATGTATATCCATTAAACTGTGTGCAAACAAATAACTGATTTAAAATAAATCTGTTGACCCATTTCATTGTGTGCAAACAAATGAGCTCTGACTTATTTTAAAATGTTACATACAAACTATTTGCTTTCTAATTATATATTTGATATATGTATAAACAGGATTTGGCATTAAATAACCTACAAGAGTTAATTAGCTATGAAATCCAACCAACCTATATATATATATATATATATAAAAGGTTGTTTGGCAAATAATTTTTACATTTAAATGTGTCATAAAAGTAATCATTTTCCAGAAATATTTTATATACCAGCCAAATTTTGAAGACCTAATTTTTAGGCAAAATATTGTTGGTTGATTTATATGTGGGCAATAATTTTGTAAGGTTGAAATTCAAACATAATGGGAAAGACGAGAAATGATCCATGGTTTCAAAAATGTATTAGCAACACAATGTTGCCACTTTTATGCTTAAAGCATCAAGTATAAGTAAGTAAAGTTGGCGACCTTAGTGAAGGGTAACCTGAAGACTCCCTGAGGTGTAGGGGAGGGCGCTAGTCCATTCTTTGGACTGCTCCACTTCACCCAGGATCTTTACCTTATAATGCTGAGTGTTAAGCAAGGCGGAATCAAGTACCATTTTTTTTTTTTTGAGTCTTTGGTGTGATTCAACCTGGGATTGAACTCTGGTTTCTCGGGCCTTGGCGAACACTACCCATAAGGCCAATGGCCCAGTTAATAAAGCATCAAGTATACATTGCCCAGTCGGTTGGGGCTGTAGAATACACCGACTGCATCTCTGCAGAGGGGTAAGATCCCACCAAGGAGTGTCCTGGATATGACACTAAACAATCTGATGGTGAGGTTCCAGTAATGCTGGAGCTTTGGGGAATGCGGAGTACCCCTTTATTGCCATTGCTCCCAAGTTCACTCTGGCCCAGAGTGGCAGCACCTCATAAGGGTCTTATCTATGGGTTAAATAGAACTAACAGCATACTTATGAATTGTTTGAGTAAACTGAATAGCTTGAAATAGAAATGTTTTTGACAAACCGTACTTGAATTTAAACTGCATGCTTATGCTTAACTGAATTATTTGAAATAGAACTGTTTTTTGACATTGGAACTGTATTTACACTAAACTGAATTGTTTAACATAGAACTGTTTTGACATTTAACTGTGCATAACCAAAATCTATACTTATACTTGACTGAATTAGAACTGCTTGACTAAATGGAATTGTTTGAAATAGAACTGATTATTCACATAAAAATGGATTTGGTGTTAAATAACCTGCAAAGGTTGATATGCCCTAAAACCCAACCAACCAACCATCCAAATATACAACAAGTATATAATACAAGCTCTAAGATTTGGTTGTGAAATATGGAAATTAACTGAATCATGAGAAAAAAAACTGAGTCATAGAAAGGATAATGTTAAGTGTAAACTTTAAGAGATCGACATGGATTATAGAAGGAAGGGATATCATAGAAATTATTAAACAGCAAAAATGGTAATGGGAAGGATGAATTGCTAAAAGGATACCAGGAGCAGAAAAAAGAAAAAGTCAATGTAGATTATTTTATGATGTATATCTCACTCAGTCGATATCTATGTTTATATCTTGGTTTCTAGGGATAGGGTAGTCCCTGTGGGGTGATATTGTAGTGAGTGAGTTTGAACTCCAGTCATGTTATGTTCACTTTCAGATGAATACCCATGGGAAAGGCATGAACCCCATTATTATCCCCTCCCAGCTATGAGCTAAATAGTATCACTTTGCTCTTCTATAAACATGGCTTTGGTTTTTAAATAACCTATGAAGGTTGATGTGCCATTAAACTCAGGAACCAAACCAAACTGTCTCAGTTTATTGATATCTATCTCTCTATCTCTATACAAATAATAAAATAGGGAAGATAAGTAAATCACTAAAATAAAAACAGTCATGGGGGTTCTCTATGGTGTAATGGCTAAAGTGTTGAACTGTGACATTGCAGTCAGCAAGTTTGGACTCAGTTGCACTATTATGTTCACTTTCCAACTAATGTCATTGGGAATGGTATGAATCCCATTGTAGCATATTCAAGATAGGACCAAGATACAAATATGTGAAATATTCAGATATGTAAAACGTTCACATGCATAGGAATCTGAAAAACACTCGAAACACTGACGACTCTCGGTAGTTCAGGTACGAAACTTTTACCTTCTTGACTTCTAGGTTTTCAACACGAGGAGAGAGACACAATTTTTACTATGCTGACTGTTTCATCTGACCCCACCACACGCGGCACATCTCGTAGACCCAACTGGACTGGCCTCGTCCAGATTCGAAAATCAACTCGCTTCGCCCTGGTCCGAATCTTAACTAATTGCTTTTTTTCAAAAACTACCCAAAATCTTCAGCCTATCGCTTCCGGGCATGACATCATTCACATCCCCAGTCCCATTTCCTATCCAGGGTTTTTATTATGACATCTGTGATTGTCACCCCCCCCCCCGGGGGGGCAAGCGTTAATTCCTGCACTCAATGTGTGCCCCTACCCGTGCACTAAGCCAAATAGTTCTAAGCCTAACTAAACTGAATGATAAGATATAACCAACAAAAGATAATATAAAAAAAATTATTCCGCAATTATGTAACACCATATCCCCCCCACTGTGGGTGAAATAGAACCACTTTTGTTTACAAGGATGGCTTTTGCATTAAATAACTCACTAAAGTTGATATGCCATTAAACAAAGAAACCAAACCTTAGTGACAGAGTTCAATGGAAAGGGTAATATTAAAAATAACTTTGAGATTTAAAGAAAAAAGATCAATGTGGATCAGAGAGAAGACTCTGGTTATAGAGGTATCATAGAAATTATTAAAAAACAAAAATGGAATTGGGAGTGGAACATGACAGATAAATCAAAAGGTGCCCAAGAAATAACAAGGATTGTAAGAAAATACTGAAAATAGGTGGAAAAGTGAGATGGAGGTTGGCATTACATGGCTGAGGCTAGTACAGTAATGAGGAACCTTTTTCTATTTAAAGGCCACATTCAAATTTGTATACCCATAAGACTGCATTCAGTAACTTCTTTGTCTAAAATAAAATCTAAACCTTTAGTTGATAACATAGACCAAATCTAATTAGTATACACTCGAAAGAAATGAAAAACTTTACTAATCTTTTAAATGACTTTGTTTGTTTTTAATCCTCCAATTAGATAGGTCCTGGGTAGGACACTAAACAACATCTGATGGTGAGGCTCCAGTTTCAGAGTGTGGGGAATATCCCTTCATTGCTATTATTCCCAGGTTCACTTTGACCTAGAGTGGTGATACCTGTTAGGGACTTATTTATGGGCTCAGTAGGTCTGTTTAAAAATTATTTATATTTGATAGGACTTTGTGCAAAAGAAATCAACTTTAACATAAAACTGTTAATATAAATGTACAATGCATCTGCTTTTTTAACCTCTAACCATAAAAATAATCCAAGACCAGTTGATAAGCTGTTAAAGTCAATCATTACTTTCCTTTTTATATCTTTGTTCCTGTTTTACACTTTGATAGAATTGCTTATTATATTATAAATAATCATCTTCCTGCTGCTGTATGGAGTCTCATTCAAATCATACTAATGCCCTTTATAAAGGCATGAATCTATCTCTTCTGCTTGCCTATGAGAAGGAATGTTCTGAACTTAAACTCTCTACTTGTGTAACTTAATGAAGTCATAAAACAAAGAGTGGGTGTCCCCAAGGCAGACCAATATTGTGTTTGATCTTATTCTGATAATTCTAGCAATGATGCTAATTCTTCATTGTATAGCACCTTACCCTTCTCTTGAATAAGAGGGGAGACCTGCTGCATGGACAACTATCAGTTCTATACAACTTTGACTTGGCCTAAAAATTGGTGTTAAAATCAATCCATTAAACATTTGAAAAAATTTTTGATTTATTCTTTATTGATTTACTTTTTTTTTATTTATTTATTTTTGAGATTGCTTTTTTCGTAAAAGCTTGGGATATCAGGTTTTAAATAGGAATTGTGATGGTTTTAATTGACCTTTTTGAATGTGGTTTTGGATGGTCAACTTGATTTTTTTCT
>OY757946.1:33904283-34014283 GCA_963585895.1 Sepioteuthis lessoniana
TGTAATGTATATGAGTAAGGTTTGAAATGAAATTTGATGGTATGAGAAGAGTCGCAAATACACACGTCATTCAATAGATAAGGGGAAGTTTTTAGATTATTATTATTATTATTTTTATTTATTTTTTTTTTTTCAGAATTTTTGTCTATAAATCTAAATTCTATATTGTTTGGAATTGGTTTATTGCAAAATTTATTCTAATCTTGCAAAAATATTTCTTTTGAGGCTATGCAAAATGGCACCAAATTAGAGTACTCTAGACTTGAACAGAGATCTATCATCAAATTTTTGGTGTCTGAGAAGTTCAAACTCTATGAAATCTATAGAATTATGTGTGATGAGAAGCATGTTTTTGTAAAAAAAAAAAAAAAAAATTTTTTAAATGTTTACAAATGGTCTAAACATGGATTTGCCACTGTGAGCCAGAGTGGAAGTATACTGACTCTGATCAAGAAAAAATCCTGGATGCAACAGTTTTTGGGGACATGAAAGGACCCATCGCTATTTAATTCCTGGAAAAAAAGATGCAACTAAAAACAGTGCTTCCTATTGCCAACTCTTGAGTTAAAATTCACCTTATTTATTGAATGACCCTTGTGTGTGTGTGTATATATATATATATATAAATAAATAAATAAAAAGTTGGCGACCGTTGTCAAGGGTGACCAGAAGGCTGCCTTTTTGATAGCTACTACACCAAGGTGGAGGGGAGGGCACTACTCCTTTCCCTGGGTTACTCCACTTTACTCTTGATTCTTATGTTATAATGCTGAGTGTTAAGCAAGGTAGCATCAAGTACCATTTTTTGAGTCTTTAGTATGACTCGACCTGGGATTGAACCCAGGTTTCCTGGGCCATTGGCGAACACTCTAACCATTATCCCTATGTCCGGGGGGTGTGTGTGTATATGATATTAGTGTTTGAGTGTTTTATCAGGGCCCTTTTAAAATAATCATTTGACAATAAAATATCTATATATAGTTAGATATAAAATTAGTGTGTATATGAGATCAAGAACCTAATAATGGATAAAAATCTATCAAACCAAAGATAATTCTTTAAAAATATTTCTATAAATATGTATGCAATAAATATTAAATATGAAAACTTTAGTTTTCTTACTGCTCACATTTTACTTGTCATTCTAATATATATATATATATATATGAGTAGACCAATAAGTCTATAGACTGGCATAGGTATGAGAGTGGGCTGAAAAAGTTCATGATATGACATATCTGCTATTGATAACTTTTTTGACCTATGGAATCCAGGCAATATAATATTGATGGAAAAAGTGTGTGGATTGCTTGGAGGACCATGTTGAAAAATAAATTTTGTTTGGTCACATTTCTCAAGTATCTTGGTCAGCCTTTGAATTTTTAAAACTTTCCTTCCTGTTTATTGAACTTTGATCAGAAAATTTCAATATACAGTGTTTTATATATATATGATCTGAGTATGTTGAACATGAAAGATATTATTTTGAAAACTAATATGTTGTATAAAATGATTTTAAACATCTTTTATTTATTTCCTGACTTAGGTATGTCTGTGTATAAATATGTATATATGTCTATATTCACTTAGTCGTCTTTTACCTCTGCAGAGAGGTAAACCCTCCCTCCCTCATAAGCGTCCTGGTTATGACACTCAACCATCTTAAGCTCCAGTCTTGTTAGGGTCCTATTGATGGGTCAAATAAAACTATTTGATCATTTAATACTGGCCTTGGTGGTACATATACTAAAATTGGAAGATTAGTATGGCCTGTGCAAGAATGACATCCAAATTCGTAAAGCGTTCCACATTTTTAGAACAAATGATATATCATATTAGATAGAAATACTTGAAACCATTTAACTGTGTGTAAATAATGAGCTCAGATTCCTTTAAAAATATTGCCAACAAAATATGTTAAGAAATATTTAATATATATGTATAAAGGATTTGGCATTAAATAACCTACAAGGGTTGATATGCTGTAAAACCCAACCAGACTATTCAATCATTTACTTGAAACGATTCAACAAATGAGCTCTGGGTTGTTTTGAAAATGATGTTACCTACAAACTATTTACTTACAAATCATATATACACATATATATGTGTGTGTGTGTGTATAGAGAGGATTTCGCATTAAATAACTCACTAGGGTTGATATGCCATCAAACACAATCCAAACAGTTGTCTATGATGCAAAGCTAAGCTTAGTCTGTTACAAGGGTAAGTAATAGAGAGGATAGAAATATTTTGTTGTGAAGAAGAGCTTACCTTAAAAAGCAGCTTTCAAAATATCACCTTTTACCAGGGCTTGAACTCAAATTGTTGGTGCTAGGAGAGAATATTCAACTATCTTTGACATTAGTCATCTCATTGCTTATGTACATACCAAATACCTGTGTGTGTATAATTCATGTGGTAGTTTATCTCTCCTCTGTCTTTTTGTCTCCCTATTTCTCCTAGTCTCTCTCTGTCTCCTGATTTCTGTTCATCTCTCTCTGTTTATCTCATCTGTCTCCTTGCATCTTTCTGTCTCCATCTCCTGCTCATCTCTGTCTCCTCATCTCAGCCCAGTCAAGCTAGGGCAGTAGAATATACCAATTGTATCTCTGCAGAGGAGTAAGGTCCCTCTCCCTAAAGCGTGTCCAGGATATTGGATTAAACAATCTGATGGTGAGGCTCCAGTCCTGGAGCTTTGGGGAATACAGAGTACCCCTTCATTGCCTTTGCTCTTGGGTCTACTCTGGCCTGGAGTGGTAGCGCCTAAAAGAGTCCTATCTATGGGTCAGATAGTACTATTTAATATTCAAACTGTGTGCAAACAAATGACTTAGGCTAAATTGAATTATTAGAAATAGAACTGTTTGATCATTAACTGTGTAAACAAATGACTGATGTTTAATTGAATTATTACTGATGCATAGCAATACTTGGTACCATTTAACTGTGTACCAACAAATAGTAAATAGAATTATTCATGTTTGATAGAAATACTTGAAACTATTTAACAGTGTGCAAAAGAATGAACTCGGGCTCATTTAAAAATTTTATCAACAAAATGTTTACAAATCATATTTGATATGTATAAAGAGGATTTAGCATTAGATAACCAACAAGGGTTGATATGCGATAAAACCAAACCAAATCCTGGGCGTGTCCTCGTGGTGTAATGGTTAAAGCGATGGACTGTGGAATCGTAGTAAGCGAGTTCGTACTCCAGTCGCATTATTACATTCACTTTCGGGCAAATACCCTTGGGAAAGGTATGAACCCCCTTATCCTCCCAGCTATGGGTTAAATAGTACCACTATTGTTTTTCTAGGAGAATGACTTTGGCATTAAATAACCTACAAAGAGTTGATATGCCATTAAACAAAGAAACCAAACCAAACCAAATCCTCTCTCTCACTATCTCCTTGTCTGTCTGCCTCTCCCTGTCTCCTGATTTTTGCTCATCTCTCTTTTTGTCTCTCTCTTTCCCAGATTTCTCCTCATCCCCTCCCCTCTCTCCATATCTGTCTCCTTGTGTCTTTTTTTTTCTCTCCTTGTCTTTCTGTCTCCTATATATCTCCTTCCATTAATTAATATCCACTCACCATTAACTCCATCCCTCAACCCAGTTTTAAGTGAAGAAAAAAAAAACCCACACGCTGTTTAATACTTGGCACCAACAAAACTCTAAATGCCTTACTGCTTGTTTCCACCCTTCCTCATCCCATGGAGAATTCCATAACTGTGTGAATGATATAAAAGAGGACGCAAGCCAATCACCGAGTGGTGGTGGCTGCAATGCTTTGCTTTTAGCCCAATTGCTATGATACACAATTTCCATCATTATATTAACGTCTAATTAAGTTGCTTCCAACATAGATGCAATGGGCGGTGGGGGGGATGCTCAGCTCAAAACAATATCCACGAGATATAGCAGCACGCTTGAAACACTTCAGTACCAGATGGAATTTTGCCTATTATTCGACACGTCCAAGTTCACGGAAGAGGGGGATTTTTTTCTTTCTTTTTGTTTTGATTTTTAATTAAATAGACCCTCAAAATCACCGCAATTTTCTTCTTCGGAAGGGGGAAAATTATTTTACATTTTAAAAAGTGGGAGCGCATTTTCACATTTTAATTCAATGCAGAATGATCACCCATTTCTGGGATGAGTTATAAAAAAACAAAACAAAAACAAATCTAGAAGTGAAGTTAAAAAAAAAAAAAAAAAAAAAAAAAAAGGAGTAATTTGACCTGTCTGGCTATTTGTCCTTAAAAACGCTAACTATTGGTATAATGAATGACCCATAATTTTTAGCCACACACACAAAAATGTTATCATATATTGCGTATGATGAACGACTCCTAACTTTTGGCTATGGTAGCCGACGAAACTATTTCTTCAACATCCAATGAAATGAAGAGGAAACGTTTGAACACTTTCTAAATTACTGTAATACAATGAAAATCAATTCAATACCGTAAATAACAGTCGAGACCTTCATGTAGTCAAGTGTTTACGTGGATATTCCAAACATCCTAAAACCCCACTACTGATACACAATAACATTGATAATATGATAATTGCGTATGTAATTAATTAAGTACGCTTGGGAGGCTTTATTTATTTATTTAAAGAAAATCACACGACATTGGTCTATTTTCCCGCTAGTCTGCCCCAACGTATATCCGCATAGCCTAACTGATGGCTAAATAAAAGCTTTTTAGTTAAGATAATAAAGTTGTTACTCACTTTTCCTATTTGTATATACACAGTTGTTATAAATAGTAAGCAATTTTAAAAACTTTATCATCCAAACTAAGGTTTGGTTTGGTTTCTTTGTTTCGTAACGTATTAACTTTGTGGGTTATTTAATGTTAAAGGCATCCTTTTAGAACAGTAGGAATACTATTTAAACTTATAGTCGGTGGGGGTGTCATAAGAGGATTCGTACCTTTCCTAAAGGTATTAATCACAAGGTAAACGTAATAATATGACTGGAATTTGAACTCGCTTACTACGATGTCGCAGTCCATCACTTGCCCAATCAACTGGGCTATAGAATACACTGACTGCAACGAGTGTCTTAGATATGACACTAAACAATCTGATGGTGAGGTTCCAGCAGTGCTGGAGCTTTGGGGAAAGCAGAGTACCCCTTCATTGCCATCGCTCCCAGGTCCACTTTGGCCCGGGGTGGTAGCACCTGATAAGGGTCCTATCTATGGGTTAAATAGAACTAACAGCATACTTATGCTAAAATGAATTGTTTGAGTAAACTGAATAGCTTGAAATAGAAATGTTTTTGACAATTAAACCGTAAAGCATGGACAGCTATCGATAGGCTATCGATTATATGAAAATCAGCCCTAACCGATAAAATGAAACGCAGTTTCTTCCAGGCAGCGGTCACATCGATACTGCTATATGGGTGCACTACATGGACTCTAACAAAACGGCTGGAAAAGAAGCTAGACGGTAATTACACAAGAATGCTGCGAGCAATCTTGAACAAGTCCTAGCGGCAACACCCCACAAGACACCAACTGTGCAGCCACCTGCCTCCTATCACGAAAACTATTCAAGTTAGACGAACCAGACATGCAGGACACTGCTGGAGAAGCAGGGATGAACTCATAAGAGATGTACTCTTATGGACCCCCACACATGGCCGTGCAAAAGCAGGACGGCCAGCACGAACATGCATTCAGCAGCTATGTGAGGATACGGGATGTTGTCCTGAAGACCTGCCTAGGGCGATGAACGATAGGGAGGAGTGGCGAGAGAGGATCAGGGATATCCGTGCTACCAGCGCGACATGATGATGATGACATTTAAACTGCGTGCTTATGCTTAACTGAATTATTTGAAATGGAACTGTTTTTTGACATTAAAACTGAATTGTTACGTATAACTGCTTGAATAGTTTGAAATGGAAATGTTTTTGACCATTAAACCGTGTACTTATGCTAAACTGAATTATTCTAAATAGAACAGATTATTTACATAAAAATGGATTTGGCGTTAAATTACCTACAAAGGTTGATATGCCATAAAACTCACCAAACCAAACCAGCAGTCCATCACTTTAGCCACAATACCATGCGGTACTCCTTACCGCCTTAACTGATTTGTTTAGATATAGGCTATACAAGGACATTTTGGAGCGAAATTATGGCAAGGTTAGGCCTTGAAACGAAGTAAGCTTCGACATTTCAAAAACGTATCTCGTTTAATGAACCATCCCTTATTTTTTAAATGAAAAATTGAGCTTAAAAAAATCATTCATTACACTAGTATATACGATAAATATCTATGTCGATTGAAATAAAATTTGGTTCTTGAAACAACTTAAAAACAACTGGCGCCTCCAAATCATATCCTGTGTAATGAATAACCCCTTGCTTTTGAGATGAAAAATTAGTCTTAAAAAGTCATTAATTTCACGAGTAGAAACCATACGCCTTAAGGATATTAGTAAAATGCAAACAACCATATATTTATTTTGTATAACAAGTTTATTTTCCATGACAATAACCTTTTTAGGCTATCCTTAACATCAATATGACACTAAACTGCATTTGATGGTGAGGTTCCGATCCTGAAGCTTTAGGGAATGTGGAGTGTACTTTTCATTGCCATTGCTCCCAGTTCCTCTTTGAAATGTTGATTTGAAGAAGGCCTGAGAGTTGAGTGGCTGAAATGTGATTTAAAGATAGTAGTGGATGAGAAATTTGTTCAAATAAATTATGGAGTAAAAGAAACGGAAAACAGTGAAACAGAAGGGTCGGGGTAGGGGGCAAATGAAGTCTAATTGATCCAATTAGTAGCACCTGCCTCCCTCACCTCACACACCTTGATCCTCTGGCTTTGGCCATATTTGGCAAATTATCCCCAGGTAATTTCACTGTAGCCAGACAGCCTCCACAAGATTGATGCTTAGGTCTTAGGCTTGGGTTTTACAGGTCAGTAATGTCAGTAGGGTTGATGGGAAAGGGAGTGAAGATGTGGTGGGTGGGGTGTAGATATATTTATCTTCAAAATCCCTGACTTCTCTCTCCTCCTATTTTTTAATTTTATTCTGGATTCAAATATTGAAGATCAATGACTATTAATATACTGCTGTTCTTACTTTCTTTTCACATCCTTGTTTTTTTTTTCCTTTTCATTTCCTGGATTTTTTTCCCTTCCTTTTCATTTCCTTGATTTTTTTCCTCCTTCCTTCCATTTTGTTTACTTGATATTTTTCATCATTTCATTGATTTTTTTTTTTTTTTCCTTCCTTTTGATTTCTTTGATTTTTTTTCCTTCCTTTTGATTTCTTTGATTTTTTTTTTCCTTCCTTTTGATTTCCTTAATTTTTTTTCTACCTTTTCATTTCCTTGATATTTTTTCTTTCTTTTCGTTTCCTTGATATTTTTTCTTCCTTTCTTTTCGTTTCCTTGATCTTTTTCTTCCTTCCTTTTCGTTTCCTTGATCTTTTTCTTCCTTTCTTTTCGTTTCCTTGATCTTTTTCTTCCTTTCTTTTCGTTTCCTTGATCTTTTTCTTCCTTTCTTTTCGTTTCCTTGATCTTTTTTCTTCCTTTCTTTTCGTTTCCTTGATATTTTTTTTCTTCCTTTCTTTTCGTTTCCTTGATATTTTTTTTCTTCCTTTCTTTTCGTTTCCTTGATATTTTTTTTCTTCCTTTCTTTTCGTTTCCTTGATTTTTTTTTTCTTCCTTTCTTTTCGTTTCCTTGATTTTTTTTTTCTTCCTTTCTTTTCGTTTCCTTGATTTTTTTTTTTCTTCCTTTCTTTTCGTTTCCTTGATTTTTTTTTTTCTTCTTCCTTCCTTTTTTATTTCCTTGATTTTTTTTTCTTCTTCCTTCCTTTTTTATTTCCTTGATTTTTTTTTTCCTTCTTCCTTCCTTTTTTATTTCCTTGATTTTTTTTTTCTTTATCTTATTTACCCAACCCCTCCGCTCGGGCAGGATATGACACAAGGTCAGTTTTTAAGCGGAGTTTAACAGGTTTGAATTCAGAGTTTTCCTTCTGTTAGACTAGTTGCCTCACCAAGGCTGAAGAACCTAGTCTGCCCTACTATTTACCCATAGCTGGAGAGAGAATAATTGGATTCATACCTTTCCCAAGGGTATTAGTGCTATGTGAAATGCAATCAGTATCGTCCAGGATTTGAACTCGTGTCGCCGTGTTCATTGCCTATGACGATAACGATTACACCACGGACACCTCCATTTTTTTTCTTCTTTATCCTTCCTTTTTTATTTCCTTGATTTTTTTTTCTTCTTCCTTCCTTTTTTATTTCCTTGATTTTTTTTTTTTTCTCTTTCCTTTTCATTTCCTTGATTTATTTTTTTCTTCCTTTTTAATTTGCTTGACTTTTTCTCGTTCATTTCCTCTTTCATTTTTTCTCTGTCTTTATACTTTCATTTTCTCTTTGCTTTAATAATTCTGTACACAGCACATAATTTCTTGACCAATTTAAGGTGTTTCAACTGTTGGAAACAATATTTTGTATATTGCTGGGTTTTTTTTTGGGGTTTTTTCTATTTTCTAATAATTTTAATCAAATACTCAGTATCAAACATTCCACTTATTTACCACTTTGTAATGGAAATTTAGTACCGGTCCATTGGCCTAATGGGTAAAGGATTTGCTTATGGTGTGGGGAAACAGGGTTCAATCCCAGTTTGAGTGATATCAAAGACTCAAAAAATGGTACTTGATGCGGCCTTGCTTAACACTTAGCATTAAAAGGTATATATCAAGGGTAAAGTGGAGCAATCCAAGGAAAGGAATAACACCCTCCCTTACACCTTAGTGTAGTAGCCCTTGACTATAGTTGTCAACTTTACTTACTTTTAGTGAAAGTTCAGATTTTATCAAGTCGTGTTGATTGCCTGGGGTTCCCTCTTACCATCCGCCCCTATCATCCATAGCTCCTGGTGGGTCCTCTAGACTGCATCTAATGTCCACATGGGTAATGTACGTATGTTCTCATTAGTCGGCCAACACATGTAACCTTGTGAAAGAGTCTATAGTAGAATATTTCTTATGAGATTGTCTTTGGTCCTCTAGCAGTGTCCTGTGTGTCTTGTTAGATTTACATGGATAGTTTTTGCAATGGGAGATAAGTCAATGTACAGCTGCTATTTTGTGGGGTGCTGCTTCCAGGATTTGTTCAAAACAGCATTGTAGAATTCTTGTGTAGTATTGCTACAGCTTGAAGGAAATCCTGTTTTTATCAGAGATCTGATTTCTATATAACCAATAACCTGTCTATAGTAGTCCACACCTTCACTTTGTGTGTGTGTGTTTTTGTTTTATATGTTCCTTTCAGTAGATGAGATATTGCTGCTGAGGTATATGAACTGGTTTACTGATTTCAGAGCTTGCCACTTAAAGTGGATATAGCTCCTTGTTTAAAACACATAGACTGTTCACTAGAGGAATGAGAAGTTTAGGTACACAAGCCAAAGCCTGGCTCATTTAGCACAAACTTATTTCATTTCCTCAATGATACCTGCATCAGAAAAATAAGGTCTAAAACAGTTTGCCTTTGGGCTACTCTTACAGCTCTTTTGACCTGGACCTTATTGATTAAAACTACTGTTTTTAAAGAGGTTTTTTTTTTCTAAAGCTTAATGATTTCAAGGACATTGTTTTCAAGCTTAATAATTTCGAGGATATGTTGACTTGCACTTGATTTATAGTATTAATTAATTAGCACACTCAACTGGGTCTGTTCCTTGGCCTAGTGGGTAGAGTGTTCACCAATGGTCCAGGAGGCCTTGGTTCAATCCCAGGTCGCGTCATACCAAAGACTTTAAAATGGTACTTGATACCTTCTTGGTTAACACTCAGCAATATAAGGTAAGGATCAAGGGTAAAGTGGAACAATCCTAGGAAAGGAGTAACACCCTCCTCTACACCTCGGTGTAGTAGCTATTGAAAAGGGAGCCTTCTGGTCGCCAATTTTACTTGACATCTCAAGAGGGGTATAACCTTTCCAACAAGTGTCCTGAATCTGATGGTGACACTAAACTGCATCTAATGGTGAGGCTTGAGGTGTGGAGCTTTTGGAAAATGTGGAGTACCTCTTCATTGCCATTACTCCCACATCCACTCTGACTCAGAGTGATAGTACCTTGAGTCAAATAGAACTGTTTAACCATTAAAATGATTAATATCAAATTGAATTATTTATTGTTTGATAGTTAAATAGTTTCAGGTATTGCTATGTGCAAACAATAAAAAGCAATTGAATTATTAGTCTTACATTGTAATATTCAAAACCCTTTAATGGTGTAAAAAAATGAATTATATTGAATAGAATTATTGGTGTTGAAACAGTATTTAAAACCACCTGCCTGCAAATAAAATGGTTAGTGTTAGATACCAAAACATAAAACAATTTAACTGTGCGCAAACAAATGATTAGTATTAAATTAGATTGGAATACTTGAATATAATTACTAATATTAAATAGCAATACTTTAAACTATTTAACTGTGTGCAAACAAAGCAAACAAATTAACTCCGGCTCATTTAAAAATGTTATCTATAAACTATTTAACAAATCATGTATATATATATATATATATATATATATATATATATATATGGAAGAAAATAATAGATAGTAATCCGACAATTTGTGAAGAAAAATTAACAAGTAATCCAAATAGAAAGTAGGGCTTTATAGAGAAACAAAGTCAGTCGACACTATAGCGTTTTGGTTCTGCTGAACCATCATCAGGTCTGTGAGGGGTTTTATTAGTGATGTTTCGTAGATGCAGAGACCTACTCAAAAACAAGACTTCTATAACCAACTTTACACAAGAAAAATCACACCTACCTAAATGTCCAACGTTTTTCATTCATCTCAACATTTTCTTGGATTGCATAAGTCTGTGCCTTAAAGCTTATATTCATATTTTAGGATTTTCCTAGGCATATACATTAATATTAAAAAAAAAAAGAAGATTTATATGATTTGAATTTCGTCAAAAACGAGGAATGATTCAAAATCTCTCGATGAACTAACAGAACGTGAATTATGCACAATGTGTCTAATATCAGGTGATGTATTTTAAAGAAATGAATGCTGATTCATTGATCAAACGGCCAATTTTTCTTGTCATAAACAGCCAACTTTTCTTGTTGTACAACTTTTCCAAATTTTTTATATATTTTTACACTTTTTATACATCCATCTACACTTAACATCACCAATAAAACCCTATCACAGTCCTGATGATGGTTCAGCAGAACCGAAACGCTATAATGTCGACTGACTTTGTTTCTCTATATATATATATATATATATATATATGTATATTTAGGCAGCATTTCTTCGTTAATGCAAATTTCATTAAACATAATAGACATTTTATGTCTACATATTTTCTTTTGGATCCGTTCGAATTCCCGTATTACTTTTATTGTATTCTGGGGGAATTGATTTATGTATTGTCCATAGTTGCATGTATCCCTAGTACTTTCTGCCCGACTTTGGGCCATCATCCTCCCCTGATGATGGCCCAAAGTCGGGCAGAAAGTACTAGGGATACATGCAACTATGGACAATACATAAATCAATTCCCCCAGAATACAATAAAAGTAATACGGGAATTCGAACGGATCCAAAAGAAAATATGTAGACATAAAATGTCTATTATGTTTAATGAAATTTGCATATATATATATATGTGATTTGGTATTAAATAACCTATAATGATCGATATGCTATAAAACACCACCAAACCAATTATTAGATAGGAATACTTGATAAATGGAATTACTAATGTATAATAGCAGTACTTGAAACCAATTAACTGTGTGCCAACAAACTCAGTCATTTAAAAAATAATGTTACAATTCATTTACAAATATTTTATATAATTTGATACACACACACACACACACACACACACACACACACACACACACACACACACACGCACGCGTGCGTTTGGGTATGAACCTCTGAGGGTTAATATGCCATAAAACATGACAAACCAACCAGTTTTAATTTTTAGGATTTATAGAAATTCCATAATTTCATTTTCTAAGAATTTTTTTAAGCTTAGAACACAATATACATTTTAATATTATTGTAAAAATAATCACATTATTTAGTTTTCAACTCTGGTACAGTAATTAACAAGACACTATTTTTATTTTCCAATAGAATATGGAGTACCCCTTCATTGCCATTACTCCCAGGTCTACTCAGACCTGGAGTGGTACTATATGTTAGGGTCCCAGCTATAGGTCAAATAGATCTGTTTAAAGATAAGAATACTTGATGCCATATAACTAAATTATTTGTATTAAATATAGTTACTTGAAACTATTTAACTGTGTGCAACTAAAGGACTATTTGATAAGAATAATTAAAACCACTTAGACTATGTGTAAAATATATTAAGTTTGGTTTGGTTTTATGGCATATCAACCATTGTTGATTATTTAATGCCAAATCCTGTTTTTACATATATATGATTTGTAAACACATTTTGTAGATACCGGTAAATGATCAAACCGTTCAATTTTGCATTAGTTAACTAAGTCAAATGGTTACAAGTATTGTTATATATCACTAACAGTTCAACTAAGCATCAGTCATTTGTTTATACACAGTTAAATGATCAAACAGTTCTATTTCTAAGAATTTGGTCTAGCATGATAATTTGTTTGCATTAAGTTTAAATGATTTATCATTAGTCATTTTTTTTCACAGTTTAAGTGTCAAGCAATTCTATTTGACCCATTGATAGAACCCTATCAGGTGCTACCACTCTGGGCCAGAGTGGACCTGGGAATGATGGCAATGAAGGGGTACTCCACATTCCCTAAGACTCCAGCATTACTGGAGCCTCACCATCAGATCGTTTGTCATATCCAAGACACTCGTTGGGGTGGGTCCTACCCCCTCTGCAGATATGCAGTCTGTGTATTCTACAGCCCTGGCATGTTACTGATGACTTAATACCATGTAGATTCTAATTTTCTCAGAAAATTTGGCAATGAGCCTTTTTGTTGTTATCAGAATAGATTTATATTTATGCAAAAATTTTTAGAATCTTTTATTGTTTTATTTTGTTTTTAAAAAATGTTTCATGTAAATTCATACCATTGTTGGATCATTGGTTCTTGGGTCTAGAATAACCATCTGGGTATCTATGGAAGAAACTTTTTAAATTAACTATTTTTTCTTTTGTATACAATAAGAAGTTTGTTTGGTCCATCTGTGAAGCTCCAATCCCACTGGGCTTTTGTACTGTTGGCACATGCATAATAGTGGGACATGTCAGAAACTTTCATAAAATATAGACATGTCTTATAAAAACTGGCCATGAGCAATATAATGAAGAAATATTACCCAGTAGGCAAATGGACTGTATTTCATCTTACCCATACACACATGGTCATTCATGTTGTACACTTTAATATAATTTCTAGATAATCATCTGCTCTGTTGATTGGGGCTGTAGAATATGCCGACCTCTGCCCCAATGAAGCCAACTGTTCACTGTGTGCAAACAAATGAATTGTAACCCATTTAAAAATGTTACCTACAAACTATTTGTTTACAAATCTCTCTCACACACACACACACACACACACACACACACACACACACACACACACACACACACAGAGGATTTAGCAGTAAATAACCCTCAAAGGTTGATATACTATAAAATGCCACCAATATATATTAATTCTCTCTCTCTTTTGCTGTGTGGAGTCTCTTGTTCAAATCATGCTAATACCATTAAGAAAGGCATGAATTTCTCTCTCTCTCAACTAGGAGAGAGAGAGAGAGAAAAAACACTGAACTCAAACCTGCTTACCAGGTTGACAGGGTAATGCAGTATTTAGACCAATGCTTTGGTTAGTTTGTAGATGCAGCTTCTAAGATGATACTTGTGGCTGGATGAAAATGAAAGGGAATGGATGACTAATCTTAGCAGTCACAACTTTATTTGCAAAACAAGTTAAAGCAAAGAGCTAGTTTCTGTCAGTGTCTCTTTTTATGAAGGCTTGGCCTCTCTGTTTTGTCAGAATTGCCCAAGACTCCTCAATCATAAGCAAATTTCCTCTTAACTCTTGTCCTAGAAAAAAAACCTGGTCACCTAACTGCTCTTAGATGCCCTCCTCAGAATAGAGGGCACCAGCTCATATCATTACAGTTGCTTGCATTAATGGAGTCATAAAACAAGGAGTTGGACTAGTGTTGTTTGATCTCATTCTAGTAATTGCTGCAGTGACATTGATACTAATTTGTATAGCACATCAACCTTCCTTTTAGACATGAAGAGGGGAGACCTGCTGCATAGGCAATTGACAGTTATTCGATACAACTTTGCTCAGGCCTGTAGTGAAATCAGGTTGTAGAGCTGTAATCTTGGTAAGCTAAGAGATTCAATGTCTCTCTCTCTCTCTCTATCTTTATATATATATATATATATATATAGTTGTGGTACAATGCCAGAAGTATAGGGCTCCCAGTGAGAATCAAACTCTGTGTGTACATTTGGTTGGTAGTTTTATAGGATATCAACCCTGTGGATTATTTATTGCTAAATCCTGTTTATACATACTATTTTTAAGTGAATAGTTTGTCAGTAACATTTAAAAAAACAAAACAAATCAGAGCTCATTTACTTGCATACTATTAAATAGTTTCAAATATTGCTATTGTTAGCACACAGTTAAATAGTTTCACCTATAGCAAATGATTAGTTTTATTTGATCCCTAGATAGGATCCTAATGGGTACTATCACTATGGGTCAGTGGACCTGGGAGTAATGACAATGAAAAGGTACTCCACATTCCCCAAAGCTTCAATCCTGGATCCTTGCCCTCAGATGCAGTTTAATGTCATATCCAGGGCACTTGTTAGGAAGGGATCTGAGCCCTCTGCTGAGATGCAGTCAATGCATTCTACAGCCCCAGGTAATTGGGCTCTTGTGTATGTGTTATATATACACCCCCCCCACATACACTTGTGTCTATCTGTTTATAAAATATTGATAATGTACTTTAATCGATGATAACTATTAGATCAAATCTAAAAGAGAGGGGGGTGTCTTCGTGGTGTAATGGTTAAAGCGATGGACAGTGGAATTGTAATAGGTGAGTTCGTATTCCAGTTGAGCTATTACGTTCACTTTCGGGCAAATACCCTTGGGAAAGGCATGAAACCCCCTTATCCTCCCAGCTCTGGGTTATATAGCACCACTACTGTTCTACAAGAATGGCTTTGTAATTAAATAAGTCGTGAGGGTTGATATGCCATTAAACAAAGAAACCAAACAATTGCAATTACCTGGTGCTGTCGTTTGGTTCTTGGACTGCATTAAATTAAGCCTTGGATTGTTTTTACTTGATCCCATCAAGTGTTGCTTCCATTCTTCATCACTTGGTTTTATTTTCATTTGGCAGAGGGGACAAAGTGCTTCAGTGGCATCAATTGCTGCAAGAAGTAAAAGAGAATTAGGAATTCCTCAAAAAAGAAAGGGGGGGTGTCCTCGTGGTGTAGTGGTTAAAGTGATGGACAACGGAATTGTAATAGGCGAGTTCATATTCCAGTTGAGCTATTACATTCACTTTCTGGCAAATACCCTTGGGAAAGGTATGAAACCCCCTTATCCTCCCAGCTATGGGTTAAATAGTACCACTATTGTTGTTCTAGGAGAATGGCTTTAGCATTAAATAACCTACAAAGGTTGATATGCCATTAAACAAAGAAACCAAACCAAACTATGCAGACGATCTGTTTACATGAGAGTGTGAAGGCCTATGTGTAGAAGCAGCTAGACTTTTTGGATGAGCTGATCACAAGAGAATGGTTCACCAGAGTGTCACAGATTCTCCTGAACAACACTATTTAGTTTTTTTAATTTACAGGCTTTCCTTATTCTATATTATTTGGATTAGCAAGACTAAAGAGCTCACTCTGCCTTACTATTTTACCCATAGCTAAAGAAGGAAAGACCTTTTCTTGAAGCATTAGCACAATACTAATAACCTCATCTAGGATTTGAAATTCTCTGGTCACCATTATTCCACCACTCACACACACATACATATACATATATATAATGTGAGAGTGGTGGAATATATATATATATATATATATATATATATATATATATATATATATATATATTATTCTCATAAAAATGTACTGATGTAATGTTTGATGGAGTTGTTTGTTTTTACTTTGGCTTTATATATGACGTTTTTATACAAATCCATGGTAAAAACAAAAAAAAAAAGCCCAAACAACTCTGTCAAACATTACATCGGTGCAACAGAGGGCACCATAAAACAGAATTTACAACCATAAACTTTCTTTCAAAAACAGAAACTACACATCCAATACCGCCTTATCCTCGTACATATGGCACCTAAAAGACACAAACATCTCTCCAACAATCACCTGGGAGATACTAAAACAAGTACCTGCCTACAACAAAACATCAAAAAAATGCTTTCTTTGCCTACCCATCACAAAACACCCTACTAAATAAAAAAATCTGAAATCCTTTCAAAATGTAGGCATGAGAACAAACACCTGTCACACTTTGATCCATACACATAACCCATCTAACACCTCAAGTATATATATATATATATATATATATAAAAAATCCCTGTTGCACTGTAAGTACCATTTTTCCTCCACCAACCATCACATCCACCACACAATATATGTACCATCTTTCTCCATTAACCCCCATACTCTTCTCCACATGCCTCTACTATCAGATAATTTTACATTTTTATGAGAATTAAGAATCGGCCCCAACACTCTATATTCATCTTATCTACCATATACACTCTACTCTTTTCTACAATAGAGTATATATCACACAACATTAACACAAAGCATAACTATTAAAAATAACCATCCCAACCGCCCAACTACTATCCATACCTTCCAAACACGCCATCTATTTCCTTAATCAATTTCCTTAAATTTATGACAACATTTTGCTCTTTTGTTATAATCATCATCATACATAAATATACTATTATTGTAACCCCTTCATTATTTTCATTACGCACGTACTATCAAAGATAACTATAGTATATATAATATTTACGCAACATTTCATCATATCCTTGCCCAATCCTCTTCCCTAAATATAATACCTACATTGTACAATATTATATTGAAATACAATATATCCCTACTTATACCCATTGTGAATCTGGTCTACCATAATATAACCGTTTAAATACGCTTACAAATCAGATCGTTATTCATTTCCCTCGACATGCAATGATAATATTTTGTTCCTTAGCTATAGTCACCTACACTTACAGAAATAAAATAATGTAGCAAAAAATTAAGATACACTGAATTTATATCCAGTTAAAACAATGTGCTGTGTTTTAGCGCCCTCCCCTACACCTTGGTGTAGTAGCTATCGAAAAGGGAGCCTTCGGGTCACCCTCGACTATGGTCACTAACTTTACTTACTTTACTTTATAACCCACACAAGCATACAAACACACACACTCACACCCTCACAATCACACGTAAAGATTCCGAAAAAATCCCAACGTTTCTTTTTTGTTTTGTTTTTTTACTGTATTTTTGTGATTCATTTCATTTTCTGAAAAGTGAAGTGGTTAAACTGAAACACAACAGATTCAAAAAGGATATTTCTAGTGTTTCGATTTATCCACTTTTTCTCAAGTAATTGAGATGCATATGGCCTAACAGTCATTGTGAATAAATGGACTCAATGGGTCGACTTCAAATCCCGGATAAAACTGTTTCACCTCATAGTAAAAGTCATAAATTGTGTGAATTTTTTTGCTGAAGCCTTGTTAATTATTAATTTTTGACTTGTATTTCTTTCATCTTATTTCTCTTTTGATGGTTGTTGTTTTGCAAAAAAACTCCATGAAACCCAGGGGTTGCAATCTAAATTCCATGAATTTAAATATATATATATATATATATATCTAATATATATTTATTATTATTATTATAGCTCTATCCTAGATATTGAGCACTCTCCATATTGCACTTGGTTCGACACAAACCCTCAAAGTGATTTAGTGATAACCAACACTGTTTTGCCCAGTCGGCTGGGGCTATAGAATACACCGACTGCTTCTCTGCAGAGGGGTAAGACCCCCCCCCAACGAGTGTCCTGGATATGACATTAAACAATCTGATGGTGAGGTTCCAGCAATGCTGGAGCTTTGGGGAATGTGGAGTACACTTCATTGCCATCGCTCCCATGTCCACTCTGACCCGGAGTGGTAGCACCTGATAAGGGTCCTATCTATGGGTTAAATAGAATAAAACCGTACTTCTTTCACTATATAGATTAACGCACGACTTTATTCTAAAAGAAGAACCTCCTCCTAAATGTCTATGCAGAAACCATTTTACCATTAGGCATATTTTAATAGAATGTACAAACATACCTCTCATCTGAAAAAAATTTTATAAAGTTAATAGTATGAAGGAATTATTTGAGAAAATAAATCCTAAAAACATAATAGAATATCTGAAAAGAATTGGCCTTCTATCAAGGCTGTAGGCTCATAGACCTACAAATTAATTACATAAAAAATCAAATGCTGACTTCAGCAGACAATTCAAGACTGCATATCGTTTTATTTTGATGTCGTTGGTATTTGTTTATAGCGTTCAAATAACTATACACATAAAAATTATACCAAATAAAAATAAATAAAAACGTTTTCGGCATAAAATAACCCAATGGGTTGGCACGCCGTAAAACCCAACCAACCAACACTGTTAAAATATAATATTGTATTACATATATGGTAGATTTGGTAAATCTGGTAAGATGATAAAAGATAAGTAGAAAAGTGGTTAAACTGAAACACAACAGATTCAAAAAGGATATTTCTAGTGTTTCGATTTATCCACTTTTTCTCAAGTAATTGAGATGCATATGGCCTAACAGTCATTGTGAATAAATGGACTCAATGGGTCGACTTCAAATCCCGGATAAAACTGTTTCACCTCATAGTAAAAGTCATAAATTGTGTGAATTTTTTTGCTGAAGCCTTGTTAATTATTAATTTTTTACTTGTATTTCTTTCATCTTATTTCTCTTCTTTTTTCCCCCCAAATAGTAAATGGGATTTAGAATATAACATTTTGCGTTTCACCAGGTTGTTTTCAAAGTGTTTTTATAAAGAATGAAACTATTTAACTTTAATTTTTAAAAATTTTATTTCATTTTTTTTATTTTTTTCAAATTTTTTATTTCTATTTTTTTAAGAGCGGAAAACATTGTCCCCCCCCCTTGAAAAGGAAATAACTTTAGGTGACTCATGCACAAGTTGGCATATCAGAAAATTTGCCCAAATAATTGTAGACCAAATAGTAATCTATACATTCAAGCTCAAAAATATTAGATACTGCTTGACCCTCATAGGTGTTAATATGCCAATTAAGCTTCATGTCTTGAAGCTATTAGTTACAAAGAGTTTTAGTGCATAGTATTTATCTTTTTTAGTAAACCTGTTGACATTGACTCATCTTAGTGTTTCAGCCTTTTTCTTCTTTTTAATCTTTCTTAATCTAATCCTCCATGGATTATTTGCCAGAAGAAAGGCTTAGTGATGGTCATTTAAAGAAAAAAGAGGTTGAAAAGATTTAGTGGGATTAGCATTGATTTAGAAGGATTAGTATTGTACTGTCGATTTGAACAAGTTTTACTAAAAGTACTCAGTGCCTCTTTCTCTTTTTGTTTAGTTTTTATCTGTCTTCAAATATTATGTTGGCTAAAAAGTTTGTATGTATTCACCTGACTCCTCTGCCAAAAAACATGATGTGACACTGTCAGTTTTAAGCGGAGTACAACTGGTTTGAATTCAGAATTTTCCTTCTGTTTGACTGGTTGCCTAACCAAAGCTAAAGAACCCATTCTGCTCCATGAAGTGTATATGTACTTACTTATCATGATCAGGATCTGACAACTTGAATTTTTCAAGTGGAGTACTGCTGGTTTGTATTCAGAATCTTTCTTCTCCTCGACTGGTTGCCTAACCAAGGTTAAAGAACCAGTCTTCCCTACTATTTACTTATAGTTGGAGGGAAAAATAATTGGATTCATACCTTTCCCAAACAGCCTCAGCCAGGATTTGAACTCTTGTTGCTGAGTCCATTTTCTCTGATGATAATTGTTATACCACAAGTGCCTCTTTACAACAAAAAACAATGTAGATGTTAGACCTGTTTTTTTTTTGTTTTTTTTTTAAAGATAGCTGAATCTGTGTCACTTTTAAGGTAGTTGACCACTAGAGCTGTCTCTCATATCACAATTTAAAAACATACCAAATTCACAGTACATTATTAGTTTTTTTTTTTTTAATTAAAAATTTTTTTTTTTTCATCAAATTAAAGTTAAGTGCCAAAATTACATCTCTAACTAGCTAAAATTCAGCTGTACTTCTTGGTTCCCCACTTCCTTAACCACTCTGTATGTCACGGTTATTGTTGTAGGAAATGGACAAACCTGTTTACATTTCCCTTTGTACTGATGCAATTGGGAAAGGATGTAACCATTTCTTCCACTCTCCAGCCATTAATAAATAGTAAGGCAGACAGGGTTCTTTAGCCTTGGTTAGGCAACTATACTAGAAGAAAAATTCTGAATTCAAATCAGCTTAACCCTGTTTAGAAATTGACCTTGTGCCATATCCTACCTGTGGTGAAAGAAGTTGGCTAAATACATAGATAATTAGTTGTTTGTAGAGAATAGTCCCACCCCAATTGAAATTTAGCTTTACTACCTCATACTGTCAATTGAAATTTATCCTAATTTTATTTCAATTTACTGAAAAATATGTACAAGTGTAATATATGCACAATCTAAATAATTTTCAGTCATTCGCTTTATTTATTTATTTATTTTTTTTTTATTGAAGAATTACATTTAAGCCCTGGATGAAACTATTTGAATTTCACTTTATGCTAATGAATTTGAAAAAGGCACTAATCCATATGTTCTAGAAAAATCCCTATGACATGGTAGCTAATGTACTGAACTATGACATCATAGTAAGTAAATTTGAGCTCCAGACACGCTGTTGCGTTCATTCTCAGACTAATTTTCTTGGGAAAAGTATGAATTTCCTATCTCTCATAGTTATAGGTTAAATACTACCACTAATGTTCTTCAAAGTTGGCTTTAGCATTAAATAACTCATGAAGGTTGATATGCCATTAAACAAAGAAATTAAAGAGAACTATTTACACAGAGCTGGAGGGAAGTTTCCCTGGCATGATGGTAAACATGCTGAACTGTGACATCTAGGTAAGCAAGTTGAAACTCCATTCCTGCTATTACGTTCACTTTTGGATGAATACCCTTGGGAAAGGCATGAACTGCTTTTATCCAGCTCCATCAATGTCATCAACTCGTGTATAGATTCCCATGACTCTTTCACGTCAAATGTTGGCCATCTCTCTTGGTACATCCTTTAGACTGTGTCCAGTATTTACACAGAATTGTTGGTCAGCCAACACGAGTTTGTCTATGAATAGGAGTCCACAGAAGAATGTTGATTTACGAGTTCATCCTTTGATCATCAGCTGTATCTAGTGTATCTTCGTCTTGCTTGGATAGTTTGTCAGATGGGAGGCAAGTGGCTGTACAGTTACTAAAAAATTTATCCCCTCAGCTATGGGTATAATAGTACTGTTACTGTCCTTTTACAAGCGTGGGTTTGGCATTAAACCACCCACTAAGGTTCATATGCTAGTAAACAAATAAAACAAAACATGTTCTCTTCCTAGTTATGGGCTAATAGTAAGACAGACTGGATTCTTTAATGTTGGTATAGCAATAAGTCTTGAATAAGGAAAACTAGCTGTATTCTACTTAAAAATTGGCCATATTTTGCATCCTTACCTGTGGCAGCAGAGAAGTTGGTCAATTACATGATGTTAAGTCCCAAAATTTACAAATTGATTGTCAGTTTCTTGCCTATTTGATCTTGAGATCAAAACATGCTCTGTGGATTGCATAAGGGAAAAACTAACAATCATCAACCTCCATTAACTCTGTGTCTATGTTATCATAAATATATATATATATATACTAAGCATTGTGGTGCTGGTTGATTATTTTCAAGCAGTATGAATGTTTTTATAGTCTTTCCTTTATTGACCCCCATCATCCCAATAACATATATATCTCTTACTACATACAGACATTTAGTAAGGTTTGGTATAAAATTTGACTGTATCACAAAATACAATACGGAAAATTAAATTGACGTATCCTTATATGTAAATTTGATGTTTTTTTTTTCATTGTCTTCTCCTTTTCTCACACACACATATACAATGTACATGTTCCTACATACACTACAGTTAATACAAAATTAATGATTTCGATTCTACCTTTTCTCTTCTTATTGTGCACTTAAAACCCTAAAAAATCTGCGTTAAATTTTTATTCTATTAAAATAAAGGAAGTCTAAGTCACTTGTAATGGGATTGTCTCGGACCTGATTGCTAGAATCCTTCACTCCCAAACCTCCCACCTGATTATTGCTTTGAAGTCAGCAAGTGGCCCCCCCAGGACACACCTCTTTCTGTAGGAGTGGGTGTTTTAAAAGAATTATCTTTGTCCCTTTTTCACAATGTTGTTTCTTTTGCCCTAAGCCGACTATCTGGTTGGCCCCCACTGCACTGTTTGGTCTTTTACCTGTGGCTTTTTTTTTTTTTTTTTTTTTTTTTAAGTATCTACTGACGAATCTTTTTTGCCACTAGTGGGAGGTGAGGGTATAAACTTGTGCCCCTCGGAACGGAACTCATCTATGACCCTTCCACATGAGAGATTTCCAAAATTGTTTGCTTCATTGAAAATTTGGCCATGTTTGCAAGCATTACTTTGTCTTTTTTCTTTTCTTGACAATGAAAATAAATCCGAATAGTGCTCAAGACTTACAGGGCCCTGTCGGCATGGTTTGCAACACACTGACTACATTCTCGTCCCTCAGGAGTGTTCTGGATATGACACCAAATTAAATCCAGTGGTGAAGTTTCAGTTCTGGAGCTTTAGGAGGTTTTGTATTTGTATTCAGACCATATTGAAAAAAAAAAATTCTTAAACAATGATACAAAAAAACATAAATATAAAGCTACAATAAACACAATTCCTTAACCTCTAGGCATATGATAACCCTTGATGGTTTGCATGTCATTAAAACCTTTGATTTGTCACACCATATTCATTACTAGCATTTTACATGCTTGTAGTGTTAAGAATGTTGTTATTTTTCTTGACGTATATCTGTCAATAATAATTATTAATAATTTCAACTAGTGTTATCATAATTTGGAATAAAATAAAATGGGATTTCTTCCAAACAGTGGTTGTATTTATACTATTGTATGGATGCACCACATGGATACTGCCAAAACATATAGAGAAAAAGCTAGAAAAGAACTGCATAAGCTATATTGAACAAATCCTTGAAGGAACATCCCACGAAACAGCAGTTGTACAGTAATTTATCTCTAAAACGATCCAAATAAGATGCACAAGGCATGCAGGACACTGCTGGAGAACTAAGAATGAACTCATAAGTGACATTCTCCTAAGGACCCCTTTAGATAGACGTGCCATTGTTGACCAACCAAGAACATACCTACAACAGCTCTGTACAGGCAGGATTTAGTCAAGAAGACCTGCCAGGAGCAATAGATGAGATATATATATATATATATATATATACTCTACACAATATTTCTAATAAGTGAAATGATGTAATTTAAATCAAACAAATAAATGCTGATTCACTAATTAAACAGGCAACTTTTCTTTGTCATACAAATTTTCCCTAGGTTTTTTGTATTTTGCACTTTTAAACATACATCGTTGATTTGACATCACTTATATCCTGTGTGTGTGTGCATATGTATATGTGTGTGTATATCTATCTATCTATATATATTTGTGTGTGATATATATATAAAATGTGTGTGTGTGTGTATATGTGTATATATATATATATATGTGTGTGTGTATATATATATATATATATATATATATATATATATATGTGTGTGTGTATTATCATTTTATTATGAATGTGTGTATGAAATTTTTAATGCTTGTCCTCTGAGTGTCAAGAAGACATGAAGAAAGAAAGGAAGGGTTATAAAAAGAAAAAAAAAAACCTTGCTCACATATTATGGAGTTAGTTGGTCATAAAATTATTTCACAAAGGCCTTTGTTACCTTGTGGACCTATCCACACTTATCATCATCATCACTACTATCACCGTATATAATTGTTTCTCTATCCTTTCCTCCTCAAACCAGAAAATAAAAAAGTCACGTCAACCCCCGACCCACATTCTGCGGAGCAAACAAAGCTTAAAAAATTCACGCCTACACATAAAAAATCTCCAGTTTAATCAGATGAAAAAAAATAAAAGGTAAAGGTAGCCAAAAGCACCTGCAGGAAGTTGAATTTATGTGTGTTTATGTCTGTAAGTATATATATATATATAAGCATGTCAATAATGCCCTAGCCTATTGATGAAAAAAGCATTTATTTTCCACTATAAATATTTTTTTTTTTTAACCTTAATCTTCCTTGTCCGTGCCCTTTATTCATTGGTGATTGTTAATCCCCTTTAGATTGAATGCTCTATATAATGAAAATTTCAGATCAAAATTAATCTCTTAATAATGTGTCAGGCTACGATGGATCACTAACTCTGTAGCCTGACACATTCTTATAGACTATAGACCAGGTTAAAGTTTATCCTTGTGTATATGTCAACCCTTGATTTATGTTCGCAAAATCATTATTTCATGGAATGTATATTTGAAACCAAAGATTTCATGCTTGTCCTTATTGTTATCTTTGAATACTTTCTGCATTTGTATATAAGTTGGTCTTGTTTATAGGTCGACCCTTGATTTATGCTCGCAAAATCATTAATCTATGGAACATATCATCATTCTCTACACATTGTAGACTTTTATGGTTGCTATGCTCACATCTCATCTGCTATACTTTCTGGCTATTCTTCAGGTGCCTTTTGTCATACTTGTTAACTTTCTGGGAATTCTGAAACTATATAAAGTAAAAAGTATAGTTGATGACCTTAGGTGACTTGGAGTCTCCTTTTTAAATAGCTACTACACCTAGGTGTAAGGGAGAGTGCTACTCCATTCCTTGGATTGCTCCATTTTACCCTTGATCCGTACCTTATAATGCTGAGTGTTAAGTTAGGTGGCATCAAGTACCATTTTTTGAGTCTTTGGTATGACTCGACCTGATGTTGAACCCTGGTCTCCCAGACCATTGGCGAACGCTCTACTCTGTGCAAATTATTAGTATTAAATTTTGGGATTAAAAACAATGAAAAAAAAAAGCAAATCAAACTTGAGCAGTTGATTTATCATTGAATTGATGGACATACGTTGTGTGCCTGTGTTATTCATGAAGAAAGCTTTGTCCGTGTGTTAGTCTCACTGTATGTGTTTGTGTATGTATATATATAATGTTCATTTGTACATGTGTTAGCTGCCCTTTGATGATTAGATACTTCACCAGACTTTTTTTTCTTGAATTTTTTTTATTTCTAAAAAAAAAATTCATTTTGCAGATGTGCATTAAAAAATGACAGCATTAATGGATTTTAATTAAAATGACTTCCCACCCACCTTTTTTTTTTTTCTTTTTTTTTTTCATTTCTTGGTGAATGCTGCTTAGTCATTATAGCCTAATATCCTTGTAACTGAGGCAGTAGAATACACCAACTGCATCTGGAGCTTTGGGGAATGTGGAGTACTTTCATTTCATTGCTATTACTCCCAGTTCCACTCAGACCTGTTAGATTTTTAGCCCAGTTGTCTGGGGTTGTAGAATACACCAACTGCATCTCTGCAGAGGGGTAAGACACCCTCAATGAGTGTCCTGGATATCACACTAAATAATCTGATGGTGAGGCTTCAGTAATGCTGGAGCTTTTGGGAATGTGGAGTACCCCTTCACTGCCATTGCTCCCAAGTCTGCTCTGGCCTGGAGTGATAGCACCTGTTAGTCTTATCTGTTAGTCACATAGAACTGTTTGACATTTAAACTGTACTTTGATATTTAAACTGTGTGTAAACAAATTACTGATGTTTTGATTGAATTGTTAGTGCTTTATAGCAATACTCTGAGCCATTTAACTGTGTGTAAATGATTTATAGTAAATAGAATTATATGTATTTGATAGACATAAGTGAAACCATTTAACTGTATGGTAAAAAAAAAGCTCAGGTTCATTTAAAAATGCTTTCTATAAAATGTTTAGAAATATATATAATTTGATTTGGTATTAAATAACCTACAATGGTTGATATACCATGAAAACAAACCAAATCAAACCCATTAGGTTTTCATCTATCGGTTGATTAGAAATATTTAATCATTTTCTATGCTTAAGACCATTTAACTTCGTGCAAACAAATGACTGCTGTTGAATTGTATTATTAGTATTATATAGCAGTACTTGGAACCATCTACCTGTGTGCAAATGAATGAATAATTTTAAATAGTATTTGTATTCATTTGCAATATTTGAAACCATTTAACTGTGTGCAAATGAGCTCTGGTTTAAGAAAATGTTGCCAACAAACTGTTTATAAACAGGATTTTGGCATTAAATAACCTTCAAGGGTTGGTATGCCATAAAATAAACCAACCAATATCCTCATCTGAGGACAGTTAAAATAAATATGAAAATGTCATTAAATACTTAGTTAACATATGCTTTGGATTGATAAAATTTATATTTTAACAGGTTAAATGGATGTTTCTGTGTGTTTACTATCCAATTTTATGTTTCCTTATTATAATTTTGTTGTAAATCGGAAAGTTAAAAATTTGACGTATAATGGGTTATGAAATAAGCAGAAATGTCCATGGAAAGACTATTGGCTGAAGAGGAGAAAGAGAGATTAATGTGTTGGCTGTTGGGAAGATGAGGGTAATGATGTAGGGGGAGATAAGGGAGTACTAAGTAAATATGCACAAAAGTCATGCATGCAGGTTCCACTATATTTGGGGGAGGGTGAGGAAAAAAAAAAAGAAAAATCCTTTTTTCTTTTTTCTCTTCTCCTCAATGATAAAATCTTAGATGTTATTAACTGAGAGGAAAAGACAGAGACCATACTCTTGTGGTAAGTGTAGTAGTTAGCATTCACTAAACTAATTGAGTTTGACACACAGAAATATTGGGCACCCAGTAAGAATCAAACTTACTAGAAAACATCTGCAGCTTCTCTGTATTTACCAAGTCCTGCTGACAGCATGGAGTTTCTTGACCCTCTCTCGTCATCCATCCCTATCATCCATTGCTCCTGGCAAGTCTTCTAGGCTGGATCCTGTGTCCACTTAAAGCTGATGTAAGTCTTTGCTGGTCGGCCAACCCTGGTGGATTGTACATGGGCAGGAGTCCATAAGAGAACGTCATTCATGAGTTCATCCTTGCTTCTCCAGCAGTGCCCTAAATGTCTTCATATAACTTGAATGGTTTGAGATTGGAGGCTGGTGGCCATACAGTTTCTGTTTTCCGGAGTGTTGCTTCCAGGATTTAAGAAAGCACACAGCATTCTTGTGTAGTTCCAATCTAACTTTTTCTCTATGCGTTTTGTTCATGTCCATGTGGTGCACCCATATAGTAGTATGGACACAGATTCTGCTTGGAAGAAATCCTGTTTTATTTCATTAGGTAGATGAGATTTCCATATGACCAGTGACCTGTCAATAACATTCCATGCTTTCACTTGATGAATGTTGACATCACTTTCTGTAGATGAGATGTTGCTGCTGAGGTATTTCAACTGATCTATTAATTTGAGAGGCTTGTCACTTAGTGGAGATAGCTTCTTTGATTTTCACCACATCTACTTTATTTAATTTGCATTTACATTGTGACCAATGCCTCCTGCTGCTTGCTCTAAGCTATGCAATAAGGATTCTGCTTAGGCTGGTGTATTTGCGAGAAGTGCTAGGTTATCTGCGTAGTCTGCATTTGTCATAGGTTTTGTGGGATATTGTCTGCTTCTTACCTTTTTTTTTTTAAATGTGAAAAAAGAAAAACAGCCAATAAAAGAATACCATGACATCTGAAGCTTAAATATTACATGTCACTATTCTGTTGGTAGGGCTTAGAATACACATACTGTATCTTCTACTAGTCCAGTCAGCTGGGGGAGGGGGTTTGTAGAATACCCCAACTGCATCTCTACAGAGGAGGGGGTAAGACCTCCCCACTACCTGAGTGTCCTGGATATGATATTAAACAATCTGATGGTGAGGCCCAGTATTGCTGGAGCTTTTGGGAATGCAGAGTACCTCTTTATTGCCATAGGGGGGTGTCCTCGTGGTGTAATGGTTAAAGCGATGAACTGCGGAATCGTAGTACGCGAGTTCGTACTCCAGTCGCGCTATTACGTTCACTTTCGGGCAAATACCCTTGGGAAAGGTATGAACCCCCTTATTCTCCCTCCAGCTATGGGTAAATAGTAGGACGGACTAGGTTCTTCAGCCTTGGTGAGGCAACTAGTCTAGGAGAAGGAAAACTCTGAATTCAAAACCTGTTAAACTCCGCTTAAAAATTGACCTTGTGTCATATCCTGCCCGAGTGGAGGGGTTGGTAAACATTGACTTTCTGACTAATGCCCTCAAGGTGGGGGTAAATATGAACTCCTTTATATCCCCCTGCCAACTATAGGTAAAATATTTCAACTTCTGTTCTTTTACAAGGGTGGCTTTGGCATTGAATAATCCACAAAGTATGCTTTTAAACAAAGATAGCGGACCAAACTTGTCTTGGAACTCTGGAGAGGATAAAATATCCCTTCATTGCCATTACTCTGGGTCAGAGTGGAAGTACCTGTTAGGGTCGTATCTCTAAATCAAATAGATCTGTTAGAAAATTATCGGTATGAGATATGAATACTTGAAACAATATAACTGTGAATTGTTTGTATCAGGAATATTTACTTGAAGCTATAATTGTTTACATAGGATTATTACTAGTTAATTGAAATCATACAACTGTGTGCTAACAAATGACTTGTTAAATAGAAAAATTACTTGTAACTGTAGTTTATAAATTGTTAGTATTAGATAGTAATATGATATTAAGTATTTGTGTGTGCAAAAGAGAAAAAACTCCTCTTAGAAAATGACTACTCATGTGCAAATATAAGTGTATAGTGGACACGATTCCCTGACCTCTAGGAATAAAATAACCTTAAGTGGGTTGATCTGCCATTAAAATCAATTAATCACTCATATTGAGACACTCATTATCTATTAAAAGTAATCATTTGCTAAGTTTAGTTTAGCTCAAGGTCAGAAAAATTTGAGCACTCAGTAAGATTTGAACTTGCTATCAAGATGCTTTGTTCAATAACTCATGAAACTGCTATTTTTAATAGATGATTGTAATTTACTTAGTCTAGTATGACACAAGGTCAGAAATATTTAGCACCTAATGAGAATCAATCTCTTTAACAAAGGTCAGCTTGCCTAGTTTGATAACCATTACACCATGATGAAGGTTCTTTTTAAAAAAATATTGAAGTATAAGGTGCATACAATAAGTTTCCTGACTTTTTTCATATGGGCATTTAAAATTGTTGTAGACTCTTGAAAATTCAGTATGTTATTGCTATACATCTTATGAGATGATGGACCAATTTTTATGATTCCAGGTGAAAATTAACAGCTACAGCAGCAATTGGAATACACCCTACTAAAGCCTGATTGTCACAGCTGGTCAATTTCAAAAATGCAATCTGACACTTTAGAAGAACAATATGCAGTAAAATTCTGTTTTAAACTTGTAAAAAATGCTACAGAAATGAATGGAATGCTTCAGTCTGCTTTTCGACCATCTTGCATGAATCGAGCCTCAGTTTTTGAGTGGCATAAGAGATTCAAGGAAGTCAGTGAGTCTTTGAGGGATGATGAGAGGTGTAGGAGGAGTAAGCAAGTCAATAGACCAGAGTTGATTGGCCAAACGGTTAGGGTTACTATGTTGAGGATTTGAGGGAGTTCAGGAAGAGATTCCATCGGAAGAGGCCAGCACTGTTAAAATCGGGTCAGTGGCATTTCCATGAGAACAATTCACCAGTCCACAACTCCATCCTTGTCGCAGACTATTTGATCAAGATGGGCATCAAGACAGTTCCTCAGCCTCCCTATAGTCCAGACCTTGCTCTCAGTGACTTTTGGTTATTCCCTAAGCTCAGCGGGTGTTGTTATGAGACAATTGAGGAGATGAAAGAGACTGTGATGAAGGTCATTGACACACTCACACAAGAGGACTTCCATGGGGCCTTCCAGAAGTTGTTGGAACAGTACAACAAGCGCATTGCAGCCAGAGGAGATTACTTCGAAGGGGACTAGAGTTTCATGTGTGTACTATCAATAAAAGTGCCCATACGAAAAAAGTCTGGCAACTTATCGTATGCACCTCGTATATCTTAGTTTCTGGACATGATTGCAAATATGGAGCACTTGGTAAAGAACATACTCACTACTCAGTTGTAGTTGCTCTAGCTTGTGAACCATTTCACTAATTTTTTTTTTTTTTAATTAAATGAAAATGTAGAGACTATACTATGGTAGTTGTAGTAGTGATAAGTGTAAAAGACTTATTTATTGTTGTTACCTTGCCATCACCATTTGAGTCCTCTTCCCTCTCTACTTCTTGGAAATTGTTATTTAGGGAGAAAGATTTTCAATAGTCTGCTGACCCAGATCTTCAGATTTTCATTAATCATTGCTTCAGAATGAAAACATTTCTTTTTACCTTTTTTTTTTTTTTTCTTTCTTTTTTACAATTTTTATTTGCTTTTATCTTATATGTGTGCATTTTATCATTTATTTCTGTTTGCAACAAATGTTAATTTAATAATCTGAAAGTTTCACTTCACTGTTGTTGTTGTTGTTTTTTTTTTTTTTTTTTTTTAATGATTTTTTTTAATGGTATGTTAACCCATCTAGAGGTTAGGGAATCACATTCATTGTATGTTCATTCATATTTTCTGTGTTTCGTATGATTTTTTTTTTCACACAGTTATTTCAATTATTCTTATCTAATACAAATGATTTGCACACAGCTGTATAGTTTCAAGTATTCCTATCTAATACAAATAATTATATGGTTTCAAGAGATTATTTCTATTTAATGATAGTCATTTGTTTGCACATGGTTGTATGGATTCAAGTAACTAATAAGCCTTAGTGAATAATTATAGCTTCAAGTAACTAATCTTAAAAATAATTATTTATTCAGGATTATTATTAGTTACTTAAGACTGTATAGCTGCTTACAAATTATTGGTGTTTGATAGGAATATTTGCCTCATGGGTAGTGTTCACCAATGGCCCAGGAGACCAGGGTTCAATCCCAGGTCAAGTCATACCAAAGACTCAAAAAATGGTACTTTGTGTAACCTTGCTTAACACTCAGCATTATAGGGTATGGATCAAGGGTCAAGTGGAGCAATCCAGGGAAAGGAGTAGCACCCTCCTCTACACATTGGTGTAGTAGCTAATGAAAAGGGAACCTTCGGGTCTCCCCACGACAACTTACTTTATAACTGTATGGACACAAATGATTATTATTAAATAAGAATAGTTAATTGAAATTATATAATTGTGTATAGATTATTAGTAGTTGATAAGAGTGCCTTATATCATTATAACTGTGCAAACAAATGATTATAGGAAAATAAATATGCAGTTAAAACAATCCTATAGGATATTGAAAATATAGTTATGATTACGATCATAACTGTGATTATTATCAAATAGGAATATTTATCTTAAACTATATAATTGTGTATGAATTATTAATATTAGAAAGGAATACTTGAAATCATAACTGTGTGCAAAGGAATGATTATTATCAAATAAAGTGTAATTTTAAAAAAAAATTGTAGTGGATCATTGAGAAATATAAATGATTATAATGAAACCTTAACAAATGTGAGGGAGCCTCTATGGTGTAGTGGTTAATGTGCTGGGGTGCACATATTTAATGAGTTCAAACTCTAGTTGCACTATTACATTCATTTTTGGACTAATACCCTTGGGGAAAAGTAAGAAATCCCATATTTCCCCAGCTTTGGGTTAAATAGTACCACTTCTATTCTTCTAAAAAGATGGTTTTGGCATTAAATAACCTATGAAGGTTGATATGTCATTAAACAAACTAAATTAAACCTTTACAAATGAATACAATTTCTTCATTAAATAATTACTTAAAACTTGATATGTTGTTAAATAAAACAAATTTTGTTTCTAAATTGATTCTTATAAATTTCTTTCCTTTTCAGTGAATTCATTGTGGTGTTATTGTGACCCATGTCAGGACACTATATCAAACAGTTCTTGCTTAGCCAAAGAAGGCAGCAAGTGCTTTACAGCCATTGTGGCCAAAGTTGAAAATAATTTACACGTTGATGTTTGGAGTTACGGATGTTTACCACCTGAGAGTACAGTTTTACAGGTAAGTGACTGTTTCCATTCCAATTATTGGTTTTTGATGATGAATCAATTCTTCGGAGAACCAGGAACTTATTTTTTTCCCAGAATTGGTATGAGGTACAAGAGTGATTCAATGAATAAGGAAGTTTTTTGAAAAATGCAAAATAATCCCCCTCCCCCTTGTATTTTTTTTTTTTCATAAATGTAAAACTCTACATTGTTTGGAATTGGTTTATAAGCTCAATTATTTTCATATTCCAAAAATATTTGTTTAGGGGCTATTCAAATTCATTGCAAATCAAATAGTACTCCAGGCTTAAACAGAGATCTGTCAGAAAATTTTTCATGTCTGAGAAGTGAAAACCATGTGAAATTTACAGAAGAATGTGTTTGTCAAAAATGTGTTTAGAAACTTCAGTCCATGGAGTCAAAAAACATTTTTTCTCCAGTAAAGAAAAAGTTCCCTATTGCCAACTCCTTAAGTAAAATTCACCTTATTCATTGAAATAACCTTGTATTTATTTGTTCAATCAAAAGAAACAACCTAGAAATCGGTATGAAAGAAAGAATTGATGCATATGTTAGGCTGTAAGGGTCTCTTTGGTTAAGTCACACTGAAAGCACTTGTTTTCATCAAAGTTAAGCTGAAATGTCCTTTTTCAGTACTTATATGGGTGACCACTTAGGAAGATCAAGTAGTCGACCATAGTCGAGGGTGACCCGAAGGTTCCCTTTTCGATAGCTACTACACCAAGGTGTAGGGGAGGGCGCTACTCCATTCCCAGGATTGCTCCACTTTACCCTTGAACCGTACCTTATAATGCTGAGTGTTAAGCAAGGTGGTATCAAGTACCATTTTTAAAGTCTTTGGTATGACTCGACCTGGGATTGAACCCAGGTCTCCCGGGCCATTGGCGAACACTAACCGCTGGGCCATACTGCAAGCAATTTGAAGTCACTGTGTCAAAGAACCCAAAAAGTTATAGAAAATAAGAATAACCACTTAGTCATCTTAGTATTCCTACACTGTCAATTTGATTTTGGATTTAAAAAAAAAAAAATTAGCTTAATTTTTTTCTCCAGTAAAAAAAGTTTTCCATGCACTAATGAAGATATTTTCTTTTACTTTTTTTTTTTTTTAAAATCTGTGTGTATGTATGTGTATATATATATATATATATATATATATATATATATATATATATACACACATACACACACACACCCAACTCCTTTGCATGTGTAGGATACACCATGAGGTTAATTCTTTTGAAGCAGTTTAACCGGTTTAAAGCAGAGTTTTTCTTCTAGACTAGTTGCCATACCAAGGTTATAGAGCACAATCTGCCCTACTATTTACCTATAGCTAAAGGGAAAATTAAATTCATGCCTTTTACATGGGTGTTAGCGCTGTGAAATGCAAACAGCCTCATCCAGGATTTGAACTCAGGTCACCGTGTCCATTTCCTACAATGGTAACCATTACACCACAGGTACTTTATTCTTTCTTATATATATGTGTTCATGAGCATATATATCTAAATAAGAAAAGCTTAGACACAGTAAATGGTGCTTGGTAACTAAGTCTGATGATTGTATAGGGGAAAAGTGGACAGTCACCAAGAGCCATTGATTGTCTGTCTGCAATCTTAACTTATATATATAATTGGCTTAGTGAGTAGAGTGTTCAATGGTATGGGATACTGGGGTTCAATCCCAGGTTGAATTAAAGACTCAAAAAATAGTACTTGCTAACTCCTTGCTTAATACTCTGTAAGTTGGCGACCCTAGTCAAGGGTGACCAGAAGGCTCCCTTTTCAACAGATACTACCCCGAGATGTAGGGGAGGGCACTACCCCTTTCTCTGGATTGCTCCACTTTACCCTTGATACATACCTTATATTGCTGAGTGTAAAGCAAGGAGGTATCAAGTACCATTTTTAAAGTCTCTGGTATGACTCGACTGGGGATTGAACTCAGGTCTCCCAGACCATTGGCAAACATTCTACCCACTAGGTCAATGAGCTCGTAGTAGCCATTAAAAAGGGAGCCTTTAGGTTGCCCTTGACTAGGGTTGCCAAATTTACTTTTTTATATATATATATATATATATATATTAGCTCGCCTTCCTTATAGTCTTATGAACAATTTGATAGTGAGACTCTGGTAATGCTGGAACTTTGAGGAATGTAAAGTACTCCTTCATTCCCATTGCTCCCAGGCCCACTCTGGCCTGGAGTGGTAGCACCTGATTGGGTCCTATCTATGGATCAAATAGAACTGCTTGACATTTACACTGTGTCCAAACAAATGACTTGTGCTAAATTGAATTGTTTGAAATAGAACTATTTGATCATTCAGATGTGTGTAAACAAATGATTGATGTTTGTTTGTGATACATCGCAATGCGTGGAACCATTTAACTTTTTGCAAATAAATGAGTAATGTTAAATAGAATAATTAGTGTTAAATTAGCAGTTCTTAAATCAATTTAACTCTGTGCAAACAAATAATTAAGAGTAAATAGTTATTTGTGTTGGATTGAAATACTTGAAACCATTTGACTGTGTGCAAAAAAAAAAAAAAAAGAGCTCAGGCTCGTTTAAAAATGTTATTAACAAAATGTGTTTACAAATCATATTCAATATACATGTAAAAAGGAGTTGGCTTTAAATAATCTACAATGTTTGATATACCATAAAACCAACCAAATCTTAGGGACTGGTGGCCATACATAGTTAAAGAACTCTTAGCTCATATGTTACTATTTTTTTCATGGTTTTTTGTTTTAAACAAAATCATCAGATATATTTTGGGAAGCAATAATTGTTTTGTTTTTTTTTGTTTGTTTTTTTTTTTGTTGTATTTTTGTTGTTTCTTTTAAATCTAAAAAAAAAAAATTATATTGTTTAAATGTTGCCATATCTATTAGAGTGCTTGATAAAAGATTAAAAAAAAAAATTCAATCGCTTGATAAACTTTATCTGTCAGCCCAGTTGGCTAGAACTGTCCACTACTGCATCTCTGCAGAAGATGTAAGACCCCCTCCTCTGCTTCTGAGAGTATCCTGATTATGACGCTAAACCATGTAATGGTGAGGCTCCAGTCCTGGAGCTTTGGAGAATGTGGAGTACCTAACCATTGCCATTAGTCCCAGGTCTACTTTGACCCAGGGTGTTAGTACTTGTTAGGGTCTCTTTTTTTTTTCTTTTTTTTCTTTTAATTTTTTTTGTCAAATAGAACCATTTAATGGTACAAAAATGACTGATGTTAAATTGAATTGTTAGTGTTGTATAGTAATACTAAAAACCATTTAACTGTAGGCAAATGAATGAGTAATGTTGAATAGAATTATTAGTGTTTGATAACAATACTTGGAACCATTTAACCGTGTGCAAAGAAATGAGTTTTGGCTTGTTTAAAATGTTATCTACAAACTATTCATATACAAATCATATTTAATATATATTTAAACCTGATTTGACATTAAATAATCTACAAAGGTTGATATGCCGTAAAAACCAACCAACCTTTATCTTCTATATAAAAAGATTGTTCCATGCATCAATGAAGATAATTTCCTTGTTTATATATATATATATATATATATATATAAAGTAAGTAAAGTTGGCGACCTTAGTCAAGGGTAACTCGAAGGCTCCCTTTTCGATAGCTACTACACCAAGGTGTAGGGGAGGGCGCTACTCCATCCCTGGATTGCTTTACTTTACCCTTGATCCGTACCTTATAATGCTGAGTGTTAAGCAAGGAGGCATCAAGTACCATTTTTTGAGTCTTTGGTATGACTCGACCTGGGATTGAATCCAGGTCTCCCGGGCCATTGGCGAACACTCTAACCGCTAGGCCAATGTCCGGTTAAAATTAACTTACTATATATAAAAAGTTGAACTAAAGTGATCAGAGAAACAAGAATATTTCTTTTGCATTATCTATTTTTTTATTGTTCTCAGCTAGTTTCAACCTTTGGTCATTGTCAGGAAAAAAAAGTTGTATAAAAGTTTTTTGTTTTTTGTTTGTTTTTTTCCCCATTGAGGGAAAAAAATTGATATGCTATAGAAAATGCACTAGTAATGTAAATTATTTCTGGTATTCAAGTGTCTTCAACTGACCTTTTATTTATTTATTTATTTATTTATTTATTTATTTATTTATGTTGTCCGGACACCGGCAATGAGCTCTTCATTTGGGAGATATATGTTAAGTATTTGAGGATTGTGTTTCCACTTTCATTTCCCATCATACTTAGTTTCTTCTTCTGTCTTAGCTCTTTCTCTTTTTCTTTACTAGTTCTTTTTCTGCCCCCCACCCCACTACATCTTCATCCTTTCCTTCTTTTTTTTCCCTCCTCTTTCCACAAGCTTTATCACCTCTCTTTCTTTGTCCAGTGGGCTGGGATTCAAATACACCAACTACATCTCTGCAGAAAGGTAAGCTCATCCTGCATTACCACTATGAGTGTTCTGGATATGGCACTAAACGTTCTAATGGTGAGGCTCCAATCCTGAGGTTTTGGGGAATGTGGACTACCCACTTCATTCCTATTGCTCTCAGGTCCACTCCGGCCCAGAGTGGCAGCATCTGATAGGATCCTATCTATGGGTCAAAAAGAATTGTTTGATATATAAACTATGTCCAAACAAATGACTTACGCTAAATGGAATTGTTAGAAATAAAACTGATCATTTAACGAATGACTTATGTTTAATAGAATTGTTAGTGATACATAGCAATATTTGGAACCATTTAACTGTATGCAAACAAATGATTAATAGTAAATAGAATTATTCATGATAGATAGAAATACTTGAAACTGTTTAACTGTGTGCAAAAAAAATGAGCTCAGGCTTAAAAATGTTATCAACAAAATATCTTTACAAATCATATTTAGTGTGTGTGTGTGTGTATGTGTGTGTATATATATATATATATATATATATATATATATATATATATATAGGATTTGGCATTTAATAACCTACAAGGGTTGATATGCCATAAAACCAAACCAAACCCTCTCTTTATCAATCAGAAAGGCAGAATATTTTGGTTGAATGTAAATTGAATTGGATTTACAGTGTCAAACCTACATTTTGGTGGTTCCTGAAGTTTGGACTGTTACAGAGGCTTTTCTCTACTTCTAATGAGGGGAGTCCCTGCGGCATAGGGGCTAATGTGCTGTACTGCCGTATTGTAGTAAGTGTATTTGAACTCTGGTCATTGTTTACGTTCAATTTCAGGTTAACACTCTGGGAAAGGTATGAACGTCCATGTCTCTCCAGCTATATTGCTGTACTTCTACAAGGATGGCTTTGACATTAAATAACCCATAAAGATTGATAATATTTTTTAAGCAAAGTAGACTTAAGCTACTTCTGGGGGCCCCCATTGGGATTAGTGACCTCAAAGTTGAATTAATTATGAAACTAAAAGGTCAGGAAATAATGAGTCAGGTTAACCCTCTTAATTTAGTAAAAGAATCATAGAATCACTGGCAGTTGAATTAGTAAAAGTTTTACCTATATTAACACATTTTCTAGGAAATGTGATTGAAAGGGTTAAGTTAAAGTGTAGTTGGTTCAGATAACTGGATCCCTGGGGTGTGTTTTATATTCATAACTGGATGCTTGGGGAGTATCTTATATTAAGTAACTGGACCCTTGGGGATTATCTTGTATTTATATCTGGGGCCTTGCAGAGTATCTTGTATTTAGTCAGTCTATTTGTACATAATGTTTATGAACTATAAAAGTAGTACAAGTCAGCAAAAATCATACTAAAAAAAAAAAAAAGGATGTGGGAGGGGGCGTTCAAAGTGCCGGAAGTACTATAATCTTATTCACCATTTATTTCCTATATTAATCTCATCACTGTTATGTACCCTATCTCCCTTCATGCCATACAGCCTACCCTTGCCTCGGTTTAGAATACACTGACTGTATCCCCTGCAGAGGAGTAAGACATCCCCCCTCAAAAAAGGGTGGAGTCTTGGATATATATTTACTGAACCCCTCCACCACAAGTAAGATGTGACATAAGATCAATTTTAAAACTGAGTAAAACTGGTTTAAATTCAATTTTCCTTTAAGACGGGTTGCCTTACTAAGTCTGTTCTATTCATCCATAGCTGGTGTCATGGATATGACACTAAATTCTATCTGATAGTGAGGCTCCAGTTCTAGAGATTTGGGGAATGTGGAGTACCCCTTCATTGCCATTACTCCCAGGTCAACTCTCATCTAGAGTAGTAGTACCTATTTGTGTCATCTATTGTACAAATAGATCTGAGTGAAAATTGTTTGTATTGGATAGGAATACTTGAAACTATATAACTGTGTGTAAACAAAGGATTATTGACAAACAAAAATGTGCTATTAAACATTGAAAATATAGTTATGATTAAAGTTAAACCTTTACAAATGAATCAAATTCGGCATTCAATAACCCATGAGGTGCTCTTAAACAAAGAAGACAAAACAGACCAATCTATAGCCCTTTCACTGCAATGTGTAACTACAAGGTTTATTGAACTGTTTACTGTTGTGCCTTTTTCAAGGAAATCAATAATGATGGGTTCTTTCATGTTTCAGAAGATTGTCAGTATGACCTTCTTTATTGACTGCTCCACTTGGAACTTTTTCTTTGCCAGATTGTCAGTTTCCACCCCATGGACAGTCTTTTCAACTCATTTGTAAACACTTTTTTGACTAACAAATTTTTCTGTAAATTTCACATGGTTTGCATTTCTTAGCTATCAAAAATTTGATGACAGACCTCTGTTCAAGCCTGGAGAGGGGACAACAGATGGATTCATGCCTTTCTCAAAGGAATTAGCTTGAAGTGAAGAACTAACAACTTTGTCTAGGATTTGAATTTGAGTAACAAATTCCATCCTCTACCATTTATAATTGTTGATCATAGCACTCTGTCATGCATAATGAGTGTAAAACAGTCCAGTTGTGAACCAATACATAGGAGATTCGTTTATTAGGGTGAAGGCTTGTATAGGGATCAGCCATACTTTTAGGATGAGCTAATAAAAGAAGGAAGGAGAAATATACACACACACAGTATCATTCAATAAAGGGAATTTCTTTGACTAAGAAAGGGCTAATAATATATATAAGGGTAATTCAATAAATAAGGAGAATCTTTTTAATAAAAAGGAAGCTATCATACATATGAAGATTATTCAATTGTGAGTGGGATTTTTTTGACTGAGGCAGGACCTATTATATATATATATATATATATATATATATATATATATATATATATGTGTGTGTGTGTGCATGCAAGGGTCATTTAATAGAGGGAGAATTTCTTGACTGGGGCTGGACCTATTTGAGAGTCCTTCAATAAATAAGGATCTTTTTTTTTTTTTTTCTTTTTTTTTTTTTTAAGCAAATATTCAGAATTGTTTTTTTGATAAAAGTAACCACTACATTGTTTTGTTTGGAATTTGTTTATAACAGAAATTAATTATTCTAATCTTGCAAAAATATTTGTTTTGAGGCTATTCAAATTGACTGCAAATCAAACAATGCTCCCAGTTTCTAGGTTTGAGCAGAGGTTTGTCATTAAATTTTTGGTGGTTGAGAAGTGCAAACCATGTGAAATTTGCAAAAGATGTAATGTGCACAGAGAATCATGTGTTAGTTTAAAAAATAAAAGAAATACATATGAGCTAAATATGGATTTGCCACTATTGAGTGCCCGAGTGGAAAAGACAGTCCATGGAGTGGAAATGCACTGTTTTTCTGATAAAGAAAGAGTTCCAGGTGCAACAGTCAGTAAAAAAAGAACATCCTGAAAATATCTTAGGGCATGAAAGGATCCTATCACTATTGATTTCCTTAAAAAAAAAAAAGTACAACTGTAAACAGTACTTCCTCTTGCCAACACCTTTGGCAAAATTTATCTAATCTATTGATTGACCCTTATATGTATATACAATCACTGTGTTTAAATATTGCTTTATCATATGTTGAATCTTGCTGTTGGGTGGGTCTCATTAAATACAAACCTTTTTGTTTCTTTGTTTTGATCACTGTGAAAGAACCAGAGTTGTAACACTTAAACTTAACTCATTTTGATCATAACTCAGTTACAGTTTTCGGGAGGTGCCCGTGGTGTAATGGTTATCATTGTAGGAAATGGACACGGCAACACGAGTTCAAATCCTGGACGAGACTGATTGCATTTCATATAGCACTAATACCCTTGGGAAAGGTATGAATCCAAATATTCTCCCTCCAGCTATGGATAAATAGTAGGACAGACTGGGTTCTTCAGCCTTGGTTAGGCAACTCGTCTAGAAGGAAAACTCTGAATTGAAACCTGTTAAACTCAGCTTAAAAAAAAATTGACCCTGTGTCATATCCTGCCTGAGCAGAGGGGTTGGTAAATATGATAACTCAGTTACAGATAAATGTTTAAAAAAATTTTTTCCTGAAAAATGCAGCACTGAGTTCCTGAAAATTGAAAGAATGTTGAATCAAAAGGGTTGAAATAATGAATTTCTAACATTTCTTAATATTTCTGAATCAACTAAGATACCTTTTTATTTTATTTTATTTTATTTTATTTTATTTTTTATTTCAAGTGCTATAAATGTGTATATACATATAACTTATCAGTTGCCACCTCCTTTTTCATAGTATCCTTTCCTGTATGACATCCTAATGATTAAAAAAAAATTAAACTTTTTGGTACTCAACATTGAAGGACTTTTTTTTTTTCTCTTCTTTTGTAAGTGTTTGTGTCACTTAGGAGGTGATGTGACGGAAATACTTCATCACTTAGTTTGTCGGTTGTGTGGTTTGTGTGTGTGTGGGGGGGGGGTTGTTTCAGTGACAATAGACGATTCCTGACATAGGGTTCTCTAAGTCTGTAGACACATTAGGATGAAAAGAGTCTCCCGTGGATATATGGTAAAAATGATTTATTCGGATTTAATTCAGAAGTTTAAGATGAAGCCATACATTAACATGGCCCATGGAACCTCAGTTATTGAATGACTCAAGACAAAGAATTCAGCATTCGACCAAAATATCTGAGTAAAAAAAAAAATGCCTTAGTGATCAAACAAATATTCAGAGTCTGCATACGAGTAGTGTCAGTGAAAATGGAATGTGTGTGACTGACTACCAAGGTAAACTGAACATGTCCAAGTCTATCTGAGCAGCATCAGTTAATGCAAATTTTTTGCTTCATTAGTGATGATCCTCTGTGTTACAGCTATTTTAATTCTTTGTCATGGGTCCTAAGAAAGGTAGCAGTAATACTACTGGAAAGGTGCCCAGTCAGCTGGGACTGTAAAATACACTGACTACATCTCTGTAGAGGGGTAAGACCCCCTCCTCAATGAGTGTCCTAGATAGGACTAAACAATCTGATGGAGAGGTTCCAGTAATGCTGTAGCTTTGGGCAATGTGGAATACCCCTTCATTGCCATCACTCCCAGGTCCACTCTGGCCTGGTGGGGGGAGTAGCACCTGATAGGGTCCTATCTATGGGTCAAATAGAACTAAACTGCATTTGTATATAAATGGATATGGCATTAAATAACCTACAAAGGTTGATATGCCATAAAACCCAAACAAACTAACTACTGGAAAGTAAAAGAAAGTTGTGAGAACAATGATAAAATTGAAGGAGATAATCTCTAAGTTTGAGAATGGCATTATTAATCTCTGATCTCTCAACCCAATACGGCATGGCAAAATTTATTTCAACTTTTCTGAATTGCCCAGTTGGATGGGGCTGTAGAATATGCCGGCTGCTCCTTTGCAGATGGGGTAAGATCCCCCACCCTCACCCAAGTGTCCTGGATATGACACTAAACAATCTGATGGTGAGGTTCCAATAATGCTGGAGCTTTTGGAAATGTGGACCTCCCCCCTCTTCATTGCCATCACTCCCAGGTCCACTCTAGCCTAGAGTGGTAGCATGATAAGAGTTCTATCTATGCGTTAAATAGAACTAAACTGTATATTTATGCTAAATAGGATTGTTTAAAATAGAACGGTTTTGATATTTAAACTGCATACTTATGCCAAACTAAATTGCTTGAAATAGAACTGTTTTGACACTTAACTGTGTGTAAACAAAAACTATACTTAAACTAAATTGAGTTAGAACTGTTTGACAAAACTGAATCGCTTGAAATAGAAATGTTTTTGACACTTAAACTGTGTACTTATGCTAAACCGAATTGTTTGAAAAATAACTGTTTACTTGTTTAAAAACAGATTTGGCATTATATAACCTACAAAGGTTGGTATGCTATAAAACCCAAACAAACAAACTTTTCTGAAGAATATAGACATGATAAAGGTAGCTGATGTTGTGAAAGGAGTGAGAAATGTTGTTAGCAAGCAAAGGCCACAGATAAATAATGAACAAAGTTGGTAAGCTACTGCTAATATTTATTAAAGAAAAAGAAGTAGCCAGTGACAGTATTAGTGAAGGTATAAATTGTGAAAAGGTGCTGGAAATTCACAATAATCTCCTAAAGGGAAACTCTTGGTGCAATTGCCAAAGGTGAAAGCGTTCACTTTCAAAGCCAGTAGAGGCTGGTTCAAAAAATTTAAACACTATGTGTTACTAGGCATGGGGAGGCAGCCAGTTTGAACTAGGTAGTGGCTGAAAAATATGTTACTGGGTTCAGTGACTGTTAATACAGAAGGTTTTCTTTCTCAACAAGTGTTTAACTGTGAAGAGACAGGCTTATTTTGGAAAAAAATACCATGCAAGACTTACATCACTGAGGAAGAAAAAGCATTGCCTGGATACAAGCCTATGAAGGCATGCAAATAGGCATTCATCTGATGGTCAAGAATGCATAAGTTCACTTTAAACTATTTCTGATGGGAAATATTGTTTCAGTTTTCAAACAAATAGGTTGTCAAACCTAATTTTAGAATGAATTGTTTGACAACTGAGGTTCCTCTGTATTGATATGCCTAAATACTTATTTATATTCATATTGGCAACTGTAGTTGAGGGTGGCCAGAAGGCTCCTTTTCAATAGCTACTACACTGAGGTGTAGGGGAGGGCACTACTTCTTTCCCTGGATTACTCCACTTTACCCTTGATCCATACCTTATAATGCTGAGTGTTAAGCAAGGAGGTATCAAGTACCATTTTTGAGTCTTTGGTATGACTCGACCTTTTAAAAAGGGAGCCTTCTGGTTGCCCTTGACTATGGTTGCCAACTTTACTTACTTTTACTTATATTCATATAGTCAAAGATGAGAATATTGGAGTCTTGGGATATGATAGGTGAAATTTGTTCATACAAAATTGTTTAAAATTTTCTACTATACTGACTAGAGTGCCTCATATGGTTAAATAGTTAGGTAGATCATGACTGTTGAGTTAGATGTGGTTCCCCAGTGAAAATTGAAGCTAAGCTAGGTAAATAACTGTACTTTGATTAAATTCTGCCTTAACATGGATGGTATTAGCAATGTGACGTATGTATTTGCCCAAACTTGTCTGCCATGGGCAGGATGTGATACAAGGTCAGTTTAAATATGGAGTAAAGTTTTTTAAGTTTTTCTTCAAAATTTGGTTGCCTGACTAAGTCTTAAAAACCAATCTGCCCGACTATTTACATATCGCCAAGAGAACAGATAGACTGATACCTTTCCCAAGGGCATTAGTCCAAAGGGGAGTGCAAACAACCTCACTCAGGGTTTGAACTTTCATTGCCAATTTCATTTTCTGCAATAATTACCAAAATGTATTTCACAAATATAATGAAAGTTATCAAGATCCTATCTTTGATATCCCTAGTACATAAAATGATTTATATCAACTTCTCTTGGGTTATTTTATGCTTTAAGGTTAGGGAATCTTGTTCATTCGTTTTGTTTTTTTTGTGTGTGTAGTTGTTTCTTAACTCTTTTGCAGGCAGATGATTTTTTTAAAATCCTTGTTGAGTGAGTGAATTATTCTAGGGAAAATTTGCAAAATAAATGGTGTGCTTGAAACAAGTCAATTAATCATATGTTAAAAAAAAACATAATTTGATCAGCAATTTAAATCTATAAATATATGGCCACCTACCATCCATCACAAAAACTGTCCAAGTTAGATGAACCAGACTTGCAGGACACTGCTGGAGAAGTAAGGATGAACTCATAAGTGATATATTCCTGTGGACCCCTTCCTATGGATGAGCAAAGGTAGGATGACCAGCTAGAACCTACATACAACAGCTCTGTGCTGGTACAGGATGTAACCTGGAAGATCTCCTGGAAGCGATGGACAATAGAGACAGGTAGTGAGAGAGGGTCAGGGAAATCTCTGCTAGCAGCATGACATGATGATGATATTATAGGCCATGATGATGTGCAATCACAGGAATTCTGCAAAAGTACTGCAACAATGCATACTGTGGGGACCTTCTAGTTATGTTCCTATACAAAACAAATGTAGTGCTATCTTTGTACGATTGGTAACAAAAGAGTTAAGTGGTTTTTTTTTTCTGTTTTTTTCCTAAGTAAGTTATTAAGTAAGTTGGCCAACCATATTCAAGGGTGACCTGAAGGCTCCCTTTTCAATAGCTACTAAACTGAGGTGTAGGGGAGGATGCTACCTTTTTCCTTGGATTGCTCCACTTACCCTTGATATGTATCTCATATTACTGAGTGTTAAGCAAGAAAACATCAAGTACCATTTCGAACCCTGGTCTCCTGGATCATTGCCAAACATTCTACTTGCTATGCCAATGCCAGGGTTAATTAAATAATCAGTTCTACTTGATTCATCGTTTGGTTTCTTTCTTTAATGGCATATCAACCATTGTGAACTATTTGATGCCAAAGCCATCCTTGTAGAAGAACAGTAATAATAGTATTTAACCCATTGTTGGTGGGGATAAGAGGGTCCATACCTTCCCCTGGAGTATTTGTCCGAAAGAGTTCAACGTTATTTCTATGAAGATGGAGTCTAGAACATTAGCCACTATGTCATGAAGACTTCTCTCCCCCATAGATGGGACCCTAACAGGTACTACCACTGCTGGTCAAAGTGGACCTGGGAGTAATGGCAATAAAAGGGTGCTCAATACTCACAGATCTCAAAAACTGGAGTCTCAACATGAGATGCAGTTTAATGAAATACCCAGGAAACCTCTTTGTGTCAGGGGGTCTTACTCCTCTGCTGTGGATAAAGCCTCAGCAATAGGATGTTCATGAAACGATGTGTATATTAGGATGTTATATATATATATATATAGATACTGGGGTGACTTCAGTTTTTTTTTGTTTTTTTTTACCTCTTATCTGGCAATCCAAATCATATAATATATATACCCCTGTTTTTATTTAATTTTTCGATGTAGAAAAAAAATTGAAAAACGCTAGACGAAAAGGCCTTCGTTTGTTTTATTATTTTATTAGAGTTCCCCTACTTTCATTACTAATGGTGTCTTTGCTAATCACTTTATATAAATTTTCCCTATACCCGAAATTTAATAAAATATATATATGTTCTGAAAACTAAAGAGTGACAGCTCAGTCAGCATTTCTGCAAAGTGGTACCCCACTCCTCAGCAAGTGTCCTGATATGACACTAAACCATTTGATGGTGAGACTTCAGTCCTGGAGCTTTAAGGAATGGGAAGTACTCTTTCATTACCATTACTCCCAGATCCACTCTGACCCAGATTGGTAGTACCTGTTAGGGTTTCATCTATGGCTCAAATAGAACTGTTTGACATTTAACAGTGTGCAAACAAAGAACTGTTAAATTGTGTTACATAGCAATACTTAAAACCATTTAACTGTGTGCAAATGAAACTATTTATGTAGAATGCTTGAAACCCTTTTACTGTTTGCAAAAATTGAATTGTTGGCATTACATAGCAATATGCAAACAAATTAGTGCTAACTTTTTAAAGATTATTACCTACAAACTACTCAATTAGAAATAATATATTTTCATATTATCCGAGGAGGAAATCCAAGGGGTAGGGGTATCCAATTTGAGTGTTCAATGTCAATAGCTATTAATGTATAATCAGTTTAGGATTAAGAATGCATCAACACTCTATGTGCAGAGCTAAAAAATCTTTTTATATAAAACCAAAAAGAAAAAAATGCTTTTATATAAAAAAAGAAAATATATATCATATATTCAAATGTGTGTAAACGACTGTTGCTAAATTAAATTGTTAGTATTACATAGTAATACTTAAAACTTTAACTGTGTACAAATAAATTATTGATATTGAATAGTTATTCATGTTAGATAGGAATACTTGAAACCATTTAACTTTATGCAAATGAATGAGCTTTGGCTTTTCTTTTTTTTTAAATGTTACCTACAAACTTTTTACTAATCATTTAATACATATATTAAGGGGATTTGGCATTAAATAAACTATAAAGGGTTGATATGTCATAAAACCTAAGCAACCAACTTAAACAATGAAGCTCGACACCTTGGAATAGACAGAAAAATAATTTAAGATTCTGTAGAGGCTGTTTACAGATATTTTACAGCCTTAGACAACTAAATAATATAAAATGAAAAAAAAATTGAAGTGATATTGATATTATGATTTAAAGCAGGGCTTCTTGAAATGCTTCAAATACACCCCTGGGGATGAATAAAATTTTGTCTGAGTGAATAAAAGCATAAGGGGTCTACAAGGGGTGAATTTACTAGTTAGTATTTATAAATCTCTTTATAACAGAACAAAAAGAGATCTGGATCTTGTTCAGTCAATTTTGGTATCGCCTAGTATTTGTTAATGGGAATGTTTATTATAGGATTCAATATTTCCTTTCTGCTAACTTTTCAGTATTTTGTAAAAAAAATTTAATCTTGAAACTGAAAGCATAGAAAGGAATCGCTCTCATCATGGCATCCAGTGAGAGTATGAAAAAATGTTTGTAATATTCAATTAGTTCATTTGGGGTGGGTGGGGAAATGGAAATTAAATTTGGTTATAAGGGGTGGACATGGGGCACGGCAATTAAAAAGTTTGGCAAGCCTTGATTTAAAGCTATAAGGTATGACAGAATGTCATACTAGCTTCTGTTTACATGCCAAGACCCTTCTTACTGATGGGTAATGAAAGAACGCTGTGTTGTGTACATACCAACAACAAGAAGTTATATTTCACTACAGTATTGTGTTCAATGTTATGACATTATATATTATTCTCTTATATTTGACATCCTAAAAGGCACTTGAAACCTTTGCATATTAAATTAGGTATACAACTATGTTGGGTTCGCACCAGGTCATCTAGTATAATTGGATATTGTATATAACTTGATATCCTGATGTTCACACTATTACATTGGAAGAAAACAATTGTTTAAGAATGCTGGATGAAACAAAGTGCTCATATGTTGGCCAGCAATCAATTTAGATATCAGAACAAAGACTGAGTTAAGATTTTATATAGTATAAATATGTTTTATTAAAGTATTCTTTAAAAAACTGCTATCTGGAATTATTAAGCAAAACCAAATAATTACATTTTACTTTTAAAAAAAAAAAGGAATAAAATCATCAAAAATTACCTATTGTACAACAAATTAAAAGCAGATACGATAAGTCTTTGAATCCTTTTATATTTTAATATAATGAGCCTTCTTTTTAATAACAGCCAGTAATCTATTAGATTGATTTTGTTAATTTCTTTACTTCAGCAGGTTCCATTTTCAACATGGCAGTTTTAATTGCTTCTCATAGGTTTACTTTGTTGTTATAATGTTTGCCACCTTCATATAATTTCATCTTCATAATTGACTACGGATTTTCAATTGGATTTAGATCAGAACATGATGGCAGCCCTTCCATTATCTTCTCTCTTGTAAATCTTTTTTTCTCAAAGAATTCACAGGTAAGCTTAGATACATAAGGAGCATTGTCATGTATAAATACATGCTTTACTTTGAAACTACATTATTGGGACTTGTACCATGCAAAAAAAGTCTTTCTATAAAATCACAATAGTTAGCATTATTTAGTTGAACTCCTTCATTGACTTTGAATGATCTAATAACAGTTTGGATATTATATATAACTTGATATCCTGATGTTTGTGCTATTACATTCTCTTTTAGACAAAGACCCTTGGGAAAGGTATGAACCCCTTTATTCGCCCCCCAACTATTATTTAAATAGTATTACAACTGTTCTTCTCTGAAGATGGTTTTGGCATTAAGTAATCCATGCAAGTTGATATTTCATTAAACAAAGACACTAAACCATTTACAGACTGATTTTCCTACTTAAAACAATAGCTCTGTAGAGAAATGCTCCCCCCCCCGCACAAAAAAACACCCTCTGCCACCAGCAGACCCCTTCATTATCATCAGTTAATTCTTCCATGTTATTTTGCTCATCTATTTCTTGGAATGTTGTAGCTAACATACAGAACTGCACCATTTTAATGAGTTAATTTAAACTTCTAATGTGTTATTACATTTACTTTCAGATGAATACCTTTGGGAAAGATATACCCCCCCATTCCCCACTTATACCAACTTAGATGGGTTCTTTAATGCCAAAGTCATCCCTGCAGAATAACAGCAGTGGTACTATTTAAACTATAGCTGAGGAGGGGGATAATGTAATACATGCCTTTACCGAGAGTCTTAGTCTGAAAGTGAACATAACAATGTGATTGGAATTTGAATTTACTATGATGTTGCAGTCCTACACATATGCCATTACAACACGAGGACTCTGCTCACATTGATGACTTTGTTTTAATGGCATATCAACCTTCATGGGTTATTTTATGCCAAAACTAGTCTTGTAGAAGAACATCACAGATACTATTTAACCCATAGCTGAGGGGATAAGTGGATTTGAACTCACTCACTATGATGTCACATTCCAGCATGTTATCTGTTATGCCATGGAGAGGCTTCACCTTAAGACATAGAGAAATCTCTCTTTCCTCCTTGACATGAACTTACATCTGGTGATTAGGTTTGAGTTCTGGTGTTCTGGAGAGAGTGGAGTCACCACTTCACTGTCATTACTTCAAAGTCCCACTCTGACTGGGAGTGGCAATACTTTTAGACCTCAATTTGTAGGTCAATTAGAAAATTGTTAGTATTAAATAGGAATTCTTGATACCATATGGCTATGTGCAAATCATTTCTATTAAGAATAGTTACTTAAAACTATAATTTTTTTTTTAACTAATGTTTGTTATTATTAGTTACTTGAAACAATGTAATTAGATAAAAATTATTTGTATTTGGGCAAGTAAGGACAAACTCATGTGGACTCCTACACATAGACACACCCAACCAGCAAAAACTTACATTCATCAGCTGTATGTGGATATTGGATGCCGTCTAGAAGATTCAGCAAGAGCAGTGGCTGATAGGGATGGATGGCAAGAAATAGTTAAAGATATCTGTGCTGTTGATACACCTTAATGATTACTATTTAAAAAAAAAAACCCTAAAAAACAAAAACTGATTTTATAATTAATTATATCAACAGCATTGACATGCCATTGTGGGAATATGTCCTTGGGCTATACATTCCCAGGTGCATAATTATCTAACCCCTTGTGTTGTCTTTCATAGCAGATAAAGTCAAATTGTATGAGTTCAAGATGGTCCACAAAGGAAGAACAAGGCGAAAACACAAAGCTGAATCAATATTGTTTAATAGAGAGGTAGTTGTGCATAATACTTTGCAACGTCCTGGCCTGTTGTTCTTCACTTTGGTTATGTAGTCCCTTGATTAAAAGCTAATGCTGATTGCTAGATTTTTGGGCTTGACATCCCCCACCCATGTCTTTTTGGGCCTCTCTCTACTTGAGGTCCTATGTGCCTGTCCCTTAGTGTCCTTTCTGTTTTTCAGACTGTGTTCTGTTCTTATCTGTCTGAATTTTTTAGATGAGGCTTTATTTTAGTTAGGATTTTTTGGTCTGTTGTCCTCATTTTTATTGTGATGAATTGAAACACAATGTTTTGGCCACTGTATCCTCCAGCCTTCCTTAACCTGAGAAATCCTGTTTAAAGTTTGAGTGTTAAACTTTAAAAATTATTTCTCAGTTTGAATTATTTCTCTGCCTTGGGATACTTGAGGAAGGCCAGAGGATACAGCAACCGAAATGTTTCAATTCACCACATTAAAAATAAGGACAACAGTCTGAAAAATCACAACCAAAATAATGTTTTGTTCTTCCCTGACTGACTCTCTTGTTTATAAGCAGGAAGTGAACATTCCTATTTTCAGATTTTTGGCCATCCATAGACTGAACATGAAAATACCGCTAGACTCTGTCTCTAGAAGACCCTAAAAGGTGTGATAATAGAACTTTTTAAATCGCTGATCCACTTTCATCTGACCATCTACACTTTATGCTGGTAGGGCTGCATCAGTAGTTCCCATTCATATATGTCTCGGCTCCTATATGTACACACATGCATTTACAGATCTATGGTCAACTCACAGCCATATACATATACACTCACATATGCATACATACACACATACATGTACTCACACCTACCCATGTGTCCGCACATATGCACACCTAGAGCTAAATCTGTATACTACTATCAATAGTGTCACGCCTTAAAAATCGACCCACCAACTTTTCCTTTATAATAGAATGGAACTTGGCAGTTGAACATGGATACTTTACCACATAATAATTGGTTTCTCTCTCAAATTGCCTACAGGCTATTCTTGTGGATAGGGATCCCTTTCTTGCAATCCCTGAACTCACCTCAAACTCTGGCCTACCTGCTATGATACTCATAAGCTTCATTCTGATATTATCCTGGGGTCATTCTGGTGAATGAGAGGGTGTGGATACCAGACATTTCAGCTTGTAGGCCTACTTGAAACCTTACCCTCCTGGGTACATTATACCCCTTTTTATTTTACTTTTTTTTTTTTTTTTTTTTTTTTTTTTTTTTCAAACAGAATTTTAAGGAAAAGTTATGTTATGTGGTCTGAAATAAAGTGCCTTCTCAATATTATATTTACATTGACTTGGATAAGTTGTATAACATAGTATTTATAGAACTTTGTGTTGAGATCCAAGATAGCTTTTAATATTTCAATCTAAATTTGATGTAATGCCTTAGATTTGCATGCCATGTAACATATACAATTCATATACATGAAACAACCAATCAGCTTTAATATAGAACTTACTCCCAACAAGCAGGGGTGTGAAGCTATGTTGGATCAAAGCTCTGTATATTTCTTCTTGGTAAGTTAATATCAGTAGCCTAGAGATGTTATACCAGTGTCAACCATGAAATGGACTTTGCTGTTTATATTGCTGCTACTGTGCTCATCTATGTATTCCAATCAGCATTGATTTCAGTGCTGTAGGAATCAGCTTAGAAGTAGTATCTAACAAAACAAACTGTACAAATCTTATATATCAATAGGATTTGGCATTAAATAACCATCAAGGGTTGATATGCCATTAAACAAAATAACTGAACCATATAAGTATACTAAGAATTTTCTGCAGTTAATTTTACTCTAAACTGAAGAGACCTTGGTTTTATTATTTCTTGTTGGACATTATATAATCAAAATGGATATTATTAGGTATTATTTATTATCAAACTTGTGGCACACTAGTGCCTTATTCTTCTGTTATCAACTCATTCAAATAATATGGCTTATTGCTACACAGACTTGTCTTAATTCCATAATATAGTCATACCTATATCTTTGAAAATGATGATTGAAAGTACATGTGCTCTGATGATAATGAGTCCAGTTGTGTGGGGCTGTAGAATACACTGACTGCATCTTTGTAGAGGGGGTCAGACCCCACCAATGAATGTTCTGGAAATGACATTAAACAATATGTTGATGAGGCTCTAGTAATACTGGAGCTTTGGGGAATGCAGACTATCCCTTCATTGCCATTGCTTTCAGATCTACTCTGGCCCTGAGTGGCAGCACCTGAAAGGGTCCTATCTAGGGGTCAAATAGAACTGTTTGACATTTAAACTGAGTGCAAACAAATTGAATTGTTATGAATAGAACTGTTTGATCATTTAACTGTGTAAACAACTGACTGATGTTTAATTGAATTGTTAGTAATACATAACAATACTTGGAACCGTTTAACTATGTGCAAATGAATGAGAAATGTTAAATAGAATTATTATTCAACAAATTGTGTTTACAAATCCTATGTATTTGATATATATGAATAAACAGGAGGTGCCCGGGGTGTAATGGTTATCGTCGTAGGAAATGGACATGGCGACACGAGTTCAAATTCTGGACGACTCATTGCATTTCACATAGCACTAATAGCCTTGGGAAAGGTATGAATCCAATTATTCTCCCTCCAGCTCTGGGTAAATAGTAGGGCAAACTAGGTTCTTCAGCCTTGGTGAGGCAACTAGTCTAGGAGAAGGAAAACTCTGAATTCAAACCTGTTAAATGCTGCTTAAAAATTGACGTTGTCATATCCTGCCCGAGCGGAGGGGTTGGTAAATATGATAAACAGGATTTGGCATAATATAACCTACAATGGTTAATAAGCCATAAAACCAAACCAAACCAATCAGATGATAACTTTGAAGATTTCAGACAATTTTCAAATGGCCTTCATCCACAGTTGTGACTACTCACTTGCCAGCAAGAAAAGGCCAATAAAAAAAACTCACACCAAATCCTTGTCTGTCAACTTTAATAAAATAAACCTACAAGAAAATATGCTGCCAAAATGCACTATATATATATATATATATATATATATATATATATATATATATATATATAGTGTCTGTTTTGCTCGTCTGAAATTTGAGATGTTCTGGGCTTTCAAACATATGTTGTTTTGGCAAATTTCCAGAGATAAGTTGCAAATATTTAATGGCAAATATTAGATTATTATAAACAAAATATACCCACCCCCCTAAAAAATCTTGCAAATCTTTTTCATTCAACTTTTGAATGTCTTCCTTATGTCTATGAGATTATCACAACATTTTAACAGTTACATTCTACAGTCTTCTTCAACTAGATGAAAAGATTTTAGCTTTACATACAGAAAAAAAACTGAAATGATTAAGCATATAAACACGAAAAAGTCAAATGTTTGAAAAAAAAAAAGAAAATTGATTTGTTTTTAGAATTATAGACTATAAATAATCTTATATAAAACAAACAACAAAAAGAACTTGTTCTCTTTTTTGGGGGGCAAAATGCTTGGGGCACATGTAAAATTTTTAGAGAGTAAAAGTACTCAAATTCCCCAATTAAGATTTTGGTGAGTGTTTGAAAAACCTTGGTAACTGGAGATAAATTGCCAAGAGGCATACATTTGTGTGTTTAATGTATATATTCATATCCATCTTTCTTTCTCATATATATATATATATATTTGAACAAACAATTTGTTTCTAATTGCTTGGTTTTCAGTTTAAAACAAGAACTTAGGAAACAAATTTTATTGCGCCTTTTTTTAATTGTATTAAATTTTGGGGCCATTTTTTTTTTCATGGCATATTAATCTTCATAGGTTATTTTAAGCCAAAGGTAAGAAGAACAGTCGTAGTATCATTTAACCCATAACTAGAGGGATGAGGGAATCTAGATTTTTTCCAGGGGTTTTGTAGCGGAATTGAAAGGCAGAATGAGCAGCCAGCTACGTCTGGTGAACCAATCAGTCTTCGCCATTCGAATAGCATGTTGTATATGCGAGCAGAACAGTGGACGTAAACTTGGGTTCATTTGATTACGAAAGTTGACCAATGCGAGAAAACGCTTATGCAAATTTAGCAACTATCCCTGGCTGCATAAAAACAGGTGGTGAGTTGGTCAGTCGGAGGCAAGATGAAATGTGACAAAGCTGGGTGGAGTGAATTCCATTTTCCAGAAGGAAAGAAGAGGAAAGAGATGAGAAGTGACGAGTGAACTTGTTTCTGTTGTCCTATTTTGCGGACAACATTGGACTTTATTTTTGACCCTCCTCATTTTTAGTTAATTTTTATTTAACAGGTATTAGTCCAAAAGTGAACACAGTAGTGAGAATAGAATTTTAACTCACTTGCTACAATTTTGCAATCCAGCCCAATCAGTTGGTGCTGAAGAATACCCTGACCACATCTCTGCAGAGTGGTTAGACTCCCACACAATGTGTGTCTTGGATATGGCACTAAACAATCTAATGTTGAAGCTTTGATCCACTCTAGCCTGGAATAGTAGCAGTTGATAGTCTTATCTATGGGTGAAATAGAACTATTTGACATTTAAACTGAATGCAAACAAATGACATGTTTAACTGAATTGTTTGAAATAGAACTTTTTGATCATTCAACTGTGTAAACAAATGGCTTGTTTAATTGAATTGTTAGTGATACATAGCAATACTTGGAACTATTTGACTATGTGCAAATGAATGAGTGATGTTTAATTGAATAATTAGTGTTAAATAGCAATATTTGTAACCACTTCACTGTGTGCTAACAAATGATTAATATTGAATGGAATCATTAGTGTTAGATTACAATAATTGAAAACATTTAACTGTGATAGCTATACTAGTGTGCAAACAAATCAGTTCTAACATATTCAAAAATGAAATTACCTACAAACTAATTTCTTGCATATCATGTATATCTATCTAGATGTTAAATTGTTACTATTACATAGCATGACTTGAAACCAATTTAACTGTTTGCAAAAAAATGAGCTCGGGCTCGTTTAAAAATGTTAAGAACATGTGTTTGCAAATCATATATATTTGACGTGACTTGCAGTATTGTAGAAGTATAAAAGATGCCGTGATTCTGAAGCAAGCAGAAAGAGAGACAAATCTGCAAAATCTTAGTCAGTAGTACATCAACTTTGGACGTAACACCAACAGCACGAGACTTAATACTTGTCGGACTGTACCACTTCAATTAATAAATAAATGACTCTATTTCACTGTGTGTCTCTTCCTTACCACAATGCAACAATAACCTACAATGGTTGATATGCCATAAAATAAAACCAAACCAAATCATATATACCTAATATATATGTATAAAGAGGATTTGGCATTAAATAACCTACAAGAGTTGATATGCCATAAAACCAAACCATTATGCCACAGGGACTTCCTGTATTAAACTGTTAGCTATTTTAAAAAAAACAACAATTATTCCTAGTAAGCAAGTTTGAGTTCTTCATTTGCTTTTAGACCACTAACCTTGTATTTTCACAATCATTTTAAACAGGTGGAAAAAAAACAAAATATATTTTCATCATGATGCTGTACCATGAACACAGATTTCTCTGACTTTCTCTTGCCACTTGTCTCTATAATCCATCGTTTCCAGCAGGTCTTCTAAACTACATCTTCTGTCCATATGGCGCTGTTGTAGATAAGTTCTAGTTAGTCATCCAACACTTGCACGTCTATGTTGAAGGGGTTCATTGTTGATTATGAGTTTGTTCTTACTTCTCCAGCAGTGTCCTGCACGTCTTGTTCATTTTATTTGGTTGGTTTTAGAGATGGGAGGTAAGTGGCCGTACAGCTGCTGTTTTGTGGGATATTGCTTCCAGGATTTGTTCAATATAGATGGTAGCATTCTTGTGCGATTCCTGTATAGCTTTTCCTCTATATGCTTAGTCAGCAACCATGTAGTAGTACTAACATGACCGCTGCTTGGAAAAAATTGCATTTCATTTTGTCGGATAGGCCTGACTTCCATATGACCAATTATCTATCAATAGCAGTCTATGCCTTTGCTAGTAGTGTATTGATGTCATTTTCAGTAGATGACACTGCTTCCAAGGTAGGTGAACTTGTCTACTAGTTTCACCTCATACTTAGTATCAATATCAGTGTTTAAAAAATCAATATAATTATAAGATTCACAATTCTTTTTTAAACATTATCTAAAAAAATAAGATCTATTTGATCCACAGATGAGAACAACAGGTACTACCACTCTCGAAGTGGAGTAGTGATTAAAATGTTGGACTGCAGTATTGAATTGAATTTGAACTCCGGTTGTACTATTACATTTACTTTCGGACAAATACCCTTGGGAAAGGTACGGACCTCCTTATCCTCCAAGCTACGGGTTAGATATCACCACTGCTGTTCTTTGACAAAGATGGCTTTGGCATTAAATAACCAAGAAAGGTTGATATGCCATTAAATGTACTAGGTTATAGAAGTGAGACCTCAAACTGGATTTAGCTGTTTTTATTAAATAACTATATTTAATTGTTACCCTTCGTCTTTCTATTTCTACTTGCTTTTTAGTAATAATTTTTGTTATTATTGTCTTTCTAATTCTAATTTTTTTTTTGTGTGTGTTTACGCTACTTAAAAGAAACGAAAAACTCTTCTAAACTGTTGATGAATTTTCGCAATTGCCTTTTAAGAAATGTGTAGAGGGGCATAATTTTAATTTGCATTTCAACAAAGTCTTCAATTGATAATTTAGAAGGCCACAAGATCCCTACCCTTATTATGGAGCATTTGTGAGGATAATGAGTTAAATCTTTACTGAGTACTCCTTTTAATTTGACCTTCCAGAATAAGTATTGTGTGTGTTTCTCACTCTCATATATATATATATATATATATATATATAAACAATGGATGAGAAAAATAATTGTTTAAGAATGCTGGATGAAACAAAGTGCTCATATGTTGGCCAGCAATCAATTTAGATATTAGAACAAAGACTGAGTTAAGATTTTATATAGTACCAATATGTTTAATTGAAGTATTCTTTAAAAAACTGCTATCTGGAATTATTAGGCAAAACCAAATAATTACATTTTACTTTTAAAAAAAAAAAAAAAGGAATAAAATCATCAAAAATTACCTATTGTACAACAAATTAAAAGCAGATACGATAAGTCTTTGAATCCTTTTATATTTTAATATAATGAGCCTTCTTTTTAATAACAGCCAGTAATCTATTAGATTGATTTTGTTAATTTCTTTACTTCAGCAGGTTCCATTTTCAACATGGCAGTTTTAATTGCTTCTCATAGGTCTACTTTTTGTTATAATGTTTGCCACCTTCATATAATTTCATCTTCATAATTGACTACAGATTTTCAATTGGATTTAGATCAGAACATGATGGCAGCCCTTCCATTATCTTCTCTCTTGTAAATCTTTTTTTCTCAAAGAATTCACAGGTAAGCTTAGATACATAAGGAGCATTGTCATGTATAAATACATGCTTTACTTTGAAACTACATTATTGGGACTTGTACCATGCAAAGAAAGTCTTTCTATAAAAGTAACCCTAGACTGTTTGACAGACCATTAAAACCAATCAATCTGACTTGAGCAATAAATAACCTAACAAAGATTGATAAGCTGTAAAATTAGGGGAGTCACCTGTGGTGTTGTGGCTAATATGCTGAACTGCAGCTTTGAAGTGATTTCAAACTCTAGTCAGGCGGTTCACTTTTAGACTAATACCCTTGGGATGTGTATGAACCCATTTAATACCCTAGCTATGGGTTAAATAGTATCACTGTTCTTCTTCTCTGAGGATAGTTTTGGCATTAAATAACCCACAATAGTTGATAGGCCATTAAACAAAAAAACAGAATCGAACCTAACCAACAAACATAACTGGTAATTTAATATGCAGTTTATTCCAGGCAATGCTGAGTGACCTTGCTTCAACAGAATTTCCTCACCTCAGATTTCCATGTTATAAATCAGAGATAGGCTTGCTTTCATTGCTTCTTTGTAAATGGCTTAGTTAGAATTAATTGTATAATCAAACCCATGTGTTTTAAATTGATAAGAATTTTTAAAAGAAATGTTTTTAAAACCATTTTCATATATTAAATATAAATCTGGGAGGTTTTTATTCTATTTTTTTTTTTTCTGATGTCAAAATAATCTTATATCCATGTGTGTATGTGTGTGTGTATATATATATATATATATATATATATATATATATATATATATATATATATATGTGTGTGTGTGTATATATATATATATATATATATATATATATATATATATATAGATGCACTTTGATGACTGATTATAGAAGATCCTTATTAAAAAAAACTCAGATGGTTTAATTAGAATACATTTTAGTAAAATGTTGACCTTTGATTATTAGATGAAACATTATCAATTATCATTCATTTTTGACTTGTATTTCTTTTACCTTATTTTTCTTGCTTTTACACCTAGTAGTAATAGTTTTGAATTGTGTGAATTTCTTAGATGACACAATTGTCAATTATCTATTTTTGACTAGTATTTTTTAAATTAAAAGATATATATTGTGTGTTGTTCTAGTTATTTTTAAAAAAAATACTGATCAAAAATTTAATCAGGTGTTTAGTATTAAAAAAAAAAAGAAAAAAATATAAGCCCATTTCTTTCCCTTGTCACATTGTTAATTTTGTAGAATAATAAGTTAAGAAACTTATCTTTGTGAATCATATCAATTTGATTTTCTATACTGATAGATTTCATTCTAAACCTCTCAAACTCCCTGCAATATATATTTAGTCCTAAAAAAAAAAAAGAAGATATCTCCACACTAAATAGTGGCTCTCTGAAATTGGTGAACCTTGGAAGCAGTGTCTCATCTACTGAAAATGACATTAATATGCAAATGGCAAAGGCATGGACTGCTATCAATAGGTCTGACTTCCATATAATCAATAACCTATCCGATGAAATAAAACGCAATTTTTTTTCCAAGCAATGATCATGTCAATTCTATTATATGAATGCAGCATATGAATGCTGACTAAGCATATAGAGAAAAAACTAGATGGGAATTAGACAAGAATGCTATGAGCTATATTGAACAAATCCTAGAAGCAATATCCCACAAAACAGCAGCTGTACAGCCACCTACCTCCCATCTCTAAAACCATCCAAATAAGATGGACAAGACATGCAAGACACTGCTGGAGAAGTAAGGATGAACTCATTAGCAGCATTTTCCTATGGACCCCTACACATGCACATGCAAGTGTTAGATGACCAACTTGAACCTATCTAAAACAGCTCTGTATGGACACAGGATGTAGGAGAGACACAAATAATGAAAGAAAGCATATATTTTATACCACAAATAATTCTTTGGTTGCATTTAACCAGACTCTTAATCCCTTAAATTGAAAATGCTTCATCAAAATTCAGCTGTCAGGTTATTTGTGCTACTATATATATATATATGTGTGTGTGTGTGTATGCATTCGTGCACTTGAGTGTCTGTGTGCACTGCCTATGTATGTTTGTGTAAGTATATGTGTGTCTTTATATATGTTTAAGTGTGTGCACATGTAATTATATATATATGTGTGTGTGTGTGTGTGTGTGTATATATATATATATATATATATATATATATATATACTGATGTGTTTCAAGTCACTTTTCACATCAGTCATCCTTAAAAATTTTTTTTTTTTTTAGAATAGTAAAAAATGAATCATTTCAAGTGGGTGAACCAGTTTAATCTAAAAATAAGACATGTCAAAGGGTGGGTTGAACCCTCTTGTAGGGTCAACTGTCATCTAGCACGCCCATGTTATGATGGATACCAAGATTTTGATAAATCATCCATCTTCGGAGAAAGACAATCTGGGAGTGATGGAGCCCTAACTCTTGTTGAAGCATCTGTTTAGGAGAACCACACTCTGTAGCTCAGGGAAAAAAGCTAAATTGGAACTATACAAGGATGCTGTTGTAAACAAATTCTGGTAGCAGCACCCCTCAAAACAACAGCTGTATGGCCACTTGCTTCCCATCTTACAAAGCATCTCGTCTCACATAAGACAAACAAAAGCATATTAGGTGAGCAAGAACAAACTCGTAAACGATGCTCTCCTGTTTGTGGACACACCATGTTTATGCAGACATTGGATGCTGCTTGAAGAACCTGCCAAAAGTGGTGACCTATAGGGACAGATGATGAGAGAGAGCCAAGGGAATCCATGCTATCCGGATGATTTGATGATGAATGGAGGAACAGTTCCAAGCTACCCATTCTTAAAGTATTAATTCTAAAAGAGGCTTAAATATCTTAATGTCCGGATAGACCTGGTTTAAAACCTAGAATCTATGATGTAATTAATACCATTACTGCAGTGATCTTTGTGTATGGTGGTTGTCCATCAGATCCGATGATAACATTTATGTTCTACAACTCATCTATGAACACGGTGGTGGCTCCGCAGCCCCAGCCCAGAGGTACAGTCTTGAACTGTGGGGGCACTCGAAGTCAGTTGTTGTGATCACTGCTGAGGCAGCTCTGTGAGCCGAGCCTTGCCATTTTGGTCTGTCCATGGTATATCCCTCCTGGTCTCTCGGATTGATCGTGCACCACTGGAGATTGGCTTTGACCATATCTTTATACCGCAGTTTTGGTCTACCTTGATTTCTTTTACCGGCCTGAAGTTCCGCGTACATCAGGCGTCTTGGCATCTGACACTCCTCTGTTCGAATCACGTGTCCAACCCATCGAAGCTGGGCCTTGATGATGGTGGACTTAGCTTGATCAAGGACCTCCAGATTGGTGATGTGGTCCTGCCACCTGATTCCAGGATGGAGTGGAGAGCTCGCATGTAGAAGAACTCCAGTTTCTTGATATGCCTGTGATACAGTGTCCACGTCTCACAACCATAGAGGAGGGAGGGAAGAACCACGGCATTGTAGACCTTCAGTTTCGTAGATAAACAGATGTTGTGTTCACTGAGCACTTGATTGCAGAGACTGCTCAGCGCCTGACTTGCCTTACTGATTTTAGTGTCAATTTCTCTGTCCAAGGAGCCATCACAAGATATGGTGCTCTCCAGATATTTGAAATGTTCTATGTTGGCAAGTGGTTTGTGGTCAATGTTGATGGTGGGAGGAGGAGGTGGGAGTATGGTGCAGGTTGATGGAGCACCTCCGTCTTTCTGAGACTGATTGTCAGGCCGAAGAACTTGGATGCCTTAGACAAGCAGTCCAGTATCTGCTGTAGGTCTTGTTCTGCATGGGCCACTAGTGCGCAGTCGTCGGCAAAGAAAACTTCTTGGAGTAGAGTTCGCAGGCTCTTCTTCTTTGCTGTCCAAGCGATAACGAATGTAGACCCCCTTCTCCAGATCTTGGACAGCATGGGACAGCATGCAGGTGAAAAAGACGTTGAAGAGGACCAGGGCTAGTACGCAGCCCTGCTTCACACCATTGCTGATCATGAAAGCATCTATCACATTGCGTCATGGAAGAGCCTGATCATCGACACCAACTTTGGAGAACACCAATGCGTTCAAGGACTGTCCAAAGTGCCTCCCTGTTGATGGTGTCGAAAGCTTTAGTCAGGTCAATGAATACTAAGTAGAGGGGCTTGTTCTGTTCGACTACGGTAAGCTGACCAGATACTAAAAGGGCAAGCATTTGCTGGGGTACCTTTTCTAACCCCTCCTTCATGTGAGGGTAGGCAGTGCTGTCCTAAAAAGGCTGCCCAGTTGCCCACAGGTGCTGCCAAACTCTCCTGTTGCCCTTGGATTCAGAAAAAAGAGCGACCACTTGCCCATGGACTATCTACATGCAGGTTTGTGAATACAACCGCCAGTATTCACCTACACCTGTTGCTTTCTCCACGCACCCATCACCGCAGGACTTGTAGGTGTGTTGACAGATCGGTAATCGGTGATGAGTTGCAAAACTGACCTGTGCGTGAAAGTTTTGTTGTGAGAAGACCGGTGCACATGGGTAATCCCACTCTCTCGGCTGGGGAAGTCTTGATCCAATGGCACGGAGAACCGTTACGACAGGAGACTGCCAGGCTGCAGTGGATGACCAGGACTTTGGGTGCCATATCTTGCTCTAGGCGCTCCAACAACACTTGCTGCCACTGCCTTCACATCCGTTGGTTCTTCAGGTGAACTCTTCTGCTTGTTCCACTGGGTGTCAGGTTTCGCATGCAGTAGGGCTGACACAGCCCAATCCAAACTCACTGAGGGTTTGAGACCCATCAGTTACCCTCACCTGGTTTAGCAAGCTTGCCAAAGCCAGTACCCAGGGTGTGGCTGCTGTTGCATGCGACAGCTACGGGGAGCCACAGGTGAGAGCTGAGTGCCAGGGGAGGTCCAGTGGTAAACGAGGTGTCCTAAAAAGGACATGGCGAGCCCCCTTACCAAAGGTACTGACCACTCCCTAAACATCCCATACACCCCTCTTTGTGTGTTATATATATATATATAATATTCTTACCAATAAAAACATTAGTAGTAAGGATCAGTAAAACAACTGAATGAATTTTGTAAGAGCCAAATTAAATATGGAGAGAGTTCCTGTGGTGTAGTGGCTAACGTGCTGGACTGCAACAGCATAGTGAGTTCAAACCCCAGTCGTGCTATTATGTTCACTCACGAACTTATACTCTTCAGAAAATTATGACCCCCCCCCTATTCTCCCAGCTACAGGTTAAATAGTACCACTACTGTTTTTATATAAGGATGGCTTAGGCATTAGATAATCCACTAAGTTTGTCATGCCATTAAAATAAAGAAACCAAATTAAATATAGATAATCATTGGTAATTTGCTTAATTTGGACTTACTATTAGTGTTATTGAAGTAAGATTTTTTAAAGTAAAAACCAATAGAATTACTTGAATAAATTCTTAAAAAACATTTTTAGCATGTGATTTGATTGAGATATAAAAATAACTGAATTTTCAAAAATATACCACGTTCTGGTTGACTGAATTACTCCCCTTGCTTTTACCTCCAAATACTTTTCTATGAATATCTTTTTTAAAGAAAACTACTTTTATTTGGTTAATTGGACCAGCCTGTTATTGGGTCCAAAATCATTGGTCCATGTATGATTTTATTAATTGGAATTCACTACGTGTATGTGTGTGTGTGTGTGTGTGTGTATATGTGTGTGTATATATATATATATATATATATATATATATATATATATATATATATATATACACACACACACACACACACAGAAAGTATGTCTTGGTGTTTTTATGTTAATGTTTATGTTCTTTCTAAATGTCTTTCTAGATCTTAGAACTGAAACCATCTGTTTGTAAGCAATTAGTCAAATTTGGTCTAAGGCTCCTGAAAGCACGTGTGCACACACACAAAAATTAATCTTCAGAAATACAACGAACCTTTGCAAGAAGGAAAACACTCAAATACACACATTTATATATAATGCTTTTTCCTAAATATTAATTTAAAAATGTTAGTGTGAGTGTGGTTTTGTATGTATGTATGTATATATGTATGCACACATATATATATATATATATATATAGTCGGCGTGTGTGTGTGTGTGTGTGTATATATATATATATATATATATATATATGTGTGTGTGAGAATTTTTGGACAAACTTCTTTTGATTTGACGGATTGTCAAAAACTGAGGTTATAGGCCAATTTTTCAGAAATCCTTCTGTTTCTTCCTAAGAATTTTCTCAATAGCAGGTTTGATATGCTTGAGAAGCATAGCATTATAATTCTTAGCACCTGTAGAAGTAAGAGTTATGCCATTGTAGTTCTTAGTGATTCTGAGGTCACCTTTCTTAGGGATCAGGAGGATGTACCCTTGTATCCATGTCTCTATTGTGTCTTGTTTGTATATGGTGTTGCAAAATGAAAAAAAAGTCAGTCATCAAATCTTGTCTTTCATATCCCAGTTACAGAAGGTTACAAAGTCATAGCATTCCTTCTGAAGCCAAGCCTGGGTCTCTTTGGACTTGTAGGCCAGCGCCGAGCCCTGCTGCCACAACCAGGGTCTGCCACCGGCCACCTAATTGCACCAAGGGATCACCACACTCTTCAGCACGTCCAAGTACACTTTGGTGTTGATTTTCAAGCTGACTTCGAAGATGTTAGTTGGCATGATGTGGCCCTCACTTGAAACCACACCAAAGACCATAACCATAGCCGGAAACTTTGTTTTCATCACCCTGGGCAAGTTAAACTGTCCGGATTTGCATTTTGAGGGTGCTGGCAATGGTTCTGTTGTCATAAGTTGGATCGGTAGAGAGCATGGTTGTACAGTGGCGCATCTACGATCTCGCTCGTTGAACATTGTGTCAGTTTCAGACATGATAGAAGGCTCCTATTGCTCTTGGGATTTGTACACAACTGGCCAACTAGTAGATGGTCTGCAACAAAAAAGAGAACCGGTTTTCATTAAACGGAAATGGAATCGATGTCTTTTCTAGGGCGATAATTTTATTGTTCCACCCTGTACTTCCGGGGGTATTTCGTTGAGGCCTGTATCCTTTCTGCTTTTCATTTTTGTCAGTACGATGTTAAATTCTTCCTCTGTAAACAGTCCTAATTTAATGTCTTTGTTGGCTATTAATAATTTTGTGATAGGTTTCTTTTTGCTCACTTCATTTACTGTCTGCCATGCTATTTGTAATTGTCTATATTCTGATTTTATTCATCTGACCTTGAATGTATTCTTGTTCTTTGTGGTAAGTGTTAGTTCTCTCTGGTCTTCAAGCTTTTGCATGTTGGCATTTGTTGGGTTTCTTTTATTAATTTAGGTTGATTGGTTGGGTTTTATGGCATATCAATCTTTGTAGGTTATCTAATGCCAAATCCATTTTTATGCAAATAGTCATCTCTATTTTCAAACAATTCAGTTTAGCCTGAGTACACAGTTTAATTGTCAAAACAGTTCTAATTCTGCTAAGTATAGATTTTGTTTACACACAGTTAAATGTCAAAAACAGTTCCATTTCAAACAATTCAGTTTAGCATAAGCATGCTGTTAAAATGTAAGTACAGTTTGTCAAAAACATTTGTATTTAAGCTATTCAGTTTAGTCAAACAGTTCTAATTCAAACAATTCAGTTTAGCATAAGTCCATAGATTAGTTCTATTTAACCCATAGATAGGGCCCTCTCAGGTGATACCATCTGGGCTAAAGTGGACCTGGGAGCAATGGCAATGAAGGGGTGCTATGCATTCCCCAAAGCTCTAGCATTACTGGAGTCTCACCATCAGATTGTTTAGTGTCATATGCAAGACACTCGTTGGGGGGTGGGGGTTTACCCCTCTGCAGAGAAGCAGTCAGTTTATTCTAGAGTCCCAGCCAACTGGACAAATTAATTTAGGATGCTATTTTCATATCTTGTTTTTTCCTAACTACTACACTCCACTTTTGATTTGGTTGGTATGCACTCTACTGCTGTTTTCATGTGGGCAGTGACGGAATATCTCATTTGGTAAGTGAGGACCAATCATAGTGTGTAGTTTTGACCATTTATTTCTTTTACTGTGTAGACACAGGCATATCTTTTTGCCCAGTCTGCTGAGGCTGTAGAATACACTGACTGCACCTCTGCAGAGGGGTAACTTCCCTCCCCAACGAGGCTACCTGTTGGCTGTGGATGGTGATCCGTTATGCTTGAGGAAGGGATCCTGGTGGCTGAGCAGTCTGTGACTCGTAACACTCTATTTTGGCCCTTACTGGGCTAGACGAGCAATCAATGAGGCCTGATCCAATCAATCGGCTGGTCATGTCGACCCTCTTTTGGATTTGTGTAAAAATCCAAATGAGGGCGATAGCTGTAGGGTCAATCATGCTGTGGAAAGACTTATAGCCTTTTCTGTTCCTAGGCAACAAGTTATCTTGGGAACCAGGGACAAAATAAAATTGTCTAACACCAGTATGAGTATACTGAACATGTAGCCCTGATGGATTTCCTCTTAGATACATCCCTGCATGGGGCTCTGAGGTGGGTAGGGAATACGTTCAATGAAACTTACATCTAATTATATGGATAATACAAACAAAACCCAAGCTAATAAAAAAAAAAAAAAAAAAAAAAAGACTCTGGGAAAGTTCTGACAGACAGAAAAAACAAATTATTTCCCATCTTTCATCATGATGGAATCAACTGAAGAAATTTCTCTAAGTAAACTGTCTCTGTTCAAGATTGAAAAAATATTATCAAAAAGCTTAAAACCAAAAACAGTTAAAAAAAGAAAACTTCAAAATGGAACACTACTAATAGAAATCTGCAATAAAAACCAAGCTGACTAAATACTAAAATGAAAACACTTTGACCACATAAAAATAAAAACCTATTCCCTGAATACATTTAAAGGAGTTATAAAAAGCCATGAAATCTCCTTGTGTGCATTAGATGAAATCAAAACCAACTTACAAGACCAAAATGTCACAGAAATCTGAAGAATACAAATAAAAAAAACCCGGAGAAACAATAGATACAAATACATATATAATGATGTTTAACACTCACAAAATTCCAAAAGAAATTCAAATTGAATACCAAAAAATAAATGCAGAACCTTATATCCCAAATCCCTTAAGATACTACAAATGTCAGGTTTGGGCACCACCAGGACCAATGTACATGACCACCAGTATGCGGAAGATGCGGAGAATAATGGCATATATAATAACTGCCAAAATATGCTAACAAATATATTAGCTGCGAATGAAACCCTGGTGCTGGTTTTTGAGATTGTGAGGTATGGAAGAAAGAAATACATTACCAAACTAAAACATACTCAAAATATCACCTACCCAGAATTGAGAAGGATGATAGAGACTACAAAATACATGGAAGTGATAAAAAATATCCCAACAAACAAAGCTGTCATGTGTGAAACAAGTGCAACCACAAAACCTGAGGTGATTGCCCAGCTTGTAAATGAAATGAGAGTGCTGATTCAGGAGATGAAAACTGTCATAGAAGCAATTACTGAAAAACTCTCTAAGACCCAAACACCAGAGTTGCAACAAGCCAAGAGAGACAGGCAAAGCCAGACAGGAAGAGCTCAGAGGCCCTCACTTCTTAGGTGACTTCTGTTGCTGGGCCACAACAGACTCCAACCAAACGGGGAAACTACAAGGAAACTCCCCCTCTAATTGGTGGGGGACATGGTACAAAACAGGAAAAAAATAGATCCAGAACAAGAACTACCCCTAGAAAGGACAGATTTGAGCCAATGGAAACAAAAGAAATGGAGGCTTCTATTAGCCAAACTGGGAAAATACAGATGAACACCAAAATGAAAAACCAGGAAGCGCATTCAAAATGCCCTCAAGAACAGTTGCCCATAAGAATTAATAAACACTGCAATGCTCAGGAATCGACAAAACCCCTACAAAGAACCTAGAGTATAGAAAGTATGGATTGTGATACAGACCATGTAGTTGCCAGCCTTAATCATGAAGAAGTATTGAATAACTGCAATACTTGAAACTATTCAACTATGGGCAAATTTATAAGCTCGTTCACCTTTTTAAATGTTAATCTATGAATATTTTCACAGATTATTTGAACATTGTGTTTGGGAATGTGTCGGACAAGGGAAGATAGCTCGTTGTAGAAGATGATGATGTCCGTTTCATTGCTGATATTGGTGGGACTATAGCAAGAGATGATTATTGTGCTTGAGTGGTGGTCATATGAAGCACACATTATTCTCAGTTCGGTTTTACAGTAGGAGGACTGAGAAATTATATATATATATTTTCTCTAAGTTTTTATATATTCTTTACACTTTTTACTCATTATCGTTAACTTAACATCACTAATATAACCCGCATAGTCCAGTAGAACCGAAACGCTATAGTGTCATCTTTGTTTCTCAAATAATCTCTCCTACTTGGATTACCTTGTTATCAATTTTTCTTTAAAAACTGTCAGATTACAATCCATTATTTTCTTCCATATATATATATATATATATATATATATATATATATATATGTGTGTGTGTACACCTGTTCATAATCTATTTCAATGTAATATACTGCATATGAAAAAGGAAAAAAATACAGAACCAAGAAGAATTAGCTTCACTGGTCATTGACTTGTTGGGGCTATCATTTCCCAATTTTTGTTAATATTTATTTGTTTATAAAACAGTTCCTTGTATGTGCACTGTTAAAACAAAAAACAAAAACGAAACTTTTTGGGTTGGCATGCCAGGTAGAAGTAATGTGCGTGCAACACACATTTTTCCTTTGGTCTTTGGATTTCTGCAATAAATGTCTTTGTTCAGTGTAAGAACAGCAGACTAGCAGGAGACTTCAAGAAGCCGCCAGTGTTTGGCACCCTCACACGCTTGCACCCCCTATCAACCCAACCCCTTCAGCACCACTTCTTCTCTTTGCTTTCCTGGCCCTTTTCCTTCTTTTGTCCATTTTTCAAGCTTTTTTTTTTTTTTTTTTTTTTTTCCTGATGACCGGAACCAACCATGGCCATCCGGCTCTTCAGCCACTATTGATTCCATTGAACCAAAAAGACGGCCATCATGTCTGTCGGCAGAAATTGAGAAGAGAGGGAGAGAGAAACAATGTTGTCTTATCAGGAATTGGCACAAGTTCCTCTGCTTGACTGTCTTGTGTAGGTTTTATACACCTTGGGCACTTGATATATTTTACCTTCGTACACACGCACACGTGTATATGTATGTGTAATTTACCTTCGTTTTTGTTTTTGTTTTTTATTTTAACTTTTTTGTTCCTTCATTTCTTGTGGTCATTCTTTTCTTTTCCCTTTGGTGATTTCTCTATCTCTCTCTCTCTCTTTCTCTCTCTCGTGTTGTTTTATCTTTTCCCTCTCTACCCTTTATTCAGGCTTTCTTTTTCTTTTCTCTCACTCCCTTCCTTTAGCCCTTTTACATTTTTTTCTCTCTTTTCTCTCCCTTGACCTATCTATCTTTTTCTCTTTCACTCCTTTTTCAGGTGTCTATCTCCCACTCCCCTCTTGTCTTTCATTCCTCTCTCTTTTTCACCTATCCCCCCCCAACCTCTTACTCTACCCCTCAGTTTGTCCTTTTTCTCCCTATCCTCCCGGTGTCTTACTCTTTATTTCTCCCACCCATGTCTGGCCATTTGCTCTCTTCTTTCTTCCCACTTATCACTAGCCTTATTCTATTTCCTCTTTTTTTTCTCCCCCTCCCATCTCTTTTTCTTCAGTGCTCTTTTGATAATTTTTCTTATCACTTCCACCCATCTCTTTGTTTTCACCCTCCTTTAGTCATTGCTGCCTTCTTTTGTCTCTTTGTTAATTTATTGTTCTGGTTATTGTGACCTGCTGCAGATTTTCAAGGCTCCATGATTTCCTCCTCCTCCTTGAATCTCTTTTTTTTTCTTTTCTTTTTTTTTTTTCTTTCTTGTGATTTGTTTTGTTTACGGTGTTAGGCCAAATATACTGAGACATTATGGCATCTGCTTGCTGTCAAATTTTCATTCTGGTGTTAGGTAGTCTCATCTTTTTTAGCAAGCATGACATTATCAATGCATTTGACTTTAAGATGTTATTTCAAACATTTTCTCTTTTCACTTTGCTTTTTATTTCCATCATAATTTCATTTTGTTGTATGCCCCCAACCAAATTTCTTTTTTTTTTTTTTTTCTATTTTTCCTTATTTACCTCCATATAGGCCTCACGCTTTAAATTTCATGCCTTTGTGGTTTTCTGCTTTGTGTATTTGTATGTTGTGTTCCTATTTTGCTAAAGTTTGTCTGTAAACCAAAATAGCGCTCAGCCAGTTTGCAGCAGGGTAGGACATGGCTAGTTTGTTGAGGGGTAGCATTTGGTTGGTCTGTAGTGAGGTTAACTCTTCAAATCTTTATGATGATAAGTTCAATCTCTGAACAAGGCTGTGTTTGCATTTCACTTTACATTGATATCCTTGAGAAAGGCATGAATCCATCACCCACCCCACACATCAAGCTATAAGTAAAATAGTGGGTCAGACTGGTCTCCCTGTTCTTGGGAGAGCAATCCGTCTAAGAGAAGGAAAACCTCTGTGTCCAAAACTTCAGTATCATTCAGGAGAACCAGTTGCTCATTGGTGCACCATTCTTCTGTTATCAGCTCATCCAAAAAAAGTGTAGCAGATTCTACAGAGGCCTTCATCATAGTTAACAAATCACCAGTTGGTAGTCCAATGGTTATCACGCACACAAACACACAACTATGGACTCCTCCACAGATTAAAAATCCCATATACAGACCTGAAGAACAAAATCAATATGTTCTTCCATAAAAAATGACAACAAAATGGAATTAACAACATATACAAATAAAACCTAACACAAGAGAATGGAAACCAGGCTTCAGAAAGTCAGTCAAGTCATATCCTGACTACGTAGTGGTTACACAAGACTAGCACCCCCCTTTTCACTTAAACAAGAAAACCAACCAGAATGCATAGCATGTCAACACATTATAAAAGAAAGTGATTTTGTTGTTATCAGAAAACGCTTCAATACAAATAACGAGATACATTAAAAATATCAGGATAGGTGACTTTTTTTATTTTCTTGAAAGAAATAAAATGATATACCAAGAATTGTAACAGTAAATATGAAGTTCACCCTACTAATTTACCCCCACATCCACTTGGCAACAAACAACTGCAGATAATTCACTCTCAAAAGCAATAAAGATCCTTGTAAAGACATTAAAAGAAATCTGTCCTCCACAATTTACCTCTTAGCATAAAATAGCCCCAGACAGGTTGAATCAATCATAATCATACGGAAATTCCATGTTTTTTTTTATTAGAAACAACCCCCAAGGATTAAAGCTGAATATAACATTTTTAATGTTTTATTTATGATTTACATAGCTATCCAAATTATATAGATTATACTTATCTACATACAAAGCAACAAAATAAATCAAATTACTAAACAAATAAAAGTTAGGTTATTCAGAAAATACTGTTCACTTATAGTATGAACTGTTAAAATTCTATTCTATAGTTATTTTAATAGTAATTAATCAAGTTGAGGGTGCCCGTGGTGTAATGGTTATCGGTGTAGGAAATGGACTCGGCGACAGCAACACTAGTTCAAAACCTGAACGAGACTGATTGCATTTCACACAGCACTGATACCCTTAGGAAATGTATGAATCCAATTATTTTCCCTCCAGCTATGGGTAAATAGTAGGGCAGATTAGGTTCTTCAGCCTTGGTGAGGCAACTAGTCTAGGAGAAGGAAAACTCTGAATTCAAACCTGTTAAACTTCACTTAAAAAATGACCTTGTGTCATATCCTGCCCAAGCAGAGGGGTTGGTAAGTAAGAGTAAAGTTGAGGGTGACCTGAAAACGCTCTTTTCAATAGGTACTACACCGAGGTGTAGGGGAGGGTGCTACTCCATTCCCTGGATTGCTTCACTTTGCTCTTGATCCTTACCTTATTGGCATCATCAAGTACCATTTTTTGAATCTTTGGTATGACTCGACCTGAGATTGAACTCCCATCTCTAGGACCATTGGTGAACACTCTACTCATTAGGCCAATGGCCCAGTATATTTTAATAGTAGTTAAAATTCACATTCCTCATGGTTAAAGCCCTCTCTTGGTAAATTTTCTTTGAGGATTTGATTTTGAATGTTATATGCCTCTAATCATGAACATGAAAAAAAAAAAGTGATGCATTTACTTTTCAAGATGAGGCATAACTTGGGATTGGAGACTTTGCCACATCTGCCATATTCTTCTGATCTCTCACCCATCAACTACCATTTTTTTTCAAGCATCTGGACACTTTTTTTATGCCAAAAAACATTGTTTTAAAGAAGTAAAAACTCCATTTAAAGATTTTTTTTGCGATCAAAATCAAACCGATATAAATAATCCTATTAATTGATGGCAGAAATGCATAGATGTTCTGGGATTATATTTTGCCTGATGAAAATATGGTTTAGATTCATTAACAAAAGTTTATTCTAAAATCGGACATTACTTTCTGAACAACCTAATACCAAAATCAGAATACACACATTTAATATCGCTGGGGTATACTGACTTATAGTGATAGTTAGGAAAAAGAAATCAAGACATAATTAGCGAGATAGTATATACAAACTTGCTCGCCACAATCCTTTACTACCAGAACTAAAATATATAAAGAAAAGAACAAAAACAAAGGAAAAATGAAGTGCGTGCCAAATTTAGTGATGCTGACAAAACAGGTCATGTAACTTGCCATTTCGTAGTAAAATACAAAAGTAGACAGTCTTCCATTGTGGTTCACAACCGCATCACCATATACCCAAGGGACTATTTTCAGTTGATATATCTAACATGCACTGTGTGTGTATTTTATAGACCTTCTGAACATTACCTTGTAAAAAGTACTTCTCATAAATATTTGAACAAGCTCGTAATCTGCATTTTATTGCCTAAATATGTTCATATTTCTTTGTACGCCAGTGTAAAAATACCTTAATTTGTCTTTTCTGTTTGTTTTGGCAGCCATAAGATGCTGCCAATAAGTACAGTAAAGACCAGGTGAATATTGGGTGTGTATATTGTACTTCTCATTAGTATTTGAACATGGCCCAGTCAGTTGGGGCTGCAGAACACACTGACTGCATCTCTACAGAGGGGTAAGATTCCCCTAACGAGCTTTGAGCCCAGTCGGATTGGGCTTAGAATACACCAACTGCACCTCTGCAGAGGGAGAGGTAAGCTCCCCCACCAAGTATCCAGGATATGACACTAAACAATCTGATGGTGAGGTTCCAGTGATGCTGAAGCTTTGGGGAATGCAGAGCACCTCTTCATTGTGATCACTCCCCGGTCTACTCTGGCCTGGAGTGGTAGCACCTGATAGGGCCCTATCTATGGGTTAAATAGAACTCAACTGCATACTTTTGCTAAACTGAATGGTTTGAAGTGAAACTGTTTTTAGGCTCAACTGAATTGTTTAATATAGAACTGTTTTGACATTTAACTGTGTAAACAAAATCTATACTTATACTAAACTGAATTGTTTGAATTAGAACTGTTTGACTTAACTGAATAGCCTTAAATAGAAATGTTTTTGACAATTAAACTGTGTACTCATTCTTAACTGAATTGTTTGAAATAGAACTGATTATTTGTATAAAAATGAGTATGGCATTAAATAACCTACAAATGTTGATATGCCATAAAAATTCAACCAGCCAACCAATGAGTGTCCTAGATATGACACTAAACAATCTGATGGTGAGGGGAATGTAAAGTACTTCTTCATTTCCTTTGCTCCCAGGTCCATAATGGCCTAGAGTAGTAGCACCTGATAGTCCTATCTATGGGTCAAATAGAGCTGTGTTAGAAGTTTGAACTGTTAAAACTAGAAATGTTTGATCATTTCACTGTGAAAGGAATGAGTTCAGGCCCGTTTAGGAATGTTATCTAGAAGATATGATTAGAAAACATATTTAATATATATGTTAAAAGGGATTTGGCATTAAATGACTTATAATGGTTGATATGCCACCAAACCAAGTATTTTAACAAGCAAAATTGTAGGGTCGATTAAGGATTTTGAGCTGGGGTAAATGAAAATGAGTTAGGTAACTCTTCCAATTATCTATGTGAGGTCACCATTTTAAACTCCTGAATTCTAAAGCTCAGTTAGCTTGAGCTGTAGAATTCGCTGACTGCATCTCTGCACAAGGGTAAAACCCCTCCATCCAATGAGTGTCCTGGATATGATACCAAATTATCTTATAGTGAGGCTCCAGGCCTGGAACTCTGAGAAATGTGGAACACCACTTCATTACCATTATTCCCAGGTGCACTCTAATCTTGAATGATAGTTCCTGTCAGGATCTCATCTGTGTGCTAACAGATGATTACTACTAAATAGAATTATTAGTGTTAGATGGGAATACTTTAAAACATTTAACTGTGTGCAAACAAATTAGGTTTGGTCTTTTTAGAATATTACGAACAAGCTATCTTTTTTACAAATCATATATATATATATATATATATATATATATACACACATACTCACATGCCAACAATGAACATAGCAATATTTCAAACCATTTAACTGTGTGCTAACAGAGGATTACTACTAAATAGAATTATTAGTGTTAGATAGAAATATTGTAAAACATTTAACTGTGTGCAAACAAATAAGTTTTTTTTGTTTTTTAGAATGTTACCTACAAACTATCCATTTACAAATTTTTACACACACACACACACACACACACACACACACACACTCTCTCTCTCTCTCTCTCTCTCTCTCTCTCTCTCTCTATCGCACATGCCAACAATGTACATATGTATCCTGAGTATGACTCTAAACTACTTCTGATAAAGTTTCAGTTTGGAAGATCCAAGGAGTATGGAGTACCCACTTCATTACCATTACTTCTGGGTCCACTTTCCCAGGTCGAGTCATACCAAAGACTCAAAAAATGGTACTTGATGCCTCCTTGCTTAACACTCAGCATTATAAGGTACGGATCAAGGGTAAAGTAGAGCAATCCAGGGAAGGAGTAGTGCCCTCCCCTACACATTGGTGTAGTAGCTATCGAAAAGGGAGCCTTCGGGTTACCCTCGACTATGGTCGCCAACTTTACAACTTTTGACCCAGAGTAGCAGTATCTGTCAAATAGATCTGTTGAAATATTATCAATATTAGAATGGAATACTTGAAACCATATAACACTGCAAACAAATGATTGTAAGTAGTAAAAAGGGATAGTAACTTGAAACCATCTAACTTTTTGCTAACAAATTGTAGACTGGTATGTGCTATGAAACATTGAAAATATATTGCCCTGTTGGTTAGGGCTGTAGAATGTGCCAACTGCAGGTTGGCAGCCCCCCAACCCTGCAATGTGGTTGTAAAAGACACTGCTCTAATGTGCAGGATAAAAAACAAGAACAACAACACCTACAGGTTCAGCATCTCAAGCTAATGTCCAGCTGGTAGACAAAAAAATAAAATGGGCGGTAACTCAATACTGAGCCTGTAACATCTTAAGCAAGCCAGTGTATACACACATTAATATAATATACCCATTCATTGGGCCAGCAACCAATCACTGTCCAGAGAATGGACTTAGCCACTCAAGAACAATGGAATGCCCCAATGTCCATATAATCTTGCCTCAAGTCATAGCTCATGGCTTCTTATGCAAACAAGTATTTTCTCACAGCTACTTAGCTTTACAAACGAATTCCAACAGAGGTCACCTGTTGGCTATGGATAGTGACTTATAATGTTTGGATCCTGGTGGCTGACCCAGCAACCAAAGCTGTCACATTACCTGTAACACTTTACTTTTGCCCTTACTGGGCTAGAGAGGATGGAAAGAGAGGCTAGAAGCGATCATTCACCTGGTCATATCAAGTCCTAGCATTTATATGATTGTTCCAACCATATCTTAAAGGTACATGGATGGCTGAGGGTCAATTGTGCTGAAACAATAATATGTGAAACCATTATATTAAATTAGAAAGGAATACTTGATAAATTGATATATTAATATTACATAGCAATACTTTAAACCAATTAACTCTGTGCAAACAAATGAATTACATTGAATAGAATTATTTGTATTAGATAGCAATACTTGAAACCATTTAATGTCCTGGGTATGACATTAAACTGTAACTGATGGTGAGGGTCCAATCTTGGAATGTGGAGTTGGAGTATCTTTTTATTACCATTACTCACAAGTCCTCTCTGACCTGGAGTGGTAGTACTTGTTAGGGACCTATTGATGGGTCAAATGAAACTGTTCAATTATTTACCTAGGATTATTATTGTTAGTTATTTGAAACTATTCAGCAGTGTATAAGTTGTTTGCATTAGATAGAAATACTTGATAAATAGAATTACTAATGTTAACTATAAACTATCCATGTACAAATTGTGTGTGTGTGTGTGTGTATATATATATATATATATATATATATATATATATATATATATATATATATATATATATATATAATCTGGCATTAAATAACCAACAAGGGTTGATATGCTATAAAATAACCTCAGCAAGCCATTGAAAATATAGTTATTATAATCAAAGGAAGCAAATTTTGACTTTAAGTAATCCATAAGGAGTTTATATACTGTTAAATAAACCATATTTTTATGGCTTCCAATAATAGTGGTGGCCTGCTTAAATTCAATAACATAAAAATTTGATATCCAGTGTATTTTAGGATAGACAAACTGATATATCCAAATAAATATGGCTATTAAAAAAAAGATTATGTTGTAAAATTAATAGGTGACTCAAAAATGACAACAGGGATCCTTACCCTTTTGATGTTTATACTGAAGCAAAGAGAGGCAGCTATTAAAAACAATTTCAATTATTATTCATAATATTTTTAATTATTGTCCTAAGGAGAGCTCCTGTAGAGTAATGGCTAAAGTATTAGGCTGTGGCCTCGAGGTGAGCGAGTTCAAACTCCATTCAAGCTATATGTATAAGTGAATGATTAATATTAAATTGAATTATTATTCAAGGGCAATACTTGAAACCATCTAGTGTCCTAAGTATAACATTAAACTGTATCTGATGGTGAGGCTCCAGTCTTAGAATTCAGGAAATGTTGTATCCCTTTATTACCATTACTCTCAGGTCCACTCTGACCTGTTAGGGATTCATTTATGGCTCAAATAAAACTGGTGGTGGACTGCTGCCACAAAGTGAGTTTGAACTCTAGTCATGCTTTCATGCTGACTTTTAGACTAAAACCCTTAGGAAAGTTAGGAATCCTCTTAGTATCACTGCTGTTGTTCTTCAAGGATGACTTTTTGGTATTAAATAAACTACGATGGTTGATATGCCATTAAACAAAGAAATCAGTGTCCTTAGTATGGCATTGATCTATGGTAGGGAGCTAGTTTTGGAACTCTGGAGTGTGTAGGGTACTCCCTTCATCATTAAAGTAAGAGTACCTGTTAGGACCCAAGCTATGGGTCAAATTGATCTGTTGGTCAATTATATATATTTGATAGGAATACTTGAAACAATATAACCATATGCAAAAATTAAGAAACAAATATGTAAATATAAACCTACAACGTACACAATTTCCCAACCTCTCAGCATAAAATAACCCCAGACAGGTTGACATGACATTAAAATCAATGAATGAGTTGCCATTACTCCTTGATCCACTCTGATTCAGAGTAGCAGTACCTATTAGATTCCCATCATCGGTCAAAAAGTTCTCTTTGAAAATTATTTGTATGAGATACAAATACTTGATATGATATGACCTTGTTCAAAAACCTTGAGTAACTATACAAAAATATAAACATATAATGTATGCAATTCCCGAATCTCTAGATATGAAATAACCCCAGATAGGTTGACATACCATTAAAATTGATGTTATTTAATACTTGATATTGAATATGTTAAGAACTAAATAAATTTGTCAATCGTGAGAAGAATGGCTTGATTAGACCCCCCCCCCATAGCAGAGTGGGTTAGTACCTCTCCCTCTGTTCATCAAAATTTGAATGTGAAATTCCAAGGTATGTAGATTTCTGTGAATGATTTTTTTGTAAAAATGTCTGGCTTGGTTTGGTTTCTTTGTTTAATGGGATATCAGCCTTTGTGGGCTATTTCATGCCAAAACCATCCTTGTAGAAGAACAGTAGTGATACTATTTAAACCATAGCTGGGGTTAAATGCCTTTCCCAATTATATTAGTCTGAAATTGAATGTAACAACACAACTGGCTGGTGAGATGAGGAGGTTCATGTCTTTCCCAATTAACTCTCTCACTTTAAGGCCACAGTCTAGCACATCACCCATTATACCATGGGGACTCCCCTCTCCCCCAAAATACACACATTTTTGTATAGTAATAATATTCTTTATATCAAAAAGTGGTTGCTTATTATCCTTTGCTTGATAGTAATTTACATAGACTGACTCAAGGTAGTGGGAGTACCAAATGTAGATCAAGTTAGTGGTAAAATTGATTTGTTCTATAAGATGTGCTACTATGTGCCTCCATTTGGTTGAAAATTAGACTGTAAGGATAACTTAATTTGAACATGAATTTAGAATAGAGGCTACTGATCTCTGGGATTATTAAAGGTAGCCACAGGTCAATTTTGGGTCAACACTGCTATTTCAGGTTAAATACAAAGAAATAAGGAGCTTACTATTTGATATAAAAGATATTTCTGGACTTCACAAATTGTGCCCAGGTGGATGGTATTAGTTGACCTTTGAGTTCACTGAAGGTTAAATAGAAGGACAATTGAATTTTTTTAGAAAGGGGTCAGAAATTTTGGGCTGGTAGTTCATTCTTCTTTTCTTTTCTTTTTTTTTTTTTTTCTTTTTTTTAAAGAAAAGTAGTAAAAGCTACTAAATCTCATGCAGGTAGAGGGAAATTAAAATTGTTTTCAAATTTGAAACTATTTTCATAGTTACCAAGCTTCACATTATCAAAAGAAATGTTGTTTAAAGGATACAATTTTTCATATAACCAAATAACATTCAGACCCACAGCTTAATCAGTCTTGAAATATAAACATTTGAAACAAACTTTCTCTGAGGATGTTCCAAGTCCAAACTGTTCATAAGCCTGTTGGCTGGGGCTGTAAAATACACTGACAGCACCTCTGCAGAGGAGTAAGACCCCCCCCCAAAGAATGTCCTAATATGACTTTAAACCAATTGATGGTGAAGCTTCAGTCTTGATGTTTAATTGAAATGTTAATGATACATAGCAATACTTACAATAATTCAACTGTGGTAATGAATGTGGGTCATGTTGAGTAGAATTATTTGTGTTGATTAACAATACTTGATACTCTTTAACTGTGTGATTAAATTAAATTGTTAGTGTTACATAGTGGTGTTTGAAACCATTTAAATGTATGCAAATAAAACTATTGATGTTAGATAGCAGTATTTGAAACCATTTAAGTGAGTGCAAACAAATGATTAATAAGAAATAGAACTATTCATGTTAGAATACTTGGAACCATTTAACTGTCTGCAGAAACAATAGTAATACATGTGTGCTAACAAATTAGCTTTAACTCATTTAGAAATAAGGTTACCTACAACCTATTGACTTACAAATCACACACACACACACACACATACACACATATATATATATATCAGGGGCAGAGACGGGACTAGTGCTACTCGTGCCCGGCATGACCAATAACTCGGTCAATGTTATTCAAAATGGATTAAAAATCATCCATTAATTTCAAGCAAACATACTTAGTCTGATCTCAATTAAATTACGTATCTATTCAAGTTTCGATAACTAAGTAGCCAAAAGTTCATAAATATATCTGGGAATAATACAACGATGCTGTTTTGAACGGATGGTCTTTGTCCGGCCACCGTCAGATTCATTGAACATCCCATGAAATCGGCTATAATGTTGAATGCCCAATCCGTGCCAGGCACTAGACCCTTATAATAACAGTAATGTTAGAGAAAGATGCTTTTGGCTGTAGCCAATAGCAAGAGCAACCCTAACACTGTGCTCAAAAATCTTAGCACGTGTGACTGCTGATAGATGTATTGGGAAGAGGGAGAGGGACCGAGAGAGTGAGAGAGAGGGGATAGCAGATTAGAGCCGTCGCCGACTGCGTGTTTTAATTCGTTTTTTCACTAACAGATGTCTATTTCTTTAATGAATGTTGCATATATTACATTCTGTAACTAAAATTTGTTTATTTGAATACATTTTCAACAAATAATCTTTATTTTAAGCAAAATTGAAACTGCTAGCTGTGTCTGTGTATATTGTCATCAGTTTCTTTATTCTAATAAACATATTTTTCTCATCATAGTAATGAACATCTTCTCTTTTCTTCTATACTTTTGAAAGGAAAAAAAAATTATCGTATCTACTGTATTAACAAGACTACAAATTATATAGTATCTTGATTGTTTACAAAAAAAACACCATGCAAGGTACGTTTGTCAATCTGTGCTATACAATGGAGAATCACGCAATAGCAACTATGATGACTTACTTTGGGTCCATGGACCACGGGTTGGGAACTGAAGTTGACAGAGGGGGGGAGGGCACGAGTAGCAAAAATAGGCTAGAGTCGCCACTGATATATATATATATATATATATATATATATATATATATATATATATATATATATAATAACTATTTAACTGTGTGAACAGATGAGCTGTGGCTCATTTAAAGATGTTATCCACAAACCATAGACCAGCTCATTGGCCTAGTGGGTAGTGTTCGCTAACGGTCCGGGAGACCTGGGTTGAATCCCTGGTTGCGTCATACCAGAAACTTTAAAAATGGTGCTTGATACCTCCTTGCTTAACACTCAGCAATATAAGGTATGTATCAAGGGTAAGTGGAGCAATCCAGGAAAAGGAGTAGTACCCTCCCCTACATCTTGGTGTAGTAGCTATTGAAAAGGGAGCCTTCTGGTTGCCCTTGACTATGGTCATCAACTTGACTTACAAATATGTATAGAGGATCTGGTATTAAATAACCTACATGGGTTGATATGCCTTAAAACCCAACTCACCTAACCTAAATTGGTCATAATTAATAAACCTTATTTGCCAGTATTTATGAATGTTCTGTTGATGGGGGCTTAAATACACTTTATCCTCTGTTAAGGAGCCCCCCCCCACACTCTCCAAAAAAAAGTTGTTCTGAATGTGACACTAAACTGGGTCTAATAGTGAGGCTCCAGTTTTGGAGATCTAGATTGTTTCATTGCCATTACTCACAGGCCCAGTCTGATTCATCATGATAGTACTTGTTAGTAACATCTATTGGTCAAATAGATCCGTTTAAAAAATTGTGTATTTGATAGGATGGTCCAAAAAAAAACTTAAACAATCATACATAGAATGTACTATGAATGTGATTCCTAACTTCTAGGCATAAGATAATCCTGGATGGGTTGATATGCCATTAAAATCAATCATCATCAATGTTTATGAGTCAGCATTATATAAATTGGAAGTGTTGCTTTTTGAGCTCAATTTATAAATTGTATAAAAGCTTGTCAAATGGTTTGGAGTTGAAAATATAAAAATGATGTTTGAAATCATATGCATCATGTTCCCCTTGTCTGTCTATTTCTTCAACTTTTATTACTTCCTCAGCCACAAAATGATTTTAGCATTTTCTATGCACAGTCTTTCTGGAAAGTGTGCAATTTGTTTCTAATAGAATCTTTTGAGCTGCAATACAGAATGAATGATAATTCATAGTTAACCACTCTCCGTACATCATCATTAACTCTTAAGCCATTTAATCTGAACTTCACTCCTCACATTTCCTTCGATATCTTTAGGCGAGGCTTCTCTGGAGTGTAATATTTATCCAGACAGTAATTCCAAATGATCGATTTACTAAACTCAATTCCAGATTTGTATTAACTTTAATGAACATACCTGATTTTTGTGCAATGTATCTTAATGCTTCTATCAATATCAAAAATCAACCAGGTCGAGGCATTGTTTGTCTGTGGATAGTCCACTGTCATTTCTCAGTGTTGTCAAAGTGATGTGCTTACTCACTTTCATCTTTTTGAAATATCATTGGCATTTTCCATTGTGTCATGAAATGGTAATTTAATATATTGTAAACTATGAAAAGCCAAACATCATGTAGCAGGCACTATATATATATATATATATATGCGCTTATACTTTGTTTCTCGCTATACAACTCTCATTCTCTCTCATATATATATATATAGTGTATATACGTGTAAAACAGTATTTGGACACTGGTAAAATAATCAATTTTGTGGCTTATACCTATTACCAAATTCACGTTTGTGTGTTTGTATGTATATATATATATATATATATATATATATATATATATATATATATATATGTGTGTGTGTGTGTGCGTATATATATATATATATATATATATATATATATATATATATGGGTAGGTTCAATTTTTTATTTACTTGTAATGTTTACATCTATATTATGAAATTCTTGTGTGTGTGTGTATATATATATATATATATATATATATATATATATGAAGTTAGTGTTTAGAATTTGGACCAAGATTTAAAATGTCCCCATTAGATCAATTATTCTGAAGTTGAAAGAAATTTGGCATTCTGTCTTCTCCATTCTGTACATATCTAATACTTATGATATTCTACCTATTTTTTTTAATTCTTTAAATGTTCTATACAAATTGCTTCTGGCAATCCAAAAAAAAATTTTGAAAAAAGTTTCCATAATACAATTCAAAACTAAAACTTATTTTATCAAAAGTTCACAAAAGTGAATCCATTGGCAACTTAAGATATCAGGTGATTTCAGAGCAGTCAGAACATTAATACCAAATGACCCAGTTGGTTGGGGCTGCAGAATACACAGACTACATCTCTGTAGATACGTAAGACTCCCTCATTGAGTGTCCTGGGTATGACACTAAATAATGATGGTGAGGCTTCAGTTATATTGGAGCTTTGGGAAATGCAGAGTACCCCTTTGTCATTGTTCCCGGGTTCACTGTGACCTTAAGTGATAGCACCTGATAAGGTCCCATCAATGGGTCAAATAGAACTAAAATGCATCCTTATGCCAAACTGAATTTTTTTGAAATAGAACTGTTTTTGACATTTAAACTGTGTACTTATGCAAAACCAAATTGTTTGAAATAAAACTACTTTTACATTTAACTGCGTAAACAAAAAACTGTACTTATGCTAAACTGAATTGTTTGAAATAGAACTGTTTATATGTATAGAAATGGATTTGGCATTAAATAACCCACAATGTTTGAATTGCTGTAAAACTAAACCAAACCAAGTACTAACAAAAGGACTCTTAGTAATAGTTTAAAATCCTGTACTTCACTTTGTTTTGGGTGGGGAGAAAATGGTTAGGTTTGGTTTTATGGCATATCAACCATTGTAGCTTATCTAATGCCAAATCCTCTTTCTACAAATATAATGATTTGTAAACACATTTTGTTAACATTTTTAAATGAGCCTGAGCTCATTTTCTTGCCCGCAGTTAAATGGTTTCAAGTTTTGCTGTCTAATATGAATAATTCTATTTACTCATAATCTTTTTTTTGCACTCAGTTAAATGGTTTTGGGTGTTGCTATGTAACAGCATCAATATAACATCAGTCATTTGTTTCCACACATTTAAATTGATATACATGATATATAAGAGATTTGTTTGTTGGTAATTTCATTTTTAAATGAATTAGAACTAATTTGTTTGCATACTAGTATTGCTATTGTTTCTATACAGTTAAATGGTTTCAATTATTGCTATGTAACTCTTATAATTCTATTCAATATTAATCATTTGTTTGCAAACAGTAAATTGGTTACAAGTATTGCTATTTAACATGAATAATTCTATTCAACATTACTCATTTGTTTTGCACACAGTTAAATGGTTCCAAGTATTGCTATGTATCACTAACAATTCAATTAAACAACTCATTTGTTCAAACACAGTTGAACGAGCAAAATTTTTATTTCAAATAATTTAATTTATCCTAAGTCATTTGTTTAGACACTGTTTGAATATGAAATAGTTCTATTTGATCCATAGATGCTACCACTCCAAGCCAAAGTGGACCTGGGAGCAATGTCAATGAAAGGGTACTCCACATTCTCTAAAGCTCTAGAGCTGGAGCCTCACCATCAGATTGTTTAATGTCATATCCCAGAAACTTGTTGGGGCGGTTTTACCCCTCTGCAGAAATGCAGTCGATGTATTCTACAGCCCCAGTTGACTGAGCTAGGAGAAAATGGATTTCTGGATGACATTTACTTCTGAGGAGTTATTTTAAAAAAAATTTTTTTTTTTTAATTCATGTTCATTGGTTGAACTCAATGAAAATTGAACGTTGTGGTCACAATTTCTCATATGGAGAAAAATTGAATGTGCCTATAATTGGTGGAGGGGCGACTGTAAGAAGCATCATAGTTTGGATATGTTTTTCTTTCAGTGCTATGGGACAGGTACTTAATATGACTGAGAGAACCATGAATGTAATTTCTTCTCTTCAATGCAACAGTTGAAGCTTAAAGAGGATTAGATATTTCAATAAGATAACGATCTGAAGCTTGCCATTGAATTAACTCTTGAATGGTTTGTTCCGGACAATGTAGACATTTCAATGGATGAGTCAATCTCCTGACTTAAATCCAGTCAAAAATTTATGGAGAAGCTTAAGAGAAATCATCAGAAGGGCCCCAAAAACAATGATTTGTGGCCTGCTTGTGAAAAAGACAGGGCGATGATTTGAAAAGAATGTTGTGAAGGGCTTGTAAAAGGTTATAGAAAATCTCTCTTAGAAATAACTGCCAACCCAGGTTAATCCATGTAAGTAAAATTTATGGAACAGCTTAAGAGAAATCATCAGATGAACCCCACAAGCAATAATGATTTGAAGCTTGTTTGTGAAGAAGTATATTAGCCCTTATAACACAGAGCCCTCTTTCTATGCTTGTGAGCCCTACCTATCTATCTTGGTGTTCTGGTTGTAAAAACTAAAAGGCTAAAGATATCTACACAATAGCAATGTAGAAATAGGGATTTTCTGGCATGAAATCAGGCTGCCTAGCTATATGTAAAAAATGAAATTGACTTTGTGTGATATCATGCTTATGGTAGAGGGATTGGATAAATACATGTTGAGGTGTTTGTACAAAATTACCAATTGAAATTTACCTTAGTTATATGTTGGGGGTGTCCTCGTGGTGTAATGGTTAAAGTGATGGACTGCGGAATCGTAGTACGCGAGTTCGTACTCCAGTCGCGCTATTACGTTCACTTTCGGGCAAATACCCTTGGGAAAGGTATGAACCCCTTATCCTCCCAGCTATGGTTTAAATAGTACCACTACTGTTCTTCTAGGAGAATGGCTTTGGCATTAAATAACCTACAGAGGTTGATATGCCATTAAACAAAGAAACCAGAAACCATTAGTTGTATGTTAATTTTATCTAAAAAATATGTACAAGTGTAATACATCAATTTTCAATCAATTGTTTAATTTTTATTTAATTGAATAAAGGTGTTTGTTCTCTTTCTAGTTATGGATAAATACTAGAGCAGACTAGGTCCTTTAGCCTTGGTATGGCAACCAGTGTAGGACAAGGAAAACTTTGAATTCAAACCAGCCGTACTCTTGAATACTTGGAACTATTTAACATTGTTGACTTATGCTAAACTGAATTGTTTGAAATAGAACTGTTTGATTATTTAACTGTCTAAACAAATGACTGATGTTTAATTGAATTATTTGTGATACATAGCAATACTTAGAACCGTTTAACTTTGTTGACTTATGCAAAATTGTATTGTTAGAAATAGAACAGTTGGATAATTTAACTGTGTGTATCTACAAAATGTTTACAAATCACATATTTGATACATAAATAAAAGCAAGATTTGGTATTAAATAACCAACAATGGTTGACATGCCATGAACCAAACCAAATGACTGTTACATAGCAATATTTGAAACCATTTGTGTGCAAATAAATGATTAATGGTAAATAGAAATATTCATGTTAGATAGAAATACTTGAAACCATTTAACTGTACAAAAGAATGAGCTCGGGTTTGTTTAAAAATGTATCTACAAAATGACTTTACAAATCATATCTTTTAATATTTATATAAAAACAAGATTTGGCATTAAATAACCAATAATGGTTGATATGCCATAAAATCAAACCACACAGAATTATCCTTCATCTTCTTAATTCTAGTTGCTTTTTATTGCAACTCGCTTGGGGTCTTCATTTTTGACATCAGTGAGGAAGAACATGTATCTAAAAGAATAATAATAATAATAAAAGAAAAAAGAATTTCTAGGCCACAAGACCAGACCTAGTTTTAATTAAGAACAAGAAAACTATTTGTCATTTTGTGGATTTTGCTGTGCCAGTAGAATACAGGGTGAAAAGGCTTAACTAATACTTGGACCTTACCAGTGTAAGCTGGAAAAAAAAAAGCTGTTGAACATGATGACAATGATACCAATTGGTACTGGGGCCCTTGGGACAGCCTCCAAGAACCTGGTAAAGTGGCTTGCTGAACTTGTGATTAGAGGAAGAATTGAAACCCTGACCACAACATAACTAAAATCAGTTAGGATACTCAGAAGAGTCTTCGATAGCTGAGGAGACTTGCTGTCACTATTACTCTAGTGAAAAACCATCAGTTAGATGGGAAAAACTCACTAGGAATATAAAAAAAAATGCTTGAAAGAGTTTCACCTGATAAAGAAATAAAACCGTTTTTTTGTAAACTCCAACAGCACATTTCTCACATCATTACACATCCACCAGTAAATTAAACAAGCTACTCTCAGGCTGGGTCCATAACATCATGGGGTCTCTTCCATACACATATTCAATCCTTGCCCCCCTAAAAGTCCTGAAATCTGACCAGGTGGCATGATACCTGTCTTCCACAATCTAACAATGATGTTCTCTGTTGATCAACTGCATCCCTTACAGACAGTTAAAACCCCTTCCAGATATGTGCCCTGGGTAGCATATTAAACTGCATCTGGTGGTGAGGGTGGAGTACATTTTTGTTGCTGTTATTTCTAGTTCCACTCTGACTCGGATTGGTAATACCTGTTAGGAGCCCATCTATAGGTCAAATAGATTTGTTTAAAAGTTATTAGTATTAGATAGGAATACTTGAAACCATATAATTGTGTATAAATAAATTACTATTATTGACAAAAATAGTGTAACTAAGAGAAAAAATGATTTCAATGAAATGTTGAAAATACTTATGATTATGAAGAAACATTTACTAGTGAATCAAATTTTTGCATTAAATAACCCATAAGTGATTGGTATGCCATTAAATAAACCAAATAAAAAGTAAAATGTAAATGATTATAATCAGATTTAGAAAAGAACAGAATTTCTGCACCAAATAACCCATAAAATAAACCAGGCCAATCAAAATCTTGATATCCGTATTGGTAGAACCTAGAATAGGCAAAATAAATCTTCTGTAGAAGTGTAGGGTGTACCCCTTCATTACTCTGATCCTGAGTTGTAATACCTGTTAGTCCCATGTGTGAGTCAAATAGATCTTTATGGAAAGTATTAGATCAGAGTACTTGAAAGCTTTAACTGTGCGCAAATTATTAGTATTAGATAGGAATACATAAAACTATATTATCGTGTGCAAACAAATGATGTTTATTCAATAAGAGTAATTACTTCAAACCATGTAATTGCTTTCAGCCATTCAGTGTTGTATTATATATATATATATATATATATATATATATATATATATATATATATATATATATATATATATATGCTTGGTTAAGCAAATAATGGTGTTATGATCTTGTAGGTAGAATTAAAGTTAATTAACTGTAATTAAGAATTGAATTAAATGAATCGCAATGAATTCGAAATGTCAATTGAATGTTTTCATATGTTTATATTTACAATTATTAACCTCTGAGCGTAACATTCAAAACAAAATTCAAGAAGTTACTATAGAAATGGATCTAAAATGTTTTTTTACCGTAGGAATGAATTTCAAATAAATTTTTTACTATAGAAATGCTTTGCAAATGATTTTTTACTCTAGAAATGCTTTGCAAACGATTTTTACTATAAAAATGCATTTGAAATTATATTTAATATTAAAACGAACTGCACGAATTTTTTAAAAAATGCATTGGAAATTGGGTAGCTGTCCATAGAGGACAGACAAAGAAAATCATTCCAATTCTTAATATAGATGGAAGGAACATCATTAGTGGTGATAAACCAGCGATAACACAATGTAATGAATAGATAAGTGTCAAAGTAACGAATGTGACATGACAATCTATAACTGAACCCATTGATGTATCCTGACAATTAATGCCATTATGATCTTGTAGGTGGAATTAAAATGAATTAACTGCAATAAAGATGAAATTAAATTCTTCACATTACTTCCAAAATGTCAATTGAATTTTTTCCAATATTCATGTTTACAATTATTAGCCTCAAAGTATGAATTTCAAAACAAAATTCAACAAATTCAGATCTTTGAATTATAAAAATTTCTATTTGAATTATTAAATCATTTATATTGATATCAGCTTTAAAAACTATAAATAATTGAATAGAAATAAAACTTTATACCATTTAATTATATATATAAAAAAATCTATTTGCATTATCACATTATTTAGGCTAATGTCGTCTTTCAAGAATTATGATAATAATGATTAACTGAGGAAAAAAAACTTGCTATGAGAAAGAAAAAAACCCATCAAAAACAGTATGTCATGACCCACATTCTCTTCTTTCAAACCAGCAGAAGCTGAATGCTCTCTATTTTCGACTATAGTCTTCCTCATTCCTCCAATTCACTCTATATTTCATTCAAAAGTGCTATATCATATTGTTGTGGAAGGAGATTACTACAAATTGATTTTTACATATCAGAGGTTGCTGGTCCTGTAACCTGGTTTGTTCGTAGGAACGCTACTCATATAGCGTGTTTTGGTCTGGAATAGCCTGGCGCAGTCCATCTCTCTCCAGGTCTACGACTGGATTTAATTCAGTTTTCTTTCTAGAGATAGGTCGCCATAACAAGGTTAAAGAGTACTGTCTGTCCTACTATTTACCCATAACCCGAGGAAAAATAGTTGGATTCTTCGTACTCTCAAGGGTACAAGCGCAATGTGAAATGCAAACGGCCTCGCTTGGGATTTGAGCTCAGCTGAGTCCAATTTCTATGACAATAATCATAATTCTATAAGTGCTTATCTTAAGTGCCCCCAAATCAACGTCGTAACAAAGATTTTCAAAGTTTCAAGTGGCATAAATTCACCAAGTCTCGCTGAAGTGTTGTATGATAAAACTGAAATGAATATGCTAAACTTACATTATTACTTTTGTACTGAATAATTTACTAAACAATGCATACCTCGCTTTTTAGTAATACACACCTCTGGTACTTAATCATATTACAAAAAAATACACTGACTGCATCTCTGCCGAAGGGTAAGACTCCCTCAACAAGTGTCTTAGATATGACACTAAACAATCTGATGGTGAGGATCTAGTAATGCTGGAGCTTTGGGGAATGCGGAGTGCCCCTTCATTGCCATCGCTTCCGGGTTCACTGTGGCCCGGAGTTGTAGCACCTGACAGGGACCTATCTATGGGTCAAATAGAACTCTGTACTTATGCTAAACTGAATTGTTTGAAATAGAACTGTTTATATGTATAAAAATGGATTTGGTATTAGATAACCAAAAATGGTTGATATGCCATAAAACCAAACCAAACCACACAGAGTGGAGTCTCCGTAGCGTAGTGGCTAACGTGTGACATTGCAATAAGCAAATTTGAACTTCAATCACGCTATTATATTCACTTTCAGACTAATACCCTTGGGAAAGGTATGGACCCTTTATCTCCTCAGTTATGGGTTTGCTATTCTTCTGTAAGGACGGATTTGTCATCAAATAACCCTCGAAGGTTCATATGCCATTAAAACAAAGAAACCAAACCCTCATATTGCACGTAGGGCGGGATCCTCGTGACGTAGTGGCTAGCGTGCTAGACTACGACGTCATAGTAAGTGAGTTCGAACTCCCAATCATCCTCTTAAATTCACTTTCGGACTAATACTCTTGGGGAAAGTATGAACCTTTTTATCTCCCCTCCCCCAACAATGAGTTAAATAGTATCATTGCTCTTCTTCTACAAGGATGGCTTTGGCATTAAATAACCCATGACGGTTGATATGCTATTAAACAAATAAACCAAACCAACCTTTTCAAAAATAAGGACCTAGTTGCTGTTATCAAAGTTTTGAGATAATCATTTATATTTAATGGCCTTTTTTTTTTTATTCATTAAGGGTTACTCTCTTATTTACACCAAGCATGCCATATAGAAGATTTGGGTTTGTTCAGTGATCTTAAATACCTTTGAAAGCTCGCAAAAATTTAGAGGTATTTCAAATCTGTATTTACCGTGATTATACGGGTGTAATATACATTTTTTTCTCTCCAGATTTTGAAGCCTAAAAAGTAGTGGTGCGTATTATACACAATAACTAATTTAAAAAAAAAAAATTTTTTATTTCCATATGCACCTGATTTATACCGCTACAGAGAAATAACCACTGGAATACGTATTTGTTTAATTAGTTTCTTTTATTGTGAACTTATTTTCAACGAAATTTTGTGACATTTTCGTGTGAACATATCATTGCCTTTGCTCTAAACGCTGTAAATTTCATGATTCGAAACATAAACTGTATAAATTTTATTTTTAGTCAATACGAACCGGTTAAAAAGTTCAGCAAAATATTAAATTTAGCTGCTACAAATTCCAAAGAGTCCATGTGTATTATACATAAGATTTTTTTTCTTTCTTTCATAATTTTTGTAGCAGAAAGTTCGGAGTGCATATTATACTCGACTAATTACGGTGATTTTATTTTCAAGAGGTGCTATTTACCTGCATTAAAAAAAGATCTAAACCTTCTTCAGACTGGTCGAATATTGAGAAATGAATTCACTCTTCGTAGCTGGACACCGGGCTAAAAAAAAAAATCGGGCAAAAATGGCAGAGCCTTTTGATGAATTATAATGCTTTAATGTTTTCGCTTCATCACCATATTCTGATCTTTTTTTTTTTACTCTCTCTTTCTCTTAGAAAGTCTTCTAGACGGCATCCAGTGTCTAAGAGCAGATGAATGCAACTTTTGGCTGGTCGGCCAACACTGGTGTGTCCATGTGTAGGAGTCCATAGAGTGTCGTTTACGAGTTCGTCCTTATTTCACCAACAGGTGGGGTCACCTCTGAAATTAGTGGACCAGTTCACATATCTCGGTAGCAATATCTCATCGATTGTATACGATGTCAACACGCACATAGCAAAGGTATGGAATGCTATTGACAGGTTGTCGATCACTTGGAAATCTGATCTTTCTGATAAAATAAAACCGGAATTCATCCAAGCTGTAGCCGTGTCAGTACTATTATACGGCTGCACCACCTACGTCAGCGAAACGCTTAGAAAAAATCTAGATGGGAACTATACAAGAACGCTACGTGCTGTTTTTAACAGATTCTTGAAACTGCACCCTACAAAACAACAGCTCTATGAACCCTTTAATATTTACATACATGAAAGTTTCGTTTCAACAAGACTTTTTACAATATAAAGTAAAGTTGGCAACCTTAGTCGAGGGTGATCCGAAGGCTCCCTTTTCAATAACTATAACACCGAAGTGTAGGGAAGGGCGCTACTCCTTTCCCTGGATTGCTCTACTTTATCCTTGATCCCTACCTTATATTGCTGAGTGCTAAGCAAGAATGCATCAAGTACCATTTTTTAAGTCATTGGTATGACTCGACCTGGGATTGAACCCCTGTTTCCCGGATACTCTAACCAATATCCGGTAGGGTTTAATCCCAGGTCGAGTCATACCAAAGACTCAAGAAATGGTACTTGATGCCGCCTCGCTTAACATTCAGCATTATAAGGTACGTATCAAGGGTTAAGTGGAGCAATCCAGGGAATGGAGTAACGCCCTCCCTTACACCTCGGTGTAGTAGCTATTTAAAAAGGAGCCTTCTGGTCACTCTTGACTAAGGTCGCCAACTTTACTTTTACGATATAAGTTTAGTCAAAGTTTTTTAATTTTAGAAATATATGAAAGAATTATAATCTTCCTATTTATGTCAATTTATTGTAATTCTTTAAATAATAAGCGAATGCAGCAAATTTACACAAAAGGAGTATTAGGCGAGACACGACTAGGTGGGCAAGGTGATCCACTGGGAATTGTGCAAGAAATTTAAATTTGACCACACGAACAAATGGTATATGCACAATCCAGCATCTGTCCTAGAAAAGGACACACATAAACTCCTATGGGACTTTGACATACAGACGGATCACCTAATCTCGGCCAGAAGACTAGACTTTATAATAATCAAAAAAAAAAAAAAATTTTTTTTCAAGATTGTCGACTTTGCTGTCCCGGCTGACCACAGAATAAAACTGAAAGAATGTGAAAAGAAAAATAAGTACCTTGACCTTGCTAGGGAATTGAAAAATCAAAGTGACAATTATACCATTTGTGATTGATGCTTACGGTACAGTATCTAAAGGATTATTAAAGGGATTGGAGGACAAGTGAAGACCATCCAAACTACAGCATTATTGAGAACGGCCAGAATATTGAGAAGAGTCCTGGAGACTTGAGGAGACTTGCTGTCACTCAAACTCCAGTGAAAGACCATCAGCTAAAACTGATGTGAAAAACTCTAATGAGTAAATGATAATAAAAACAAAGCAAAAAACAACCACCTCAGTTTGTATCTGTGAAGTTGGCATTTTTACCACATTCTTAAATTTTATCTTGTGGTCTTGCTGACTCTCTCTCCACTCCAACTCCTTGGACGGCACCGTCATCGTCTTTTTGATTCTAATGGTGGAAATATTAATTGGGCGGGGGAGTAGGGTGGTTGCAAATCTCTTTGCCGACAGAATTTCTCCATCTGCAGACATTTTGTCTGCGCGGACTGACTGGATGGTTTTTCGGAAAATTTCCTTGCTCGGTTCTGCTCTTTATCTGCCCTGGGCTGCTGAGAAGATGATGGAGAAGGAGAAAAAAAATTCTAAAAAATAATCAAACAAAAAAAAAAACTTTTTTTCTTCCCCCAACATCACACACAGAGGAGGAGCCAATTTTTTTTTTATTTTCCTTTGGTTGAAGCCAAAAACTTCTTCATCAAGGCTGTTGCTACATCTCCTCTAGTATCTGTTCAGCGGGGGAGGGATGTGTGTATGTGTATTCATGTTGGTGTTGATCTTTGTGTGTGTGTACTTGTAAGTGGATGTGTGTGTGTGTATATATATATATATATATGTGTGTGTGTGTTTTGTAAGTGCATTTAGTTTGTGTGTGTGTTTGCTTCATTTGTTTCTTGTCTTCCTGTTGTGTGTTTGAATTTTCCGTGACTTTGTGTGTGTGTAAAGTTTGTGTGTGAATTTGTAAGTGTTGACCACTCATCATACATTTACCTTGAAGGTACATTTCAAAATTGAACCAATAAAATTCCACAATGAAGATAAATCTTCTGAAGTGCGTATTTTTTTATCCAAAGAGTTGTCTGGGGTCTGTAGACCCCCACCCACCCGTGTCTATCAAGGTTACATTGTTATTGCAACTCGGTTATATTTCAACGATTATAAAACAAATTCTATAAATACGAAGTAGCTTGACCTTGAACTTAACAATAGCTTTTAAGTGTGTATACCGTTGCAGAGAGACAAATGTCCTCTCGTACGAGGGTCAGCTGAAAAGTTGATAGGCTGACTAAGATACTCTGGTGGAATGTGACCAAATGAGGTTTATTTTTTCAACATAGTTCTCCTGGCAGTCCATACACTTCTTCCATTGGTGTTGCAGTGCTTGGATCCCTTTAATCAAAAAGTCATCGAGAGCAGATATGACGTCATCGGGTGAACTTTTCAGCCCTCCATCGTTATAAGAGGCATCTCCGTTGACGGTTATGTGTCAATCCCATAATCCATATCACACTCTTTTAGTAGCTGTTCTTTGAACAGTCAAGACGTGCCTTTTATTTTTGTTCGCTGAACAGAAGAGAGACTTTGTCTCCAAACCTAGCAATGGACTTTGCCTCACCTCATCATTGAAATATAAAGCCTTCATGGTTAAACCACTGATTTTAATTCATACTTGTACCGTTTTTGTATCCCTTTCAAATACTGCTTATTCATAGAACAATGTATGCACATTTCGTCTTTTGGGACATGTTTGTGTATTCTTGTTAATACTACTTGAATGCTGCCCAGTCGGCTGGAGCTGTAGAGTACACCGACTGCGTCTCTGCAGAGGTGCGAGACCCCCTAGCGATGTAACATTAAACCATTCAATGCTGAGGCTCCAGTAATGCTGAAGCTTTGGGGATTGCAGAGTGCCCCTTCATTACCATCGTTCCCTGGTCGACTCTGGCACGGAGTGGTAGCACCTGAGAGCGTCTTATCTATGGCTCAAATAGAACTGTTAGAAAATTAAACTGAGTGCAAACAAATGAATCATGCAAAATTGAATTCTTAGAAATAGAACTGTTTGATCAATTAACTGTGTGTAAACAACTGACTGATGTTTAATTGATTTGTTAGTGATAGCAATACTTGGAACTATTTAACTTTGTTGACATGCTAAATTGAATTCCTAGTTAAATGATGAAACAGTTCTATTTCTGTGTATCTACAAAATGTTTACAAGTCATATATTCAATATATATGTAAAAGCAAGATTTAGCATTAAATAACCAACAACGGTTGATATGCCATAAAACCAAACCAAACTAATTGTATGTTTATCATGCATAAATTAAATGTTCCTGTAAGTGTAAGTGAGCCTATCTTGTCTTTCTTTCCGTTTATTCAGTGTTAGTATATCATTAGATATACTAATATCGGACACTGGTGAGTGGGCGCGCGGCTAGATATCCTCCCTCACACCAACAAACTAAATACCGTAAATCCGTATTCAAAAGTATGGTCAGAATCGTGAATATTGCAAATAGACTATAAAAATATCCTTTCAAAAATCATTTAGCATGAGGGATTTAATTAATTAGTAATTTTTAAATTAGAAAATAAATTAAACAAATGATAAAATACTAAAATAAAATATTCCACAATTCAACTTTTGTTGAAACTTTCGATGCTACAAAAAGAACAACAGCCTCTTTGTCAACCCACTCAATAGGCGTGTGTTTTGCATCCCCACGAAATGCAAAATTGATCTAACCCTCCTGTTTGAAGGAGAGTCGAATTCGACTCAGAAACTCTACTTACCAAAAGAATTGTCTAACTCAACACATATATGACTAACGCTAAACCACACCTAATGGTGAGACGATAGTTCTGGAGATCTGGTGAATATGGTTTATACCTTCATTGCCAGGAGTGGTAGTACCTGTTAGGGTCCCATCTGTGTGTCAAGTAGATATATTTAGAAAATCATTCGTATTCCATAGGACAGTGTGTAAAACAAAAACAAACAAAAAACTGTACCGAAACGACTACACAAATGATGTAAATATTGAACGTACAATATAGGCGATTCCCTAACCTCTATACATAAAACATCCCTAAACGAGTTGACATCCCGTTAAAATCAATCAACCTACTCTTATGGTTAAGAACTGACTGAGGAAACCGCTGGAAGCACTTTACCCTGGGCTACATAAAGTCTGTGAGAGGAATGATAAATTCTTCATAAAAGAAACAGCGCCAGATACCAAACTGTATTTGTTAATCGGCTAAAACCTGGAACATTTTCTCAGACTAATCTCAAAAACATAACCTGGGTATGGTGCTAAACTTCATCTGATGGTGAGGCTCCAGTCCTGAAGTTTAGGGAATGTGGAGTACTCCGTCATTACTATTAGTCTCGGGTCCACTCTGACTCGAAGTGGTAGTATATATTTAGGGTCTCATCTATGGGTCAAATAGAACTGTCCAATCATTTAGTAAAGATTATTAGTTATTTGAAATCATACAACTGTGTGCAAATTGTTCGTATCATATTGGAATACTTGATAAATAGAATTATGTGTTCGATAGTATTGAAAACCATTTAACTGTGTGCAAAGAGATGAGCTTAAACTCGTTTAAAAATTGTTACCTACAAACAATTCGCTTAAAAATCGCCCTTCCTCATTTCTCTCTCTCTCTCTCTAACGTGTGTGTAGCATTAAATAACCTACAAGGGTTGACATGATATAAAACACTAACCAACATAAGGAAATCAAAATACTGATAACACCACAACATAAATACCCACACTAGATACCGATCAACAAGAGCCTACACAAGAACAGTCACACATTCCAGCAGATGTATACGTTTTGCATAAAATGACTGTCACTATTTTACTCGGTACTAGTGCGCGCCTACACACACACACACACACACACACACACACACACACACCTGAAAGTCTGAGGAATGTGGAGTCACCCTTCCATTGCTATTACTTCCAGGTTAACTCTGACCCAGAATGGTCCTACCTGTGAGGTTCCCATATAGGGGTTAAATAGCTCTATTTAGAAATTATTCATATTCGAAAGGAGTATATGTCCCCCCAAAAAACAAAAAAAACCTTCTTACAGCTATTATTTATATATATATATATATATATATATATATATATATATATACACACACACATGGAATAAATGTGCCTACCTAAACTCTAGACCTAAAATATCCGTAGACTGGTTGACGTGCCTTTATAATTAATCACACACACACACAATCCCCCAACATTAAATACATACATGCTACTTCAGTTTCTCTGCTAAATGTGATGTATATGGATTAATAAATTGAAAAACTTTAAAATTTACAACATAAAACAAAAACGGATATACAATAAGAATAATTTTCTAAAAATTCCAGTTCCACTTCCTCCAAAAATTAAACTTTCGCCGCCAGAAAAGAACAGTCTCCTTAGGCCTTGCCAACCCTGTGATTAGATGTACATTTTGCAGCCTTCCAAAATAAGCAGTTCCATACTTAATAACTTTCATAAGAATAATTAATGGGCCTTATGAAAAAAATCTATACGAGAAACCCATAAGTCCAGTGTAACCCGGATATAAGAGATTTTATCGGATCCCAAAACTAGAGCATGTGTTACCTAAACAAAATAGACAAAACCCTGATATAAGAGAAATATGGGTATAACTCTCTTATATCCGGGTTAAACTGTACTACATGGTTGTTATGGTTGCTTCATACATCAGGCCTTCTGTCACAATTAAGCAAAATTTAGCTGTTAGGTTACAACAAATGTATTATTAGAACGAGATCCTGAAACCATACAAAAAGCTAGTTATTGTAGTGATTTCAATACTTTGGGTTTTTGTTTAATGGCATATCAACCTTTGTGGGTTATTCAATGCCAAAGCTATCCCTATAGAAACAACAGTTGTGGTACTATTTGCCGTATTTGACGGTATATAAGACGCACCCTAATTTCAGCAGAGCAAATCCAGAAAAAATTTTAGTGAAACAAAGTACTAATATTAAACGTGATGAAATGAATATTATCAAGGATAACACTTTTAATCTGCATAATAGCCTTTTAAATAATGACAAAAGGTATATGAAAGTTACTCTAGAGTCTAAGCTCATAGGAGTTGCCAGATAGGTAATTTCGGACGATGACCGCAAATTTTAATTCTACATATGACTTATAAGACGCAAGGGAATTTAAAGATATTTTTAGTTTAAAGTTAAAGAAAAAAAAAAGTGTGCCTTCAAGCCGAGAGGATAAAGGGTTCATGCTTTTCCCAAAAGTATGAGTCTGAAAGTGAATGCAGTAGTTCTTTTGAACCATATAATTGCTTGCAAATTATTGGTGTTAGATAATACTTGAAATCATATAATTTCTTGAAAGAATATTAACTTCAGCAATAAATAACCGAACACTTGTTGACGTATCCTAAAACCAACCAACCAACCAACAAGGAGCGGGTGAAATGTTAGGAAACCTTTTAGTTTTTGAAGCTGTTCATTTCCGGAAGAATCGAGGCCATAGAGAAAGAAAAAAATTTTTTTTTGAATGGTCAGATGTCACGAAATAAAGTCGTGTAAGCATAACTTTTGAAAGAATCTTATCTAATTTGGTCAAAAAACTACCCCCGCCTATGTCCTGCCTGGAATGTTAAACTGCTCTATAACAAGGAACATCTTACTTCTTTGGTTTCATATTTAAAGAAAGTGATTCTAAATGGATCAAATTGATTAGGTTGGTTTCATTGAGAAAGTAATATAAATGACGAGTAAAAAGTATACGTTTGAAAAGTTTATTATTTTCAACCATTGTAAATATTTAAAGTATTGTATTCTCAAATAAGCGAGAAATTTCTTGGTAACAGAAGGTTTTATAGAAGAGCAGTCGCTCAGCATCCCTTAATTCTAACTGTTTTCGAAGCTAAATTCGGAAATTTTCCAAACTTCAAATGAAAATTCCTAATTCGAAAAAATGTTCTTACAATATTCATATTAAAAAATGCAAAAAAAATTATCTATCATCCGTGGGTGGAAATTGATATCTTATGTTATTTTCGGAAATTTTGCAATTAATTTTAACTGCTTGTCAAAGAGGTTTTCACTCATGTAAATGTGTTAAATGATAATCCTTATAAAGATTTATTCAAGCTATAATTGTTCAGAAAATTTCACAAAAATATTCTTTGGGTTTTCGCCGAAATTTTATTTTGAAATAAGTGTTACCCCCGGGAGCCTAAAAAAATTCGTCGCAATTCAGAAAAATTTTCAACTTCAAACTAAAATTTCTATTCAATCTAATATTTTATTTTTATTTATTTTTTTTTTACAAAATGCATGGAAAAATATTAACCAACATTTGGGTGTTGGAAAGTGATGTCTTTACAAATTTTTGTAGTCAAAATAAATGATAGTTGCATTTTCTAATTATCTAATTTCATAAAAGTAAAGTTGGCGACCTTAGTCGAGTGCGACTCGAAGGCTCTTTTTTCAATAGCTACTACACTGAGGTGTAGGGAAGGGCGCTACTCCATTCCCGGAATTGCTTCACTTTACCCTTGATCCTTACTTTATAGTGCTGAGTTCTAAGCAAGGTGGCATCAAGTACCTTTTTTTTTTTTTTTTAGTCTTTTGTATGACTCGACTTGGGATTGAACCCCAGTCTCCGGGACCATTGGCGAACACTCTACTCATTAGTAGGCCAATGGCCCAGAAGAATTAAAGTTTGTTTTTTTTTTTCATAAAATTTGAAAATATTTGAAGGGGTTTCGCCTGAATTTTATTCTGAAATAAAGGTTTCAATTTGAACCGCATAAAAAAACTGTTCCTTAGCTAAATATGCTCAAATGAGTGGTACAAAGTTTGACTGTAATCTCCCAAGGATTTTACTGCAGGGAGTATGTCCCAAAACTGGAATTCCGACATTTTTGGTTGTGAATGTGCATTGCTACTTGTATCATTTAGCTTTCAGTCGTTTGGATATTTGCTGACTCTCTCAATGTTGAACATATTAGTTGATAGTTTTGTTGTGTCTAATGCCAGTCGGATTATCTAGGAATGAATTGGCTATGATAAATGTCTCGGTCTATATCCCTACTTTCTGTTGATCAAGTAACAGATGGACATTCTGCTCAGATGACCTCTTCATTATCCAACCTTGGACTTCCCTAATCTTATGAATATGCATAAGGCATCATTTACATAATCAGTCCACCGTTTGGATGAAGTGGTTCCTGAAGAATAGCGATTTAGCTGTTGTTCCCTCCCTTGATTAGAAAATAACTTAAGAGATATATATAAACTGTTTTTTTCTTTTTTTGTGCCTAAGGTGAAAGGGAGTCAGAATCCAATTCTGTTGGTGCCATCACAGACAACAAAAAATGTTTTAGTGTGGTTGTTTAGTTGTGTGTCATGTCAGATGCAAATTACAGTTTAACATCTCCCTTGTCTGTCACTCTCTCTTGTCATTTCTGCTTGCCTCTCTCTGCTCTCCTTTATCTTTCACTTTTTGGCTCTCCCTTTTTCTCGTTGTTCTCTCTCTCAAATCTGCTCTCCTCTTCCTCTTTTTCCCTCTCTTCTCTGCTCTCTCCTCCTTTTTTTTCCCTCTCTTCTCTGCTCTCCTCCCCCTTTTCCTTCTCTTCTCTGCTCTCCTCCCCCTTTTCCTTCTCTTCTCTGCTCTCCTCCCCCTTTTCCTTCTCTTCTCTGCTCTCCTCCCCCTTTTCCTTCTCTTCTCTGCTCTCCTCCCCCTTTTCCTTCTCTTCTCTGCTCTCCTCCCCCTTTTCCTTCTCTTCTCTGCTCTCCTCCCCCTTTTCCTTCTCTTCTCTGCTCTCCTCCCCCTTTTCCTTCTCTTCTCTGCTCTCCTCCCCCTTTTCCTTCTCTTCTCTGCTCTCCTCCCCCTTTTCCTTCTCTTCTCTGCTCTCCTCTCTCCTCCCCCTTTTCCTTCTCTTCTTTGCTCTGCTCTCTCCTCCCCCTTTTCCTTCTCTTCTCTGCTCTGCTCTCTCCTCCCCCTTTTCCTTCTCTTCTCTGCTCTGCTCTCTCCTCCCCCTTTTCCTTCTCTTCTCTGCTCTGCTCTCTCTCCCCCTTTTCCTTCTTTTCTCTGCTCTGCTCTCTCCTCCCCCTTTTCCTTCTTTTCTCTGCTCTGCTCTCTCCTCCCCCTTTTCCTTCTCTTCTCTGCTCTGCTCTCTCCTCCCCCTTTTCCTTCTCTTCTCTGCTCTGCTCTCTCCTCCCCCTTTTCCTTCTCTTCTCTGCTCTGCTCTCTCCTCCCCCTTTTCCTTCTCTTCTCTGCTCTGCTCTCTCCTCCCCCTTTTCCGTCTCTTCTCTGCTCTGCTCTCTCCTCCCCCTTTTCCTTCTCTTCTCTGTTCTTCTTTTTCCCTTTCTCTGCTCTTGTCTCTTCTACCCCCCTTCTTTTTTTCCTCTCTCTCTCTTTCTGTTCTATCTTTCTCTCTTTCTCTTCTCACCTCTTATTTTCCCTTTCTCTTTTTTCCTCTCTCATCTCTGCTCTCTTTTTCCTTTTCTCAGGCAGTAGAGAGTAGGAGAGTAAAGCTTTATATAGGGTTGGACATCTGAGATAAAGTTTGGAAAGCAGGTGTGTTGTTGGTCTTGCTTTCCATACCTATCTTTATTATTTCATAGATATATATCATTCTCCTCTTGGCTGTTGTGACATTAAAAATCTTAACCCACAAAACACAAAATGTACAATGAACCTGATTCCCTAACTTTAGTTTCTCATCTATGGGTCGAATAGATTTATTTAAAATTTATTTGTATTTTGATAGGACTGTGTACAACCCCCACCAAAAAAACCTTCAACAATTGGACAAAAAATATAAATATGAACAGAAAATATGATTTCCTAACCTAGACATAAAATCATCCCAGGGGACTCCCCTGTGGCCTCAAAGTAAGCAAGCTCAAATTCTAGTCAAGCTATTGTGTTCACTTGCAAATTAATACCTTTGGGGTAAGGTATTGAACCCCCTTATCCTCCCAGCTGTAGATTAAATGGTCTCACTGCTGTTCTTCTGCAGGGAAATAACCCACAAAGGTTGATATGCTATTAAATAACAAAGAAAAATACCTAGATTAATTGACATGGTGTTAAAATCAATCATTTTAAATTTGCAGTACAGCTAATGTTAAGAAGAGGGCGGGGACTACATACTAAAAAAATTCCTTTTGTTGTAGGTGGTGGGGTCTGAACAATGGAGCAATCATCTAAAAATATTTGAAAACCATTGATGTAGTCATTGATCATGTTTCAATTCCTTAAACTAATTGAAGACAGATATTGGTTATAGTGAAAACCTTCCTGTATAAAATCATATTTAGCTGAAAACAGAAACACTGAAATAATGTGATATATAAATAATTCTTTTTTAATGGTTGTTTGCATTTATATCTCTTTTCCCTCCAGCTATAGGTAAAGCAACCAGTCTTGAAAATTCTGAATTCAAATCAGCTGTACTCCACTTAAAAACTGACCTTGTTCCATCTTGCCCATGGTGAATGGGTTGGGTATATACATGCAGGAGTCTCGAGTGAATATGTATCTGTATGTGGATTTCAGCTCAGGCTTAAGGAAGGTTGTATGAAAGACAGGCAGTTACCCATACTGCTGATCTTCTCGTCTTTGTTGTCCAAGGAAAGGGCAAGGTTCTGTACAACTGGGCTTTAGTGTCGCTGCTTGTTTGGTTGCCAGAATTAGGTTGATCAAAAACTTAGGATGATAACTCAGGGGAGGAAATTGCTACAACTTAAGTTTTCTGAGCAAAGAAATGGTGAAGCAACCCAGTGATTATTCTGCTAATAATCATTTTGCTTTCAACTTTTTGTTATGAATATGATATGATTAGGCTTTTTGGTGGAGAATTAATTATACAGTGAAAAAGTAGAGATTTTCTCAAATGACCAATGAAAACGTTTAATCTTGAGAACATTGCTTGAGTGTTTGGGTAGGAGAACAGCTCTGTGTGTGTGTATGTATGTGTGTATATATATATATATATATATATATATATACATGTGTGTGTGTGTGTGTGTGTGTGTATTTGTATATACAAAGACATAAGAAAAAAAATTGACATATATAGTTATAAGAAAATGTGTAATTAAGCATACCTATGCTTTCCATAAATCATCACACTTTTTTCCCTTGTAATATAGATTTCATTTTTGTAATACATTCTTTTGCTTTCCAATGATCTGAGACAAACTAATAAAACATGTCAATCTGATTTTCAAAACTTTCTTATTTTATTGGATTTAATTCTAAACTTTATTTCACTGTGTGCAAACAAATTATTAATATTAAATAGAATTATTAGTGTTGGATAACAATACTTGAAACCATTTAACTTAGTACAAACAAATGATTCATATTAACCATTGTATGCAAACAAATGATTAATATTGAATTAGATAGAAATATTTGATGAATGAAATTGTTCATGTTAAATAGCAGTACTTGAAATTGTTTAACTGTGTGCAATGAAATGAGCTCTTACACATCTAAAATAAAGTTACCTATAAACTATTTTCTTACAAATCATATGAACAGGATTTGGAATTAAATAGCCATCATGGGTTGATATGCCATTAAACCAAATGACCAAACCTTCATTCCAAACTTCATTCATTTAATTCAGAATAGACACAGTGAACAGTGCTTGGTGTCTGTCAGTTTCTCATCTATGTTTAATGATTGCATTGGCAAGAAACTCGGTCACTAAGTGCCATTAATTCTATGTCTCTGCCATCCTAACTTAGTTATATATGCTCTAGCACTGATATTGAGCACTCTTATTTTCAAATATAGCAAAGTACATTTTATATAAATATAAAATCTAGTTTGCTATATCTCTGCATCAGAACTTTTTAAATAACCCTTTATATATATATATATAATATATATATATATATATATAATGTGTGTGTAGTTAGGCAGTAGTTGTTCATTTAAGCATGTTTCATCAAATGACAAAGACAAATTTTGTCTGTATAATTTAAGATCCTTTCAAGTTTCGTGATAAGTGTCTTGGTTTCAGGTTGGAATTGGTAGATGAATTTCCCTAAATTGTCCTAAGTGCTTTCGGACCCTTCATAGGCCATCATCAGGGGTTGCTTGCTTGTGTAAGGAGTGTTCTTTTTTAAAAATGACTTTTGAAAGTTTTTATAACATTGATAGTGTTCCCTTTTTAAAATTCATCAGTTACCCTGTTTTTATTCAACTCTGCGTTCACATATTTTTATGTTATAAAAAAACTTTCAAAAGTCATTTTTAAAAAAACAATACAAGCAAGTAACCCCTGATGATGGCCTATGAAGGGTCCGAAAGCACTTGGGACAATTTTGGGAAATTCATTTATCAATTCCAACCTGAAACTAAGACACTTATCAGGAAACTTGAAAGGATCTCAAATAAATCATACAGAGAAAATTAGTCTTTATTATTCAATAAAATATATAATATAAATAAATAAAAAGTGGAAGTGGATAAATCCACCACTTACAATGGGTTTAGTGCACTCAAACCTATATCTATTTCTCTCCCTGATCTGTCTGTCTTTAGACCCTTTCCCTCCCTTTATACCTTCTTACATTATTTTATCTATTTTCTCAATTGGTAAAATGTTTAGTCTGAAGATCTTCTGTTTATAAAGAACAAAATATTACCACAAAACCCGTTGTTTGATTTATCCACTTTCCCTTTATTTTTATCATCTCGTCAGATTCACCAAAATCTACCATTTCTCATATATATATATATATACACACTAATCTAATATCTACCAGTATTCACGGTACAGAAAAAAAAAAACCCTGGCCAGGAACAAGAGAAAAAAGTATCTCAAATCACCGCCCAGGGGAAAAAGAAAAAAAATTTTTGGTCAAAAAGAAAGAAAAGGCCAACCTCGTCCGACCCCTTGAAAAAAATCAAGGGATACGCAGTCAGTGGTCAAAAGAAAACCAAAAAACCCTCCGTGAATCCTGCAATGCTACAATTACTAAAGTGCTCAAAACCAGACAATGGAGCCAATTATAAAATTAACCTAAATCGCGAGTCGAAAATCTTCTACTAAAGTTTCACCTTAACGGATCATCAGGAAGCCTAACTTCGACTCGAAGTTAGGCTTCCTGATGATCCGTTAAGGTGAAACTTTAGAAGAAGATTTTCGACTTGCGATTTAGGTTAATTTTATATATATAGTCCTTTTAAAAGTTCTTAGCTTCACCCAGATTTCAGATTTGTCGGCATACCTCTCCCTTTTTAGGGGCCTCACTGACACAGAAATTGAAATTAGCTTTTCTAGTTTTATAAATAGTGAAGTGGTAATGTGTTGACACAAGAAAAATTGTGGCTTTTCTTTCTGGACGATGTCTAGAGCTTTTTAGTTTGGTTGTGTTTTGTGGGTTATTGAATGCCAAATCCTGTTAATACATATGTTATGATTATTAAGTAAATAGTTTATAGGTAACATTATTTCTAAATAAGTCAGAGCTCATTTGTTTGCACACTGTTAGTTTCAAGTATTTTTATTTAACACTAATAATTCTATGAGTAACCTCCTCACAGCACCCAAATGTGTACATGGTGGCAGAGTGTGTATGTGTGTGAGGGGGATCAAGGACCCCACAATCAACCACACATCTATACAGTTATTTTACTCTGATAATTCTATCTACTCTTAATAGTAATCCCTGTAAAAAAAAAAAAAAAAGAAAAAAAAAGCAGTTCTATTTGACTCTTAGATGGGATCTGAATAGGTGCTATCACATTGGGTCAGAGTGAACCTTGGACTTATGGCAATGAAGAGGGACTCCACATTCCCCAAGCTCCAGAACTGGAGACATGCCATTAGATGGTTTAGTGTTATATCAAGGCACTCATTGAGAGGGTTTTTATCCCTCTGCAGAGATGTAGTTAGTATATTCTACAGCACTAGCTAACAAGGCAATAGAACATTTTGTTTGTTTGTTTGTTTGACATGCTATAAAACCTAAACATTGTGGGTTATTTAATGCCAAATCATATCTATACTAACCTAGTCAGCAGGGAGGAGGAGTGTAGAATACACTAGGTAAGACCACCTCCCAATTAGTGTCCTGAATATGATGCTAAACAATCTGATGGTGAGGCTCCAGTAATGCTGGACCTTTGGGGAATGTAAAGTACCCCTTTATGGCAGCGGTAGCACCTATCTATTGTTCAAATAGTTTAAATGTCAAACAGTTCTGACTTGTGTTAGAGAATTTGGTTGACTTATGTTTACAAATATTATATATCTAAAATATAAATAAACTGGATTTGGCATTAAATAACCTACATTGGTTGATATGCCATAAAACCAACCCAAACCCTATTTATACATATAGATAAATATGATTTGTAAACTTATTTTATTGATAACATTTTTAAATGAGCCTGAGCTTATTTCCTTGCACATACTTAAATGATTTCGAGTATTTCTATTTACTATTAATCATTTGTTTGCACACAGTTGAATGGTTTCAAGCATGGCTATATAACAGTCACAATTAAATATCAGTTATTTGTTTACACAATGTTAAATGATGAAACTTCTATTTCTAACAATTAAATTTACCACAAGTTATGTATGCACACAGTTTTAATGTCAAACAGTTCTATTTCATCTATCGATAGGACTCTTGTCAGGTGTTACCACTCCAGGTCAGAGTGGACCTGAAAGCAATGGCAATGAAGAGATACTCCATATTCCCTCAAGCTCCAAGGCTGGAGTCTTTTCATCAGATTGTTTAGTGTCATATCCAAAAGATTTTGGGGGAGAGGGGATGTCTTACTTCTTTGCATGGATGCCGTCAGTGTTTTCTCCAGCCCCAGTCAACTGGGCTCAAAACTTTTCGAACGTCCCTTTGTGTGTGTGTGTGTGTGTGTGTGTGTGTGTGTGTGTGTGTGTGTGTGTGTGTGTAATATACAAAAAATCTTATTGTATAAACATTAGTGACATTACAAAAATGGCACATGATTTTTTTATTTTATTTTTTTTTAATTAGACCAATACACTTAAAATCCTTTTAGAGGATAAAACAATTTCAAATCTGATTTTCAACTGAATGATTTTCTAAGGTCTTTAATTAATCTGAACATCATTTTTTAATTAACTCAATTCTTGATACAACAGAGATAGCTATAAAATATTAATTAGAATCATTCACTCTTTCCTAAATTGAAACATCTTTATCATGAATGACTGTTACAAATAAAAGAAACCAACAGATTCACAGGTCAGTTCATCTTGTGTGTGTGTGTGTGTGTGTGTGTGTCTATATATATTTAGCACTTTACAAAAGCTAAAATGTAGCACAAGGCCTTTTTTAATGTGGGAACCAGGTTCAGGGCCTTAGCCCACACACACCCATTGTTCCAGAAATCTCTTAGACCCTGTCGGCATTCCCCTTAAAAAAGGGTGCACTAGGTGACAAATCGAGCTCTGCAGGAGCAGGTGAAAACCTGGAGGTACCACTCTCTAAAGCCCAAGAATTTGTTGGTCTTGTCTGCGAGACGCAAATACTGGGCTTACCCACATTAGGCAGCTTCGACCGACCACTACCAAGTCTTAAACTGTGCAACAGAAAACGTGGCTGGTCAAAGTATGTTGAGGTTTGGTGAGTCGGAGAATTATGTGTGTGTATAGTACGTGTCGCTTATGATCTGCAGCATGTGGTACATGAACAGGCAGACAATTTGACTTGGTTTTGAGTTAAAATTAGGAACATTATGCAAGAAGAACCAAATTTTTTATTGCAATCCGTATAAAAAGGCATTTAGAAGAAATGTTTTGTGGTTCTAAATGTTAAGATTATAAAAAAGGGTTTTTAATTGAACCATTAATTGAAAAATTTTTAAAAAAATATTTCTAAAATCTTGGTTAGGATTGATCTAATAGTGAAGTCACGTTGCTCTCTGGAAGAATTTCCAAACTAGTTAATTAATTTGGGATTCCTCTTGCTGCTTAGATTCCTTCATGGGCTCTGCAATTTTTTTTGAGAGGGGTGGTGCGGCTCGCTTCAGAAATATGTTAAATTACTTATGAAGTATACTTTCTACAGGCTCATAAGGACTATAGACCGGACTGCTTATAAGTGTTTGAACAAGCACAAAATCTGTTTTTTTGGAGGGGGGGGTCCTATGATTGCCGGAACATTAAGAAGTTTATCTATTTCATTTGTACACTATTTGATATTAAGGATTTTGTGTAAGTATGTTTTGGAGAGGAGGAGCAAATATTCCATATACACTACACCTTCTCCTATCAGAAGAACAAGTGTCCTGTATACATCACTAAAATATATTCGATGTTGAGGCTCCAGTTTTGGGTTGTGTTGAATCATTTCTTTGTCATTATTTCAAGGTCTATTCTGACTAAGACTGGTAGTATTTTAAAAAGTACTATCAGTCCCATAAAGTCTCTTAGGGTCCCTTTTTGAAATGAATCTGTTTAAAATGATTAGAGATACATTTTTTTTACCATGTATAATTGGAGAAGGTCTGGCGGAGCATATACTGATGTTGAAATATCCTTTATTAATTTTATTGTTGTGCACATGCTCTTGTTAATTATGTGTTTATTCATTTTCGACATATTCTCATTTTGGGTTGATGACATTTTGCAATTTCTAGAACCTTTTTAAAAAAAATTGTTATTATTAAAATAGATAAATGTTATCTTACAATGTGTGTCAAAATGAATCATTTGTTTCTTTCTCTTTTTAGTGCCAAGGGGATCTTGTTCCTCACAGTACGCCTCAAACAATAGCTTGTTGTGATTTGGAAGATCATTGCAATCGAGATCTCCGACCCACCTTTATTGAACGGAGTACCACTCCTATCCCAGGTAAGTATACACCTTACCACACACACCTTTGCACATCAGTTGTATAATGTTAAATAATGATTAATCAATGAATTCAGTCATTAGAACTGCATTGACTGGTTCCTCAATTTTTTGTCTTTCTATATCTTAATACATTTTTCTCTCTCACTTTCTGATTTTTTTTTTTTTTTTACTCTTTCGCACGTTCTTTGATTTTTTTTTTTTTTTTTTTCTTTCACTCTCTCCCTCTCTCTCTCTTCTCTTTGATTTATTTCCCTTTTCTTTTTTTCGTCCTTAGTCTAGTTTAGTTCTTTTTTTCTCTCATTTTCTGATTTTCTCTAATTTTGTTCCTTGCTATTGCTTTCGCTCTCTCTCTCTCTAGTTTTGTTTTTTTTTCTCTCTCTCTCTCTCTCACTCGTTTTGTTTTTTCTCTCTCTCTCTCTAGTTTTGTTTTTTCTCTCTCTCTCTTTCTCTAGTTTTGTTTTTTTTTCTCTCTCTCTCTAGTTTTGTTTTTTTTCTCTCTCTCTCTAGTTTTGTTTTTTTTCTCTCTCTCTCTAGTTTTTTTCTCTCTCTCTCTAGTTTTGTTTTTTTTCTCTCTCTCTCTCTAGTTTTGTTTTTTTTCTCTCTCTCTCTCTAGTTTTGTTTTTTTTCTCTCTCTCTCTCTCTAGTTTTGTTTTTTTTTCTCTCTCTCTAGTTTTGTTTTTTTTTTCTCTCTCTCTCTAGTTTTTTTTTTCTCTCTCTCTCTCTAGTTTTGCTTTTTTCTCTCTCTCTCTAGTTTTGTTTTTTCTCTCTCTCTCTCTAGTTTTGCTTTTTTTTCTCTCTCTCACTAGTTTTGTTTTTTGTCTCCCTCTCTAGTTTTGTTTTTTGTCTCCCTCTCTAGTTTTGTTCACACTCTCTCCCTCTCTAGTTTTGTACACACTCACTCCCTCTCTAGTTTTGTACACACTCACTCCCTCTCTAGTTTTGTACACACTCACTCCCTCTCTAGTTTTGTACACACTCTCTCCCTCTAGTTTTGTACACACTCTCTCCCTCTAGTTTTGTACACACTCTCTCCCTCTAGTTTTGTTAACTCTCTCTCTCTAGTTTTGTTAACTCTCTCTCTCTCTCTCTCTCTCTCTCTCTACTTTTAACACTCTCTCTCTCTCTAGTTTTGTTCACTGTATCTTGTTTTTTTTTCTCTCGTTTTGTTTTTTCTCTCTCTCTCTCTCTCTAGTGTGGATTTCTCTCTCTCTCTCTCTCTAGTTTGGTTTTTTCTCTCTCTCTCTAGTTTGGTTTTTTTCTCTCTCTCTCTAGTTTGGTTTTTTTCTCTCTCTCTCTAGTTTGGTTTTTTTCTCTCTCTCTCTAGTTTGGTTTTTTTCTCTCTCTCTCTCTCTAGTTTGGTTTTCTCTCTCTCTCTAGTTTGGTTTTCTCTCTCTCTCTAGTTTGGTTTTCTCTCTCTCTCTAGTTTGGTTTTCTCTCTCTCTCTCTCTAGTTTGGTTTTCTCTCTCTCTCTCTCTAGTTTGGTTTTCTCTCTCTCTCTCTCTAGTTTGGTTCTCTCTCTCTCTCTCTAGTTTGGTTTTCTCTCTCTCTCTCTCTAGTTTGGTTTTCTCTCTCTCTCTCTCTAGTTTGGTTTTCTCTCTCTCTCTCTAGTTTGGTTTTCTCTCTCTCTCTCTCTAGTTTGGTTTTCTCTCTCTCTCTCTCTCTAGTTTGGTTTTCTCTCTCTCTCTCTCTCTAGTTTGGTTTTTTCTC